>CM075343.1:33571927-34275522 GCA_037788925.1 Mytilus galloprovincialis | reverse complement strand
AGATAATTTTTTTCTCCAGTTATTAAACTAATTAGAATGTTACAAAGGACAATCAAGCTAATTATGGTAGGCATACACACTATAAAAATGTGATTCTAATTTTTGCGATATTGAGAAAAATCCTGTTTGGCTTATATAAATAGTTTGAAAATGAGAGTTTAAATTATTGCGATTACAACCCGCCCAAATTTTTGCAATAATAAAAACCATCACAATAATTTCTGAATTTACAGTACCACTAGACACCTCTATTTTTATATTGATGTCAATATACAAACTACAACTATAGAAAAAAAAATAAGATTATAATACTGCATGGATGTCAACATACAGTCTCAGACAATAGACAAGTGTCTTTCAAGATCTGTCCACACAAGCAGGGCATTAAAAAGGATAAAAACCTTACCAGATATTTTTACTCCTGTTGTTATTAATCTCATTAGAATGTTACAAAAGACAATCAACTGAAGCCAATTAAGGTAGGCATATGAAATGATTGGGGAATGAAGATCAATAAAAAGGATGATCTTGTACATTTGATATATAGATTAAACTAACTGACTACATTATTTGAAGTTTGGATAATTGTCGAAAAAATGCAACATTCTAACTAGAATAAATTAAACATGTATATAAGAAAATGTGGGATATATGTTACTATTGCCTTTATTTAAGATGGCAATATGAAGAAAAATAAAACAAAAGAAAGAGGAGTCAACTTAAAATTAAAAAAAAAGAGCGCATGTGTATACAATATGCAGACCTCTAATATTGTGGCTGTTCTTTAACGAGTATATTTTTGGGTTGGGGATATGACAGTTGTCAATTGTTTTATGTGTTTGAGCTTTTTATTTTGCCATTTAATGTGAGGATTCCTGTTTTTGAATTTTCCTTGGAATTTAGTAGTGTTGTTTTACTTTTTCATACAGCAACATCAACAATAAAACTTGAAGACACATTAGGGACAATGCAAAATACTGCAGGATATCAATGCAGCATTTGAGTCTAATCATTGTATGAACTACATATAGGACACTGATGTGCATCCCAAAAAATACCTGATACAATTTTGAAATCAAGAAAAATATAATTGGCAATATATGTGTATTAGGCCAATAAGGAAGATTTCAAGAGACGACCTAAGTCCAGTATCAACATAAAATACTTTGAAGGGGGAAAGAAACAAAGAAAAACTACTAAGTAAATTGAATTTGACCAGGCACGTTTATTTCCTTACCCTTTACATATATGTATTACCTGTTTGTATCATAGAAAAGAATGCAGATACATGTAAAATATACCTTTTCATGAATTATAAATGTTGTTATAATCGTCCTTCATGTAAAAAAATCAATGGGTTAGAAATCTGGTAACCATCAAGCGTCTGTCCCTAAAACTTGAAAAACTGCTGGCCCAATGTCCAAACCTGCCACATTGGCGGATCCAGGGGGGGGGGGGGGGGGGGGGTGGGGGGGGTTCCTTGTATTGGACCCCCCTTTTTTTGGCCGATCAATGCATTTGAATAGGGACATATAGTTGGAACCCCCCCCCCCCCCCCCCTTTGTCCTGGGTTGGGAATCCCCCCTTTTTAAAATGGCCATTTATATCAATCTAACTTTTTGTTTGTTTTAGATTTGTTATCTACCTGTGTGTAGATAACACCCCTTAATAAAAAAAAGTCCCCCAAATTTAAAATATATATTTGAAAAAAGTTTTAAAATAAAAATCCCCCCTCCCCATAAAATAAAAAAAACAACAACATCCAATTGAAAATTAACTTAATCATTTTTTTCATAATCTCGCCCCCTTTCACCACTCAAAAAATATATTCCTAAAATACCAGGATTTTTTTTATTCATAGTATGATGCAATAACCTTGAAATCTGATTGCTTTGGTTGGATGTAGGGGGATATGACCTACATAGGAGATAATTAAGGATTTGCATGCAACTCGTATATACGACCATATACTTTTGTGTTGGGTTCCATGCAGTGTTGTTAGCTTCTTGACTTGTAATCCGAAACAAAAAATAATTTCAGGGTATTATTTTAATAAATTTATAAAGATTTTTATCAATTTTTGAACTTGACCTTAAAAAGACGTTGTGACCCTAACGACCTTTTATACACACGTAGTATAACCCGAAAATCAAATCGAATATTCATAATTTTCATTATGGGTGATCAAATGTCTATTTATGGTAATTACGATCCAATTTAAAAGTTGTTGATTTATCACGACCTGAAAATCATGATGACTGACAGACGGACAGACGGGCCAAACGCATGACACCCCTCAGTGCTTCTCTGTAGCATGATGTATATAATATTTGCTAGAGCCTGAGAATATAGATGTGAATTTCAGAAGGATATCTATAGAGCTATAATTATTTCCCATTAAACTTGAAAAATATATCAAGTTTTCTGTTTCCTGTGAAACTTTGTAATTCTCACTTACATGTCTATAATTATATACACGGAAAAGATCATACATAGTTATGATGTTCCTGTCTACACGGTATTCCAGGATTTTATTTGTTTTACTTTGGAAAACAATCGTTTATTTTTCTTTTATCTGTTTGACAAAAATCATCCTGTTATATATGAGGCCGTGTTTACGGGATTTACAGAAGAGAGAATAAAGAGCAAAAAATATAAAGAAAATAGAATAATGGGGGGTGGGGGAGGGTGTGTGTGATAAAATATAAAGAAAATAGAATAATGGGGGTGGGGGAGGGGGTGTGTGATAAAATATTAAGAAAATAGAATAATGGGGGGTGGGGGAGGGTGTGTGTGATAAAATATAAAGAAAATAGAATAATGGGGGGTGGGGGAGGGGGTGTGTGATAAAATATAAAGAAAATAGAATAATGGGGGGTGGGGGAGGGGGTGTGTGATAAAATATAAAAAAATAGAATAATGGAGGGTGGGGGAGGGTGTGTGTGATAAAATATAAAGAATAACAGCATAAATTTTAAAAAGAAATACAGTTTACGGTAACTTATATACTGGTTACAGGAAAAAAATACAAAGTCCAGAATACAGGTCTCAAGTAATTACATAAAGCCAATTGATTTTTAAAAAGTTGAAGAATAATGAGCAATTTTTCTTTAAGATAGCAAATTAAGGGACCCCCCCCCCCCCCCCCCCCCCCCCCCCCCCCCCCCAATCCATGTCTTATGAACGTTTTCAGTTTTGTTAAAGTGTTGTAGCAAATCGTTATGGCTTACAGCTTTTGTTATCACTATCTTGAATGACTGCAATCCCTAAAGTCTTTGATTTAACTTCTTACTGACGTGTGCTTGGTGTGGAATTAATACGACGCCCTCTACATCTCAACAGTTCATGGCAATCCTGTTTCTATTCGACTGCGTTTTGATAAGCAACTGGGTATTTCTGAATTATAAATCGAAACATAATATATGTAACACAGATATAAAACATGAAACGCAATGAAACTTTTATAAATAACATTTGAAGTCACATTAACCGTTGGCCAAGACCACACATATATACTAATATAACCAGCTGAATGACTCCTCCGGGTGCGGGAGTTTCTCGATCGCTGCATCGAAGACCCGGTGGTGGCCTTCTGCTGTTGTCTGCTCTATGGTCGGTTTCCATTCTAAATTTTTAATAAAACAAGAATAATAATATCTTTATTCGGAAAACAAACAAAAACCAATTTTGGTCATGGCAAATACATAGTAAAAACAAACATAATGAAAATAGTAGGTATATATTTATTGCAAATCTAATTGTATAAATCTCGCCTAACGACTCTGATATCAACTAGCTGCAGCTGTATATGGCAAAATTTTGGGTCTTCAAATACTTTTCCACTAAGAACTTTTTGGCATTTCTTTTTTATTTATTCAATCGATACTTAGGAGTCTTTTGAAGACAAAACGCGCTTTTGCGTACACAATTGTAATCCTGCAGCATCTATCATGAGTTCATTCAGGCTTGTCAGTCTATCATTCATTTCTCTGTTTTCCGTCTTCGATTGTAAAGCACGCATCCAACCTGCAACATACTAAAGTTGTTGACCAACGGCGGTCCTAGGAGGTTGTAGAGGGCGTACTGTCCAGCCGCGTACATCCATTTTGATTTTCACATAAAATCGCTCCAAAAAATATGTTCTCGCTTTGCTCGTCATGCAGTGTTGTAGAATCAAGTCCTCTTTCAAAAATCACATATTTGCCCGTGCTGACAAGTGGTTATATGCCTCTTGTCCCATTGTAGTAAAATTTGTACGGATGTGGAGCTTTCACGCATTTCTTTTATATCTTTTTAGCTCACCTGGCCTAAAAGGCCATGTGAGCTTTTCTCATCACTTGGCGTCCGTCGTCGTCGTCGTTAACAATTTTTCAAACATCTTCTCCTCTGAAACTACTGAATGGATTTGAATGAAACTTAGCATGATTGTTCCTTAGATTATCCTGCACAAAGTGTGTGCTTCGATTTTTGATCCGTCAAAAAACATGGCCGCCATTACTTAAAATAGAACATAGGGGTCAAATGCAGTTTTTGGCTTATATCTCAAAAACGAAAGCATTTAGAGCAAATCTGACATGGGGGTAAAAATGTTCATTAGGTCAAGATCTATCAGCCCTGAAATTTTCAGATGAATCAAACAAACCATTGTTGGGTTGCTGCCACTTAATTGGTAATTTTAAGGAAATTTTGCAGTTTTTGGTCATTATCTTGAATATTATTATAGATAAAGATAAACTGTAAACAGCAAAAATGATCAGCAAAGTAAGATCTACAAATAAGTTAATATGACCAAAATTGTCAATTGACCCCTTAAGGGGTAATTGTCCTTTAATGACAATTTTTCACAATTTGTTCATCATATTTGCTAACTTTAAAAAATCTTCTACTCTAAAACTACTAAACCAAATTCAACCAAACTTTAACTGAATGATCAGTAGGGTGTATAAAATAAAGTTTGTGCTTAATTTTTTATTTCGTCAAAAAACATGGCCGTCATGGCTAAAAATAGAACACAGGGTAAAATGCAGTTTTTGGCTTATATCTCAAAAACTCCAGCATTTAGAGCAAATAAGACAAGAAGTTAAAGTATTTATTATATAGGTCAAGGTCTACCTGTCCTGAAATTTTCAGCCGAATTGGGTAACTGGTTTTTCAGGTATAATGCCCCTGAATTGATGATTTTAAAGAAATTTTGCAGTTTTTGGTTATTATCTTGAATATTATTATAGATACAGATAAACTGTTAATATCAAAAATGTTAAGCAAAGTAAGATCTACAAATAAGTCAATTTGACCAAAATTGTCAATTGACCCCTTAAGGAGTTATTGCCCTTTAAAGACTTTTTTCACAATTTGTTCATCATGTTGACTTACTTTAAAAAATCTTCTCCTTTGAAACTGCTGTATCAATTTCAGCCAAACTTAGGCTAAATGAGTTTCAGAGTATCTAGTATAAATTTTATATTTCATTTCCTTGTATGTCAGAAACATAGCTCCTATGGCTAAAATAGAACATAGGAGAAAATGATTTTTTTTTTGCTTTTGAAGAAAATAGGACGATTCAAAGAACATTTAAATAAATTGAAAAGCCAAAATAATCATTGATGAGAGATTTAACCAAAAAAATTAAGGTGAGCGATTCAGGCTCTTGAGAGCCTCTTGTTAAAAATCCTTGCCTTCTAATTGATTGTTGTTATAGTCCTTATAGTGATATAGGCTTTCTGTTCTGTGTAAGTATTCAACAGATGCCTATTACCTCGCATTTGATATAAATTCTTAGTAGAATATACATTGTAGTTGGGAATATTATACTAATAGTATAATAGTCCCAGATTGTAGTTAGTCAACTAGATCGCCAATCTATACAAACAAATATATAGCCATGATCTCTGATTTCGTTATCCCCATATGATTTACGAGCACTCGGTTAAGATAGGTCTTATTTTTATTAAGATTGCAGTCGGTCGGGTACATAGGAATAGAGTCATTGATAGAGTCGTCTGTTGGTAGTAATTCCGCTGTTCAAAAGTTCAAATAATCAGGGGCGGATCCAGCCATTTTAAAAAGGGGGAGTTCCTAACCCAGGACAAAGGGGGGGGGGGGGTTCCAATTACATGTCCCCATTCAAATGCATTGATCGTCCAAAAAAAGGGGGGGTTCCAACCCCTGGAACCCCCCCCCTCTGGATCCGCGCCTGAATAATAGATTGAGAGAAAACAAATCAAAGTTACAAACTGAAACCGAGGGAAACACGTCAACTATAAGAGGAAAGCAACGAAACAACAAAAAACAAACGACAATGCAAAATACATAGAAACGAACTATTAGATGACAATAACTGCCGTATTCCTGATTTGTTCTGGACATTTTAAGAAAACATGGTGGGTTGAACCTGGTTTTGTGGTTAACCAAACCTCGCGCTATATGGCAATGTTGAATATATACTGGTAAAATGACAACTTTACATGACAGGAATACAGTACGAAATACAAGAACACTCAGGACAGAGAAATAAGGCACCTGGCTGTTCGTGTGTTATAGGAGATACAGGGTCTCAGCTTTGAAATTTAAAGATGGTATATATATATATATATTACGGATTACAAATGTGTCGAGGTTTCTGATTGGATAACAACACAGAGATGTCAGTATATATTCAGGAAACTGCCGGGGTATATACGACGTTTTTATCCCCAATTGGAACCTTAAAAACGTCATCATAACACCGGTTACTATGTGACGTAGTCATAAGCTATCAGACTGTCAGAGGTTCACAGAGGGAAAATAATGACGTGCTTCAGTCAATAATACATTTTTGATACAAAATCACGCAATTAACACTTTTAATACTTTAATTTGATGTTAAAAGTGTTACTATAAATTATTACATACACGATAAAATTATGTTCACAGCAAATTAGAAAATCCTTCACGTATGCCGAACATATCAGGTTGGGTTTTTCAATATATATGTGTTGTCAACAAATACCTGCACTGGAAAATAACATTAAGTCAGGGGTAATCCGTAATATATGTGTAATTCAGGTCTCAGAAAGGGTATATACTGTGACATTCCCGGCTTAGGGCTTATATCCCCTTCGCCTTCGGCTCAGGGGATATAAACTCTAAGCCGGGAATGTCACAGTATATACCCTGTCTGAAACCTGAATAACATATAATATTACGGATTACAAATGTGTCGAGGTTTCTGATTGGATAACAACACAGAGATGTCAGTATATATTCAGGAAACTGCCGGGGTATATACGACGTTTTTATCCCCAATTGGAACCTCAAAAACGTCATCATAACACCGGTTGCTATGTGACGTAGTCATAAGCTATCAGACTGTCAGAGGTTCACAGAGGGACAATAATGACGTGCTTCAGTCAATAATACATTTTTGATACAAAATCACGCAATTAACACTTTTAATACTTTAATTTGATGTTAAAAGTGTTATTATAAATTATTACATACACGATAAAATTATGTTCACAGCAAATTAGAAAATCCTTCACGTATGCCGAACATATCAGGTTGGGTTTTTCAATATATAATATGTGTTGTCAACAAATACCTGCACTGGAAAATAACATTAAGTCAGGGGTAATCCGTAATATATGTTTGAGAGATTGAGAAATAAGGCACCTGGCTGTTCGTGTGTTATAGGAGATACAGGGTCTCAGCTTTGAAATTTAAAGATGGTATATATATATATGAGCCATTCCACGCTACAGTGGAACTAACAGTGACATTCATTATAACCTGTGTAGAGCAAATTATAATCATAAAAATAAAAGTGTTAGATATCAGAATTGAAACTAAATGAATAAAGAGATAGTTCTTAAAATTTCATGGTGATTGGAGTTATATTAAAAAAGATTTGAAGTTAAAACTTTAAATTTTGAGAAAAAAATCACGGACAAATGCAAAATTCAACAGAGTGTCAAATTTTCACAGCAAAATTTTTGGTTCATGATACTATTTTCTGTTCAAGTTGATGGTTTTAAAGCATAGTGCAATCAATATTTTATTTCAATTATGAACATAAAGTTGTTTTAATGGTGTTTTCTAGGAAAACTTTGATTTATTTAGATGATAATCCAAGTGTTACGATTTTCCGTCAAATAACAGTGTTAGCAACAAGACACACAGAAAGCAAAATGTGAAATAAAAAGAACGCAAACTTGTTATCACTGAAAACATCTGATGTTATAACACGCTTTTCTTATAGTATGGGTTACAGAGCAATGGACCCTAAAAAAATAAACACAACTGAAAAAAATAAAAAAGATTCCGTCAAAAAAGTAACGGTTGTTGGATGCAGTTTATGCAATATTATCCAATGAATTTTAATCTGCAGTTGATTGTTCTAGACAATTCCACCGGAAGTTAAACGACCGGATTAATACCGTATCTGATTTGGTTATTACAATACAAGATGGCAAGCAATTTCCTCCGGTAAGTTTTCAGTCAGAAATTGAGGATTTTCACGTTCGTTGAGAATGATAACATTAGTTACCGTTATAAGTAAATAATTCATTAAATGTCCCGTGTTTAGATGTGGTTTTAATGTGCTATGGTTGTTTTAAAGAGTGCAAACTTTATATAAAATACCTGGGGAGTTTGGAAAGGGACACGCGATATACGCATGATTCCGGTATTGACATGGGTAACACATGTTATCATTGACATACATTGTCTGGTTTAAAATTAGAGTCAAACATCACTTATGTTTTTTGTACATCACATCATCAAAAAGAAAGCTTGTCATGATAAAGAAAAAGTTGCAAAAAGAATCTACTATGATACATGTACACTTTGAAAACAAAAAGAAATGTAGATCTATAGAGATGTGTGTTTATGTTAACCATGAATAACTAAGTGATGGTTGACTTCAACGTCCTGGACAGAAATGTCAAGTACACAGTTGTTACTAAGCAATGTATTTCTATTAATCACCAATCATAACATGTTTTAAACACATTATAATGGGTTTTGTTTACATACTTCTGTTTTATAAAGGTGAAAATTACATGCCTTATTAGATCTGAATTGTACATGTGAACATTTTCCCATAAAAAGATAACAATGTTATTATGGACTTTTTGTTTTTTCAGTTCTTGCCTGAAAATAACTGTCATTCATCACAACAGTTTGGTGTCTGGCTAATACAATAAATTAAACATTGCTCAATGTGTTTTGTTCTTTTTTTTAGGCTTATTATTGATAATGTATACAAAATTATAAAAAATTGTTACAAATAAGAAATTAATTTATTAGATCTTGGCTGGTGTAACATTGTCATTCATGACTTAATTCAACCTGTTAACATTGTCAAGCACACTGGTGTTACCATATCCTGTTCAAAAATACTTTTAATATACTCTTTACCTGAAAGTATCAAAAGTTCTGTTTTCTTATCTTAAATCACCAACATGTCAATGTACCATTTAAGTACATTTAATGCACAAACAAATTTCACAACACAAAACACAACAGCTGTGATGTTTGACCACTCATCAAAGATATTTGTCTTACTTAAAATATGTCCAGTATAACATGATTTTGACTTCAAATTAATTTAGATGTAGTTCTTAATTGAAGTCTTTGATAAAGATTTAAATTTAAAGAGGATGGTTTAAAATTCTTTATAACTATCATGATAATATAAGAAAGACTGTTATTTACCAGTTTACCTTAAGATGAACAACTAATGTTACATGTGACTTTTATGGAAAAAAATCATGGTCAATCATAAACTGTTTACAATTTACTTAAACTTACTTAACATTAGAATTTGAATGTTCTTGTCAGAATTATACTTTTAAAACAAAAAAGTCATGCTCTTTATCGTTTAAAGACAGTGCAATTATTCTATGCAACATCATTCTACAACTTTTTTGTAACAGTTGTGAAAATTGACTATTTTTTATTTTAAATATTGTGAATAAAGTATGTCCAAATCACAGCAGTTTGACATATCTCGACAAACCAAGAAATGTAACAAAATCAGTTTAATAATGCTTTAAATATGTTAAAATCCTGAGTTCCAATCTATTTTTTTTTGCTTCAAAAAATATAATCTTGTTTATATTATTCAATTAATACTGTTTGACAATGAAGTAACATATGTGATGTTGACTTGCTTTAAAAAAAACAAATTGTGAAGAGACGAGTCCAAATAACAACTGTTTGGCAAAGTATTATACTATATTACTGTAATAGAACAGTCATCATTTTATTATAAAGAACATATTTTTTGTGTTCTTGAAACAGAATTATTGTCTCAAAATATATTTATAGTCCAAGGTAAACAAGTGTTAACAAATTAGGTTATATATGTGAATATTGACCTTTAATGTTAAACAAAATGGTGTCAAATGTCGCAACATTTTGACATAATGATAATTTATCATATCAGCATCGTTATGACTGCAATATTGAAAACATTCTACATGTTAACAGAAGTACATTTTTGTACCTATAGTCTGTTAAATTTGAAAGATATATAATGATAAACCACAAATATAGAATATTTTGCTTTGTGATTATGGACATCTTAACCCTAAAATGATGTAAAAAGTAACAGTGTTTCACATTCATACATTGAAAGAGAAATGTGACATTTTGATTATAGTAGAAAACGCTTGAATTACAGTTCATTTGGCTTATTTTGGTATTTACAGAATGGAGATGAGGCCTAGGAAAGAAAAACCAGCTGAAGAAGAAGGATGTATGCAGGTACCAAAACTCAGCAATGCAGAGAAACAGAAAAGATACAGAGAAAACCTGAAATTAAGACCTGGTAAGGACTCCTAATAAGTTATCTGGCCAGAAGGGCTTCATTTGGCATTTGTCACGCATTGAAAACTTTTTGTGCCCCACCTACAATAGTAGTGGCATTATGTTTTCTGGTCTCTGCATTCATTCGTCCATCTGTCCCATGTCCAGTGTCAGGTTAAAGTTTTTGGTCAAGGTTGTTTTTGATGAAGTTGAAGTCCAATCAACCTGAAACTTAGTACTCATGTTCCCTATGATATGATCTTTTTAATTTAAATGCCAAATTAAGAGTTTTGACCCCAATTTCACGACCCACTGAACATAGAAATGATAGTGGGGTGGCCCATCCCTGTACTATAGACACATTCTTGTTAAAACATCTTTTTTGCTGAAACTACTTGTAAAAATTTGACCAAATTTGGTGCCAATCATCTGTAGCATTCTGGTTTCAAAGATGTGTCTATATGACTGTGTAAATATTTACACTAAAATTGGCAACATCACAGTATAGTTAGTGCATGAAAACCTCATTAAATTGTTGAAAATGTCGATATAGTCTATGTTCCCTAAAAAAACCCATTATAATCGAAATTTTCATTGTGACCATAAATTTTGAATATTTTAAACACAGGCCTTTGTTTTTCGCATATTTTGTCCCTCACAATTGCTAAAACCCATGTTTAAATCACAATAAAAGTATGTCGACCTTGATTTTTTCTTTTTCTTTTTAGATTATTTGGAGATAAAGCAGAAGAATGCAGAGCAAGCCAAAGAGAATAGACTGAAGGAAAAAACTGAAACAGAAATAGAACAAATAAGAGAAGGAAATCGTATTAGAGCTAAAAGACATAGAGAAAAACAAAAAGCCCTTGGGATAGAAAAGAAGAGAATAAAACCAAAGACAAGACAAAAAATCTTAGAACAGCGAGAATACTGGCGAATAAAAAAGCAAGATTCTCGTAGCAGATCATCTTGCCAGAAAAAAAGACGTGTTAAGGAAAAGGACCGAATGAGAAAAATGTCGCAGAACAAAAAGACGAGAACAAAGCCAGCAAATGGTAATTCAGTTTTTAGTAGTCCTTCAGCTGAAGAAAAAGCAACACAAAGAGTAAAGCAGTATCTTCCAAAATGTGCAGAAAAAATGGCAAGAGTAGTCATGAATATAATAAGTAATGCATCACCCAAGAAACATGCAGCTCTTGCAAGAGTAGGAATAACCACACCAAAAAAGAGAAAAGTAGAAACCTATTGCTTTAATAATATAAAAAGACAAATATTTCGACTAAAAAGCAGTAATAAGAAATCTGAGAAAACCTTACGTCGAGCATTAGTATCAGCATGCATACAGTCTAAAGTTAAAAGTGCTAAGAATGTAAGCAGACACCTGGGCATCAAATGGTCGTACCTAAATAAATGTTCAGAACTGAACATGCTGAATGAATACAAAGTCAGATCAGATAAAATCCCTGAGGAAATAACTGAAGACGTTAAAGATTTTTTTCTACACCCACAGATATCAACACCATTGCCAGACAAAAGGTTGGTTAACAAAGATGGAAAAGCAGCACACATAATGCATAGATCATTGTTAGACACATTTCAAATCTATAAGGAAAAGAATCCAAGCGTTAAGTTAGGAAAAAGCAAGTTTGCATCACTGCGCCCCAAAAATGTTAAAACATTTTGTGATCAACAATTGCAGCAGTGTTTATGTGAATACTGTTTAAATGTAGAACTGAAGCTGAAGACGGTCAATAAATTAATTGGCCGTTCTTGTGAAAATGCAGAGGAACTAAAAATCAAGGACAAATACTGTGCTGTTAATATAGTTATGTGTCCAAAAGGGGATAACCAGTACCACAAGAAGGATTGTATTGACGGGCTTTGCAACATATGTGGAGAACAGAAGATAAGAACTCATCTAAAGGACGTGACCAACAAATATGGGGTAGACTATTATGTATGGGCCGTCACTGACAACAAAGAAAAAAAGAAAGGCCTCATTCTCAAAAGTTCGAACAGCAACACTTTAATTGATGAATTGTGTTCTGAGATTTTATTCCTGAAAAAACATTTATTTATTGCCCATTGGGAATTAGGTCAATTCCAGAATATTTCACAGCACCCACCTGTAAACTGTGTGATTGCAGTGCTAGACTTTGGACGTAACTATGTTTGTGAGTTTCAAGATGAACCACAGTTTCTCTACTGGATTCATACTCAAATAACAGTACACCCTGTGGTATGTTATTACAAGTGTAATGAGAAAGGATGCAATAGTACAGTTAAGGAAGATGTTGTGTTTTTAAGTGAAGATATTCGCCATGATGCACACGCAGTTAATTGGTTTGAAAATAAAACTATTGAACATTTAAAAGAGAAAAATATTCAGTGTGACACATTGTTTGAATTTACAGATGGGTGTTCATCACAGTATAAGAGCAAAATTCCCTTCAGTTATATTTGTAACTCAAATGTGAAAATTCATAGATCTTACTTTGGAAGTCGTCATGGCAAAGGACCTGGAGACCAGGTAGTGGCAGTTGTGAAATCAAAGCTTAGTAGAGCAGTGAAATCAAACCAAGCAGTCATAAGTAATGCAGAAAGTGCTGTTCATTTTCTTACAAAGAATAGCAAAGATGAGAAGGAAGCTCATCAACACCATAGGACACACTATATTTTAGTAGGAAAGACAGAAATAGACCATGATAAAAGCTTTAATTGTAAAACAGTGCCAGGAACACAAAAAATACACAGTATCAAAGGTCTTACAGATGATCCAAATATGATCCAGACCAGAAATTTGACTTGCTTTTGTGAAGAATGTTTGCTTGAAAATTATAATTGTTGTACCAACAAAGCATATGTGGATGAATGGAAAGTGACAAGATTAATGCAAGCTGGAAATGAACAAGACCAATGTAAACCTAAGAAAGGACTGAAAAGAAACAAAAGACAAACAGTGAACAAAAAAGTCAAAACAAAACAGAATACCACAACAGATGGCGTTGATGCAGCTGGTATGGTGACACCAGATGGTGTTGAGACAGTGGATGAGGTTGAGACAGTGGATGGTGTTGAGACAGTGGATGAGGTTGAGACAGTAGATGAAGTTGAGACAGTGGATTGTGTTGAGACACCGAATGGTGTTGAAACATTAGATAAGGTTTGGATACAGGATGGTGTTAGCAAAACATTAGTTGTTGATTATATAGTTTTCCCAGATCTGTATGAACAGTTAAATTCATGCACTCATTATGAACAGGTTGAAGATCTTGTTAGAGATGTAGGTAAACTTCCTCCAGTGACAAACCAGCAAGACATATATATTGTGTCTCACAAGCGTGAAATTGACAAAGGTTCATTGCCACTTGTAACAGGAGAATATATGGATAAGGGATTTTATCCAACAACTATTTATGGGGATGGAAATTGTTTGGCACGTTGTGCAAGTTTAATTGCATATGGAACAGAAGAACACTTCAAGGAAATGAGAATTAGAATAGTGTTTGAGCTAGTACAGCAGAAGCAAAAATACCTTGATGACCATTATTTGGAGAGAGGTGGAACCAGAAAAAGGGATATAGCAAAGCAATATGCGATGTTTTCGCCATTTTATATGGTTCAACACTTATCAAAGCACAACATTGAGTCCATATTTGAGCAAGAGGTTCTAAGTGTCGCCCATCATGCGGCTTATATGGGTATTTGGCAAATGGCAGCAATTTCCAATGCGTTACTCAGAGAGGTTGTCTCAGTGTATCCAGTGTATGCTGGACTAACCATCAGAAAGGACCTTCATAGACACTTTTTTCCATTCAAGCAGACATACAATGCAGACCTACTTCCAGCACATATTATGTGGACAAACACAGGAGGAATTGACGATAAACCTTCAGAATGGGTGCCAAATCACTTTGTTGTACTTTTGCAAATGGAAAAACCAAAAGAACCATTTGACGATGATTTAGTTGTTTTGGAAGAACAAAGCACACCAGATTTATCAATGGATTTATTTGGTTCTGATCTGATAAGCAGTGTATTTGGAAATATTCTAGAAATGACATATGACATTGATAGTATGGATATAGACGTTGGTGCAGTAAATGATATTGGTACAGAAAATATGACAGTTAATGGTATAGAAAAAGCAGATGGATTGAAGACAACAAAGATATCCGATGGCATGGAGACAACAGATACATCAGATAGCTTAGAGACAACAGAGAAAGCAGATGGTATGATGTCTTCAGAGAAAGTAGATGGGTTAGAGATAATTGAGAAAACAGATGGCTTGGAGACAACAGAGGAAGCAGATGGCCTGGAGACAACAGAGAAATCAGATGGCTTGTTAACAACAGAGAGAGTAGATGGTATGGAGACAATAAAGAGAGTATATGGCATGGTGACTCCAGAGAAAGCAGATGGCATGATGACTCCAGAGAAAGTACATGGCTTTGGGACAACAGAGGAATCAGATGGCCTGGAGACAACATATAAAGCAGATGGCATGGAAACAACAGAGAACGCAGATGTCTTGGAGACAACAGAGACAGCAGATGGCATGGAGATAACAGAGAAAGCAGATAGCTTAGAGACAACAGAGAAAGTAGATGGTATGGAGACAACAGAGAAAGCAGATGTATTGGAGACAACAGAGAAAGTAGATGGTATGGAGACAACAGCGAAAGCAGAAGGCATGGAGACAACAGAGATACATGATAGCTTTAAGACAACAGAGAATTCAGATGGCTTGATGACAACAGAGAAAGCAGTTGGTATGATGTCTTCAGAGAAAGTAGATGGGTTAGAGATAATTGAGAAAACAGATGGCTTGGAGACAACAGAGGAAGCAGATGGCCTGGAGACAACAGAGAAATCAGATGGATTGTTGACAACAGAGAGAGTAGATGGTATGAAGACAATAAAGCGAGTATATGGCATGGTGACTCCAGAGAAAGCAGATGGCATGATGACTCCAGAGAAAGTACATGGCTTTGGGACAACAGAGGAAGCAGATGGGCTTGAAACAACAGAGAAATCAGATGGCTTGTTGACAACAGATAGAGTAGATGGTATGGAGACAATAGAGAGAGTATATGGCAAGGCGACTCCAGAGAAAGCAGATGGCATGATGACTCCAGAGAAAGTACATGGCTTTGGGACAACAGAGAAAGCAGGTGGCTTGTTAACAACAGGGAAGTCAGATGGTATGGAGACAACAGAGGAAGCAGATGGCATGGTGACTCCAGAGAAAGCAGATGGCATGGTGACTCCAGAGAAAGTAGATGGCTTGGAGACAACAGAGAAATCAGATGGCTTGGAGACAACAGAGAAATCAGATGGTATGGAGACAACAGAGGAAGCAAATGGTGTGGAGACAACAGAGAAATCAGATGGCTTGTTGACAACAGAGAGAGTAGATGGTATGGAGACAATAGAGAGAGTATATGGCAAGGAGACTCCAGAGAAAGCAGATGGCATGATGACTCCAGAGAAAGTACATGGCTTTGGGACAACAGAGAAAGCAGGTGGCTTGTTAACAACAGGGAAGTCAGATGGTATGGAGACAACAGAGGAAGCAGATGGCATGGTGACTCCAGAGAAAGCAGATGGCATGGTGACTCCAGAGAAAGTAGATGGCTTGGAGACAACAGAGAAATCAGATGGCTTGGAGACAACAGAGAAATCAGATGGTATGGAGACAACAGAGGAAGCAAATGGTGTGGAGACAACAGAGAAGGTAGATGGCATGGTGACCCCAGGGAAAGCAGATGGCATGGTGACTCCAGAGAAAGTAGATGGCTTGGAGACAACAGACAAAGCAGATTGCAAAAGGTAAGGGAATATTATTCTTTATTAATTTTGATATTGTTGAAATGAAGTTTTATTTGAAAAAAAAATTGTAAACTTCTCTCCTTTTTGATTTGTTTTAATATTTGTGTGATATATTATTTAACTGAAATGGTATGTCAAGGTTTTTTTTATAATAATTATGTTATGAATTTAGGCTAATGCATCATGATGTGGGAAATTTCGTGTTGGTGAAACTTCAATGTGGACAAAAAAAAAACACAGAATTTTGTTGCTGAGGTAAAAAGGTTCTTTGTTATTGTTATTTGTTTATTGTGTTTCGTTGATGTTCTTTCTCTTTTATTTTTCTTGCAGATTAATTATTGACATCAATCACATTTGGTGTCCTTTGTTATTGCATGTTTCAGATTTAAGTTTTAATACTCATTTTTGGTACAGTGATAATAGGTGAGCCTATTGTTTAGTCTTATTGGACTTTATTTGTCATTACTGATGTTTTATCTAAATCTTGCTGACTAATTAACTGAAAGCTAGCTGAGGAACTAAACTGATTACACATGTTCTCAATAATTTGATTTGGTTTTGGTTTGGACTAAAATGTCAGTCTTTAAACAAGTTAAGTTTTTTTTATAAAAGTCTTACACATCAACTTTTTTTATTTTGTTTAAATTACATCTTTCGTCTTTTTTCCAGATCGTTGATATTGTTGAGAGAGAATATATACTGCGATACATGCAGAAGTGTAAATATGGTTACAAGTGGCCAGCGAGGGAAGATTCATCACAGGAACCTGAGGAACATATTGTTCAAAGACTCGCTAAACCAAATACGACTGAAAAAAACAACAAGACATTCTTTCACTTTAAATTTGATAATTAAATGTTTTCATTCATTTGACTTACTATGTTTACTGGTAACACAGTGTCACAATTGCTTGAATAGTCCATAATTGTTCATTATTATTAATGGGTGTAGTAGTAAAAAATGTGGTAACACCTAAATATATCCTTTCAACATTATTCTATCATTCAAGTTAGTTCTTTTTGTTGGCGTTTCTTATTGTTGTCCTTGGTTTTTGATGGCCCTTTTGTGTTTGCAGCTCCAATACACAAGTGAATGTGTACCATTCAATATGTGTTATGTTTGGTACTATTGTCTCAAGTGCAAAAGCTCAAACATTTGAGCCTAGGTTGGAAAATAGAATTAGTATTTGCCACACGTGAACTATCATGGTAAAAAACTTGATAATGTCGATCTAGTATAAAGGTGGTATTTTGTTTATTTGCTTTCATCCATCCGTCATTGCCACTATACCCATTGTTTTTTGCTGAGGTCTCATTAAGCTAATATGGTAAACATGTTGATTGATTCGGCAAGCTTATTTTTCTATTATATTCACATACACTTAACATTTCATGGGCAAAAATCAATACCTGGTCATCTTTTTTTTCTCTGTTTGTGCTAAAAACCGCATGATGGGTATTGTACTTTGTTTGTATACCACATTTGGCAACAGAAAATATCTCAACACTAAGTATAGTTCAAATATAACAATGAAAATACTAAAAAAAGGTAACAGACGTTGTGTTTTGACATCACGTCTGTTATATTGCCAAACGTAACATAGGTTACTATTTTGTATGAAATAGTTGGGTTTCTGCAGACTTTTCTTTAGCTTATATTAAACATTTTACAGAAACATTTCTTAACTTTTCAGATTCACTTATTTCATCAGTTAATCAACAGTAATTCTCATTATAAGTATAACAATGTAGATGAAGTACGACCACACTACCAGCACAATGTCAACAGATAAAAGTAGACGTCTATGGTTGAAAAATATTAACAAAAATGCACAATAAATGTTTCATTTATGTTGGAAATTGCTAGTCATCATCATTTGATAGAGATTTATTCTTCTGATTTGAATAGAAACTGAATATTGATCGGTCAAGTAACGTGCGTTACCTTTTAACCACTATAATGAAAATGCTGTTTTAATGCCCCAAAACGGTATAAGTTATGTTCCTAACAACGTAGTTTAATTATTTATATATTAATCTTACAGGCTGCACAAAAAAAATAAAGATATGCTACGCTTTAAAATTTGGACATCTTTCACAATAGATATACACTGTACTGTGGAATGTCTCATATATATATAGACGAGTTGTATATATATAAGTCTGAAAATTACTCCAAACAGTGTTATAGTTAGATTTTCTACTGACAATATATATATATATATATATATATATATATATATATAGGCTTTTATCTAATGATTCAGTTTCTTTTCCTAGAAATTCCATTGCGATAAGATTTATTCGTTATTTATAGTGTTTACTTAAACAGCAATTAGCATTTACCATGTTTACCAAAAACAATGAAGACCAATGGGCACCTATATTAAATTTATTACTTTGCATTAGACATGTTAGAGGAACATGAGAACTCCTGATAAATCGCCGAATTATATTATGTATTACTAGATTATATGGAAATTTTAGACACAGTTTTTAAGGTTTTAAATATAATCATAATAATCTCTAGCTATTGTCAAATGACAAATATATAATATATAGAGCCGTATCACAAATACAGTGGTACCTTAATATTGACAGGACAAGCACAAAGTGAAACAGATCGAGGTCCCAACACACACCCATAGAACTGAATAGACAGCAACATGGCATGCACAAGCAAAAGTTAAACACACACACACACAAAATACCGTGACGAATATAGAAGACGGCAACACGGATCGACCCCCTCAACACGAACCTTGAAAAAAAAAAACAATTACCAAAAAAACACAATTTGGTGTCCCGGATGGGTATAGAAAACTTCCTTCTCTACATACACGACATAATATATTAGATATATTAATATTATAAAAATAAGAAGATGTGGCATGATTTGGGGGGAAAAAGTTTGTTTCTAGTTTTTGGAGAAAAAAATAATTTGTTTTTGGTCCTGAGAAAAAATATTGTTTGTTTCAGCCCCGTGATAAAAGGGGGCCAAAATGACAATAGTAAAACAAAAGAAAACTGTTCAATCATCTATAAATCAGATTTCTAGAATAATCGAAATGAGAATTTGGGACGGCAAGTATGTTGTCACGTCTAAATTCGTCATGTTTCAAAACAGACGTGTCATTAGCGATCAATGTTTACGTCACTCAGATAATTTCTAAAAATAGAAAATATAATATTAATGCGCTAGTATCTAATCCGTCGCATTAAAAATATTAGCTTTGCTCAAATAATGCTGCAGACAAAATCTACATATAATAAAATTTTGTACGAAATTTAGAATAACACATGCATATTTGTTATAATTTTACGTGATTTTTATGGAAAATCGTCAAGATATTGCACTATTTGTTCCTGTACATTCAGATTTGTGTTTAGATGGTAATGCGTCATATTTGTCAACAAGAAAGGAAGATGAAAGTATAATATTGTGAATTTCTCGAATACACATTAATTGGGAACATCGACACTTAGCCACATGGTAGAAATGGATGAACTTATTGCAATAAATGTGCGATACGAAGGGGACAACGAAGCCTCACAAATATTTCAACTAAATCCAAAGACACAATGGCGAGATCTGGAAGCCATGGTAAAGTCAGAAATCTTATGTCATATGACCTTTTTATGAAAGTCGTCAAACATAACTCTTATTTAACATGATTTGCATCATTAATAACGTTGTATTCAAATAAATACACTATTTAGATGAAATCTGAATTACTGTACTTAAAAACGAAAGCTGAATTTGAAATTATCATATATTTGCTCAATCAGCTGATCAACAATGACAACATCATGAACATGTCATGATCAAGATGCAGATTCAAGGCAAAGGGAATTTTATGTATGCCTGTTAATATCAAGTTGTTTTCTGTATGTCAATCCCCTTGGCATATCTGTAGGTAATTCCAGGGATGATTCCAGGTGTTTTCAAATGGGTCCCTTGAACATCAAATTGGGAACTTTTATTCTAATTGGGATTTTTTTAAGCATAAAATCTAAGACGAAATAACATTATTTTCCTGTAAAAACGGAACATGTATATTATTAAGTTCAACCTGTACACTGATGTTCATGTAAGTTGTAACATTTTGAGTAATTCCGGATGGGCAACAGTACTGTTATTACATGAATATCATTGAACATGATGCACCAGTCTATCATCTTAGCTATAGTTACCTAGGCCTATTACAAAAACATATATTTCAGCTTACATAAACCACTGAAAAAAGCAATTACAAAAGTTCATATACTTAATTGATAATATATTTAAAGCATTGAACCAGTGTTCTTTAAAATTATTTGAATCATCTTCAAAACTTGTGAAATAGTTCCATAATGATGACATCGTATTATATGAATGGTCTATCATCAACATTATTTTCAAAAAACGCTCAAACTTTTGTCTTTTGAGGAAATAATTTCTTTTACAAAACAAATTTTCATCATATTATATAACCGGCTCTGCTAGGCGATCTGCTTTTACGAGTTCGGCGCCCATTAAACTTTATCCATCAATGTTATATCAAAATTAAATTTTTTTTCTGTCGAGGTCTGCTTTGACACCCATTTTTATCAACCTGCTGGGCGATCTGCTTTTACAAGATCGAATACTCCTCATGCGCGAATCCAGCCATTTTAAAAAATGGGGGGGGGGTGTTCCAACCCAGAGTAAAAGGGGGGGTTCCAACTATATGCTCCCATTCAAATGCATTGATCGGCCGAAAAGAAGGGGGTTCCAATCCCCTGACCCCCCCCTCCCTGTATCCGCCACTGCTCCTATAACATATTAATCAATTGAATTCGGCTGATAAATTTTTTTGCCACATTTTGACATAATTAAATCGTTGTTAATAAAATGCGACCGTAAACAGCATCTTTATACGGATTTTAAAATGTTTTGACAACAAACTCTGAAAAATTATAGTTGCCTTAATTGGTGACAGAAACTTTTCCGAAAATATCGATTTTTATTTTATTTTCCTGAATTGGGAATTCATTTTCATGTACATTTTTTGGGGGGCCGCTGGCCGATTTAAGGGCCGCTAATTGGCCCTAAACTGTATAGTGGAATCATCCCTGAATTCATTTCATCTCTCATAGAGTCCTCCAATTTATCTAAACATGAAGAACTATATATATATACATTCATTTGACATTGTAGTACTGGACTACTGCACACAGTAATTTCATAATATTTTGGATAAAGCTTCAACTTAATACTTAATTTATTTGTTGCTCAACTTCTTCTTTATTCTGTCAAACCAATTTAATATTTCCTTCTAAAATAGTAAAACTTTTGTGTTTAAAATTTATCAAATAAATAAAATCATGAAAAAAAAATCTTCAATGTCAATGAAATGTTTATTATGTTCAAATTTCGAAAGTTTTCAGATGAATAATGTAGATATTTTGTGAAACCAAGTATAATACAGACATTTTCAAAAGGTCATCATGGTCATAGATATCAGGAATTAAATTGAAGATAAAACAAGACTCAGGCTTAAATTTAATCTAAAACGCTTACATAATATGATAGCATTTTTGTACATGTATGTAAATTGTATGTTGTCTTTCAGTTGAAGGTCCAGTACGACTGTGAAAATGTGGAGGTATTCTATGTGGATACAGATGGTGACTATGTAAGTTTGATAACATATGCCTAAGTTATTTTTTCCTGTTACAAAATGTATACATAGTATAATATTATATAAGTCGTACAATACATTAACTAATCAATCTCAATTAATTCAATAATTGTTTAGGCCAAAAAAAATATATGTCTGTTTACGGTTACCCGACCAACCCTATTTTGAGCGCCGACCCTAAGCCATTTTATTTCCGTCGTTAAGTGAATAATAAACTGAACTTGAGTTAAAAGTGTAGATAGTGTTGCCTGATACATCCCAATGTTCATAATCATGAATATGAGAGCTGTTTTAAGGAAATTCGCAACTCGTGTGATGAAATAAACATTTTGCCGCCATTTTTTTTCAATCAATAACAAAGGGAAAAAATCCAATCATTAAAAATACTGGTAAACTCGGCCCATGGACAACTCAGAACACAGCAAGATAGACTACACAACTCAAAATCATGGCACAAAAATAAAATGAAAAAAAATAATAAAATGGAAATACCGACCTACCTACATGTACCCTATTTATTTTGATGATGTAACCTTAAACAGGCATATATATTTTTTTTGGCCTTACCTTAAAAGCCAGTATAGATTGCTGAAATAACATTCCATTTATAATTATGTACATTTTGTACTTCTTACTTTCTTTCTAGATTTTTTCTTTGAAAACTAGCGTAAAGATTACAATGAACCTACAACATGTACAATGGATAAGGTTTATAAATATTTCAAAAGTTGTGTGTACATGTACAAATGTAGTATAGTAAACTGTGAGACAAACCTTGTTTTATGATTGTTTTAAAACTAGCAATAAGAACTCAACCCAAAATATTTAGGTTGTTATTTGTGGGTATTAACAGACAGGAAGGCTCAATAATGTAAGAATTGCTTCAGGCAGAATAACAACATTAACTTGCTATCTTCAATGATCTTGCTGTGTATTGTAGACAAAAGAATATCTAATTACAGACACATAATCTGGTTTATAAATACATCTAGATAATTAGCCATGTGTCAGTTATTATAAAATATAGACTCAAATTTGAATGAAAAAAACAAAACACAATATATCAAGGGGCGATATCTTTTTACGCCAAAAAGTAACTCATTTGCGCCACAACTTAATTGCGCCAATACTTCTTTTGCGCCACCTGATTTTCAAAACTGTAGGTATCATTTGCGGCAATAAAATAATCATCTAATTGCGCCAATTCTATTTATTTTTATTTATATAACAACTAAGTGATTGACTTTCTGGATCGTTACACAATACAAAGTCATCATCTGCGTTTGTAACAACACCGATATCATCCAATATTCTGTGAAGTTCTGCTTGATTTTTCACTTGAGAAGGATACAGTTTTCTTCTCTCTCTATTTATATACATTGACTGACACACATAATTTAAATCTTTCTTTTCTAAATTTTCTTCTTCAATTTTGAAGAGCTCTGAATTTATTATTTTTGAAAGTCGCTCTGACATAATATCGGTTGCTTTTCTTTTGCATGCAGTTCTCAAAATTTGACGTTCTAATTTCTGGACATTAGTTTCATGAATATGATCTAATTTCTCCATTCAAAATAATTGTACACGATTCATCTGTGAATAACACGACTTAACTGTACATCTCCACCTTATTTCTCCAGTTTCCTTTACAAATGCCTGATGGAATTTGTGTTCTTCAACAATGAAGACCGGTTTTCCTCTATCAGACACTATTTTCTTGAATGATATATCAGACTATTTTTTTGAATAGTTTATCAGACATCTTGACTCGTGAACAAATATTCTATTACTAAACAATTTATTTTTTGATGAGTTTTCTTAAATTTGATGAGTGTTCAGTTAAATCTTAAGTGGAAAGGTTAATTATAGTCCATGTATGATATAGGTAAAACATGTACAGGTATGATATAGGTAAAAAATATTTACAGGTAAATGTGGCGCACTTTCATTTCATTTATTGGCGCAATTAATACCATCAAAATAAAAGAGAGTGGCGCAATTAATATCTTTTCAAAACTGCAATTGGGGCAAATTGATTCTGCCCATATCAACATAGGTCTAAGGTATGTCTAATGTCACTGAATTGTAAGCAGATCCTGCTCCACCAGTGGCACCCATCATAAAAATTTCTAGGTAGACACGTTCAGCAGACACCTGTTACATGTGTAATGAGTCAAAATGATGACAAAGTACATTTTTTTAATTGTAATTTAATCAATTACATTGAAGGTAATCGGACCCATCTCTGGTAATGTCTCCTTGCTCACAATCTGTTTTGCTTTTCTTATTTAGATTATTTTAAGCAGTCAAGAGGAGTTAGTAGAAGCTTTCAAAGTAAGTACATTGATAAAAGATTTTCTGTAGGGATTCAGTTTTGTTAGCAGCTGAGCTTTTATGAAATGTTAAGCATGTAACGATGTTAATAGAAGTCAGATCAGCATGATCAGTGTGTCGTTTCCTTTTATTATATAGTTAAAAATGAAAGATCAGACATGAAGACAGGTAAAGTTGTATTTACCTTAGCTTTAACATTTTTAAGTTTAATAAAGTTCAAGTTGCATATTAATTTATTAAAACTATGCAGAAAATGTGCAATGTTGGGTAATTGTCCCCAGTGAAAACACATTGAAATAGGATGGGGTTCATCTGTCCTTGCTTGTTATTGCTATCAGGTGTACAATTCTTGTCCGACTTTTATGACACTTAGATCATATTTTTCAGCAATGTCTTAGATGAGTTCGAAAATCAGGGCTGATTAGATATTGGTAAATACATGAAATAGTTATGCCCTTTGGAAAAATGAATTATACAGGAAATTGCATTGTATGCTCTGAAGCCTTCATTTCTCTAAGATATTATAAATTGTTCTAAAGAACAAAAAAAATGTTTTATTTAGTTAGTAACCTTGTACTTGGCAGTAATTTGCAATTGAATAGAATAAGATCAAATATGTGTAATTAATGCAGGGGACATTGGAACAACTTTTTATGGCAAATAAAAACAATAGCTGAAACATTTCTGTAACTTTTGTTTCAGGTTGCACAGAACTGCTCCAGTACTCTACATCTTAAACTCAGAAACTTTACAGGACAACCAGTAGAGCCAGAAACACACAGGGGAGATAATTCTCCACAGACACCAGGTGGAGACACTGATGTGAAGATAATGATGGAATCTTCTGTTGACCCCAAATCTGAACATCAGCAGAACACAGAAGCTCAGAAAGAACAAGAAGGAGATTCTAGTGAGGCAGAGTTAGAGAAACTAGAAATGTGGTAAGTAACTATTTATATTCATTATTCTATTCTTATTGAAATTTTTTAGTTGTTTCAGGAAAAAATATATGAGCTGAAGAGGTGTCTCTAAAGGCATCCATAGAATCTGCTGTATATACATACCCAATGTTCAAATATGTTCTGAACATAACAAACAACCTAAGAAATGTATACACAAGTGCCTACATCTACCCCGAGAATTTTCCTAATCATCCCATACATATTCTAGTCCTCACGATAAACTTTTGAGTCTATTGGTCTATAGAGGTGAACATAGAATGGTCAGCCTATTGTTGAGTGGGAAGACTGATATTCATGTTTTCTTGCATACTTAAATTAGGAATGAATATGGGGAATGTGTCAGAGAGTCAACAACCTTACCAAAGAGCAGGCACAAACATAAGGCCACTAATGGATCTTCCATAAAGCGAGAAAATCTTGCACCCAGAGGTAGGTTTCAGCTGGTCCTCAAACAAAAATATTTACTATTTCAGTGAATATGGACATCACACTAAACTCTGAAACTTATAAGTGAACTAAAATTAAAAAAACCACCAACATATTAGACTAACATTAACAAAGGCCAGAGTCCCTGCCTTGGGATAGAACAAAAATGTGTACATTGGTCTAATGTCCGTTTCTTTGTCTGTTTTAAAAAAAAATGTTTACTTTACAGAAAAAAATCAAATACCCCCAAAAAATAAAAGAAAAGATGAATAAAGAACTGTTACTGGTAACAGTTTAATGTAAGATAATGCATTTTCTTAAAATACACAGGCTCCATGAAGATAGTAAGCCTCTGATAAGATCTAAAGAAGTAGAAAAACAAATGGCACCAACTGTTGACATTGTTACTCCATCAGAAGATGAGAAGAAGGAGGCTGGAGAAGTGAAGCCATCTGATGAACAGAAAGATGAAGAGACTGGAGTAGTTTATGTCAAGGTACTAATAGTTTTTCAGCTGAATTTCAAAAGGCCATGTGATCAGTATTTGGATGTTGAATTATAAGAAATTGTGAGCATAAAACCAAAAAGTCCCAAAGAATACAGCAAAATCATCCAAGGTCAACATTGGCTGAAGGAGCTGACAACATATTTTTTGTAACTTCTAATAGAAGATCTCTGGAAACTTTAATATAAACAATCATATTATTTCTGTTCTTGTAATATTTCTTCATGTGTGGGAGAAATATTATATTATAGGAACTTCTATTCCCTGACAGAGTTGCATTCATATTGTATTATATAATCATTTCAAATTTGTATTAACCAGAATTTTACAATTTATCATTTAAATTTTCCTTTACAATATTTAGTAAATATCAACAGTTTATGTTTTCAATGTTTTAGCCAAAGGTAATGAGACAAAAAGTTAGAAAGTCTGAAAAGACATTAGAACATGATCGCATGTATAAAAGACGCCATTGTAGAAGTGCAGAGAGGTCACGACGACTCAGATATGAAGAAGAGGCTGAAACTTCAGATGATGCTGCTATGCCTTATGATGTGTTCATCAAATACATGCAACAGGTATGCTTTTTCAAAACAGAAATACTCAGAGTATTAGTTTATGTGGCAATTTGATTTAAATGGACACAAGTCTGTGCTGACAACTACTACCCCTGCACTAACCTGTTAATACAGTCGATTCCACTTAATTGCATACCGCTTAATAGCATAATTCGGTTAATTGCATACTTTTCTCCTGCACAAAACCATTTCCCATTCATCTTATGTTAAATTGTACGGTTATATGCATAGCCCCACAAGTGGCATTTCGGTTAATTGCATAGAAAATAATCGCTAGCTAGATATGCTCAGTTAAAACAAGGATTTGTATACAAATCCTTGGTTAAAACTGACGAGATATTTGACCGGAAACAGCAATTTGGTAAGTATATTTTTCTTGAATGCATCATAATTTTTGATATTATTTCACATTTACTTCTGTGTTATTTAAATAAAGTTTTAAAACAGTTTCTTTCGTGTTTATATGGTTATAAAAAAGGCCTCGATGTGTACACAGGTAAAGTTTCCCATATTCTATTTTAAGCCTCGAGGTTGTAAAAACACAACCATTCTATGATCTTCTATCTCAAAAGGTGTTAATTATTGATTGCATTTCAAACATTGTTCATAGATTACATTTCGGGTGTATTTTTTTTGCCTGCTAATTATCGATCATTATCCAATGTGCAAGCTCGTAATTTGGCTAGGGATGATCTACATTTATGTTAAATATTACAGGGCATTTATATATGGTTGAAGAATTTCATACATCAATCTTTCATTTTTAATAATTTTTTTAAAAGAACATTAACTTAAAATTATCATATTTTCTCACGTTCAACACTCGTGACCAGCAAATAACCCGTGCAGGGCCCCATTACCTGTTAACTGCTTTGCATACATATGAAACTAACGAGGTTAAAGTAACAGTGTTACATCACTGTGCAATCGGTAAATACTGCATATTAAAGGCAGTTCATTACACATTTATTGTATCAAATGATTATCAACTGTGTAGCATTGTTCAACAGTTTGTTTTAATCGAAGCGTAACATTTGTACATCTGGGTCAAAGAAACAAATCTATTTTTAGAAAATTTTTATTTTCGTATCTCAGGTAAAGGAAAAGTCGGTACATAAATAAACTAAAACTAAATGTGTTTATAAACTTTATTCAAAGAATAAAATGCATGACACTAGACAAATGACTTTTATTAGAATAAATAATCATTCAATATGTTGTAAGTGGATTATGGATGTTCATCTTTCTTCAGGATTTCCTTTACTGATCTGCACAATCGATGTTATTTGACTCCATATTTTGGCATTTCGGATATAAGCATACTCCGCTTTATTGCATAATTTCGTCTGACAAATAGGCTATGCAAATAACCGGAATGTACTGTAGTCCAAATTGATTTCCTTATAAATGTCTGGTAATAACTTAAGTTAGTAAGATTTTAATTGTATGTTTATCCTTCAGGCATCACCACAGAATATTTTGAAGGGTGGAGCTCATAAAAAGATATTTGAACAGCTAAAAAAATATTTATAAATTGTAAACAGTTTGCAGTAAAGTTCTCTTGATAGCATATATACATGTATGTCTTTACAAAAATGTCTCTGAATTGTAGTTTTTTTTTAAAGATCAATGAAATGATACTGCTTTAAGTTTATTTTCTAATCTTATCTCATGATATGATTTCAAAAATGTAATGCTTATCTTGAGAAAATGATTGATTCATAGTGTTTTAACACCACTTTGAGAAAAATGAAGAGTGCAAATCCTTTATTACTTGTATGTCTGACACTCCTTCTTTTATTACAGTTAAAACTTGAATTGAGAACAGAAATTGTAAGAGATGTTACCAGGAAAACAGTGAAACAAGTATTAAAGGGATTAGATGGGGCAGTGATCCAGTCCATGAAGGGAGGTAACTCTGATAGTACTGTAGAAATGCCTGCATCCCCAACAAAGACAGAAGATACTCCTATCTCATCACCAGTAAAGAACAAAGAAGTGGGAACAGTAGAAGCAACAACTTCACATCGTATGTATCAATCAAACAATATTATTATAAACAAAAATGCAAAAACAACAGAAATTTATCAACATTTAAAAAACTATAACAAAAAAACCCAGATATATTCAAATTTTGTTTGATTGAAAATGTTAAACATCTGTTTTGATAAAAGCTAGAATTTAACTGCAGATTGAAAATAAAATGTTTGATCAGACGATTTGATCTTTTTCTGTATGAAACTGATGATTTTTTTTTATTAAATAAACTTTGTTTACTGCCAAGTAAACAATTAAATTCTACCATTAAAAATTAAATATTTAATGATCTGCAATTTTGGTATAATGGTTATATCCTATAATAAAATTGTAAATGGAAATGGGGAATGTGAATACATAGATTTCTTCATATACTGTCTAATACTTTTGTTAGTGAGACAAACTTACAGATCAAAGTTGTGTAATGTAGAAATACTTTTTGTCTAGGAATTTTCACATGTCTTATATCGTGGTAGGCATATCACAGCAAATTTGACCCTACATGGACATTTCACTGTCAATTAGAATGCATTGTACAAGGCTGTGTAACACATGAAGATTAAGCTGACTCTTCTTAAACTAGAATCACAAACAAAACATAATAATTAAATCTATTTAAAAGTATTACTCTTTCTTTAAGTATTGTACAAAAATATGGTGTGTCGTTTACTCATAATATTCAGAGGTTGGACATTCTTGATCAAGTATTATTATTTTGTGTGTATACTTTATTAACAGCAATATACTACCATGAGCATGTAACCTG
Organism: Mytilus galloprovincialis; assembly: GCA_037788925.1. NCBI lineage: Eukaryota > Metazoa > Mollusca > Bivalvia > Mytilida > Mytilidae > Mytilus > Mytilus galloprovincialis. Next base: position 34,245,629 of record CM075343.1, on the reverse strand, counting down.
TGATTTCTGTGAGAGGACCATTGTAGGAGCTAGATACAAATGCTGGTATGTTTATGAAATGTAAAAACATATCTTTTGACACATTGCTATTTCCATGGATTTAATAAGCATTCAGCAGGGTGCTATGGATATCCTATTTCTATGAACTTAAAAACTACTAAAAAAATAACATACTTCCTTTAAATAACCGGACAAACATTCTAAACAACATGAACAATTGTTGAGAAAGCGAAAATCCAAAATGAAATTTGATTTGTTAAAAAAAAAATCACACAATTTTATCTTGTTTTTGGATTAAAGGTGATATTGCTGTATAAAAGAAATAGATTGTTGCCATATATGCATGTATATAAATCATGAATCTATGTTATAAGAAATTAATTAAAATTTGATATTTATTTGGATGTAAGGGGTATTCCATTAAAATGTATGTGGGAGGGTAACCAAGAACTATTTTTTTAATATAATTTTGCATATAAACATGATAAATGTTAATAGGCGCATCTTGAAAAATACCCATGACCCACATTCAATAATTAAACTTCCCTTCCTACCCTCCCATATAAAATTGAGAATGGAAATGGGGGATGTGCCAAAGAGACAACAACCCAACCATAGAACAGACAACAGCAGATGGTCACCAATAGGTCTTCAATGTAGCGAGAAATTCCCGCACCCGGAGGCGTCCTTCAGCTGGCCCCTAAACAAATATATACTAGTTCAGTGATAATGAATGCCATACTAATTTCCAAATTGTACACAAGAAACTAAAATTAAAATGATACAAGACTAACAAAGGCCAGAGACTCCTGACTTGGGACAGGCGCAAAAATGCGGCGGGGTTAAACATGTTTGTGAGATCTCTCATATACATTTTAATGGAATAACCCTTATTTTATTTTTCTTGAATGTGCATGATTTCATTGATTATTTTACAGCAAATAAACTATTTATCCAGTAATTTTTTTTGTACTTTTGTAGTAATTGTAGTGATTATGATTTATGTGAAGAGTGTGAGGCCATCCACGGAGTTCATGACCCCAATCATGTGTTCCTGAAGATCAGACGACCAGTTAGACTCCGCAATAAAACTCCTCTTCTTAAACAGATTATCTACAGATCATCTTCAACTGAACATATTGAAGCCAGACAACCATTGTTTGAAAGTGCTGAAAAATTACTGAAAGCTAAAATGGATAAGTAAGTTACGATAGGAATTATTTTGTGAATATATTATTTTCACTTATTTAGTGATTGATATAAATCTTGAAAATTATTACAGAAGTCAATGCAGACTTTGACAAAAACCATGAAATCAAATATTTATAAAAAAAATACAATATTTCATTAATCTGCAAAATGTGGTATTCATGAAAATAAAGGAATGCACAGTTACTAAAGTAAAGCATCTGTATATTTATAATCAGATTATTCTTACAATGTATAAAGAAAGACGTCATTTATACTTATTTCATTCAAATGTAGATTAAAGGCTCAACTATCACACAAGCAAGATAAACTGAGGAAAAAGGAAGAAAAAATAATGAGAAAACAAAAAAGGAAAGAAGATAGACTTCAACAGTGGTTAGAATCTTCGAAACATGATGTTATGCAAGTCAGACATGCAACTGTGTAAGTATAAGAAAGAGTGAGAGAGAATAAATGACATATATAGGAAAGGGGAGGAAGAGAGACAGATTGAGTAAAGGACTTCAGCGTTGGTTAGAATCTTCAAACAATGATGCAGTGGCAGTCCAAATTTCCCTGACCATCATCCCGAATGGCCTTTGTTATGACAAGACCTACCTATTGTATTTATTGTTAACTTGTTCTTGTCCTGAACATGTATGAAATATTTGCCACTGGACGTTAAGCAACCAACAATCAATCTAACAATGATGTGATGCAAGTTTACATACATAACATACAACAGGGTAAACTTAGTAAAAAAGAAAGAGAAAATGAATGATAGAATTCAAGAGAGAGAAAGGAGAGGGAAGAGAAAGAAAGGAAAGAGAGAGAGAGAGATATATACAACAGGGTAAACTAAGTAAAAAGAAAGAAAAAATGAGTAATAGAATTCAAGAGAGAAAGGAGAGGGAAGAGAGAGAGAGAAAGAGAGAGAGAGAGAGATACAACAGGGTAAACTTTAAGTAAAAAGAAAGAGAAAATGAGTGATAGAATTCAAGAGAGAGAGAGAGAGAAAAAAAGGAAATAATATACCATGCTTGATGTAATTATAACTCATAAATGCAACTGTGAACATAAATATTTAATGGGATTTTGAACTAAAAATCGGCTATTGATTTAGGGGTGTATGGAGGGCTGATTGCTGCCTAACAGTGTCCGTTAATTAACATGAAAACACTTTGAAGAATTTTTTCAAATCTAGATATTTTTACACATACACTGTATGTTGGTCTAAAATTCAGAATATTGGAAATTTTGCAAATTGATGCCAAAATGCATGATGATGGACCATTATTTTTCAGTGAACTTTTAATGGCTGCTGTTTTCTCCTATAATGTTACTATACAATGATAGTTGTAATATAAATCAGACATTCAAATGTGTTAATTCATAGTTTTACACAAATTGTGGTTTAAATTTCAAAATGTTGAGAATTTTGAAAATTGTAATCAAATACATCATAGAAAATTATTTTTCAGTGAACTTTTAATGGCTGCTGATTTCTTGTATGATGTAACTATACCAGATGGAACCAGAGTTCAACCAGGAACCAGACTAATGAAAACTTGGAGAATAAGAAATGCAGGAACGTCTAAATGGACTGATTCAACAAAGGTACATTTATATAAACTACTATATAACTGTAGCTCTTTCATATTTTATTTGGCTTTCTCAAATAAGAAATTTGACATCAGTATGGAACAGTCTTTTTTGCCAAGTTCAGTTATTTGCCTTGTAATTAAAGAATCATTTATACAAGTTATTTACCTTAGGAAGTCATAAATTTGTATTGCTTATGAAGAGCAAGTGCAAAGGAATAGGTTCTTTAAAATTATATAGCATTACTATAGGTGTAATACCACCAAATCATGGTACGTCACATCTGGTTGCATATGAAAATAGGTTGAAAAAAAAATATTCCCTTGAATTTGACAGTTGTAGGTAATTAATTCTACATTTTATTGCAGTTAAACATTTCTCGGTCATAAACATATGTCTTGGGTATTTCAAAGCACCATTATTTTTATACGACCCGCTAAATTTTTGCGGTCGTATATAGGTATGACGTCGTCGTCCGAAGACACATTGGTTTTTGCACTAAAACTTTAGTTTAAGTGAATAGAAATCTATGAAATTTAAACACAAGGTTTATGACCACAAAAGGAAGGTTGGGATTAATTGTGGGAGTTTTGGTCCCAACAGTTTAGGAATTAGGGGCCAAAAAAGGGCCCAAATAAGCATTTTTCTTGGTTTTCCCACGATAACTTTAGTATAAGTAAATAGAAATCTATGAAATTTAAACACAAGGTTTATGAATTCAAAAGGATGGTTGGGATTGATTTTGGGAGTTTGGTCCCAACAGTTTAGGAATTAGGGGCCAAAAAGGGCCCAAATAAGCATTATTCTTGGTTTTCACACAATAACTTTAGTATAAGTAAATAGAAATCTATGAAATTTTAACATAAGGTTTATGACCACAAAAGAAAGGTTGGGATTGATTTTGGGAAAAGTTTATGACCACAATAGGAAGGTTGGGATTGATTTTGGGAGTTTTGGTTCCAACAGTTTAGGAATTAGGGGCCAAAAAAGGGCCAAAATAAGCATTATTCTTGGTTTTCGCACCATAACTTTAGTATAAGTAAATAGAAATCTATGAAATTTAAACACAAGGTTTATGACCTTAAAAGGAAGGTTGGGTTTGATTTTGGGAGTTTTAATTTGGTCCCAATAGTTTAGGAATAAGGGGCCCAAAGGGTCCAAAATTGAACTTTGTTTGATTTCATCAAAAATTGAATAATTGGGGTTCTTTGATATGCCGAATCTAACTGTGTATATATGTAGATTCTTAATTTTTGGTCCCGTTTTCATATTGGTCTACATTAAGGTCCAAAGGGTCCAAAATTAAACTTAGTTTGATTTTAACAAAAATTGAATCCTTGGGGTTCTTTGATATGCTGAATCTAAAAATGTACTTAGATTTTTGATTATTGGCCCAGTTTTCAAGTTGGTCCAAATTAAACTTTGTTTGATTTCATCAAAAATTGAATAATTGGGGTTCTTTGATATGCCAAATCTAACTGTGTATGTAGATTCTTAATTTTTGGTCCCGTTTTCAAATTGGTCTACATTAAAGTCCAAAGGGTCCAAAATTAAACTAAGTTTGATTTTAACAAAAATTGAATTCTTGGGCTGTTTTGATATGCTGAATCTAAACATGTACTTAGATTTTTGATTATGGGCCCAGTTTTCAAGTTGGTTCAAATCAGGATCCAAAATTATTATATTAAGTATTATGCAATAGCAAGAAATTTTCATTTCCACAGTATTCAGCAATAGCAAGAAATCTTCAATTGCACAGTATTGTGCAATAGCAAGAAATCTTCAATTGCACAGTATTGTGCAATAGCAAATATTTTCAATTGCACAGTATTGGGCAATAGCAAAAAATATCTAATTGCACAATATTGAGCAATAGCAAGAAATTTTCAATTGGAGTTATCTTTCTTTGTCCAGAATAGTAGTTGAATCAACTTAAATCATTGTTTTATACAATATACAATGTATATTCATTTTTACTACCAATCTGATAAATTAAAACAATCTTTACCATTCAGTGATAACAAGCACTTTATTTTACATTTTAATATTTTATGATGTATTTAAATGAGTAGTTATTGTTGCAAACTCCATTAGAAATTTGAAATGAGATCAGTTTTGGAAATAGGGAAAGGGGGATGTGAAAAAAAATGGGGGGGGGGGGGGGGTTAAATTTTTCTCATTTCAGATTTCATAAATAAAAAGAAAATTTCTTCAAACATTTTTTTGAAAGGATTAATATTCAACAGCATAGTGAATTGCTCAAAGGCAAAAAAAAATTTTAAGTTCAATAGACCACATTCATTCTGTGTCAGAAACCTATGCTGTGTCAACTATTTAATCACAATCCAAATTTAGAGCTGAATCCAGCTTGAATGTTGTGTCCATACTTGCCCCAACTGTTCAGGGTTCAACCTCTGCAGTCGTATAAAGCTGTGCCCTACGGAGCATCTGGTTTTTATTTGAAACAAAGATAAATTCTGCACCATTTTTTGAAAAGGGGAAATTGGTGGTATTACACCTATATAAAAAGTTTCCTTGCTCATATTTTAGCTGAAAGTAGTCTATGATTGTATACCAACTGTTCGCAAGGAAGAAAATGTACCAAAATTGAGACCAGCAGAAGAAGGGGAGATAACTGTTGAACTTGTAGCTCCTCAAAAACCAGGTAATTAAAACTAATATGTACATGGAAAACACATTGAAATTTCATTGATGTATGGGCACTTAAACTTTTTTTTTGAATAAAATTCAAACAATTGCCTCTTTGAATTGGATGGTTACATACCTCATTTTCAAAGTGCTGACCTGGTTACCAAGCTTTTGTGAATTTCTTGGATACAGGGGAACCATGAATTTAAATGTTCAAAGAATTACAAATTTCCCCAAACCATGAAATTAAATTTCCACTAACATGCAAGTTTTCATCAATTCACAAAAATGTGTACGCAAGACAATAAATAAATTCACAGTATGTTTAAATAGAACATCTTTAGCTTGATATATAAATAGAAGTTTATTAACACAGAATAAACCACACCATTCTCATTGACATTCACCTAAACTTTTCTCTTTCTAAATATTATGTGATTACTGTTGAATCATAATTATACTTTGGATACCAATTTTTGTGGATTAAGTGTCTACAGGTGATCCACGAATTCAAATGTACAACAAATTACAGACTTTGTATGCATAGATTGGCAAAACCACGAAATCAAATATCCAGGAAAAGGAAACTTAAAGTTTCCTCAATCCATGAAAATTGATTGCCATGAAAAAAAATGAACCCACAGTAACTGAGAAACAGCAAATGTCAATTAATTAGACTTATGTTTGAACCAGAAGACTGAAAAACCTACTTCCTCATGTACAAGACATTTAAGGTGATGTAATATCTTAGAAACATGGATTTATGATTACATATTCATAAGAAAATGAGAAGACAAATTAAAAAAAAAGTTGGTCCATTCTTAACAAATACATATATTGACTGTGTAACTGCACTAGTAAACCTTTTTTGTGCAGCCTACCTCAGGGTATGAAATTTTCCTGCTGTGTTGAAAACCTATTAGTGGCCTTGGGCTGTTTTCTGCTCTTTGGTTAGATTGTTTTCTCATTGACTTTCCATTTTCAATTTTATTAATATTTATCAGGTCGTTATCAGAGCCATTGGAAAATGTTTGACCACGACAGATCATTCGGACATCGTGTCTGGTGTGATATCATAGTAGAACCTAAAGAAGTCCTGGAACCAACTAAAGATGACACATTCAAACTTGTTCAACAGTCTCAACAAGCAGAAAACTTGGTATGTAAAATTTACATTGTAGAACTGTCAATAGTCACACATTAATTTGTAGGTGAACTATTTGATTGAAATGATATACTGTGTATTCAGAAATTTATATGATGTTTTTATTATTGCAAAAAACGTGACAGAGTTATAATGGCAATAATTTAAATTTGCATTTTAGTTTTTTTTTCTTGAATAAAACAGGATTTTTCTAAATATTGCAAAAATTAAATTGCATTTAGTCTAAAATGACAAAATTGCAATAATAAATGCACACAATAATTAATGCACGCATTAATTTCTGAATTTACAGTATTTGTTATAAAATTTAGCAATTTGACATATATCTCAATTATTTAAAAATAGCTTTAGGTAACAAACATTTAAATGTTATAGTGTAAATATTAATTCAGAAATTATTGTAAGGTTTTCATTAATGCAAATGATGTGACTTGGTTTATTGCAATAAATAGAACTCGCATATTTATATCTTATACATACATGTATCTGTAAGCAGATTTTGCTGACATTTTTGTAATTAATCTCATACATACATGTATCTGTAAGCAGATTAATCTCTGACATATTTTTGTCCATTTTTTGTCGAGCCTGCAACTTTTCATTTTCATGGTTCAGTGATTACTTGAAAAAAATCACAAGGATAATAAATATAGGCAATAAATTCTGAAATTACAGTTACTAGCCTTTTTAATTTATTGACTGAATTAAGATATGTCTATGGTCAACTCAGCTATTACAAAAATACTATTTCTTTTGATTATAACATAGAGAGAACAAAAACCATTTTATCTGGTATCTGTTCTATTTTCTCAGCATCAGAAGAGTGAATATGAAGAAATCCCTGAAAGAGATGTAAAAATATCACAGAAGGAAGACTTCCTGTTAGAGCCAAGCCAGACAAGTTTTAGATCCAGTGAGGAAATAGAAAAAAGGGAACCAGGAGAAGGAGAGGAAAATATAAAGATAGTCATGGCTGACAGTGTAGCTGAAATAGCTGACAAAATGGTGGAATTTGTGTGTGAACAGATGGATAGGAGTGAAGCTAGAAATGTTGAACATTTTATGCCTGAAAATAATAACGTGGAAACCATAGCTCCAGATAATGAACCCAAATATGTTGATCACGAAAAAGAAAATGTTGATTCTGGAATTCCAGTGGAATTTGCCAGACATCAGGAAGAGGTCAGTGACACTGGTAACAAATATGAAAGTACTGGGAAAAGTGGTGATGAGTCTGACTTCAGTGATGGCCATGGGTTCCTTCATGTACAGGGTCCTGATCTGATTGCTTTTGAGATGGTAGAGCCTGGCGAAGATGACAAGTATGAGAATGCTCTTCCTGTTGAAGAGGAAAAGTTTGAAAATGCAGAAGGTAAATATAGTCAATGTGATTGTTCTTATTGGATACTTTTGAATAATTTGTCAGAACTATTTAGCATGGCTTAAGCTAGATAAAAGGTTCGAGCAGAGTTCTAGGTTGACAATCAAAACCAAAAGTCAAATAAAGCAAATTACATGTTGGCCAAAAATTAAAAAACAAAAAAAGGATAGACAGTAAAAAGATTTCATTAGAAACTAAAGAAAGAACAAAAAAACCTCAATAAAAAAACTGTTAGATAGAATTTAAACAAAATTGTTTTTAACATAATTTATATACCAATTGTTTGATGTAATTATCATTATGTCCTAGCAATTAAGGAAGTTGGAGATACTGTTTTTAGACTGTCTGTCAATTTGTATGTGTGTCCATCTCTATGCCTGAATTTTTTTTATCATACATTGGAAACATGCAGCACTTTCAACCAGAAAAATTATCTGGAACAATAAATATACTTTGAAATAATAAGAAATTAATTGAACGATATATTATTAATGTAAAAAAAATGTTAATCTTTCAGAATATCTAAATGATAGAAAAGAAGAAGTTCAGATAGAAGAGAGACAGGTTCTGTCAAGAAGTAGTAGTGTTGAAGTTGTAGATATGACACAAGATGAATCTGCAGCTGATGAGGAAGTTCAGGATCATGAATATCTGAGAAGTTTACAGAATCCTGTTACAGGTATGTATAAAGTTCAGGATCATGAATATCTGAGGAGTTTACAGAATCCTGTTACAGGTATGTATGAAATTCAGGATGCTGAAATCTGAAAATGTTGCAGAATATCCTGTAACCTATAGGTATGAAGTTCAGGATCAAGAAATCTGAAAAGTTTACAGAATCCTGTTGTATAAACTTCAGGATCATGAATATATGAGGAGGTATGCATATATATCAGGATCTTGAAAGTTCAGGATCATAGATATCTGAGAAGTTTACTGAATCCTGTTACAGGTATGCATAAAGTTCAAGATCATTTATAATCTCTTAGAAGTTTACTGAATCCTGTTACAGGTATGTATAAAATTCAGGATCATAAATATTTGAGAAGTTTACAGAATCCAGTTACAGGTAAAGTTCAGGATATAAATATCTGACAATTAAGCAGAATCCTGAAAAAGATAATCTGTATAAAGTTCAGGATTTGTTAAAATTATACAATTCATATTTAGGGTAAATGCTTCATTTGCTTCTAATTTCATGTTGGACATATGGATGCTCAGATTGAGATTAGGATGTCATTAAAAATAAATGAACAATGTTAATCAGAATCCAATTTATCCCAATACATGTAAATTTGATTCTTTTTATACTTTATATCTTTCTAGTTACTGTCAATGAAGATGAGGATGATGATGATGATGATGACAGTATGACTGATAGTTCCTACGACATATATAATGATAGTGAAGATGATTTCTTGGTTGTACCCATGCCTGCCTGTTTCAATTTGGAGAAACCCATCACCTTTCAACAACCAGAAAGTCAGTCTGAAGATGAAAGGGGAGATAACTTGGATGATAATCATAACAGAATTCATGTTGCTGGTAAAGATTTATATAATTTAGAAAAAAATGTCTATTTGGAATGTACAGGTTACTTTGTGCATCATTAAGTGTTTATTACAAATGATTTATACCGAGGATTCATTAATTTTGATGGATTTCATGAAAATAGTGAACAAACGAATTTATAATTTTACAAAGTAAAAATTCCCTCTTGGCTTGAAACAGCATTTGTAAAATCAAGTTTCCAGGAAATTGGAGTCAACACCATCACTTTTTGAACTGCCTTTTGCAGTATGAAGTTTAGAACACATTATTCTTAAAGTTCAGAATACAGTATTTTACCAAAAAACACCTTATCAGTTTAATAATTTAATTTTTTTAATTTTCATTTATTGTCTTAAAGGAATGCATTACATAATAACTGTGTTCTTGGACCTTATGTTATTGCCTTGTTTTTTTAATATTTTTTTTTCTTTCAGATGAACAGACCAGAGTATCTGTAGATGATATACTGACTACATCTGGTACCATAGCCACACCCCCTTTGGAGCCAGAAGCTGTTGCCATGCCTTCACAGGAAGTAGATGACAAAACCATGATAAAGAAAGAAGCTGATCTTGATGATTTCTTTGGAACCGAATCAGTTGAAAAAGACAATCTTGTTGTATGTAATTTGTTTTCAATTTATTTTCTTCTTTTATTGATTTACATTTTCATATGCTTTAACCTGACAGGTTTCTGTAACAAGTCCAATATTAATAAAAAACATAAGAAAATAAATCACCAAAACTATTAAACATTCATGGATAAATTTTTGTTTTAAAATATTTTTTATGTCCCTTGCAACTGACCTTTTAGTAATTTAAATCTCTTTTGGGAGTTATTTGAACTTTGTCATTTTTGGGTAAAAGCGGTTAAATGTTATAGTTATTTAAAAATAACACTTTGCATCTGAGGGGGTATCAATTGTGTCTCCTAGACACAATAACGTCTCAAAGAAAGTCCTACATTGACTTTGTTATAATACAGTTACTTCAGAGTGGAGTGAGGGGGCATCACTTTGTCTAGTTTAAATAAATGTTATATTTTAGAGAACATCTTTCAGTAGTGACAAGTTTTTGGCTTGTTCAAACAGGAATAATGAGTAAAATAAGAAATCACAGGAAACATAAAATAAGTCCTCAAGCCAGCCTTGTGCATTACGTGAACAAGTAATATTCAAAGCTACCTACACATGTAATGTTAAAAACAAAGGATCTATAACATATAACATTGAAAAATTTTGTATATTCTATTTAAAGATGTGTCCATACAGATTGTACCAGCATAACAATTTTTCTTAGACATCTGTTAATTATTTTTCTCATGAATTATAAAACTTTATATTCCTATCATCTTGACCTGCTTACAGTTAATATTGACAAGTTTGGGTTAAAAAATGGTCTATCTTGGACTACTGTAAATTCGGAAATTATTGCGAGCATTTATTTTTGCAATTTTTTTCAGTTCAGACTAAAATGCGATTTAAATTTTTGTGATATTGAGAAAAAATCCTATTATAAATAATTCAAAATACAAGTTTAAATCATGCGATTATAAACATGTCACATTTTTCGCAATAATAAAATCATCACAATTACTTCTGAATTTACTCTTTATTAAATTCGTAACGATTTTCATTGTAGAGTGCAAGCGAGACTGACAGTGAAGAAACAAAAGTAGTAGAAATTACTCAACATCCTGGACCAGCAGACAAATTAGAAGAAGTTACTTCCCCTGTTGTAACAACACAACCAGAGGGAGCCACTGCAATGGAAGCACAATGGGATAAGCAACTAGAACAAAGGTACTTTAACAAGTTTTTGTATACATAAGAATAGTTTTGAGAAACAAAAAAAGTAATTACTGGATTCACTTAAAAACAGCAGTATCACAAATGATATGATTAAGAAAATCACCACTCATACTTTGTTTAAAAGTGGCCTCAAAGATGTGCTTCTATATCTTTTACTTGTTGAATCGATCTTGCAAGACCCTTATGTACCACTTCAAACTCAATGTACATTGACGTGCAGCTATATTCTGTACTTGTTTCTTATTTAATTGCTCTCATGTTAACATCTGGTATAAGAACATGGATGCTTCAAAAATAAAAGTAAGATTTCTTATCAGAATTTTATATTGCATTAATAAATAATAAATATTATTTAAATGTTAGTCCGCTAGGGTTCAATATGGAAAGGGGCATCAATTCAATTAATGTAAATTTCCTCAGTCTACAAGTTATTGTCATTTCAAGAAAACCATATCAATGTAATCATTTTCATGCCATAATATACGGCTCTTAATTCCAGAAATTGTTTGATGTGAGTGCCTTATTTTGCAAAGTATTAAGAGATATTACATTCATAAAATAACCTTTGTTAACACTTAATGAAAAACACCATCAAAATAACCTTTATTACTCCAATAAACATATGGTTATTGTTAAGTGTGAAAACAGAATTCTCCTCATTCTTTTTGAATAGTAAAGGCAAAAACCGTTGATGTTTTTCTTCGTATTTGCAGACCAGCAGAACTTGTCAATCAGATGATGCACACTGCAGTAAAAGCTGCCAACAAAGCAGCAGCTAATGCATATACTACAGCTAAGGAAGTATTCTACACTTGGCAGGCAAGAACATACCAGGTAGGTCAAAGAAGTTTTCTACACTTGGCAGGCAAGAACATACCAGGTAGGTCAAAGAAGTTTTCTACACTTGGCAAGCAAGAACATACCAGGTAGGTCAAAGAAGTTTTCTACACTTGGCAGGTTAGAACTTACCAGGTAGGTCAAAGAAGTTTTCTACACTTGGCAGTTTAGAACTTACCAAGTAGGTCAAAGGTTATTTAAGGTCAAAGAAGTTTTCTACACTTGGTAGGCAAGAACTTGCAAGGGAGGTGAGAAAGTAAAGTCAAAGGTTATTTAAGGTCAAATTCAGTTTTCCTCACATGACAAGACAAGAACACACCAGGTAGGTCAAGATGTTAGATCAAAGAAGTTTTGTAGGTTTTCTACACTTGGTAGGCAAGAACTTGCTACAGAGGTGAGAAAGTAAGGTCAAATGTTATTTAAGGTCATAGAAGTTTTCTACACTTGACAGACAAGAACTTCCCAGGTAGATCAAGATGTTAGGTCAAAGGTTATTTAAGGTCAAAGAAACTTTCCATACATGGTAGGAAAGAACGTACCAGGAATGTAGGGAATTAAGGTCAAAGGTTATTTGAGGTCAAAAAAGTTTACTGCACTTGGCAGGCAAGAACTTACTAGGGAGGTGATTAAGTAAGGTCAAAGAAACTTTATATACATTGCAGGCAAAAACGTACCAGGTAGGTCAGGAAGTAAGGTCAAAGGTTATTTATGGTCAAAGAACCTTTCTATATATGGCAGTCACGAGCCTAGTTTATTTTTGCCTTACAGAACTTATGTTAAAATTTTATATGATGGCCCAAGAAAGTTTCCATACATTGTTGTCCAGAACTTATTAAGAAGGTAAGGAAGATAAGTCAAAGTTTCTTTCTACCTTCAGGGCTCACACTACTTCAGAATTATAGGGAGAAGTGACTTCTCTTTTTGAAACTGATAGGGAGAAGTGGTGAGATTTGAAAGAGAAGTGCTCATTCGCGCGGGTGCGCTACAATGTTTGGATTTTACAATAGTATAAAGGGCCATATGTAAATAATGTTCTTTTTATGTTGTTCAATTCATATGAGTAAAAAATTACAATTAAAGTAACATTTGAAATTAAAAGTTGTTTAAGTTTTACTAAGGTTTTTGTGAGAAACTAAGTTTTACTAAGGTTTTTGTGAGAAACTACCAACTAAATATCTAGCACTAAAAAAAAAAATTTTATTTTAAAAAATGTAAAGAAATTATATCAATTACAATTTAATTAAAAATTATCTTGTGTATGAAATTCAGTGTTTCTCATAAAAAAAATATAAAAGTTATTAAGCTGGGCCATAATATATTGATATTAGTATAATAGTCTCAGAGTTAAGCAACTTTAATCAAAAGTTTGAAACATTCATAAAAAATATAGGGAATTATATACACCAATCAATTAGATGTAACCAAAAGTCTCTTAATGCGTGTGGGATGCGTAATTTTTCCCTTTGGGATCAATATTCTTCTGTCAGCTGTTCCATCCGTGCGTCCGTAGTAATTATTGTAAAAGTACGGATTTCGGTCATAGCTGGTCCGGTTCAGATCCGTACTTTAGAAATTGGTCAATGGCGGACGAATGCAAGAAAATTTACAAAAATAAACGATGTTTGACAAGTTATTTGGAAAGGAACATGACGGTTTTAATGCAATAAATGGATTAAACATTTACTGGAGGCAACTTTTATCACGTTTAAATGAAGTAACAAACTTATTTTGCCGCCGAAATTTAGGTTGATGTACGTTTTCGAGTAACAAGCACCGGAACTTGCGAAAATGCACGAAGTGATAAAAAGTTGTATTTTTATCAAATAACCTGATACACACTGCGAAGACAATGCTTCAACCTCTTTTCTAAAGATAATGAATAGTTTATGTCTGAATTTCTTTAATTATCAGTAAAAAATTGATGTTTCATCAACTTGGTAAAAATTGAAAATGTCCGATGACGGAAGCGACTGAAAGCGACTTTCGTCAAGAACAGGGCGACTTGTTTTCGCTTTTGGGGGTCGGGGAAAGCGAAGTGACGGTCGGGAGGGCGACTTCTTCGCCCAAGTCGCCTGGTAGCGTGAGCCCTGTACCTTGTGCTAAAAAGTTTATACTAGTTGAAGTAAATATTTAGTCAAAGGTCTATGTTATCTCTAGCCACTCCAAACTCCACCACCAATATAAACTGGGTCACCATTTAATTACTAGAGTGCTTAAAGTGACATTAGACACCAATAATCAGTCAGTCAATCAGTAAATATGTCAAATCTAAATCTTTTTATGACAACTGAAGTATATATACCAATTTTTATTCAGCTTAATGTTCTGGTAACTTAAATAAATATATTGTGCTGTTATCTTCTGCAGAATGCTAGTGGAAAAACAAATAGTTACAAACCTCCAACATCGTCGTGGAAACCAAAAGAGAGTGACTTCAAACCACCACAATCTGACTGGAAACCCAAAGATGAAGCTAACAAGGAAGCAGAACCATGGAAAGCACCCAATGCAGATTACAAACCACCAAAATCTGAGTGGAAACCAAAAAGCGACAAATGGCAACCTCCAAAAGAAGCAGGACCAATGGCTAAACTTAAAGAAATGGGATTTTGCAATCGTGAATTGAATGAAAAACTTTTGAAAAAACATAATGATGATGTGGAGACTGTCGTTCAAGAATTGTTGTCAACAACAGAAAATGATTGGATGGCACAGCGACATTAGTTTGCTGTTACCATGGTAACGGTCTCAGTTTATAGAATTTGCTTAAAAATCAGTGGATGCATATTGATACAGAGTTTGAAAAGAACTTTGTGTTATGAACTTTTGTTTTGAACACTTTTTAAAATTTTAATTTTAACACTGTTTAATAGATTATACTCTATCTTTGATTTGATCTTTATTGATAAAATTTAAAGGACTTTGTGGAATTTCTTCTGCAATTTATAATTTATGAAAAGTGATACATGCAAATACACTATCTAAAATTTAAGCTGAAATTGTATCTTTTTTTCTTTCATATCTTTGTTTCAATCTATTTATGTTATGAGAAGCCATTAGATAAACAAAATTGTTCTTTTACTTATTGTTTTATTGATGAAAATATATTGGAAAATATTTGATATATTCTTTGTTGATTGAAGGTTTGCCTCTTAATATGCATATTGGGCTACGAATGTACATATAGCTTGATAATGAAATGTTATATTTTGTGTTAAGTATACACAAGTTATTTAACTAATTTCACAACATTATTAATACAATTGTTATGATACATGTATCCATGTTTAATGTTGTCTCTTCACCAAAAATAATTGTTAGATATATTTAAATGTGATTTTGCGTCTTTTATTAGTTAGGTGTACCTAAAACCTTTATATTTGCTCTAGATCATAGCCAAGGTCTGATAAAGTGCATCAAATGAAAATGCTTTTCCTTTCCTTTAATTAGTAGAAGTGTATGTACAGATTTTGAGTAATGAAAAATCATTTCTTTTCCATCTCAAAAATTTATTCGGGAATTTGATATAAGAATTTTTCTAATTCATTTTAAATGTAAGCATCCAGTGTTAAAAAAAAATTAGTTGAAACTTGATACTTACTTTTAAAGTTGTACTTCATTTTTAGGAATCACAGCAGAAAAATATTGTTCTTAGAAAAAAATCTTCTCGTTATATTTATTTGATCTTATGTATGTAAATAGAATCGTTATTATTTTTATGATACATGGTGAATTCTGTGATTGGTTAATTTTTTGTTGTTGTTTGGTTATCTCCCCTTATTTGATTTTTTATGTATATTCTTTTATTAATACTTTGACTTTTATTTTATGATTTATTGAATTGTGTATTAGTGCTTTGTGATAATAGGAAGATTATTTCATGTAAACAAGATTTTTGTGTAAATATTTGCTGTTCAGTGGTTTTGTGAAAATTTTAACCCATGAGGTCTGATTGAAATTAGACATAATTAGCAATTATAACATGTAAAACAAATATTTATGTTGTATTTCAGTTTTTTTTACAGTCGTTATAGTGCACAATATTAATCAGTTTGATCAATTTCAGACAGATCGCTCTTTTATAACCCTGTTGTTTAAATCTCAGATAGAATTTTTAGAACAAGTTATTTAAAAAATTACTAATAATTTGTGAAAACTTGAGTATGTTGTATATAAGATATATTCATTTTATTTTATAGAGGACCTTTTCTTATATTAGGCTAAAATATTTGTCAGTTTGAAAGTGTATGTGCTTGGGAATAGTTTTTTACATAAAAATATCTGAATAAACAGCACTGTTGATATTTGAAAGACATGCATGTATTTATCCATAATTTGGTCATGTGCAATATAAACCTTTGAATATTTTTTGGCTGAATTTGCATCAAAATTTATCTAAAAGTTACATAGAATTATATTTCCTACTAAAAAGTCTGTCATGAGATTTCAAAGTTTTCAATTATTGGTCTATTGTTTCTTTGGATTACCTCCCCTGCACTGAAAGTTGGTAGTTTGATAAGCTTTATCCGAAATGGCATGTAAACAGACTGACAATATGTTTTATGTTCAAATGAATAACAAATATCTGCTTTATAAATATCAATTCACCTTTGTCCCTGGCCAATAAAACTGCTATTGTATATGAAATGTTTAATATTTTAAAACATATGCATAAATGAAAAAAACCCATTTTATTCTAATTTTTATGCAAATCTAGAATTTTCAAAGCTTATGAAAAGAAGTAACTAAATCTGTTAAAATGATTGTATTTTTCGAAAATGTATATGCAAAATTTAAAATTTACAGAGCTTAGGAAACCTTAATAGTGAAGGAAATAAGTTAGTGAAAATGACCTTATTTTAAAGAACAATTTTATTTGCATCTAAAAGCGAGAACAGTAATGTAAGACATACCAAGTATTTTAAACAATAATTTTCTCTTGTATGAATACACTAAGTATTGAAAATGATAGAAATATGTAACTGTGAAGAAATGGCTAAATGCGAAAAAAAAGTATCCCCAAAAATACTCTGGTTTACAATATGTTGATCATAAATCAGTTCATGAATTTTAAAGGTATTTTTAAATGCAGTGTAATGTTATCAATAGTAAAATATGTTTTCTTATTTTAATGGAGAATTGCCCAATATGGCAATGATTTTTCAGGCTTTAAAAAAAGTTTAGTTAAATAATAGAGCATGTTAGCAAAGCATACATGTATCTAGAATTTATAGCAGGTTCACATAGTCTTTCTGTTTAATTAAATGTTTACAATGTCTTTCATAACAATAAACATTATTGCATATATCTACAGGTGTTTTTTTTTTATGCCTCCACCCATAGCAAAAGAGACATTTAGCTAAAAACTTGTCTTTCTGTAGATAGAACTATACAACTTTCCAGAAATTTTGTGTTCAACTCTAAATTCAAGTATGTGTTAAAACAAATGTTATGATACTTATTACCAAAATACAAATATCAAGATCTTATTAGGGTAGCATCACTTTAACCATTCTCAAGTTATGTACCTTTACAAATGGATCAATACCTCAACTTGCCTTTTGGGAGTAAGTTTCAAAGAAACTGACTTGCAATTTTTGGACACATTTGTCTTTTATTTATTATACCCCACGCAACGGGTTGCGGAGGGTATAATGTTTTTGACCCGTCCGTCCGTCCGTCCGTCAGTCCGTCAGTCCTGTTTCTTGTCATCGCAACTCCTCTCAAACCACACAACAGAATTTCACGAAACCTTTTCAGATAATAAGGACATACTATGTAGTTGTGCATATCGACGGGAAATTGCTATTCAATTTTTTTTCTAGGAGTTAGGCCCCTTTGAACTTATTTACTTTAATGTACTACTGCAACAGTTTGTCATCGCAACTCCTCTCAAACCACACAACAGAATTTCACGAAACCTTTTCAGATAATAAGGACATACTATGTAGTTGTGCATATCGACAGGAAATTGCGATTCAATTTTTTTTCTAGGAGTTACGCCCCTTTGAACTTATTTACTTTAATGTACTACTGCAACAGTTTGTCATCGCAACTCCTCTCAAACCACACAACAGAATTTCATGAAACCTTTTCAGATAATAAGGACAAACTACATAGATGTGCATATCGACAGGAAATTACGATTCAATTTTTTTCCAGGAGTTACGCCCCTTTGAACATATTTGCCCAATATACTACTGCAACCTTTTGTCATCGCAACTCCTCTCAAACCACACAACAGTATTTCATGAAACCTTTTCAGATAATAAGGACATACTTTGTAGATGTGCATATCGACAGGAAATTATGATTCAATTTTTTTTCTAGGAGTTGCACCCCTTTGAACTTATTTGTTTCAATGTACTTCTGCAACAGTTTGTCATTGCAACTCCTCTGAAACCACACAACATAATTTCATAAAAAAGGGTATAATGTTTTTGACCCGTCCGTCCGTCCGTCAGTCCGTCCGTCCGTCAGTCCGTCAGTCCGTCCGTCCGTCAGTCCGTCCTGTTTCTTGTCATCGTAACTCCTCTCAAACCACACAACAGAATTTCACGAAACCTTTTCAGATAATAAGGACATACTATGTAGTTGTGCATATCGACGGGAAATTGCTATTCAATTTGTTTTCTAGGAGTTACGCCCCTTTGAACTTATTTACTTTAATGTACTACTGCAACAGTTTGTCATCGCAACTCCTCTCAAACCACACAACAGAATTTCACGAAACCTTTTCAGATAATAAGGACATACTATGTAGTTGTGCATATCGACGGGAAATTGCGATTCATTTTTTTTTCTAGGAGTTACGCCCCTTTGAACTTATTTACTTTAATGTACTACTGCAACAGTTTGTCATCGCAACTCCTCTCAAACCACACAACAGAATTTCATGAAACCTTTTCAGATAATAAGGACATACTACGTAGATGTGCATATCGACAGGAAATTACGATTCATTTTTTTTCCAGGAGTTACGCCCCTTTGAACATATTTGCCCAATATACTACTGCAACCTTTTGTCATCGCAACTCCTCTCAAACCACACAACAGTATTTCATGAAACCTTTTCAGATAATAAGGACATACTTTGTAGATGTGCATATCGACAGGAAATTATGATTCAATTTTTTTTCTAGGAGTTGCACCCCTTTGAACTTATTTGTTTCAATGTACTTCTGCAACAGTTTGTCATCGCAACTCCTCTGAAACCACACAACATAATTTCATAAAAACTTTGTAGATAATAAGGACAAACTATGTGCATATTGACAGGAAATTATGACTCAATTTTTTTTTCTTATACAATTTTTTTTTTCTTACACATATTTTATTTCTCCAATGACAATGTGGGGATGTGGGGTATGTGAGCGTGCTCACTAAGGTTCTTAAATTTTAATTTATAAACATACTGACATACATACAGGGTTTCCCCTGGGTCAATTATTTTTTTCGCCACCTTCGCCAAAACAAAATATTTTTCGCCACTTTATTATTTTTTTCGCCAAGTAACATAACTATATTTTTTATTTAAAATTTACCTTTTTTTCTTACCCCCCCCCCCCCCCCCCCCACCCTTTCCATTAAATAAGGTGATTTTGCCCCTTTGTGTCTATGATTATTCTGTCAAACTTATTTTAGAGTTTACATTTAATGAATAAACACTAAACATTTACTTTTTTTTCTTGACCGTCGTAAATGAAAAAGTTGAGACTTAAACTATGCTTGAAACACACGTGTCACTCAAACGACTTTAAAGTAGTCTCCCTAATCAATTACCTATATTAAAGTCAAAGGATAATTAAAGTTTTGAATCGGAGATTTTTCTTGCTTTTGAAAATTTTTCGTCACAACAACAGCTTTCTTTTCTAAACTCTTTAAAAGGAGAGGAGACGTCAAAAGTTTGCTTCAAACACGTGCGTCGCAAAGTCGTAAATAAATTCTGTATGTGACATTTAACGGAAGCCATTTAACCATATCATTTTGTCAAACAATTCAATCAACACCTTTATTAATTAGTCCTTTGTTGCCGATAGCTATAAAATGCAATCAGCTGATTCTTGATTTTTTGTCCAAATCTTAATGAGGTCAAGGTGAATTCCGAGTATTGTCTGATTGGGTAAAGTCCGAGAAACTCGAAAAAAGTAAATAAACAAGATGGAGGAAAATAAATCGTTCTATATATTTCTTTCGCCAAATTCTTTCGCAAATGACGAATTTTTATCGCCACAATTATTATTTTTTCGCAAATTGCGAAAATGGCGACCGCCAGCGGAAACCCTGCATACATATATTGTCTATCATCAGTATCTGCATCTTGTAAGGAGACATAGTTTTGAATTGTTATTAGATGATGATCTTGAGTTTTTTCTTGTATAGTTTATTTTTAAAACAGTGATGGCATTTTCCCTACCACTATCTATATGTTATGCCTTAATGTTAAAATGTGTATAAAGGGTAGAAAATAAACTTGAATTAAGGTCATTTCAAGTAGTAAAAATCATGATTTATAATTAGCAGGCTTTAGTTCTGTTTTTTTAAAAATCAAAATTCATATCTTTGGTGATACATGTATGTAAACTTGCATATCACCAAAATGATATTTGAACCCCCTTATGATAAAATTTGGATGCATGCAATAACTTGATTCAAATTTTAATGTTGTTACTGATGAAAAAATTTGATATTGAAGATTTTCCATCTTGCTGTTGTGGAGTTATGATTCGTGATAGATTAAAAAAGCCCAGTGTGTATTGATTCTATGAAATACATTCTGAACTATATTCAGCCAATGCTTTTCAAATTGTAATATTAGGTTGCGGATGCAAAATGGAGTTGAATTTGAAATGATTTTTGTCAAGCCTGTGACTTTTGTCGCAGAAAGCTTGACATTGGGATAGTGATCTGGTAGCGGCGTTTTCTAACTTTCTAAAAGCTTTATATTTTAGAAAGTGGAAGATCTGCTTGCTTCATACTTTGTATATAGATGCCTTATGTTACGAAGTTTTGGTCTGTCAAAGGGCCAATGTCTTTGACCCCATTTTCATGGTTAAGGGACTAAAAAAAAGATAAGATTTTTTGTAATGTTAATTTATCTCTTATTATTAGTAAGAGGATAACTATATTTGGTATGTGCATACCTTGCAAGCTCCTCATGCCCATTAGACAGTTTTCACTTGACCTCAGACAAATTTTATGGATCAGTCAGCAGGTCAAGTTTTGGTGGTCAAGTCCATATCTCAGATACTACAAGCAATAGGTCTAGTATATTTGGAATGATTTTAAGGTGTACATGTCCAACTGGCAGATGTTATCCGACCTTAACCTCATTTTCATGAATCTGTGGTTATAGTTTAATTTTTATGCCCCACCTACGATAGTAAGGGGGCATTATGTTTTCTGGTCTGTGCGTCCGTCCGTCTGTCCGTCCGTCTGTCCGTCCGTCTGTCCGTTCGTTCGTCCGTCTGTCCCGCTTCAGGTTAAAGTTTTTGGTCAAGGTAGTTTTTGATGAAGCTGAAGTCCAATCAACTTGAAACTTAGTACACATGTTCCTTATGATATGATCTGTCTAATTTTACAACCAAATTAAACTTTTGACCCCAATTTCACGGTCCACTGAACATAGAAAATGAAAGTGTGAGTTTCAGGTTAAAGTTTTTGGTCAAGGTAGTTTTTGATGAAGTTGTAGTCCAATCAACTTGAAACTTAGTACACATGTTCCCTATGGTGTGATCTTTCTAATTTAATGCCAAATTAGATTTTTTACCCAATTTCACGGTCTATTGAACATGTAAATTAATAGTGCAAGTGGGGCATCCATGTACTTTGGACACATTCTTGTTATACGATTGCAAAAATTGAAATTTTTTTCGTCGTATATTGCTATCCCGTTGGCGTCGTCTATGTCGTCTTCGTCGTCGTATTCATCTTCGTCGTCGTCATCGTCTGAATACTTTTAGTTTTCGCACTCTAACTTTAGTAAAAGTGAATAGAAATCTATGAAATTTCAACACAAGGTTTATGACCACAAAAGGAAGGTTGGGATTGGTTTTTGGAATTTTGGTCCCAACATTTTAGGAATTAGGGGCCAAAAAGGGCCAAAATAAGCATTTTCTTGGTTTTGGCACTATAACTTTAGTTTAAGTATATAGAAATCTATGAAATTTTTAAGCAAGGTTTATGACCACAAAAGGAAGGTTGGGATTAATTTTGGGAGTTTTGGTTCCAACAGTTTAGGAATTAGGGGCCAAAAAAGGGCCCAAATAAGCATTATTCTTGGTTTTCGCACAATAACTTTAGTATAAGTAAATAAAAATCAATGAAATGTAAACACAAGGTTTATGACCACAAAAGGAAGGTTGGGATTGATTTTGGGAGTTTTGTTCGTAACAGTTTAGGAATAAGGGGCCCAAAGGGTCCAAAATTAAACTTTGTTTGATTTCATCAAAAATTGAATAATTGGGGTTCTTTGATATGCCGAATCTAACTGTGTATGTAGATTCTTAATTTTTGGTCCCGTTTTCAAATTGGTCTACATTAAGGTCCAAAGGGTCCAAAATTAAACTTTAGTTTGATTTTAACAAAAATTGAATCTTTGGGGTTCTTTGATATGCTGAATCTAAAAATGTACTTAGATTTTTGATTATTGGCCCAGTTTTCAAGTTGGTCCAATGGGTCCAAAATTAAACTAAGTTTGATTCTAACAAAAATTGAATCCTTGGGGTTCTTTGATATGCTTACTCTAACTGTGTATGTAGATTCTTAATTTTTGGTCCCCTTTTCAAATTGGTTCAAATCGGGGTAAAAAATTAAACTTTGTTTGATTTCAACAAAAATTGAATTCTTGGGGTTCTTTGATATGCTGAATGTAAACATGTACTTACATTTTTTTATAATGGGCCCAGTTTTCAAGTTGGTCCAAATTGTGGTCCAAAATTAAACTTTGTTTGATATCAACAAAAATTGAATTCTTGCGGTTCTTTAATATGCTGAATCTAAACATGCATTTAGATTTTTTATTATTATAAGGCCCAGTTTTCAAATTGGTCCAAAGTGGGGTCCAAAATCAAACTTTGTTTGATTTCAACAAAAAATGTATATTTAGGGTTTGCTTAATCTAACCATGTATTAAGATTTTTATACGACCGCAAAAATTTTAATTTTTTGGTCGTATATTGCTATCACGTTGGCGTCGTCTGCGTCGTCGTCGTCCGAATACTTCTAGTTTTCGCACTCTAACTTTAGTAAAAGTGAATAGAAATCAATGAAATTATAACACAAGGTTTATGACCACAAAAGGAAGGTTGGGATTGATTTTGGGAGTTTTGGTCCCAACATTTTAGGAATTAGGGGCCAAAAAGGGCCCAAATAAGCATTTTCTTGGTTTCCGCACTATAACTTTAGTTTAAGTGAATAGAAATCTATGAAATTTTGACACAAGGTTTATGACCACAAAAGAAAGGTTGGGATTGATTTTGGGAGTTTTGGTTCCAACAGTTTAGGAATTAAGGGCCAAAAAAGGGCCCAAATAAGCATTATTCTTGGTTTTCGCACAATAACTTTAGTATAAGTAAATAGAAATCAATGAAATTTTAACACAAGGTTTATGACCACAAAAGGAAGGTTGGGATTGATTTTTGGAGTTGAGGTCACAACAGTTTAGGAATTAGGGGCCAAAAAGGGGCCCAAATAAGCATTATTTTTGGTTTTTGCACCATAACTTTAGTATAAGTAAATAGAAATCTATGAAATTTAAACACAAGGTTTATGACCATGAAAGGAGGGTTGGGTTTGATTTTGGGAGTTTTGGTCCTAACAGTTTAGGAATAAGGGGCCCAAAGGGTCCAAAATTGAACTTTTTTTTTTGTGTGATTTCTTCAAAAATTGAATAATTGGGGTTCTTTGATATGCCGAATCTAACTATGTATGTAGATTCTTAATTTTTGGTCCCGTTTTCAAATTGGTCGACATTAAGGTCCAAAGGGTCCAAAATTAAACTTAGTTTGATTTTAACAAAAATTGAATCCTTGGGGTTCTTTGATATGCTGAATTTAAAAATGTACTTAGATTTTTAATTATTGGCCTAGTTTTCAAGTTGGTCCAAATGGGGGTCCAAAATTAAACTTTGTTTGATTTCATCAAAAATTGAATAAATGGGTTCTTTGATATGCCAAATCTAACTGTGTATGTAGATTTTTAATTTTTGGTCCAGTTTTCAATTTGGTCTACATTAAGGTCCAAAGCGTCCAAAATTAAACTAAGTTTGATTTTAACAAAAATTAAATTCTTGGGCTTATTTGATATGCTTTATCTAAATATGTACTTTGATTTTTGATTATGGGCCCAGTTTTCAAGTTGGTCCAAATCAGGATTCCATATCAAGTATTGTGCAATAGCAAGAAATTTTCAATTGCACAGTATTGCACAATAGCAAGAAATATCTAATTGCACAATATTGTGCAATAGCAATTAATTTTCAATTGGAGTTATCTTTCTTTGTATAGAATAGTAGTTGATAATATATGTTGGAAATTTGCCAGACATGACAATGATGTCATTTTCTATTTTTATTTGCCAATAACTTTATGTAAATAACTTCATTGGAAATTTGCCAATATAAAATGTTGCTGATGAAGCTTTTTTTCCTTATCTTATCTAAAATGTTTTTAGATAATGTATGTTGGACATTTGCCAGACATGACTATGATGTCATTTTCTATTTTTATTTGCCAATAACTTTATGTAAATAACTTCATTGGAAATTTGCCAATATAAAATGTTGCTGATGAAGTTTTTTTTATTGTTTTATACAATAAACAATGTATATTCACTTTTACTACCAACCAATCTTTACCATTCAGTGATAACAAGCACTTTATTTTACATTTTAATATTTTATGATGTATTTAAAAGAGTAGTTATTGTTGCAAACTCCATTAGAAATATGAATTGATATCAGTTTTGGAAAAAGGGAAACAGGGATGTGAAAAAAAGGGGGGGGGGTAAATTTTTCTCATTTCAGATTTCATAAATAAAAAGAAAATTTCTTCAAACATTTTTTTGAGAGGATTAATATTCAACAGCATAGTGAATTGCTCAAAGGCAAAAAAAAGTAAGTTCATTAGACCACATTCATTCTGTGTCAGAAACCTATGCTGTGTCAACTATTGAATTTTAGATTTAAAAAGTTTGAAGAAGAAATCTTTAATTGATTTGTAAAATCTTGACATTTGTTTTGTGTGAAAAAAAACCATGTAATGTCAAAAATTTGATCACAATCCAAATTCAGAGCTGTATCACGCTTGAATGTTTTGTCCATACTTGCCCAACTGTTCAGGGTTCGACCTCTGCGGTCGTATAAAGCTGCGCCCTGCGGAGCACCTGTTTCATGTTTGGGCCCGGTTATTAAATTGGTCCACATTGAGGTCTAAAGGGTCCAAAATTGAACTTTATTTGATTTCATAAAAAAATGAATGCTTGGGGTTCTTTGATATGCTGAATCTAACCATGTATTTGATTTTGATATTGGACCAAAATAGGTAATGTCCAATTTAAAATTTAAAGTTTTTAAGTTTAAGTTCTGAGACCACATTCACTATGTGTCAGAAACCTTTGTTGTGTCAACTATTTAATCAAAATCCAAATTCAGAACTGTATCAAGCGTGAATGTTGTGTCCATACTTGCCCCAATGTTCAGGGTTCGGACTCTGCGGTCGTATAAAGCTGCGCCCTACGGAGCATCTGGTTCTGAAACTAGAAGCAATAGGTCAACTATATATATGTTGTATGAAAGAATTGTAAACTGTACAAGTCTGCCAAGCATTGTTCATCTGATCTTTACTAAATTTTCATGGTTCATTGGTCAATGTTTTGTTTTATTGGTTAAGTGTGTTTCTTAGAAACTAAAGCAATAGGTCAACTTTATTAAGTGTATTGAATGATTATTAGGTGTACATGTATTTTTCGTTTGGTTATGACCATGACCTCATTTTCTTGGATCATGTTAAGTTGAAGTGATAGTTTTAGTAAAGCTTTATATTTAGGACTATCAATATAACATCAATGGTAAGTAAAGAAGGCGATACATTTCAGCATGTACACTCTTGTTTCTTCATTATACTGTTCAGGACATATGATTCTTAATAGATTGAAAAAAGGGAAATAACGTTTGTCATGTAGATGTAGAATCAAGTATCAAGATTTGCAATGAGTTGTTTCATGGTAAACGGGGAATAGTTCCATTAAAATAAGTTCATCCTGAGATCCTTCATATATTATAATAAATATATTTTGTTATTGACAATGGGAACACAACTCAGATGATTTGTTAAAATCTTAATGTGTACGTTATATATATAAACCATACAAATAAGTAGTATACAGTAGTATACCGCTGTTGAAAATTTATCAACCGATTGAGAAAAAACAAGAATGTGTCCATAGTACACGGATGCCCCACTCGCACAATCATTATCTATGTTCATTGGACCGTGAAATTGGGGTCAAAGCTTAAATTTGGAATTAAAATTAGAAAGATCATATCATAGGGAACATATATCGCATGTGTACTAAGTTTCAAGTTGATGTAACTTTAACTTCATCAAAAACTACCTTGACCAAAAACTTTAACCTGAACTTCGCACTATAATTTTCTTTGTTCAGTGGACCATGAAATTGGGGTCAAAACTATATTTTGGCATTAAAATTAGAAAGATCATATCATGGGGAACATGTGTACTAAGTTTCAAATTGATTGAACTTCAACTTCTTCAAAAACTACCTTGACCAAAAACTTTAACCTGAGGCGAACGGACGCACAGACGGACACACAGACGGACACACAGACGGACGCACAGACGGACGAACGAACGGAGGCACAGACCAGAAAACATAATGCCCCTCTACTATCGTAGGTGGGGCATAAAAAACCAAATCCGGGTTGCAAACTAAAACAGAGGGGAACACATCAATATCAGCTTCAACAATATCAGCACTGTATAACAATATAAATGTTACAAAATGTTCATTATATGACCACCAGTTTTACTTGCAAATTTAATAGTACCCGAAAGCCCCTGAATAAAATGTTGATAAGAACAAAGACCATCTTTCCTTTCTCGTTATGCTTTAACGAGAAGAAGATAACACTTTGTCAGAATGCGTCAAAACAATCAGGTCTCTGATAAAACGTCGCATTCATAAGTTGAAAAACTGTGAATGATCGACCAAAGTCCGTTTTCAGAGACAAAGAGGCTGTGAAATGTATATCATATCTTCATATTAAGTATGTTGTTTAATATAATAATATTGTCTTTGTTTGTAAAAACCTATTACTACGAGTGTCTTGTGGCTTCATGGCTTAAATGAACGGCCGGGTGCCACAATTGGAGCAGGATCTGCTTAACCTTCCGGAGCACCTGCGATCGTCCCCAGTTTTTGTTGGGGATCGTGTTGCTTAGTTTAAACATATTTATTTTTAGTGGATTGGGAAACAAATTTTGCAACTTATATTAATTCCTTTCCACTTTGCGGGTTGCTGCTCACAAGGAAGCTATTAAACCAAGAGTTCCAAATGGTGAAGTTGAAATCATCCCTTCGTAAATTTTACGGACGCCATCACGAGTTGGTTGACCGTTACGGAATAACCGTTTCACAAATGAAATCGGATATGTTTCTTACGTCGTAACTACAATCCCCTTCCCTTTCATGAATGCGACCTACCGAATTAGACTATTTACCGGATTTGTTATCACATAAGCAACACGACGGGTGCCACATGTGGAGCAGGATCTGCTTACCCTTCCGGAGCACCTGAGATCACCCCTAGTTTTTGGTGGGGTTCGTGTTGTTTATTCTTTGAAATGCGACCTACCGAATTAGACTATTTACCGGATTTATTATCACATAAGCAACACGACGGGTGCCAATGTGGAGCAGGTCTCCTTACCCTTCCGGAGCACCTGAGATCACCCCTAGTTTTTGGTGGGGTTCGTGTTGTTTATTCTTTAGTTTTCTATGTTGTGTTATGTGTACTATTGTTTGTCTGTTTGTCTTTTTCATGGCGTTGTCCTGTTAGCCTGCTCTTTTTCGAAATCTACAAGGGTGTCTTAAACGTGCAAGAGATATGGCTCTCTCTTAACACGGGTCAGCCATTTATCGTCCCCTTCCGACGGACTATCATCGTTTCCTCGAGACCATACTCGCAAATGGTGTAAAGGGAGAGCCGAAAATTCAGTTCCTGAAATTTTCATCCCAGAAGGGAATCGAACCAGGAACCTTTGTGTTGGTAGTCCGATACACTTTTTTTTTTTTTTTTATCTTTATTATAATCCACAATTCATATATACATATCACAGTTTTGTTACACAAAATTGAAAACATTACCATTAGTTATTGTCCTTTCATTATCTATATAACGTGAAATATTTGTCCGATACACTAACCACTACACCACGGCTCTCTCACGTGTTGCTTAGTCTTTAGTTTTCTATGTTGTGTCTTCTGTCCTGTTATTTGTCTGTTTGTCTTTTTATTTTTGGCCATGGCTTTGTCAGTTTGTTTTCGATCTATTGGTTTGACTGTCCCTTAGGTATCTTTCGTCCCTCTTGCATTGAACAACAAATCGGAGGACTTACCTCGTTTGTATTGGATACGATATACATGTTATTATAACATAACATTTTAAATATAATTGTAGACAAGACTACAAAGTATAAGTCATTCAAATGATTGTCATATAAATTTCATATCTGTGACGTATTTTACATATTTTCATAGATTAGACAATTGCTTTACATTCTTTGTTGACAATTACTGAACAAATTTAAAAACAGATGCATTTGTATAAAATACCTTTGACTATACAATTTGCCGGAAGTTATAGTTTGGACATTTTAAAATAAATGAAATTAATCATTATTATCGTCATGGTTACTTTAAATACATAATATTTCATTTAATGCTCTTGTTGTGAATCTAAAATTTTTAATATCTAAAATAGCTTGTGTGGAAAAAGTTTAAAATTTAATACATTGTGGAGATACGACTTTTGTCAAATAAAACTTAGGATTGATCTGCTTACCCTTCCGGAGCATCTGAGATCACCCCTAGTTTTTGGTGGGGTTCGTGTTGTTTATTCTTTAATTTTCTATGTTGTGTCATATGTACTATTATTTGTCTGTTTGTCGTTTTCATTTTTAGCCATGGCGTTGTCAGTTTGTTTTAGATTTACGAGTTTGACTGTCCCTTTGGTATCATTCGTCCCTCTCTAAGAACGGTTTCGAAAAACTATCCTAATACCTGTTATAAGATACTAGAATATCTTATGACATGTCTTATGATCCTCTTAGGACTATCCAAGACCTCGCCTCAAAACTGTCGTAGGTTGATCTTAGCAAAGAAACATGTCGCATGTTCTTTTAATTTAAACAAAAAAGTAACCTGGATTTATGGAAAATTCATGTAAATGTAGAATGTGTTTCCCATATATTACTAAACGCATTGATTAATATTTCAAATTTTCAAAGATGGCCTCAAAATATAGAAGTTTTACAAAATTGTGAAATTGTAATCTTTTAGTTATATATTGGAAAGTAGAATGCTTCTGCTACATAAGTATAGTCTGTTTTTGACAATGCAATGAACATATATTGGATACTGGCATTATTAAGTCATGCTAAATTACTTAAATCTTCACCATAGTATACCACCATTTCCCATGTGAAATTGAAAAATCGTCTAAAAGAAATCAAACGAATAAATATAAATTCACAGTAGTGTGAACGGGGAGGCATTGTGCATGAATCGATATGAACCTTTTATAATGTTTTCCTAATTAGATTTAACATGTAGAAGGTGTTCGAGCATGAAACATATTTATAAACGAATATCATAAATGATGCACTATTTCGTTTGATTATCATAATGGCATACGAACGAGAAAATTTGACAACAAACTTAAAGATGTTTTTTAAAAGAGCATGAATGATATTTAAAAAAAAATCATTTTTTTTGAAAGTTTCCTCAAGATATTAAAACATTTATAAAAAAAATAAATAAATACAATTACAAGGAAAGCATTCCGAATTTTTACCGACTTTCACACCTTTTAACATTTGAAGTTTACTCCTATCGCTGTTACACTTCAATCTAAAGTCTATAAACATTTTAAAGAAAACCTAGTAGATGTTTTGACTTCAACTTAATAACTAACGTAATACATTCTTCCTTGTTATTTATGTATTATTGTCATTTTGTTTATTTTCTTTGCTTACATCTTCTGACATCAGACTCGGACGTCTCTTGAACTGAATTTAGAATGTGCGTATTGTTATGCGTTTATTTTTCTACATTGGCTAGAGGTATAGGGGGAGGGTTGAGATCTCATAAACATGTTTAACCCCGCCGCATTTTTGCGCCTGTCCCAAGTCAGGAGCCTCTGGCCTTTGTTAGTCTTGTATTATTTTAATTTTAGTTTCTTGTGTACAGTTTGGAAATTAGTATGGCGTTCATTATCACTGAACTAGTATATTTTTGTTTAGGGGCCAGCTGAAGGACGCCTCCGGGTGCGAAAATTTCTCGCTACATTTAAGACCTGTTAGTGACCTTCAGCTGTTGTTTTTTCTATGGTCGGGTTTTTGTCTCTTTGACACATTCCCCATTTCCATTCTCAATTTTATTCAAAATTCATTGAATTTCGGTCTCTAGTCGATGTTCTGCAGTTAAAATGGATATATTTGGTTTCAATTATTAAAAATAACTGAACGTTTTGATCCCTTGAATATCTTGATATCTGAATTCTTTGTATGGTTCCAGAAAGACGCACATTTTAGGCTAGACATAAAATTGACTCTAACAAATACCACGAATTAACTGCAAACAAAGTCAGATGACATTTCATATTGTTGTTTGATGAATTATAAATCAATAATGAAATATTTCCTGTTTATATATATTTCCGAAAACTGTTGTAATATATAACATGTATAAGTAGGAGTGTCACAGTGATCTCTAATGTCTGATTTATGACAGTGTTTTAAATGTTTTGCATATTGTATATAGTAGTTTTCAATGACCAGGAAGGTAAGATAATCATCGTTACTTATTTGAATCTTTAAAATTTACTTATGGGAAAACAATTGATCCACCCACAAAAAGTCATATTCATACAAACAGATGACAAACTTTCTCCAAATTAAAGATTCACAATATATTTTAATTTTTAGTGACCAAAAGGTGGCTGATATCCTGAACATTAGCTTGATATGCTGTTGCTTCAGCTGATACATCATTAAACATGATGATTATTAAATAAAGGAAACAGTAGTATACCGCTGTTCGAGAAAGTCATAAATCGATTGAAAGAAAACAAATTCCGGGTAACAAATTTAAACCGAGGGTAACATATCAACTTTAAGAGGAAAACAACGAAACAACAAAAACACTGAAGTGCAACAAAAATATCTAAACGTGGTTTTGGAATGAAATTCGAAGAGCTTGGATTCATAAGCCTGTTCGCCTCAATAAAAAGTCTTAAATAAATGATCTTATATTGCTTCTTTTGTATATGCTCTGATATATAAAAATAAACCGTCTTGTCAAGTCGATGTACGAATGTCGCTCTTTGATGAGGTAATGCGATTTCCTCAGTTTCGTTTGTTTGCTTGATTTGTCCTCTATATTTTCTTAATCAATTTATGAGATTTTAACATATGTTGTCAAAATTGATATGATGTGGAATACCAACACAAAAATCCATAGCAATTGAAATGTCTCACTTTCATCTTGCATTTTCAACAAAAAATTTGGTCTTACAAGTTCAGACCTAAATGTTCGTATGTTCTATGTCTAACTTAGATATAAGAAATGCGACTTTAAAGTCGATTAGTATCAAGTTATACGTGAACACATTTCAAGTTGTACCTGGAAAATGTTAAGTTGTAACTGAGAAATGTCAGGTTGTAACTGTGCAATATCAAGTTGTCCCTGAGAAATGTCAACATGGTAAGGTTGTACAGGAGAAATGTAAGGCTGATAATCAGAAATGTCAATTTGTAACTAAGTAATGTCAACTGGAAGTACAAAGTGCGAAATATCAACTTAGAAATTATAGTCAAATTGAAACTGAGAAACGTCTACTTTTAAATACAAAATTTAAGTTCGAAATGAAAATATTAAGCTACAGAATTTCACTGCTGGTATTTCATTTTTTTTTATTTCGTAGTACTTCTCTCCATATTCAAAATGAATAACACTAAATAAATGATATGTGTCTGAAAAAAGTAAAATCAATTCGGAAAGTCCATAATCACATGGCAAAATCAAACAACAAAACGCATCAAAAACGAATAGACAAGAACTGTCATATTCCTGACTTGGTACATGCATTTTCAAATGTAGAAAATGAAGCATTTGTCTGGATTTACCTTCATTGGGAACGCTCATAATGCAAAATTGAAAGACAAGACAAATGGCAACATCCATATGACAAATTAAAGGATCTAAAATATTAGCCAAATCATCTCGAACATATCTTATTTTTGAGACACTGTTTCAAAATACAATTACATGTACTCTGAACATAAAACTTTTCCATGCTGTAGTGTAGATTTGCCAAGGGAATTGATAAGATCAATGACAATAAAACCACCACATTATAATATAAATGAGGTGTTGCTGTGTCAAAGTAGACAAACGCTATTTGTCCACGTTTATTGTTTACTGGCAATATAAAGCTATTTGCCAATTCCCGTCAATTGACCCTGTTATTAGATATCCCTTTAAGTTGTCTCCCTTATGCCCGCGTCACACTGTCCCGATTTTTATATACGATGGACACCCGAATGCGAAAATTGTAAGTTCGTACGAAGTTGGTCCCGATCTCGTTAAAATACCCAAAAGTGACCGAAGCAAGTACGATGAATAACGAAGTCTATACGAGGGTGCCGAAAGTATATACGATACCAAAAGATGGACATACGAAGGTTAATCGAAGACGGTATTTAAGCTTCATATTTCAGCCGAAGTCTACAAGATGGATCACGAAGGCTACACGATGGATTACCATGATGGCGCGATGGCCATATGATGTCTTAAAGACGTCGTGTTCAGCTTACGATGCCTTTAAATTATATGCCGAAGGCATCACGCGTTTTAAATTGTTTGATCAATATTGAATATATATTATATGGGTATTTCCAGTTACTGAATAATTTGGTTGATTTCTAAAAAATAGTTTATGTATCAAATATGCGTATTCAATTTACCATTTTCTGCATGTGTTAATACAAATATAGTGTCCATATTTGTCCCCAATATTTTACATACGAGGGGATGCCACGCTCGGCATTCCCTTGTTTGAACTGTAAAATGTGTGCACTAGTCTGAATAATCACCCATAATTATGCCCATGTTTTACTGATCTATCTTAAAGGTAAGGTAATGTAATGGGTTCGTTGATCCCTTTTATTCAAAAAGAGCTTTTTCCAGGAGAATATCATAATAATATAGACTAAAGGAAGGATGTGGGGAAAGCAACTAATGCGGCAAAATATGACATATAGAAAACAAAATGTTTATGGAGTAAACATTTGTGTGACAACAACTCAGACGATATATAAAAATCAGAATAATGAAGAAAAAGTTGGTTTCCCTATATACGTGTACCTGCAGTGTTGGTATACGGAGGCGCGTTTATGATTTTTATTATGTTATTTGATATGAAAAATTGACAAAAAATAATATTTTATTTGTAAAAGTAAATCCTGAGCCTGTAATACCTGCTCTTCTTGTTCCATTTTAATTAATAGAAACAACGCTGTCGCCTTTCTTGTTCTCATAGAATCATATGATATGAGGTCCATGTTTTGTGAACGTCTTTCTTAACTGTCGTTTTAGACTGACCAGTGCATATCGCGCATGGCACTTTGAATGTATTTAAGCGCGAAAATTAACTTACATTTAGCTGGATTTATTGCCGTCGTAGTTCCATCTTGTCACCTTCGTACTTTTATTCGATGGCATCACGACGGGATTACGAGGTCTTCACGAAGCGTGTTGCCATCGTAAGGCCTTCGGTTAGCTTCGTGATTCATTCGTGTAGACATCGTAATGTCAAAACTGCCCGATGGAAACGATGGAAACACGAATGCAATACGATATTCAAAGATGCATTCCCGGTGACATTACGATGTTGAGGATGGTGATACGAACTCAATACGAACCCTAAGCATCGGACGCACCTTCGGGGATTTTTTAACATGTTAAAAAATTTAGAACCTCCCCGAAGTTGTCCCCGAAGGCTAGAAAAAGTGGCCGATGGTTAAAGATGGTTAAAGATGGCACTACGAATAGCCCGATCTGGATACGATCAGTCCCGATTTTGAAAATTTCCATAATCGTCTTGCCATCGGCGTAAAAATCGGGACAGTGTGACGCGGGCATTATGAGGGACATTCATTTTTATTTACAATGGGGAGCTAGCAGAAAGAGCAAATTTACCTGTGCGTAATGTGTGTAATCTTTAAGGTTTTCAAATCTTTTAATTGCATTAATTTGTTGTTACGGTAAATACATTTGACAACAGAAATTGTTTTTCTTAAAAAATAGTTGAACCGCCGATACACCACTTTCAATTTGCTTTGCTTTGCATTAGCAAAAGCCAATTTTGTCCGGTATGGAACCAGTCTACGATTCACAAAGGGAAGTAATTATTTTAAAAAGTGTATAATATCAGAATCACATCGGGAATTGGCAAATGGACAATTGTCGTAACAAAGATTGACAAATGTCACACTAATTAAACAAATAGTTTAAAACCGATTGATTTGTCCAATTAAAACATTTTTCTTAAGTGTTATTTATCCCTATTGATGAATATGATAAAAGGGTATATGTTCAGCCTTTGTCACGAATTAATCTGATATTTTTGTGACGTATTATCCAAAGTATATGTACAAGAAATAATAAAAACTTGTATAACATTTTTAAAAGTTTACATATAAAATTGAAAGGATTTTTCAAACGGAAAAAGAAACAAGTGGGAAAATATATGATAATGTAAATCACATCTCTCAAAAGGAAATATCACCAATGGTCGGATATAAGTACTTATTCGATACGACCTTATAACAATTCGTTTAATCTCTAGGGAAAACGGTACTATTTATTCAGTCATAGACGACAATACTAACATTTTTTAAATTTACCACTTTTTTATAATAAAAACCTGGACAAAATAGTTATGTGTGGTCTTAGTACTTTATTATTCTGTTTAGAAAATGAAGCAAAATAGTATCATGACAACTTCCAACGGAGCTTGTTATCCATGCCCACCGTCATTTTTCACTAGATTTATAAAATTTTGGAAGTCTTTTTGAATAATTCTGTAGAAAATATTTCAATGGATTTCAGAATTTATATTGTAAATATACACACTGCAGTTATTCATAGATATATATATATATATACATATAATATATTGTACTCTTACGTCCAATCACAGCGCGCCTAAGTTGACTTCCTTCATCTGCCTTGAATACACCAAAAGGCCAACCTAATGCTGGGAAAATGTAATAGTACTGTTTTCCCTCTATGTTTAACAGAGGATGTTATGTTTAGATATGTAAGAAGAATGTGCCCATTAAATGCATATATAGTTTTAAAATGATTTTTGAAAATTAAAACTTATTCAAAAGAATAAAACAATGACTTTTAAATAAATTTTATCCTTTAATAAAAAGGAAAAAATAAATCTAATTAAGTCTTCTTATTATTTATATGCTAATACAAAAAGGATTCTAAGATTCTAAAAAATAATCGGCAATATAAATAATCAGTAATCACCTTCAAATAGAAGACAAATCTGGAGGATTCCCATTACCATCACCCCTTGAAAAATTTAAATGCCAGGATGTCCGGATCTGAGAATCTGAAGCCGTTATAAATTTATTGTTTTCTTTTAAAACATTAAATTCAACGTTCTTGCTAGTACATATCGCATTCTGTGTATATATATTTGGTTTCACTCTGATGATAATAAAACTTCCTCTTCAGTTTCAACCAAATTTACATAAAACACTTGATACATTATTACTCTTAAAGGAATAACAAACATGGTGAAACATCCTGTTTCAAGGGCGTGTGGTATAGAGCCGTACAGAAGTTGAGTAAATGTCCACATTGGTCTCTAAAACTTTGGATTTTCAAATAATAGCTTGGTTGAAGATACTTTACAGGTAACATGGAACATTTACGTAACGAGGTAAGTGTCCTTAATTAAACGTGAATATTAAGAATGTATTGAGTTTTTACTGTTCCAAAATTTAAGATAGCTAAATAAGTT
This sequence comes from Mytilus galloprovincialis, assembly GCA_037788925.1. Classification (NCBI taxonomy): domain Eukaryota; kingdom Metazoa; phylum Mollusca; class Bivalvia; order Mytilida; family Mytilidae; genus Mytilus; species Mytilus galloprovincialis. The sequence continues at coordinate 34,209,103 of CM075343.1, read as the reverse complement.
AACTTTTACACCCTTTATGTTTAAGAAAGAATATTTGCCTTTTTGTATTTCTTTTTGATGTTGCATCTTTTAAATTTTATGAAATACTTAGGCTTTTCTACCTCAGGAATAGATTACCTTAGCTGTATTTGGCAAAACTTTCAGGAATTTTGGTCCTCAATGCTCTTCAACTTCGTACTTTATTTGGCCTTTTTAACTTTTTTTGTATTTGAGCGTCCCTGATGAGTCTTTTGTAGACAAGACGCGCGTCTCGAGTAATAAAAACAAAACCCTGGTATCTATCACATGTTTAAAGCTACACACTACACAAAGGGGCAGATATATTTGACCGCCTGAGTTTGAAAATCAAAAAGTATAACGAATCATTTCCTTCTTGTGTTCTTCAAAAGCGTCTGTTAGACTATGTTGCATTACCTACTGGCTTTACTTTGAAAGGATGTATATGGACATGATTAAAAATAATGTTATTTCTTTTAAAATACCAGGTACGTAACAACAGACTGCATTATTTGATACAATTTTTCCAAAGGTTTGTAATACAATACACCTAGTTTCCTATTTTACGTTTTTTAATTGTAATTCACAAAACCGTTACAAATGACAAAAATATAAAAGAACTTATAATGGAAAAGATCTACTTTGTTTTAACATACCTTTTTTACAGAGGATTTGTTATATTACGAATGTCTGTACTTCTATACTATTTAAAAGTGATTGGTGACTACAGTTTGTTATCTCATAGGAACTTTTTCGGGCTGTAAAAGACGGAAGACTGCAAAGTGTCATTCGGTGTTTAAAATACGGAGCTGACATAAACTGCCAAACACAGGTAACGTTATACATGTTACATACGCGAGAGAAAAATGAAGTACCTTGTACATGAAATTGAATGGAAAGACGTTTAATCCTACATGAGAGATGATAAATAGCAGTATTTTGACTTTCAACGTGTTACAGTATTTAAAAAAATTTAAATACCATTGTTTATTAAAAGGATTAAATAGATTATCCTTTCTAAGCGCACAGTTTATAGTTTAAATACTAATTTATGAAGTTTAATTACGAACCTGCTAAAAAAAATTCAAGATAAAGATCGCAGCAGTTATCCAGGTTAAATCCAGGTGGGAGTATTCTACAAGGCATTTCTGATACTAATACCTACACCTACCAAAACTTGCAAACTCCATCTTTTGAGAAATACGTACTACTCTTTTCCGTTCAACAGTCACGTCGATACCATTTTAAGTTAACACTATTTTACCAAAAAAAAAAGTGTTTATTCCAAGTAAAATTCTATTATTCAATTACATTTTAATTAATTCCCAAGAAGTTCTTCCCAGTGACAAGCAGAGGCTTTCAATTTCACAAATAGAGTATTTTTTATTCTTTGAGTGAAATTTTGCAATTCCAATTGGAGTCAATTAATTTTTTTTTATACTCCGATATATTAACTATATAGGTGCGAAATTGCCAATGGAGAAATCAAATACAGCAAGTTAAAGGACCGAATAGAAGACGACAGAGGAACAGTCCACAAAACACTTTACCCAAAACATTAAACACAAAACTAAAGATCGAGCAACACATATTCACATACCTGGGGTAAACTGAAGTGATCAAGAAGTATGAACAGTTCCTGCTTCACTAGTGACACCCGTAGTGTTGATTATAAGAAATAATAGTTCGATGATAAATAAAGACAACAGAAGTAAACCGCTATTCGATAGTCATAAATCAATTAATAAGCGATTTTTCAAAAAAACAAATTATGCATTCAATCTCTCTAATGTTTAGCATTCTTTGAAAGCTACTGTCTTTATAACATCCAACCGAAATTCTTTCAAAATATAGTTTATGATTTGAATTCTACTAGTTCTAGAAGTGTTATTATTTAGAGCTTCAAATCAAGTTCATTTGCAAAAATTCTAAAATGTAATATGAACAGAAGCACTCATTTATTTTAGCCGAAGGGATTTTAATATTTCTAAATTCTGTTTTCTTAATTTACCAATCAGTGGAAAAGGCAACGAAAATTATTAAATTTATTTATTGACACAGCTACAAAATCTATATGTCGATCGATAAAGGTTAAATTTTAGCCTTGCATTTCAGGATGGAGACTATCCTATACATATAGCCGCTGCTGAAGGATACACGGAAATAGTCCAGCTCCTATTGGATCGAGGCATTGATTGCAATCTAAAGGCCAGGGTCTGTTATTATTTGTTGTACAACGATAAAAATGGCATTGTCAATTAAACCATGTCCAATGCCAAAAATATTTTACCATAGCTAGTAAAATGCATATCTTACACCAAATAGTCATGGTAATTAGATAATAACATACCGTATTGCATTGTGGCAGTTCGTAAAATAAGGACGGAGAATAAATATTTCTCCCGAATGGGATTAAAAAAAGGTCGTTACGAATCAATATTTTGATTTTAGGGTATACTCTTTAAAGCGCAATTGATTAGTTAAAAGGTAATTACTTTTAGTTAGCAATTTTTTGAAAAGTATTTTTGTTAATAAGACGAATCATTTGGACACTTTAGGGATTTCAGATGAAACAACAGTTTCTGGAAGAAAGGCGACAGATACCGAAGGGACACTCAAACTCATAAGTAAAAAATCAACTGACAATCCCCATGGCTAAAAGAGGTAAAAAAACAACAGATAAACAACAGTACACAAAACCTAGTATAAAAAAACCCTAAAATCTGAGCAACATAAACCTCTTAAAAATCTGGGTATGATCTCAGGTGTTCCAGAATGGTAAGCATGTCATGCTCCACATGTGACACCCATCATGTTACTCCTATAAAATACGTTGATAATTTATATCAAGTTATTAAACATCACGCAAAAGCGGATTAATTATCGACTCTTATCTGATCCTAAGGCATCACCACGTTCTAAAAAACATTGGAAAAATGATTAACCAAAAGTTTCGTGTACTTATCTATTGTAATACGAATGCAATTTTGAATATGTTTCTGAAATCCAAAATTGAAATTATGTTTGTACCTATTTTGAACAGTATATTCAAACTGGCTACTATGTCCCTTGTGCTGATTGGTTCTCACATATGAAACTGGATGAAAAAGTACTTATCCCCTATTTTCATGATCTATGAAATTATAAAATGAATAGATCGAGTAAAACGCACGATTTAAAAGCAAACAGAAAGACCTAGTCAATGATATTTTTTTTCGAATGTCGCTTTCGTTTGTGGTAGTAAAATAATAAGTTCCAGTCATTTGTGATCACTTTTCAAAAGGACATTTCCATAAGCGATGTCATTTTGGATTTTTACAATATTTTCAAATGTTTTCTGAGTTGAAAAGCAAGCTTTTTCATTAGATCTTTCACAAAGTTTCACAAAAAAAGGCATAATTATTTTTATTACAGCATACAAAAAGCTCTCCATTACATTTAGCTGCTGAAAGAGGACACTTGAAAACAACAGAATTACTACTTATGGGAGGCGGTAATCCAAATAATAAAAATTGGGTATGTGACAACTTAATAAATATAACTTGTTCAAGCATTGATTTTCTCGATGTTCGTGCACATATTTTTTTGCTGAAAAGAGCTTTCTTTGCAACTTGCATACCATTGCAGTTACCCTTTCATGGGTCCTCCTCACTAGCTAAGTATGATTTTAATATCAGTAGTTAGTGCTGCTAGCAATATGCGCTCAGTCATTCCAAACATCTGAATTGTTGACCTCGCATTACATGCAAATTCACATAATTTGTACAGCTTAAAGATGCATAAGAAATAAAATTATCGGTAATTTGTACATATTTCCTTTGATGTGTACTCGCTGATAATGTCAGTATCAGTGGACTGGCCGTGATATGAAAATTATTGGGTTAGTACGCAAATGACATGCGCGAATGCAACGCGTAAGGATCTACTTTCCCCTTTCATTCACAAAATTGCGCGTGATTTTTTTTCGCAGAAACGCACGAGATTTTTGGCGAATGAAACACTTGACAATGACATTGTTTGAAACTTTCTCAAAGTTAGTTTAGCCTTTTTGAACGATGGTTGTGAAAATGTGAACAGAAAATGCATGAAAAAGCCGATAGACTTTTAAAAAAAGAAATGCGTTATCTATAATTGATATATATGAAGTACAACTCACATATCGTCATGGACGTCAAGTTGGTTACCTATTCCCTATTCCCTATTCGTTACCTATTCGTTACCTATTCCCTATTCCCTATTCGTTACCTATTCGTTACCTATTCCCTATTCCCTATTCGTTACCTATTCCCTATTCCCTATTCGTTACCTATTCCCTATTCCCTATTCGTTACCTATTCGTTACCTATTCCCTATTTCTTATTCGATTTTTAATATCCTTCCCCCTTTTTAATTAAGTCTCCCAAACAAAGTTTGGAGACTTATTGTTTTTGCTCAGTTCTTATTATTTTTATTATTCTTCCTCTTCTTCCTCTTCTTCCTCTTCTTCCTCTTCTTCTTCCGCCACTTTAAAAATGAACTTGTCCGCAGCATTTCTCCAAAACTCCTTGTCAGATTTACTTAGGGTTTCATAAAATGTTAGACTAATATGTCTAGGTGAGCCATCAATCGTTCATTTGTGCATTGGGGTCTATTAAGGGGTATTTTGGGGGGCAGAAAGAAGGGAGGGGTTTACTATAGAACCCTAAGGGATTTTATTTTCTAAAATTTTCAAATGAATATAACTTGAAAACTGTAAGTGATAGATACATGCAGTCTTCAGAAATGATTAAAGGACAATAAAACAAATCACATGAAATATAGGGGAGTCCCTATGGGGTCATCCCTACCCCCTTCAATTCGAGAATATGCTTTTAACTTGTAAACGGTCCAGATCCCGACCCCTAAACCATATATATTCTTGTATGGGACAATAAAACTAATCAAATGAAATTAAATAAAAGTTCCTGGGGGTCACTCCCACCCCGTTCAATTTGAGAATGTACTATGATCTTGTAAACCGTCCAGATCCCCACCCCTAAACCATATATATTCTTGAATAGGACGATAAAACAAATCAAATGAAATTAAATGGAAGTCCCCGGGGGTCATCCCCACCCCGTTAAATTTTAGAATGTGCTATTATCTTGTAAACGGTCCAGAGCCCCACCCCTAAACCATATATATTCTTGTAGGGGACAATAAAACTAATCAAATGAAATTAAATGGAAGTTCCTGAGGGTCACCCCACCCCGTTCAATTTGAGAATGTACTATTATCTTGTAAATGGTCCAGATCCCCACCCCTAAACCATATATGTTCTTGTAGGGGACAATAAAACAAATGAAATGAAATAAAAGGAAAGTCCCTAGGGGGTCACCCCACCCCCTCTTGTAAGAAAACTTATAAACGGTCAACATCCCCACCCCTAAACTATATATATTCTTGTAAGGGACAATAAAACTAATCAAATGAAATTAAATGGAAGTTCCTGGGGGTCACCCCCACCCCGTTCAATTTGAGAATGTACTATTATCTTGTAAATGGTCCAGATCCCAACCCCTAAACCATATATATTCTTGTAGGGGACAATAAAACAAATGAAATGAAATAAAAGGAAAGTCCCTAGGGGGTCAGCCCACCCCCTCTTGTTTGAAAACTTGTAAACGGTCAACATCCCCACCCCTAAACTATATATATTCTTGTAAGGGACAATAAAACTAATCAAATGAAATTAAATGGAAGTTCCTTGGGGTCACCCCTCCCCCCCGTTCAATTTGAGAATGTACTATTATCTTGTAAATGGTCCAGATCCCCATCCCTAAACCATATATGTTCTTGTAGGGGACAATAAAACAAATAAAATGGGATAAAAGAGAAGTCCTGAGGGGGTCATCCCACCCCCTCTTGTTTGAAAACTTGTAAACGGTCAACATCCCCACCCCTAAACCATATATATTCTTGTAGGGGACAATAAAACAAATAAAATGAAATGTAGGTAAAGTCCCTGGGGGTCACCACCACCCCTCCTGTTTGAATACTTGTAAATGGTGGAGATCCCCACCAGTAAGCCATATATATTCTTGTATGGGACAAAAAATCAAATCAAATGAACATGGGACCATATGAATTGCGAGTTATGGGAGCTTTGTTTGGGAGACTTCGTAACAGCATCCTGTTACAATTACTTCTTGTTGTTTATACTCTTATATCTGGTAATAGTTCTAAATTTGTTGAGGTAAAATGATCTTTTTATGACCTATTTATATGTGTTTGTGCTCAACCGATCCTTTTACTTTATGTTCGATACTCATTTGTTCCTTATTTGATTTTTATACGTTCTACCTTTTAACTGCTTTATGTCCGTATGTTTGAAGATGGATCTTGGTTCGAAGGGATGAAATCACCGTGTTAGCGCTTGCATAAAAAAAAGATGTGGTATGATTGCTAATGAGACAACAACCCACAATAGACCAAAATGACACAGAAACTATCAACTATAGGTCAATGTACGGCCTTCAACAATGAGCATAGCCCAAACCGTGTAGTCACCTATAAAAGGCCCAGATATGACAATTTCAAACAATTCAAACAACAAAACTAACGGCCGTATTTCATATACAAAAAAATAAACGGAAAACAAATATGTAACACAAAAACAAACGATAACTACTTAATTGCAGGCTCTTGTCTAGGGACAGGCACATACTAACATAATGTGGTGGGGTTAAACATGTTAGCAGGGTGTACATCGTTTCGGAGCATGCTATAACCTTGTTTAATTCGTTCCATCACTCGCTTATAATTCGCTTATAATACTTGTATCATACGTTGCACCTTTTAGAAAAGGATTTTCAATTGTGTTCATATCTCTGGTGGTAATAATGTGTTCTTATAGATGAAATATCCCTACTAGCGCGTATGTACCCGTTCCAGACCTCGGATAATACCCTGTTACTTATTCAGTCCTTATTCGTTTTTAATGCGCGGGGTAAGTATACGTTGCACCTTGAAATAAATCGTTTTTTAATTGTGTTCATGTCTCTGGTGGTAACAATGTGTTCTTAGAGACGAAATGACCCTATTAGAGCGCATGTACCCGTTCCAGCGCTCGGTTAATACCCTGTTACCTATTCGTTACCTATTCGTTACTTATTCGCTTAAAATACGTTTGTTGTACGTTGCACCTTTAAGAAAAGGATTTTCACTTGTGTTCATGTCTCTGGTGGTAACAATGTGTAATTAGAGATGAAATGACCCTATTAGCGTGCATGTACCCGTTCCAGCGCTCGGTTAATACCCTGTTACCTATTCGTTACCTATTCGTTACTTATTCGCTTTAAATACGTTTGTTGTACGTTGCACCTTTTAGAAAAGGATTTTCACTTGTGTTCATGTCTCTGGTGGTAACAATGTGTAATTAGAGATGAAATGACCTTACTAGAGTGCATGTACCCGTTCCAGCGCTCGGTTAATACCCTGTTACCTATTCGTTACCTATTCGTTAACTATTCACTTATAATGCGTATGATGTATGTTGCACCTTTTAGAAAAGGATTTTCAATTGTGTCCATGTCTCTGGTGGTAACAATGTATTCTTAGAGATGAAATGGTCCTATTAGCGCGCATGTACCCGTTCTAGCGCTCGGTTAATACCCTGTTACCTATTCGTTACCTATTCGTTACCTATTCACTTATAATACGTTTGTTGTACGTTGCACCTTTTAGAAAAGGATTTTCACTTGTGTCCATGTCTCTGGTGGTAACAATGTCTAATTAGAGATGAAATGACCTTATTAGCGTGCAGGTACCCGTTTCAGCGCTCGGTTAATACCCTGTTACCTATTCGTTACCTATTCGTTAACTATTCACTTATAATGCGTTTGTTGTACGTTGCACCTTTTAATAAAGGATTTTCAATTGTGTCCATGTCTCTGGTGGTAACAATGTGTTCTTATAGATGAAATGACCCTATTAGCGCGCATGTACCCGTTCCAGCGCTCGGTTAATACCCTGTTACCTATTCGTTACCTATTCGTTACCTATTCGTTACCTATTCACTTATAATACGTTTGTTGTACGTTGCACCTTTTAGAAAAGGATTTTCAATTGTGTTCATGTCTCTGGTGGCAACAATATGTTCTTAGAGGTGAAATGACCCTATTAGCGCATATGTACCCGTTCCAGCGCTCGGTTAATACCCTGTTACCTATTCGTTACCTATTCGTTACTTATTCGTTTTAAATACGTTTGTTGTACGTTACACCTTTAAGAAAAGGATTTTCACTTGTGTTCATGTCTCTGGTGGTAACAATGTGTAATTAGAGATGAAATGACCCTATTAGCGCGCATGTACTCGTTCCAGCGCTCGGTTAATACCCTGTTACCTATTCGTTACCTATTCGTTACCTATTCACTTATAATACGTTTGTTGTACGTTGCACCTTTTAGAAAAAGATTTTCAATTGTGTCCATGTCTCTGGTGGTAACAATATCTTCTCAGAGATAAAATGACTCTATTACCGTGCATGTACCCGTTCCAGCGCGCGGATAATACCCTGTTAATTATTCGTTCCTTATTCGCTTTTAATGCGCGGGGTAAGTATACGTTGCACCTTGAAATAAATCGTTTTTTAATTGTGTTCATGTCTCTTGTGGTAACAATATGTTCTTAGAGACGAAATGACCCTATTAGAGCGCATGTACCCGTTCCAGCGCTCGGTTAATACCCTGTCACCTATTCGTTACCTATTCGTTACCTATTCACTTATAATACGTTTGTTGTACGTTTCACCTTTTAGAAAAGGATTTTCAATTGTGTCCATGTCTCTGGTGGTACCAATGTGTTCTAAGAGATGAAATGACCCCTATTAGCGCGCATGTACCCGTTCCAGCGCTCGGTTAATACCCTGTTACCTATTCGTTACCTATTCTCTTATAATACGTTTGTTGTACGTTGCACCTTTTAGAAAAGGATTTTCAATTGTGTCCATGTCTCTGGTGGTAACAATGTGTTATAAGAGATGAAATGACCCTATTAGCGCGCATGTACTCGTTCCAGGGCTCGGTTAATACCCTGTTACCTATTCGTTACCTATTCGTTACCCATTCACTTATAATACGTTTGTTGTACGTTGCACCTTTTAGAAAAGGATTTTTAATTGTGTTCATGTCTCTGGTGGTAACAATGTGTTCTTATAGACGAAATGACCCTATTAAAGCGCATGTACCCGTTCTAGCGCTCGGTTAATACCCTGTTACCTATTCGTTACCTATTCGTTACCTATTCACTTATAATACGTTTTTTGTATGTGCACCTTTAAGAATAGGATTTTCACTTGTGTTCATGTCTCTGGTGGTAACAATGTGTAATTAGAGATGAAATGACCCTATTAGCGCGCATGTACTCGTTCCAGCGCTCGGTTAATACCCTGTTACCTATTCGTTACCTATTCGTTACCTATTCACTTATAATACGTTTGTTTTACGTTGCACCTTTTAGAAAAGGATTTTCAAAAAGCGAATAGGTAACGAATAAGTAACCAGGTATTATCCTAGCGCTGTAACGGGTACATACGCGCTAATAGTGGTATTTTATCTATAAGAATACATTATTACCACAAGAGATATGAACACAATTGAAAATCCGTTTCTTAAAGGTGCAACGTACAACAAACGTATTATAAGTGAATAGGTAACGAATAGGTAACAGGGTATTTACCGAGCGCTGGAACGGGTACATGCACGCTAATAGAGTCATTTCATCTCTAAGAAGACATTATTACCACCAGAGATATGAACGCGCAGGGTATACGTTGCACCTTGAAATACATTGTTTTTTAATTGTGTTCATGTCACTGGTGGTAACAATGTGTTCTTAGAGATGCAATGACCCTATTAGCGCGCATGTACCCGTTCCAGCCCTCGGTTAATACCCTGTTACCTATTCGTTACCTATTCGTTACCTATTCGTTACTTATTCGCTTATAATACGTTTGTTGTACGTTGCACCTTTTAGAAAAAGATTTTCATTTGTGTTCATGTCTCTTGTGGTAACAATGTGTTCTTAGAGATGCAATAACCCTTTTAGCGCGTATGTTCCCGTTCCAGCGCTCGGCTAATACCTTGTTACCTATTCGTTACTTCTTATTTCAAGGTGCAACGCATAGCATGCGTATTTAAAGCGAATAAGGAACGAATAAGTAACAGGGTATCAGTCGAGCTCTGAAACGGGCATATATGTTCGATTAAGGTTATTTCACCTCTAAGAACCGAAAGTTACCACCAGAGACACAAAAATATTTCTTTTCAAAGTGCAACGCATTACACACGTTTTAAAAGCGAATAAGGAACGAATAAGTAACAGGGTAGCACTGAGCGGTGAAATGGGTACATATGCGCTAATAGGGTTTTTTCAACTCAGATCAGGGAACACATAATTACCACCAGAGACGTGAAAGCAATCGATAATCGATTTATTTCAAGGTGCAACGTATACCACTCGTATTTAAAGCGAATAAGGAACGAATAAGTAACAGGGTATCAGTCGAGCGCTGAAACGGGTACATATGTTCTATTAGGGTTATTTCACCTCTAAAAACCGACAGTTACCACCAAAGACACAAACATATTTCTTTTTTTAAAGTGCAACGCATAACACACGTTTTATTTTTTAATTTAAACATATTTATTTATAGTGGATTGGGAAACAAGTTTTGCAACTTATATTTACCCCTTTTTACTTTTCGGGTGCGAGTGCTGCCTTGTAGCGGCATCAGCCTACTCTTTTTCGAAATCTACAAGGGTGTCTTCAACGTGCAAGAGATATGGCTCTCTCTTAACACGGGTTAGCCATTTATCGTCCCCTTCCGACGGACTATCATCGTTTCCTGAAGACCATAGTCGCAAATGGTGTCAAGGGAGAGCCGAAAATTGAGTTCCTGAAATTTTCAACCCGAACGGGAATCGAACCAGGAACCATTGTGTTAGTAGTCCGATGCACTAACCGCTACAACACGTTTTATAAGCGAATAAGAAACGAATAAGTAACAGGGTATCAGTGTTTCGCTGAAACGGGTACATATGCGCTAATAGGTTTTTTTCACTTCAGAGAACACACAATTACCGCCAGAGACATGAAAGCAATAGATAATCGATTTATTCCAAGGTGCAACGTATACCACGCGTATTAAAAGCGAATAAGGAACGAATAAGTAACAGGGTATCAGTCGAGCGCTGAAACGGGTACATATGTTCTATTAGGGTTATTTCACCTCTAAGAACCGACAGTTACCACCAGAGACACAAAACTATTTCTTTTTTTTAAAGTGCAACGCATAACACATGTTTTAAAAGCGAATAAGGAACGAATAAGTAACATGGTATCAGTGTAGCGGTGAAATGGGTACATATGTGCTAATAGGTTTTTCCAACTTAGAGAACACATAATTACCACCAGAGACATGAAAGCAATCGATAATAGTTTTATTTCAAGGTGCAACGTATACCACGCGTATTGAAAGCGATTAAGGAACGAATAAGTTACAGGGTATAAACCGAGCGATTTAAAAGGTAGAACGTATAAAAATCAAATAATAAACAAATAAGTATCTAACATAAAGCAACAGGATCGGTTGAGCACAAACACATATAAATAGGTCATAAGAAGGTCATTTTACCTCAACAAATTTAGATCTATAACAAGAGATAAGAATATAAACAAGAGTGCACACGCTGAAATGTCTCGCCTTCTTTACTAATCATTGATATTATGTTGATAGTCTTAAGTATAAAGCTTTATAACAACTATCACATAACTTAACATTAACCAAGATAACAAAAACCAAATTGAAGGAACCATGAAAATGAGGTCAAGGTCAGATGAAACATGCCAGACAGACATGTACAGCTAACAATGCTTTCATACAACAAATATAGTTGACCTCTTACTTATAGTTTAAGAAAAATAGACCAAAGACAAAAACTTAACACTGAGCAATGAACCGTGAAAATGAGGTCCAGGTCACATAAAACCTGCGCAACTGACATACAGATCATATAATATTTCAATACACCAAATATAGTTGACTTATAGCATATAGTATTAGATAAAAAGACCAAAACTCAAAAACTTAACTTTGACCACTCAACCATGAAAATGAGGTCAAGGTCAGATGACATCTGCCCGCTAGACATGTACACCTTACAATCATTCCATACAACAAATATAGTAGATCTATTATGTAAAGTATGAGAAAAAGAGACCAAAACACAAAAACTTAACTATAACCACTGAACCATGAAAATAAGGTCAAGGTCAGATGACACCTGCCAGTTGGACATGGACACCTTACAGTCCTTCCATACACCGAATATAATTGCCCTGTTGCTTATAGTATCTGAGATATGGACTTGACCACCAAAACCTAACCTTGTTCACTGATCCATAAAATGAAGTCGAGGTTAAATGAAAACTGTCTGACGGGCATGAGGACCTTACAAGGTACGCACATACCAAATATAATTATCCTATTACTTAAAATAAGACAGAATTCAACATTACAAAAAATCTTAACTTTATTGTCAAGTGTTCACTGAACCATGAAAATGAGGTCAAGGACATTTGACATGTGACTGACAGAAACTTCGTAACATGAGGCATCCATATACAAAGTATGAAACATCCAATTCTTCCACCTTCTAAAATATAAAGTTTTTAAAAACTTAGCTAACACCGCCGTCGCCGTAGCCGCCGCAGCCGGATCACTATCCCTATGTCGAGCTTTCTGCAACAAAAGTTGCAGGCTCGGCAAAAAATTAAAAAGGGTGACGATATCAAAAATTGAATAAGTAACGAATAGGTAACGAATAGGGAATAGAGAATAAATAACGAATAAGTAACGCATAGGGAATAGGGAATAAGTAACGAATAGGTAACAAATAGGGAATAGGGAATAAGATACGAATAGGTAACGCATAGGGAAAAGGGAATAAGTAACGAATAGGTAACAAATAAGTAACAGGGGATTAACCGAGCGCTGGAACGGGTACATGCGCTCTAATAGGGTCATTTCGTCTCTAAGAACATATTGTTACCACCAGAGACATGAACACAATTAAAAAACGATTTATTTCAAGGTGCAACGTATACTTACCCCGCGCATTAAAAGCGAATAAGGAACGAATAAGTAACAGGGTATTATCCGCGCGCTGGAACGGGTACATGCACGCTAATAAGGTCATTTCATCTCTAATTACACATTGTTACCACCAGAGACATGAACACAAGTGAAAATCCTTTTCTAAAAGGTGCACATACAAAAAACGTATTATAAGTGAATAGGTAACGAATAGGTAACAGGGTATTAACCGACCGCTGGAACGGGTACATGCGCGCTAATAGGGTCATTTCATCTCTTATAACACATTGTTACCAACAGAGACATGGTCACAATTGAAAATCCTTTTCTAAAAGGTGAAACGTACAACAAACGTATTATAAGTGAATAGGTAACGAATAGGTAACGAATAGGTAACGAATAGGTAACAGGGTATTAACCGAGCGCTGGAACGGGTACATGCGCTCTAATAGGGTCATTTCGTCTCTAAGAAAATATTGTTACCACCAGAGACATGAACACAATTAAAAAACGATTTATTTCAAGGTGCAACGTATACTTACCCCGCGCATTAAAAGCGAATAAGGAACGAATACGTAACAGGGTATTATCCGCGCGCTGGAACGGGTACATGCACGCTAATAAGGTCATTTCATCTCTAATTACACATTGTTACCACCAGAGACATGAACACAAATGAAAATCCTTTTCTAAAAGGTGCACATACAAAAAACGTATTATAAGTGAATAGGTAAGGAATAGGTAACGAATAGGTAACAGGGTATTAACCGAGCACTGGAACGGGTACATGCGCTCTAATAGGGTCATTTCATCTCTTATAACACATTGTTACCACCAGAGACATGAACACAATTAAAAATCCTTTTCTAAAAGGTGCAACATACAACAAACGTATTATAAGTGAATAGGTAACGAATAGGTAACGAATAGGTAACAGGGTATTAACCGACCGCTGGAACGGGTACATGCGCGCTAATAGGGTCATTTCATCTCTTATAACACATTGTTACCAACAGAGACATGGTCACAATTGAAAATCCTTTTCCAAAAGGTGCAACGTACAACAAACGTATTATAAGTGAATAGGTAACGAATAGGTAACGAATAGGTAACGAATAGGTAACAGGGTATTAACCGAGCACTGGAACGGGTACATGCGCTCTAATAGGGTCATTACGTCTCTAAGAACATATTGTTACCACCAGAGACATGAACACAATTAAAAAACGGCTTATTTCAAGGTGCAACGTATACTTACCCCGCGCATTAAAAGCGAATAAGGAACGAATAAGTAACAGGGTATTATCCGCGCGCTGGAACGGGTACATGCAAGGTAATAGAGTCATTTTATCTCTGAGAAGACATTGTTACCACCAGAGACATGGACACAATTGAAAATCTTTTTCTAAAAGGTGCAACGTACAACAAACGTATTATAAGTGAATAGGTAACGAATAGGTAACAGGGTATTAACCGAGCGCTGGAACGGGTACATATGCGCTAATAGGGTCATTTCACCTCTAAGAACACATTGTTACCACCAGAGACATGAACACAATTGAAAATCCTTTTCTAAAAGGTGCAACGTACAATAAACGTATTATAAGTGAATAGGTAACGAATAGGTAACGAATAGGTAACGAATAGGTAACGAATAGGTAACAGGGTATTAACCGAGCGCTGGAACGGGTACATGCGCGCTAATAGGGTCATTTCATCTATAAGAACACATTGTTACCACCAGAGACATGGACACAATTGAAAATCCTTTATTAAAAGGTGCAACGTACAACAAACGCATTATAAGTGAATAGTTAACGAATAAGTAACGAATAGGTAACAGGGTATTAACCGAGCGCTGAAACGGGTACCTGCACGCTTATCAGGTCATTTCATCTCTAATTAGACATTGTTACCACCAGAGACATGAACACAAGTGAAAATCATTTTCCAAAAGGTGCAACGTACAACAAACGTATTATAAGTGAATAGGTAACGAATAGGTAACGAATAGGTAACAGGGTATTAACCGAGCGCTGGAACGGGTACATGCGCTCTAATAGGGTCATGTCGTCTCTAAGAACACATTGTTACCACCAGAGACACTAACACAATTGAAAATCCTTTTCTAAAAGGTGCAACGTACAACAAACGCATTACAAGTGAATAGTTAACGAATAGGTAACTAATAGGTAACAGGGTATTAACCGAGCGCTGGAACGGGTACATGCACGCTAATCACGTCATTTCATCTCTTATTACACATTGTTACCACCAGAGACATGAACACAAGTGAAAATCCTTTTCTAAAAGGTGCAACGTACAACAAACGTATTATACATGTAAGTGAATAGGTAACGAATAGGTAACAGGGTATTAACCGAGCACTGGAACGGGTACATGCGCGCTAATAGGGGTCATTTCATCTCTTAGAACACATTTTTACCACCAGAGACATGGACACAATTGAAAATCCTTTTCTAAAAGGTGAAACGTACAACAAACGTATTATAAGTGAATAGGTAACGAATAGGTAACGAATAGGTAACAGGGTATTAACCGAGCGCTGGAACGGGTACATGCGCTCTAATAGGGTCATTTCGTCTCTAAGAACATATTGTTACCACCAGAGACATGAACACAATTAAAAAACGATTTATTTCAAGGTGCAACGTATACTTACCTCGCGCATTAAAAGCGAATAAGGAACGAATAAGTAACAGGGTATTATCCGCGCGCTGGAACGGGTACATGCACGCTAATAAGGTCATTTCATCTCTAATTACACATTGTTACCACCAGAGACATGAACACAAGTGAAAATCCTTTTCTAAAAGGTGCACATACAAAAAACGTATTATAAGTGAATAGGTAACGAATAGGTAACAGGGTATTAACCGAGCGCTGGAACGGGTACATGCACTCTAATAGGGTCATTTCATCTCTTATAACACATTGTTACCACCAGAGACATGAACACAATTGAAAATCCTTTTCTAAAAGGTGCAACGTACAACAAACGTATTATAAGTGAATAGGTAACGAATAGATAACGAATAGGTAACAGGGTATTAACCGACCGCTGGAACGGGTACATGCGCGCTAATAGGGTCATTTCATCTCTTATAACACATTGTTACTACCAGAGACATGGACACAATTGAAAATCCTTTTCTAAAAGGTGCAACGTACAACAAACGTATTATAAGTGAAAAGGTAACGAATAGGCAACAGGGTATTAACCGAGCGCTGGAACGGGTACATGCACGCTAATAGGGGTCAATTCATCTCTTAGAACACATTGTTACCACCAGAGACATGGACACAATTGAAAATCCTTTTCTAAAAGGTGAAACGTACAACAAACGTATTATCAGTAAATAGGTAACGAATAGGTAACGAATAGGTAACAGGGTATTAACCGAGCGCTGGAACGGGTACATGCGCTCTAATAGAGTCATTTCGTCTCTAAGAACACATTGTTACCACCAGAGACATGAACACAATTAAAAAACGATTTATTTCAAGGCGCAACGTATACTTACCCCGCGCATTAAAAACGAATAAGGAACGAATAAGTATCAGGGTATTATCCGAGCGCTGGAACGGGTACATACGCGCTAATAGGGATATTTCATCTATAAGAACACATTATTACCACCAGAGAAATGAACACAATTGAAAATCCTTTTCTAAAAGGTGCAACGTATGATACAAGTATTATAAGCGAATTATAAGCGAGTGATGGAACGAATTAAACAAGGTTATAGCATGCTCCGAAACGATGTACACCCTGCTAACATGTTTAACCCCACCACATTATGTTAGTATGTGCCTGTCCCTAGACAAGAGCCTGCAATTAAGTAGTTATCGTTTGTTTTTGTGTTACATATTTGTTTTCCGTTTATTTTTTTGTATATGAAATACGGCCGTTAGTTTTGTTGTTTGAATTGTTTGAAATTGTCATATCTGGGCCTTTTATAGGTGACTACACGGTTTGGGCTATGCTCATTGTTGAAGGCCGTACATTGACCTATAGTTGATAGTTTCTGTGTCATTTTGGTCTATTGTGGGTTGTTGTCTCATTGGCAATGTCCCCTACAAGAACATATATGGTTTAGGGGTGGGGATCTGGACCATTTACAAGATAATAGTACATTCTCAAATTGAACGGGGTGGGGGTGACCCCCAGGAACTTCCATTTAATTTCATTTGATTAGTTTTATTGTCCCTTACAAGAATATATATAGTTTAGGGGTGGGGATGTTGACCGTTTATAAGTTTTTTGAACAAGAGGGGGTGGGGTGACCCCCTAGGGACTTCCATTTAATTTCAATTGATTAGTTGTATTGTCCCCTACAAGAATATATATGGTTTAGGGGTGGGGCTCTGGACCGTTTACAAGATAATAGCACATTCTAAAATTTAACGGGGTGGGGATGACCCCCGGGGACTTCCATTTAATTTCATTTGATTTGTTTTATCGTCCTATTCAAGAATATATATGGTTTAGGGGTGGGGATCTGGACGGTTTACAAGATAATAGTACATTCTCAAATTGAACGGGGTGGGGGTGACCCCCAGGAACTTTTATTTAATTTCATTTGATTAATTTTATTGTCCCATACAAGAATATATATGATTTAGGGGTGGGGATCTGGACCGTTTACAAGTTAAAAGCATATTCTCGAATTGAAGGGGGTAGGGATGACCCCATAGGGACTCCCCTATATTTCATGTGATTTGTTTTATTATCCTTTAATCATTTCTAAAGACTGCATGTATCTATCACTTACAGTTTTCAAGTTCATTTTTTCAAGTTTCAATATTCATTTGAAAATTTTAGAAAATAAAATCCCTTAGGGTTCTATAGTAAACCCCTCCCTTCTTTCTGCCCCCCAAAATACCCCTTAATAGACCCCAATGCACAAATGAACGATTGATGGCTCACCTAGACATATTAGTCTAATATTTTATGAAACCCTAAGTAAATCTGACAAGTAGTTTTGGAGA
The DNA here is from genome assembly GCA_037788925.1 of Mytilus galloprovincialis. Taxonomy (NCBI): domain Eukaryota; kingdom Metazoa; phylum Mollusca; class Bivalvia; order Mytilida; family Mytilidae; genus Mytilus; species Mytilus galloprovincialis. Next base: position 34,190,978 of record CM075343.1, on the reverse strand, counting down.
AATGCTGCGGACAAGTTCATTTTTAAAGTGGCGGAAGAAGAAGAGGAAGAAGAGGAAGAAGAGGAAGAATAATAAAAATAATAAGAACTGAGCAAAAACAATAAGTCTCCAAACTTTTGGGAGACTTAATTAAAAAGGGGGAAGGATATTAAAAATCGAATAAGTAACGAATAAGAAATAGGGAATAGGTAACGAATAGGTAACGAATAGGGAATAGGGAATAGGTAACGAATAGGGAATAGGGAATAGGTAACGAATAGGGAATAGGGAATAGGTAACGAATAGGTAACGAATAGGGAATAGGGAATAGTTAACGAATAGGTAACGAATAGGGAATAGGGAATAGGTAACGAATAGGGAATAGGGAATAGGTAACCAGCTTGACGTCCATCATATCGTCCATGATGTTCCAATCCGAGTTTTTATTAATACAATACCAATACATAGCCTGGTGCTGTTCCAAGTAGTTTTCTTTTTCTGTTTCCTGAGAAGTATTTGTTTTACCTGTTTAGTCACTATAAAGTGTTACAATTCATATTTAAACGCAACACATAAATAGTGACCAAAAAGGTACCGCTATCGCATGAGAGAAGCTAGAAAAAAAATGAAATTTACGCATTTTCGACACTTTTGTGGGACCATCATATACAATTTTAAAAGATGTGGTTTCATTGTCAATTTTATTTAAAGACAGATATTCATAGAACAAAGAACAAAAAAGTGAACTTATTCATATGCGGATCTAGGATAAATTTTAAAAAAGAGGGGGGGGTAACCGGGGGAACCAAAAGGTCTGCTTTGACCAGAATTGTAGCCTTTATAAGGGGTGACTGTGACCCGCGTCGCCTACCCCTAAATTCGCTTTTGAAATTAAAGGTAACCACAGGGCCTTTAAACTCCAAGTTTCACATTTCTGGTCCGTGTTGAAAATAGATGAACACGAAGACTTTGACAAAAGCAAGAATTATAAGCTAAATGTTTAGTGACGTCTATTAAAATGTTTGAAATAATTATGAAGTAGACAAGAATTTAGAAATGAGCTTGTTCAGATAATTTACAAATTATTTACAGTAAGCTTACAATGCCTCCTGAAATGTCTCCTCACATAGTCCAAATAATTATGTTTTTTATCAGGACGTCGGGATTAACTTTATTTAAATTCGGGACCTCGCGATTTCGTGCTTTTAAACCCGGTCCAGGGATTTCGGGATCAGGACCCTCCTATCCCCCTCTAATGTTGATGCTTTGTGAAAAATAAAGAAATTTGACTTACCGGTATGCTACCATTATATTGCCATTGTTAGAGTCATGTCCAAAGCAGAATATTAATGAAACACATGCAATAATTCCTTTTCAATTCTTTGTGCAAGAGAACGCCATGTTTACTGCACTGTGACAAAATTTCAAATGACGTAATGCAGCCTGTGACGTCAAGTGTGATTCGCCGTGATACGACGCGAAAAAGAAGTTCGTTTGTTATTTTCTCTATTATTGTAGTGATTTTAATTTTTTTTTAAATTACCGATAAACAGAATAAAGGACTTTTTGTTTTTGATACTGACTTTATCACAGAAAATATCAGGCTCGCCCCTCGGGCTCACCTGATATTTTACTGTGATAAAGTCAGTATCAAAAACAAAAAGTCCTTTATTCTATATTTATAACACATCATATTCGAAAATCATGAAAATATATCTGCTATCCTCAAATATTTATTTGGTTATTCCTACATTAAGATGACGTAGTTTGGTCTGGGCATTACACAATATCTGTGTAAAATCGTCTTCATAAACAATACACGATGTTATTTTGCATGATTGATGATTTCATATAACCTGGGTAAATGAGGCCCTCCTTTGGGGGTGTCCAAGTAATCATATAACCACAATTATTTTGTCAATATAATCACATAATCATTAATTATTTTTCTATACAAGTTATCAAATAATCAAAAATACAGTTCTAGATTATCAAATAACCAAATAATCATGAAATATTTGGTCTGGTAATCAAATAATCACTATAAAAACGGCCAAATAATCACATAATTATAAACTCTTTGAGGAGGCTTGTGAATACTTTGGATCGTTCTCTGTAACTGTAAGCAGTCTTTGAAGAAGGAATAGTTTTTGTTTTTTTTAATTGTACATGGTGTTCTTGTAGATTTACCAATAAACAAATAATTTGAGTTTAGGTTTTCCGTGTTCTGATTTTACTTTGAAAAGGAGATATATGTGATCTTAACAATTTATGTTATCCTTTTTACCGGGTCTGTTAACTGTGTTAGACTTTAAAAAAAACCTATTTAATTCGTGAATTAATAAATAAGAAACAATTACAGATCTGCCTTCAACACCCTGATCTTTAAATATCGTATGAATTATAGCATACGGCAAATACTCTCGAGATGCCTGATTTATGATAGTAACTTGAATAGGCAATTTGGTTTAACAAGTGTGTGTGCTTTCACCCTTCCTCGCTCTCAATTTCCCCCTCACTTCAATCAGTAGATTAGGAAAACGTAGAGACAATACACACCTGTACAAGACAAGGACTAAGCTCTAAGAAACTGGCGTGCTATATAATTAAAACACAAAATAAATAACAGGTTATACCGTATTAAAGAATGTCTACAGTTACCGAAACAAGTTCAACATATTCAAGGATGTTCGTTCTGTTTCAAAATAACAAGATTGTTTGAAAGATTGTTTTAAATTGATTAAGAAATAATTCTTGCATGCCATGCTCTATGCTCATTTTAACATGGGTAGGCATTATATTTGTTAATATCTTTATACCGAGCGTTAGCGAGGTATTAAATGTTTACAAATATAATGCCTATCCATGTTAAAATGAGCATAGAGCATGGCAAGATATAATTATTTCGATTCTAATAGAAATATTTTGAACTTTTGTGCTTCGAAGCGGACCTATAGTAGACGCTCGAAATGTCGCCATTTTGATTTGATGAACATAAACGTTATAGAAAAATCAACAGTTTATCAATAAAAAAAGAACAGAAACATTTAAACTTACTTTAAGAATGTTTTTATTAAATTTCCGAGCGAGCAACACCAACAACAGTGTCCATTTTGATCTCTGGTGTTGTTCAAAATTCTTCTGACGTTGCAATTTCAATTGTGACGTCAATCACGTGCAGCCCATGTTCTTTTCGAATTAAAACATGGATTTGTACCCAAAGCTAAAGATGAACGCCATATTAGAATAGTATATATATAACGGAACTTAAAAAGCACAAAAAAAATTAAAGATCCGTGTCTTTGTTTATTGAGAGAAAACCTTTTGAAAGTTTAGTGGAAAATGGGTCTCTCCAGATTTGTCATGCATTTAACATTGGCATGTTTTTTCTTTCAAAATCTATGAACAAATAACAATGATTATTTTAAGAATTTTAAAACATATGTAATAAAATCATGAAAAGATAAGTGAGGTAAATGGGCAAAATTGTTGTTGAAACTACAGGAATAAACTGTGAGGATTTTGATCATCTGACAAAAATTCTAAAACTGACAGATTTGAAAGATAATCCAAAAAGTTAATCGAATGATAATGTTGACCTCTATATGTCTTTTAATTATCTATTTCGTAAAGATACATGGCCAAGTTGACCTTCTTTGCTGTGTTTGTCTTTCAGTGACGTAATCCCGATTTTCATTGAAGTCGTATTTGAACATACATTTTTGAATATTACGCAGAACTCAAATTCCCTTTCATCTACCTTATAAACCTTACAAAATAAAAATATTTAACGAAACAATTTAAATATATCAATTATTGGTGTTTTTCTTATACGGTGTGTGGTTTGTTATTAATTGTTGAAGCTTTATTAATTTCTGTTAGGTTAATTAATTGTCGTTGTTTTAATATCCTTTGCCAAACAAAGTTTAAATCATCTTGTTACTGCTCCAGTTGTTTTGTTTTCGGAATTTACTGCGGCGTCCATTTTGATAAACTAGCATGCATTATTATTTAAGGGTCAACGGAAGCGGTATTTTCTTGCTGCGTTGAAGACACATAAGTAGCATTGGGCTGTTTTTTGCTTTTTGATCGGTTTGTTGTCTCTTTGATACATACCATGTTTCAATTCTCTGACTCTTTTCCATTTGATGAATACATGTCTGATTGAATGTATTTATTGATTGATAAATTGACGCATACCTGGTTTAAAAGATGACTTAATATCTGTTTGTATGATGGGAGCATGAAATAATTGCAGTGATGGGTTGAAATAGAACAACTAAATAAAAACTCAGCTTATTGATGTATGCTACTCTTGTTTTTGAATTTTTGTCAGACACTCGGAATCCTGTAGTTTTATTCACGTGTGATAAGTACAGTTTTGTCCATTAACCTCTACTTTTCTTTTCGTAATTTTGTTACACACAGTTAAAAAAGCACTTTTTGAAAATCTTATTAAATCTTTGTACTTTTTTCATAGTTTTTGAATGAAATCTTACCAATGTTAATTGAACAATCTAAAGAAAAAAAAAATCCATTCAGATTTTTAATTGATTATATATATATATATATATATATAAAAAAAAAAAACAAGGACAAGGATCTTTTCTTTTTTTCGTTTGTTTTTAGATCTGTTATACAAATTTACTATCAATATATAACAGTCATAACAAAACATCATTTATCATTATACCTTACGTATATTTCAAACAATTCTATTTGTTGAAACGTAATCACGTGACATGGAATAAATTAGTTAATTTTCATTCATGTGAGTACGTGGTGTAGTGGTTAAGACCGATGGCTATAGTGCTGAAGGTCCTGAGTTCGATTCTCACTTGGGGAGCTAAAAATATTACTACATCAGAAGGGTAATTTTCAACCTCTCACATACATCTCTGGTACCCAGACCGGAGTTTAAACTAGAATGGGTACTTTGGGGGCCTCGGTTGTTCAAAGTTGTCCCCTACTTTGACATGGAGATCAATCTTCTGATATCTCTCTGGTTTGTCTGTTTCCACTGAGTGGCACGGTGGTTCTCTCCGAGTAATTCGGCTTTCTCCACCACAATAACAGACTTCCCGGTGTCCTACACGCTCCCTTGGGCGGTGTTGGGTGGGGATTGTTCTGGTGGTGGGATAATATACACCTTATCGCTATTTGTCCGCCATTACTGAAAATCACATAGGTTCCCGTAAAATTTTGACGTCATAAAACAAAATATCTGACGCCACAATGGAAAAGTGATTGTTGTATGCGTAAAAAGTTCAAGCGGTCGGGTAAGCCGGGTTTAGCGATAAGGTGTATTGTAAAGGACACTTCTCCATTAATCCCTAAGGTGTGTACATGGACCCGCTGTACCCTTGCAGTCAATCAAGGGGTGCGTCTAAATTGGCGGAATCTCGAAGTACATACATACATTCAATTGCGAGGAAGGACGAATAACCCTATTATTCACCGGTGAATAACCTTTTGAGTTTATTTATTTGTACTTGAGTTGCCTCCCATGAAAATGACGCCACAGACGTAAATAAACAAAATGGCAGCGTTCACGTACACTGGAAGACCATCGAAACGAGGAAATATGGCATTGGACATAAATAGAGTTGAGAGTGCCAGCAACCGATGATATTCTTCTAAACGGTCCTTTTCAGGGCCATCAATATTTGACAAAAAGGTTCTACTTTTGTTGTAAATTCGAGAAAATCGAACACAAATGTATTTTCAAAGGTGTGTTATGTTAGAATAGACTAGTAAGTGTTCGAAATGCCTTTCCACTGTAAGTTCGGTATAATAAAACAATTGTGGCCCGTTAGAATCGATGAATATCAAAAATTGTCAACCCTCAAAAGTTATTTCACTTCGGACTGCGCCCTCAATGAAATAACCTTCTCGTGTTGACAAATTTGGATATTCACCTCTTCAACGGGCCATGATTGTATAATGTTAACTTTATATTTTCCAGAGAGGAGAGTCACCATTACACAGACCTGCAGGTGATGGACACTTAAATGTCGTGGTATTGCTACTAGACGCAAACAGTGATCATAATATGGCAGCTAAGGTGTGTAAAGTGTGTCACGCGGTAACATCATAGTATTATAAAAATCTCTACAGTAAAACAATATTTTTTTACGTTTTTTATCCGCCAGTCAATATTCATTTTTATAATTTTTCTGAAATATAAAAAAAATAAAGACAGCCTCATGTAGATAAACATGCAGTTTATACTCAAAAAATACAAATTAATTGATTTGTTTCTAATTATTTTGTATTACAGTATGGTAGAACCCCATTGTTTTATGCTGTTGAAAGTGGCAGACTAAACACAACATCAGTATTATTAGAGCGAGGCAGTGATTCAAATTTGAAGAACATAGTAAGATCTTTCGTGCTAGATTTTGTGTTCTAAACTTCTAAAATGGGGGTATGCGAGACTTGAACCAAACATCATCATGAAGCTAACACAACATACAACAATAACTTATTTAAAAAGCACAACCTCTCATGTGGGATTCGTGTTACTAGTAATTTGTAAACAAAAAATTGTCAAAATTGCTATCACTACCATATCGTGTTCTCTGATGACCTTCATTTTTTCTACGAGTTTTGTATCCTGAGTTTCTATATTTGTATAAATACGTTCATTTAGATACCAATTACGGCGTTTACAAAGCACGATTATTGCAGAAATTTGTAACCAATTGCGAGGAGTCGCTGTCTTAAGAGTGTTACATGGAAAGCAACTGAAATTGACACTGCATCAGTTTCATTATCATCATCACGAATTGTTGGACCAATAAGATGTCTTAACTGACTATTGACATATTTTCGTGGTCTTAGATTTTCGGGAACAAGTCTGATCTGTGATTCTGCCGACTTGTTCTTAATCCTGATTGTGCCATTTGTACTGAATGTTTATTCGCATAGCGTTCATAGTGCAAAGCAGAAGAAGACTGTAATCATTATTTGATATTTCCCATAAGTATGCCTTTTTAACCTCAATGTTGCGTTCTTATATGGTTGATTTGTTTCTTTTATTTTAACATTAGTTTTTTTGTGCTTTATACCGATCTATTTAGTTAAGACATTTGCAACAGTTTTTTTTTTATAGTTTGTACTTATGTTGTGCTGTTACATCACGATCACGGATAGAAGGTAGGATTGAGCGATCCCAAACATGTGTAACCCCGCCACATTCTAGATGTGTCTGTTAGGATTCTACAATTCAGTGGTTGTCTTTAGTTCATGTCTGTGTTAGTTTTTCATAACTTGAACGTTTTTAATTTTGACCTTAATTTTGTTTTTTTTTCATTTGTTTCACATTTTGTCATGTCGGGGATGATTTATTGTTGAAGACCACACAGTTTCAAATAATGGCTTACATTCACATTACATGAGTTCTAGTGGATAATTGTTTCATTGGTAATCATAAGAAAATTTTATATGATATCATATTCCTTTTTTTATTTTAAGACTAACACAAGCTTTTTATTTACCAGTTTGGTGATACTGTATTACATTTAGCTGCAGAGTGTAAACATCCGGATATATTCAGAATATTGTTGACTTCCGGAAGTGATCCAAGGATTAGAAATAAATCGGTATGTTTTTGTTGTTATTACGGTACACGATGATTTAATCTATATCTATATTTTTATCTATATCTACAAAAGGCAAACTAATAATATGTATACATGTATGTTGATATTCACAATGCATATTTAATTTGATATTATATTAAGTTACATATTGGTAGTATAGTATATTTAGTAAAAATTCAGAAAGGATAAAACTGTATATCACATTATAAACACAATGTATTTTAAAGCCGGTGACTATTAAAATATGTTTCACATTTTCATCGATAACACGTTTGTTGAGATAAAGGGAATGTTATTTCAAATTGATACGTATTTGCACACCTACAGGACGACTGGTATTTGTACTCATATACAACTTAATTCATAGAAAACATTGTAAAAGACAGAAAGAAAAATCATCTTGCATAGTTCTTTCATTTCACTTACAGATGTCAGAAAAATTGCCCGATTGCGAAATTCGAACTACTTATTATTTGCTTTAAAGGCATCCATTGTTCCAAGTTATATGAAAAAATATCACATAATCATATAGAAAGAAATAATTTTTTTTCGTGTTACAGTGAAAATTACATATGCGTGAAAAAAAAAGAAATAGCTCTGATGCACTCTGACGTCTAACGGCTCAGCAAGCCTCTGAAAAGGCCGAAAAACGTCAGAGCAATAAAGCATACTTTGAAACGAAATATTGAAAATTATAAGCTTCATGGGAAAACAAATTAAATTACAGGAAAAACACAGAGGAGTAATACAACTTTGAGGAAAAATTTATAACACGACAAGAAAACATTATCAACATTTTTTTTTTACCAAAGACTAACAAAAATTAAAGATCGGCTGTCAACTGTATCACATAATTGTACAAAGTTAACAATGGACTGAGAAATATTAACCAAACTATAACGTGATCTCATTGAGATGCTCTGGAAATCTGGAAGTATATGGTCCCCTTGGAACATCCGTCCTAACGCTCATTACAATTAAAACTTCAACATAAACGACAACAGGTTGAATACTTTGAAATATGTCAATTCATGTAGTGTTTTACAGGGTGAGACACCATATGATAGTTTTAAGAGAGTGTTTAGTGATTCAGTTGAGACTAGAAAACTAGATTTAACAGTGCTGGAAATGCTAGGACTAATACAGGTACATACTTATGCAAATAATATTTGCGAACCTCTTCCGTTGGAAATATTTACCTTTAGTTACAGGATAATAAATTTGATAAATGTGTATGAAACTGGACAAAAAGTAGTACAGTTTTCCTCCATTAAGGAAACGTCATTGGGTTTAACCGGTTTTGCACTCTATTTCTTATCTATTTCCCTGTATATCAAAATTTTATACTTATATAGTAAAAATGAAATTAGATGCAGTAAAAATCTATATAATCGTGTAATTTAATACTTGAATATGAAATTTAAAAAAAACATAGCACACCACTGAAAGGAACATTCTGAACATAAAAACGTTCATAATATTACAATTCAAATTTTTATTGAATTATTTTTATAGAAAAATTAAACTACAAATTATATTGATTAAGACTTAAATTGTGAATGATTGAAGGGATGCATCTCAATATGATTTGCCTCATCCATAAAAAAAATGTTCCATCTTTGAATACCTTACTTTTTCTGTTTTATTTTTATATTCATGCGTGATTGTTACACATTTGTCAATGAGAAAGTATGGATGCTAAAATCTGCTACTACAAATACTATGTTGAAACTTAAGCTGCCGCAAAACAACGCATACAGGGAAACATTTCAGAAAATACACTTTTCTACAACAATTTTATTTATGTATAAGCTTGTTACTTCAGTTAAATAAATGCTGAAAAAAGATGTGTAAAACCGTAATGTGGATTGAATTGATTTGGTTTTGATATTATCAATATACGAGGGAAAAAAAAAAACACTACACAAATATTGATTAAGACGTAAATTTTGATTAAAGGGAAACAACTCAATATAATTTGCCTCTTTCATAAATTGTCCCCTCTTTGAATACCTTTCTTTGTCCGTTTTATTTTATATTTATGTGTGATTGTAGCTTTTAAATTTGTCAATGACAAAGTATTGGATGCTAAAATCTTTTACTAAGTTAAAACTGAAACTGTCGCAAGATAACGCTTGAAAGGAAACATTTTAAAAATACACGTTTTTCTACAACTATTTCCTAAACATTTAAGTTATGTGTTAGCTTGTTAGTGTGCATATACAGAATCGTGGAACTTTTTGTTACTCGAGAAAATTTTAATAAAAGGCAAAGCGAAACTAGGCGATACACACTCAGACATTATCAATGACATTAAAATTACTCTTTTCATTTTCTAAGTGTTTATAAACAGCGACAAACAAATTATAATCCGTAATTATTTCGTTAATGGTACCACTTTGATGCAAAAATTGAGTTATCTCCCCTTTCCCACCAAACAATGGTTATTGCGTATGAAATCCGTTGTCCGTATAATGTTTGGACAATTTTGACTACTGTAACATAAGAATCACAAAAATAGGACTAAATAAAATTGTGGGGTATATATCATTGAGAAAGTAACAAATGACCGTACATATGTCACAATGTTCTCTTCAATAATAGCAAAATGTAAATTTCGTGTGTTTAGTTTTAACATATTTTATTTGCTGAATTAAAGCAAAATGGATTAGACACAAGTAAATCATACTTTTGAAGTCTTCCCCATAATACAATATAAAGTTACAATAATAGTATAATGTAAATTTCGTGTGTCTTAGTCACATAATGTAACCAATGAATTAAAACGACAAGTTTGGCATAGGACAAAATTCTAGAATATAGCAAAAGAAAGACACAGAAGAAGCGCATGACATTGACTATGCAAAGAATATTATAAATAACAATAACAACTAGATTTGTAATTGCTAGCAATAACGAATGGCACCCTTCCCCCATTGCCAGGTGAGCGGCAGCCATTTTTGAAATTCCAAAGTCAAAGAGAGCATCTACAAATGTCTGTTAACATTGTTCTAAAATTTGATGAAGTTTGGAGCAATTTGAAAGTTTTGAAATTTTTCCTGTTTCCATAGTAACGGTTACCATTTCCAAAATTCCAAAGACAGGTGCCACTTTGAAACATGCCATGTTACATATCCATGTAGTTTCATTGAGTTTGACCTTCTTTGTTAACGGAGTAAATGGTACTTTAAGGTTTGTCCTCAGTGTTTAATGCTAAATGTATTTAGTTTCCGTGGCAATATATTAGTCCCAAAGATTCTCAAAATCCCCTAAAATTTGTATATAGTGGACACTAACAATATATAAAAATTAGATGATTCTATGTTCATGCATACTCAAATTATTCACCAAAAACAAAAGTTTTATTTTTCACATTTGTTCTGTTTCCATGGTAACGGTGGCCATCTTGAAAATGCCATACCCCGATTGCAAATCTGCACATGCTGGTTAACATTATGGTATAGTTCCATAACATTTGGTTCATCCAATTCCAAGATATAAGCTGGACAAAAGTGGAAGAAAAATAATAAGAAAAAAAGAAACGTAGAATAACAATATGTCAAACAAACTCCGTTTAGGGTGCCATAATAAATTTGAATTGAAGGTTTATTCGAAAATTCATCATTAATTGAATATTGATTTAGATCCGAGCCATTATTTAATTTCATTGAATAAACAACACGAAATGTTTTTATATTTTCTAAGGAAAAAGAAAGAGAAAAAGAAGAAGAAGGTAAATTTTATCTAAGTTACGTAACTCCGGCACTCCATTTCTGATCAACCTTCTAACAGCTAGAAATTTCATATTTTTTGTAATCTGACACGTTGGTTTTCCTAACATATCTAGTAAACCTGTTGTTGTAAATACTGTGCCTATCTGTACAACTGATTTGTCAAGTTCTTTCTTCAATGTACATGGAAATCATCTCGTCTCATGCGTTACTGATCTAAGTTAATCTCACTTTAGTGGCAATATTTGCCTTTGTCAGTATTGAACAATATTTCCATTTGTGTGTAGCGATTTGTCGACTTATTACTTTTTTTTTTCGTTCTGGCCATAGTAATGTCTGCGTGTCTACCTTGATTGTTTTAAATTTCCCCAATCAATTTATTACAGGGTTTGCATTATCTATCTTATCTTACAGAAAAGATGTTGCATCCATTGTAAAGTTGAAATAAAAAATCTCTTTGAACGTTTGTGAAGTGGCCGTCGTGATTATGAAGACCGATACAGACAACTTTTAACACTGATCATGTATGCTCCGTTTGTTATTCACTAAGTCGGTCTTTCTTTCCTTGTTATTGATCAAATACGACATTTCATCGTTTTTGTGAGAATCATAATCGATATGCAGATATCATGATAACGTCGTGTCGTCCTTTGTTTGGCGATTTATGGTTTCTGATTTTTGTCTTGGTGTATTCTTGAATTTTATAACGTTGTCCCTTTGATTTACTTATTTTATATCTGTAAAACAATAAAGATAATTAACGCTTTCCGTTGATATTGATTTTTATTTGCATGTATGATCCGATTGATTTTTAATTTAAAAGGAACAAATAACGAAAAAACCCACACCATTTGAAAACTCAACTGCTAACGAGGATAAATAAAGAATGACAAGAAGTGTTTTCAAATTTCGATTTAATCTATGGAATAAAGAACAATTATACATCATCATTCAAATGGTTTACGTGTTACCAAATTGTGTAACAAAAATGATATATTTATTTAAGGATGTTGTCTCTCTGTGAAAGTGTTATATAAAAAAATAATTTTCAACTTTTTCAATAGCGAGGATCTTGAAGGAATTGAGAGGACTTGGTTTGGAGACAGCTTCCGATATGCTGGAAGTGATCAAACTTGGTTATTATAAATGCTACTGGAATAGGGTGTATCTTGTCGGACCTTATTACTCAGGCAAGAGCTGTCTTGCAAAAATTCTAGTCGGTGAACCAATTCCAAAAGAACGAGAATCAACAGATGGAATATGGATATACATGGGAAAGGCTGGCATGGACATAGAAGAAACAAAATGGAAATGTTTCCCGAAAGGTAAGTATACTCAACTAAATGGTTTAAAAATATCATGTTTCAAATAAATCTTTTGAAAGTAACCAAAGAGCAACAGTTTGAGAAATACAGTAGCACGGCGAAAAAGTAGAAAAGATGAAAGGTAAAACAACGATCAACAAACATCATACAAACAACTTTACATTCGCAACCAGTACTTCTCCCCATCACCAAAACCCAGTGGTAAATTAAGGTGTTGAGAAAAAGAATGGTTCTGATCTACTGATTGCACCCGTTTGTTGCTCATGTAAAGTTAAAAGTAGACAATCAGTCTTTGCTGACTATGCGATATGGGTTTTCTCATTGGAGACCGTAATGTGACCTATATTAGTTAATTTCTGTGTCATTTAGTGAAAGTTGTCTCAATTAAAATCATATCAAATATTAATAATTTACAATCATACTTATTATGATACAAACATTTATACCATATTTAGTTTAAGACACACAAATGTTCCAAGACATTGACAAATTTTACACATATTAATTCACATGTATATATATCAATAGTTACATTACATGTTTCGTGTGTATGTTTCCTTAAGATCTATACTATTCATTTGTTGACAGCAATCGAGACGCATTCCAGTATTAGATTGATATTTTCCAATAAAATACAGCATCAATGATAGCACGTGCTTCCCGTAAAATGTCTCGTCAATCCATAAGAAAACACACAAAAATGTGATGTAAATCGTTATTTCAGGATGTAGCATAGTCATGTATTAATCAGTACTAGGAAATCAATAATGGTATTACGTGTCAAATTAGAGGTTTCGATTGAAAATAAACATGCTCAACTAGTGTATTTAAGATATTTGATTTCAGGTGATGCTATTAAGGAAGTTCTGACGAGTATGCTAATGTCCATTTCGAAACCAGAAAATATAGAGACGCCAGTGTCTCATTTCCATACTTCACAAACTGATTTAACATTGGTATCTACAATAGAAAGACGCAAAAAACATGTTACTAAAGTGGACATGGAATTTGAAGATAAAACAAGTCACATGAACCCGGTTGTTTTAAACAAATCATTTGACACCCCAATTTTGAAAAGCAATATTCAATATTTTCCAGATGATAAAAACAATATATCTGATTTCTCCTGTAACACAAGTTGTTGGCAGGATAACCAACCAAGCACATCACCCGTTGATATAGACAGCACTGTCCACGAATGTTATGTTGCTTCGAAAATTAATGAACGAAACGATTTTGGAGGTTTACCAGTCGATCAAAATGCTTCCGATGATTTAAACAATGATAAAAAGGAATATAGAGGATTACCTATCGACAAAATCAATACTTCCGATGTCTTAGACGAAGAACCAAATAATTTCGGAGGATTGCCATTCGACTGCAATGCTACAAATCTGGTCGACAATGCACAATTAGATTTCGGAGGACTGTCAGTTGATTGCAGTGCTTCCCATGCCGTAGACAATGAACAAAAGAAATATGCAAGATTACCAGTCGACATCAGTGCTTCCCATATGCAAGCTGTAGACAATAAACCAAAGAATTTCGGAGAATTACCAGTCTACCACACTGCTTTCTATCATTCAAACGAAGAATCTAAATTTAATGCTTCTTCATATAATTTATTAGAAGAATCAAATATAAGTAATTTGGATATCAATGTGCAGGATAATTCTGCTAAAGGAAAATATATGCTAGAGGTCCCTGATGCTGTGAAAGGTAGTTTTATAGGAGTTCCTACTTCGGCAAGAAGTTTGTCAACGGCTACAATTAAAACCAGAACACTACCAATTATACATCTTTCTGACACTGATCCAAATGATTTTCGAGAAGCACCAATCAACCCCATTGTGTCACGTGTTTCAACTGAGAAAAAGAGGTTGTCTTCTTCTTCAAATAAATCAGAGCTTGTCCAATATAAAGAAAAAATAATGGAACAGATTACAAGTGAATTGTCACACAAAAATATTCACCAACTGGTGATCCAAGCTATTGCAGATGGGAAGTATAAACAAACTGTAATACCTATAGATATCTGGGACTTTGGTGGACAGAAAGATTATTATATGACCCATCAGCTCTTTATAACAAGCAGAGGGATTTTTGTATTGATATTTAATGGTAGCCTTGGTCTACATACGACGAGAAGAGATTTAGCTTTTTTACCAGGACATTTTGGTAAACCTACAGTGGCAGGTTTGTTTTAGTTTTGTCTTTTTATAGCTCTTTTAACATAAAAAGGAAACGTTTGTTTCCTTGTTCTTTACAATGTTTACGAAAAGTCAACAAAAATTGTTACATATATTATAAAGTGAAGAAATACAAATTAAGGATTTCAATAATACTCCAACAAAAGACTATTTACAGATTTCGCTTACAGTTAGTTGTTACTGACAAGTTAAATCGCCTTCAACTCTTTTACAACCTAATTCCTGTATAATATTATATAAATTCACACTGAAATGTTATCGATTGAAAGAGATGTTTCACTATGATAATATGAAGAGTAGTTTGAACATTGTTTTTTCCTTTAAAACAAAATAATAAAACCGCATAATAGATATTTGCTTGAACAAAACTAGATATAGCCTTTTGAACATTGGTAGCGTGTCTCTAAAATTTATTCTTACACAATATATATAGAGAATATGGAATGAATTTTTTTTAAATCACTCATCGTATCAACCCTTTACCAATATAAATTCGGATTATATTAGAGTCTCAGGTTAATAAATTTATTTATAGTTTGTAGAAAAAAAAAACATTGAAAATATGATATACCCGATATACATATTCTTGAATTCATTTTGAATACACAAACTAAGAGAATGTCCATCAGATAATATGATGAAAGGGCAAGAATTACTGCTTTGCATGTATTAGCTGTCGTTAAGCATGTTGAGTATAGATACTTTAGGACTTTTGTTGGAAACCGAAACAAAGGGCTCATTAAAACATGGTTTTCAGTGTTTGTGCATCTGTTGTTCTTAATTTTTCTTATATCTAGAATCACCATTTATATATAACCAAGAGGTGCTTATACGTGTGTCATATTTCTGTTTTTTTCAGTTTATCTTATTCACTGGGTGAATTCCATATTAACATATTCCAAACGATTAGACGAAGGATTTCCAAGAATACTTTTTGTAGCTACGCACAAGGATAAAATTTCAGAGGTATTTTTTACCGGATGATGTTAAAATCTGTATTTAACAGTACTATTACAGCCTTAATTTAATTATTAAATTGATCATTTTCTCACAATCTAAGGCCTAACAGTGATCTAGGCCTAAAAGTTGCTTACTTCTAAGTCCAGTTTTTTCTATATATAGTTGTTACGTTTTCAATTGATACTACATCTTTTTGTCTTTTATATTTTTTTTTAATATTTGAAACTATAAGTATTGAGAATAGAACCGGTTTGAATCATTTCTGTAGTGCATGATCTTGTTTAAGTTGACGCCAATGTGTTACAATTAATAAAAATGTAAAGGGACACAAGCTACGAGATATATAAAAATCTAAAGAATGATTTTTTGTTTGTTCATTAATGAAAGCAAAATAGTGAAATGATAATTCGCTTTTAGCAGCCAGTATGTTTCAATTTTGTCAATTTAAGATATGAAGCATTGATAATGAATTACCTAGAAAATCCAGTTTTTACGTGTTCGCTTTGGATTTGAATTTGTATTTATATCTTTATTTCTGTTTATATCGTTTATATGACCATCACAGATCTTCGGAGGTCTACTCGATAGTAAATGAGATGGAGTCACGACTAAAATACACACGAAACGAAACAACATATTATAGAGCTTATGCCCTGTAAATTTTTTAGACTTTCTATTATTTTGATAAATGTTTTTTTTTTCGAAAAACTAAGGATTTTCTTATGCCAGGAATAGATTACCTTAGCCGTATTTGGCACAACTTTTTGGAATTTTGGATCCTCAATGCTTTTCAACGTTGTACTTGTTTGGATTTATAAATATTTTGATATGAGCGTCACTGATGAGTCTTATGTAGACGAAACGCGCGTCTGGCGTACTAAATTATAATCCTGGTACCTTTGATAACTATTTATGGTTAAAAAGTAAATATGATAATTTCAGTCAAATTGGTTAGCATGAATTTGACAGCTAATACCTGTTTAAAGATTACAATGTTCCTATTTTTCAGATTAGTAGGAATATAACTGTAAATTTTATGAACGTTCCAAATATTAAATATAGATATATTTCCAAATATAATCTCCTAAACTTTATATTGGTATATTTGAATTTATATATGATTATACGCACCAAACGAATGGATAACAACTTTCATATTCCTGACTTAGTACAGTCATTTTTTAATGTAGACAATGGTATATGTATAAACCTGCTTTTAAAACTCAGTATGGCTAAACTTCTCACTTGTATAACATTCGCATAAAATTTTAATATATTGACAATGATGTGTGAACGCAAAACAGACGTAATTAATAATATGTCAAACATAGGGGAACAGCAGTCTTTAACATTCAAAACATATAACTTAATAAAATTTGTGAATATTTTTTAACAACGAATATCAATACATCTACTTTTATTCAATACTTCAGAAAAAACTTGAATCACACAGAAATAAGCTTATGGATCAAATCGAGGATTTATTTAAATCGCATGCAGGTCGGGCACATCTTGAATTCAAGCCACTTCTATTCATTAATGCTATAAATGAAAACGACCCCGAAATTGAAGCTCTCCGAATGCTTCTGATGAACAGAGCTGTAGAACATCCTCGATGGGGCGAACTAATGCCAACAACATGGGTTCCATTAGAATTGCAGCTTTTAATGGAGGTAGAAAACGGCGTAAGTATTATGTCAAAAGCAGAGCTAAAAATGTTAAATTCACAAAATGAACCAATGGTACTTACCGAAAAGCAGTTGGAGACATTCCTCAGAGTTCAACACTCTCTTGGAAAAATACTTTACTTTAATACGACAACGCTTCGTAACTATGTTATCATTAAACCAGCTTACCTAGTTGAAGTACTTCGATCAATTGTCACAGAAAAACAGTTTTGGATTAAAGGAAAACAGTTTTCTCGTGTCCTGCAAACTTTGAGGGATACAGGATTTATTGATCGATGGGATATCTATTCAATATGGAACCAGGTTTCGTTTAAACAAATTCTTCCATATAAAGTATTTATGATTGAAGTTTTGGTTCATCTCGACGTTTTAGTTGCTCCACAAACTGAAAATGAGGATCTAGATCACAACATTGAACGCGTGTCAAGGTTTCTTGTTCCATGTATGATAACAAGGCCTAATAAAACCAAGTACATGAAAAAATTTTGTACTTCAAAAACATCTATTATTATGTCATATACATTTATTGAAGAAGTTATTCCACCAGCGCTGACATATAGATTTCTAGGGTCGTTCGTCACCATGTGGGGTGTAAAAAATTACAAAGGAAAAAAGAGAATGTTATTCAGCGATCTTGCCGTTGTAGAAGTGGATAAAAGTCACGATGTTGCAGTTCAGGTAATGCAAAATAGAGTTGTAGTTTATCTGATTCATTCAGAGGGTAAGGAAAATATTGTACCAACACTAGCATCTTCCGTGCAAGAATGTTTGACTGCAGCTGTTTACAGAATTTCTGAATTTTATTCCACGCTTTCAGAGGACAGCAATATATTGCAACAGAAGTCTCATATGGTCATGCCATTTAATATTGAGTTTGGTGTTCATTGCCAAAAAACTTTATGCTTCTTCCAACCTAAAGATATGCCAGCATCCGGTCAAGATCAAGGATGGCGGTGCAGCTGCCACAAGCAAAGTCATGATGTCAATTGTCTTAGATTGTGGTTTTCTGAAAAAGTACGTATTTTTCATGTTATGCCTAAGCTCTGATAATCTATACTGTTTTACGTCAATACTGTTTTACGTCCGTCCACGTTTAATTCCTACTTATGGCCGCGTCTGATAAAATGTTGACATCGCACTTTTTCGCAGGAACTTCACAGAAGAGCTCCCTTCAATTAAATAAAACGCTTTATATGAGCTAAATTTTGTGTGATTCCTTTACGGATTCATCGCGGATCTATTTCCTGTTTACCGAAAACATGCACTTATTTATTCTCCTTATGCAACAGGTTGTCATCGCAAATACTCTGAACGTACACGACAGAATTTCATGAAATGCTGTAGATAATTAGAACTTACTAGGTAGCTGGTTAATCGCTATTTTACGAAATTTTCCCCTAGTCCTACTGACCCATTATTTCTTTTTTTCAGCACAGTACAATGATGTATAAATTTATCGCTAGAAACTAAGGATCGCTCGTACCGTTGTCTAGTGGTCAATGTTAAGATCAACGTCGTCATTGGCTAATTAGCGATAAAACGATCATCGTTTGTCATTTTAACTCAATTGCTTTTCTCACTTTCGCCGTCTCCGCTCAAGCGAAAAATCAATCCCGTTGTGATAACCAACAATTATCGACAGGACATAATGATTAATTTTTCCTATGAGTTATGCTCCTGTAGCAGGGTTGCTTCCCCTCAATACAGGTAGAACATATAAAGCCAGTCTTAATCAAAGGAGCTAGGGAATCGATTCTTTGGCTCAGTGGGTTAACGCACTGACTGTCACACAGACGACCAGGGTTCGAATCCCGGTGGTGACGACATGAATTTGTAGAGTAGATACGTGCTCTCCGGTTACACTCCTAATAAGTTTTTCCTAAATTTGCAACTGCAACATTAATGCTCTGAAACCACATAATAAAATGTAATGAAACTCTGTAGATACTAAGGACATAGTATGTAGATGTGCACATACACCATTATTTTATTAGCTGACCTATATAGCAGTCTTTATAATTAGGAAACATGTGAGATTGTGTTTGCCGATTGATAATGTAGGGATGTGTGGTCTGAGCGTGCTCAAAAAGGTTCTTTGGTGTATTTGGCTACCAAGCTATTTTGATATAAGCATAACTGCTGAATTTTGTGTAAAGGAAATGCACGTCTTGTATTTAAAACATAAGTCTGGTACATATGATGAGTTTTTATTTCTAACCTTCTCTTTTCAATATTTTACAGATTTATTGTCAGAGATGTGACGAGTCTTGTAATGGTAGGTTTGAAACCTTTAACCCGTTTTTCCATATGAAAATAAAAAGTTTACCACACAAAGCGATCAGACAAAATAGGCGAAAGATACCGAAGTGAAAACCAATGTATATGTAGAAAAAATAATGACAAAGCATTACAAATTATTCCCCCGTAAACGATTAAAAGTCGAGAAAAATCCGAAAAAAATCTGCAATAAATACTTGAGACTAAGCAAAAAAATCCATCCAAACAAAACCAGGAGTGATTACAGGTTCTTCGTTTAAAGCTGATAAAGAAATGACAATCCATGCATATGACAATTAACAGTTATTTCTAAGTGTAAGAACAATTATGTGAATGCATTCTATGTACATTTATTTAAGCAATATTTTAAGATTCATCAGAACGACTATTTATTATAACTTTATTTGAAAGATAAAAAGAAATCGAACAAAATACATCAAAGATTAATATCATATACTCAAACCACGTTCAAATCAAATAATGTTTGAAATAAGATTTTTTTTTATGAAAACCGTATCATTTAAAGACATATTGTAACACATTCTGAAAAGTTAAAATTATTTCGCAAAGCAAAAGAAACATTAGCTCACAATTCATTATATCACAACAGGTCTTGGTGAAATAGAAATAGAGCAGTGTCCCGAAGAAAAACACTTACGCAGATTGGTGGCAAGACTTACGCATGATTGTTGTCGTAAGCTCTTCATTGAACTTAATATGGAAACCAGTATTTGGGAAGATATCAGTCAACAGTTCCAACATCTACATCCTGACGATTTAAAATTCACTTCTTTGATAAGATGGAAAGAAGGAAGGGAAAATCCTACATTTCAAGATATTCTTGATGCCTTAGGAAAATGCAACCTGGATAAACATCTACTTTGTCAGGTACGGAAAATAGCAGCTTAAATTGAAGAGAGGTACAAGTTAAAGTAAATATATTCAATTAAACCATTGTGGTGAATTCAGTCTGATCATTTACCGTGGATTCTTTTTCTAGAATCAATGCTTCCTAAATCTGTTGCTGAAATGTACTCACCATTTTATACTCTTTTGTTCCTTTTTGTGTCTAATTACATTAAGTTTCTATTTTATTAAGTTCTATATGCCATCACTGGGAATCGAACCCATTCATGAATTCTGTAACGTGTAACTGACATCAACATATCGACGAAACATCTGGGCTACCAATTTAAATGATTTAAATGTCTTATTTATACATATAAATGAATATATGATAGACATCATTATAATAGACACACAGGACTTGTACCTTTATATATACATAATAGGCAAACGTGAGTATGACTTGGTAGCCACGAGGTTACATAGCTAAGATAAATGAAATTAAGGTATGGACTTGTCTGTTTAGGTTCGATCCCCGAATTCTCTCTGCCGTCTCTCTCAAGTTTTCAAGTTTTTGTTCTTGTTTTGTATGTTACTGTGGATATTTTGTGTCGTTTATTAATGAATTATTGTTGGATCTTCCACATATTTGAAACAAAAATGACTGCATTCTATTTGTCGATTTTTGTTTTATAAATTAATATAATATGTTTTCATCTGTTTTACTACCTAATTTTGCAACTGTTCATTCGCAAATTTCTATGCTAGAAATTTGAGGTGTTCCTAAAATTAGGCTTTAAATTAGAAAATTATGACACATATATATGTTCTTTGTCGGGTTGTCTTCCCTTTGACACATTCTTCATTTCCATTCCCATTTTAAATTTTGATAGAAATAAGTTCGAATATATCTTATTTTGAAAAAAAACATCTAACATTCAGATGCCTTATAGTATGAAGATCTTTAAGGGTGTTGCTATATTTATTTTTTTTACTATTTGATTGTGATATTAAAATGTATTGTGATGGATCGTTTGAAAAGCGTTAACACAATAGTTTAAGTAATGCATACAATGGATAAGTGTTGATTGCTGAAAAACTAACCATTCGCCCTCCGAGCTCATGGTTCCTTTTTCAAGAATCAACGCTTATCCATTGTATCTATATCACTTAGATGTGCATTATTCGTTATATTCAAGTCATTACCTCCCTAGTTCGATAAAACAAAATACTTCTCTATGAATACTTGTAACGACAGGAGTAGATTGAATTTTGATAATAGATTAAGAATAATTCTTCAATTACAATATATTCATTCTAACAACTCTTATTTTTTAACTATTGATATCTGATTTCAGGTTTTTAGAGATGTAGTTCCCAATACATCAGGCAAGTTTTAATTATCACTAATCAAAATAAGATATGATTAAGATTCAACGTCAGCAAAATTAATATATTTTCATTGTCTATTTTTGTTTATCTCCCTCTCAAGAACACTATACGATCACTGCGAGAGACTTACATGATAAGACCACTTTTTGGCCCCAAAATATAGCAGTTTTAGAAAACTGTGAATATATAATCTTTAAGCTATATTTTGGAAAGTACATTGCTTCTGCTTCATATATATGAGCTGTTTGTGACAACACAATGCACAAATATCGCGTACTAGCATCATTAAGTCATGCTAAATTACTGAAATCTTCAAAATTTTAGCATTTTGGTGTATTTTTAGACGGTTTCCGTCTAAAATGAAAGTGGCCGCATTCGGGTTCATTCATAATATTGAAATGTAAGTTGTATTTGGTGATAATACAAAACATATATAAAGGTTAAGGATGAACACGGATGCGGCCACTTTCATTTTTGACAAAAACCATCTGAAAAGTGACGTTTTTTGGCATATTTGATAGATTTTTTTATATTTAAACTTGAATCAGAACGTTTTTAATGACTAAATCAGTTAAAATATGTAGCATAAACTAATCGAATCAATTGAAATAGACACTTAAGTGTTTAGAAAGTTTCCAAAAACTTTCGTTAGATAAACCTTAAATTTGCCCTTACCTACTCCTTTACACATTAACCAAGCAGTTATTTTTTATTCAGTTAAAGCTGTGAGTAATACTGACAACGTGATGTAAACGTTAATTCAACACGAAGTTAGAGTTTCGTACACGATAGGTCATGGCCGTATGGTTTTTGAATCTTTTAAGTTTGTGTTTATCGACAATTCATGTTAAATACTGAATCAACATTTATTTTGACATGACGTTTATAGTCGAAAATCTCTCATGTTGCAGTACATTTGTTGTCGTCAATGTTTTTTGGCAGGATCAGGGACTAAACGTGACTGTATTTTCTTCAGGGGTACCGCTTGCCCCCAAAGTATGTTCGGGGGAGCAGTTGAAATTTGTATACTAATGAAATAAAGGCTTAAATCCACGCATTAATTTTGGAATTTTTAGT
The DNA here is from genome assembly GCA_037788925.1 of Mytilus galloprovincialis. Taxonomy (NCBI): domain Eukaryota; kingdom Metazoa; phylum Mollusca; class Bivalvia; order Mytilida; family Mytilidae; genus Mytilus; species Mytilus galloprovincialis. The sequence continues at coordinate 34,167,889 of CM075343.1, read as the reverse complement.
ATCAAGCTTAACAGTTAGATCAAGTTATATTTAAGTAAAATGAGACGCGGAAAGAATCGTCTATGTTAGGGGGTTTTGTCAGCCTTTTGATAAGATTTTTGTTTGTGAAGGACCAATTGATAGAAATAACATTTACTAGTAGTAGCTCTTATAATCAGGTGGACTTTAAAAAATGTCCCAAGGGTTCGTATTGCTCAGTCTTCTCGTCGACTTTGTTTCCACCATGGCATTGTCAGTTTCTCTTATACTTATGAATAGACCACTTGCACATTAAATGGCGTTTCGCTTTCAAATCTGCAAAATATATCGACCGGAAATAGGTGGGACAAAAGACGTCACAGTTTTTGCTTGTTTACCATAACGATTACTCAACACATATATACATTTTCTTTTATTCAATACTTATTGTATAATATGGCATATTCGTTTAGTACACCTTTTGTTTTTAAATGTTGATATAATCTACACGAACATACTTCCTTTTTAGGAATTCCAGATGATATCCTGATTCAAGTACCATCCACTACTACATTGCAGTGTCTAGCAAACCATATCGGAAACAGTAGTATGCAGTTAGGTGTAGAACTTGGGATAATCATGTCCGAAATACAGAACATACAGTACGAACACAAGGACAAGCTGTTGAATCAGACAAAGGAAATTCTACGGATCTGGCTTCAGAAGAAAGCCCCAAGATCAACAAATTTGTCACTGATCAAAGCCTTGCATAGGATTGGAAAAATCAACTGCATAAGCATGATAAGATGAATAACATTCTGAAATAAGCATACTGATGCAGTTATGTGTACCATGTCATTTTACCTTGGGCTTTTTTTAAATGTAATTATTGTACATTTGAAGATAACAAAATGTTTATAAATGTTCATTGAATAATTGTTTTTTAACTTAATAAAAGCATACAGAAAGCAATTTGTATTTTAGTAAAACAAAACAATAATAAATCTGTTGATAATCTGAATGATCATGTTATTCATTCAAAATAAGACAACTGCAGGTTTTGTAAAATATATAACTTACTACCAATGGCATCAGTGTTTACAACAAGTTAAGAGACAAAAATTGCAAGAGCGTCAATTCAATTAAAAAAACATCATTGATTATCAATGATGCTGAATTTTCAATCGGAATTTCACTACACAGGGAATATTTTTCCTTGATACCTTATTATGCGATAAATGCAAAACCAGAACACTCAACTCATATTATTGTTTTGTAAAACAAAAAATGACATGACAAAACGCATAGCTGTGTTATAGATCCGAAAAAAATGTTTACTTAAAATAATCCAATCATACTCTTCACGGACGCCATCACTGGGTGGCTGAACGTTATGGAATATCCTTTTTTTACAGATGACAACGGAAACGTTTTAATTATAGTAACTTTAATCCAGTCTCCTTTTTCCCGAATTTGACCTACCGAGTTAGACTTATCAGCGGGTTTATACTTTTACTACCACGAGTAGCACGACGGGTCCCACATGTGGTGCATGATTTGTCAACCCTTCCAAAGCACCTGCAATTACCCTTAGATTTTGTTGGGGTTCGTATTACTCAGGTTTTTTTTTAATGTTGTGTCTTGTGAACTGTTGTTTGCCTGTTTGTCTGTTGGTCTTTTTCATTTTAGTCCAGGCTACTGTCAGTTTATTTTCGACTTATGATTATAAAAAAGATGTCGTATGATTGCCAAAGAAACAACACTCCACAAAAGAGTTTGAATGGCCCTTTGGTATCTTTTGCCTCTTTTTAACCACGTGCAACATGATGGGTGCCACAAGTGGAGTAGGGTATGCTAACTTTTCTACAGCACTTGAGATCACTCAAGGTATAAGCGGAGTGTTGTTCAATTTAAAGTTTTCTATGAAGTGATTTTGGACTTGGTTGCCCTTTTGTCGTCTTTCGTTTTGAGCAATGTCAGGTTCTCATCGACTTAAAAAGTTTTTAATGTCTTCTTCAAATCTCCCGCCAATTTGTTAGACCCAAAGCACAAAAATGTAAACAATATATTCAGGTCTTCAAAGATACCAAAGGGACTTTCAAACTGAAAAGTAGAAAAAAGCGACAACTCTATGGCATCAAAATAGAAGACAGAAGGAAACAAATAGTTGTTTGGATATTTTAATTGGGTACCAACTCAAATTGAATGGTATCTAAATAAAAAAAAAAGAGAACATGTTGAAAATAGCCTTTTGTTTTTTAAACTTTCTCATGCTAGTAGCACATGCAGATATTACGCTTGTACATATTTTTTGGAGTTATTAAAATTCTTCTTAAGAATTGAATATTCAGAAATTGAATTGTGCAAATATCCACTGGATATTGATTTCTTAAAGCCGCATTCCATCGGTCTTTCTGGAGTTATGTATTTGTGAATTATTCAATTATACTTCGTACCTGCAAATTTACTTACATCTGGGCTAATACCAGCTTCAAAAAGTGCAACCGTTCATATCCATGTTTTCGATATAGACTGAGGAAGGGAAGAAACCGCTACTATTGTCGCATACCCGAAATGAATTGCGCATATTGACCCATATTAAAAGATGTTTATGGATATCTAATGTTTTAAAATTTCAAATCTAATATGAATTGAGGAATGGTATCCTTAATTGTATGATTCATATGACACAATCAGACAACTATCACTTGAAACCAGGCCTCACGGTCATAAAACTTTCGAGCATGATTTTTGTGCTCCGAGCACTGAGCAAAGTTTTATGCCTTCAAGGCCTGGACTACAAAACGTCTCATTCTGTAATAAAAACTTATTCTGACAGAGAAAACCTTGCTTTGTGTGTAATGCTGGATGGATTTTTTTCTCTGAGTTTCAACGGTATTTCGAATTCTAAATGTAATTAAAATAATACTATAAAATAAATAAAAAACAATAAATATCATTAAACTCGTTGCAACTGGCAATAAATATTCAGCAACTGGCATATGTAGTCGGCAACAGCCAATTCATAATCTGTAATTCATATAAGTTCCATGAAATTACCGTCTATTCCAGAAAGGGATAGACATCTCTCTTTACGTGACTTTCCAACTGTAACTACAAAAAAATAACATATTGATTGATAGTTTTGTTATTCAACGCCAAAGTTAGAAGTGTTGGCTTCTTCGTAGTGGTAAGTTTTTATTGGTGTGGGCAGCCGCAGTGACGTAGAGACCCAACCACCCCGGCGGGAAAACTGACATTCCTAGTATGTTCAGATTAGAGTCTAACGCATCTGCCACGTTCAGGGTTAATAAACTCACATGTTCAGTGGTTAATGGCTTATGGAAACGTGGACGAACAACTAAGTCTACTCGGTTATCTATACCAGACATAATTTGGATGATTCATGCAAAAGTGTATTTATATGTTTTCTTCTCTTTATTGAGCAACAACATATATTTTTTGATGATATAGCATAATTATGATTCACGTTCTGCGATTGGTCGATAATGAGAACAAATTTCATTATTGAAATCAATTTAGACTCATCAGTGACGCTCAGTTCAAAATAGAAAGAAAGCCAAACAGCTATAAAGGTGAACTGCATTGAAGACCCAAAATTCCGAAAAATTGTGCTATATACGGATAAGGTAATCTTAATGCCTGGTATAAGAAACAATTCAGGTGGTTAAAGTAAAGATTTGGTTCTAATATGAATTCACAAAATGTTTCAAGTTAAGGGGGAACACTTTACAGTATACCTAGGGGAGTAAACTCTTTCAGAAATTAGCTGATAGTTTTAATCACACACTATTAGAAAGAGAAACCAGGCTTCTCAATGATCAAATGGAGTGTTTTGAAAAAACTGTTATGCGTCTATTGAAATAATTTCTTTTGAATTGTGTGGTTCAACTTTAATGAATTTCATATTGTTGTCAACAGCTGCATGAAAGCAAATATTTTGTCAAAATTTCATGTAAATTAAGTTAGTCAAATCTATTTCAGCTAAAGAGTTGGGTACCCGTTTCAATGATAATCATACTCACACGTCAAGGGTATTCCGAAAGTAACCGTTTTCCTCCTACTTTTTAAAACAGTTTCATTCGGAAATGAGTTGTTTCTCTCTGACACTCCAGTTTTTATTGAGTTATATTGCTGAATACAGTTCAGATCTTCTTCCTCTTCGTTTTTATTGGGTAACAGTAACAGTGCATCGTTACTTCCGCAGAGACTTGTTGCCGGCAGCAATGATTCACTTCTCAGCCTCGTTCTCGGTATTCCAAGGTATGCATTCTCCTCTACAGTGTCTTCTCGTAGTAGTTCCGAAGTTGAACGCCATGTACTTTCTATGGAAAAAAGTCAATTCGTTATATGAAGTATTTCAACTGCATAAGATTTAACTAAAACTAAAAACCAATAAAATTTGAAGGATGTTTTATTAAAGTGCTCAACTTTTGCTCAAATTTCGTATTTCCTGTGATAACATTAACGGTACCACATTCACTATACCAGATGCGCATTTCCAAAATGCAAGTACAAAGCCGGTTGATAAGCTCTGCCAACTATAGGTTACTGTACAGAGTCTTTCAATAGTTTCTGGTCTTTTAAATAATCATATTGTAAAAAAGAAAATTTATTCATTGTTGTTTTGTTGTTATAAATCTTGGCTATCGAGAAATGTCTCATTCTAGCTATGTTTAACATTTATATATAAAAAAATAAAAGTAACAACTATGGGTGTTTTCAAATAGGTCTCAATAATTATTCGACAGACGGTCGCATACTTACTGACTGGTAAGCCGAGTCGACCATGAACCGGTGTGTCTCGTCGAGATCTTTTAATCGCAGAATCAAAGTCCTCCTCGTCGTTCCGTAAGTTAAAATATGCTTCTCTGAATGAGTTGTTGATTGTGCAGGTTGATGGCGTTTTCTTTCTGTGGACAATTATACTTGTTTTACGGGTATTTGGTGCTTTTACAGTAAATGCATTCTTTACAGAAGCTGAAAATATAAAGGGCTACAGTGTACACAGCTACTTTTGCATAGGTACTATTTCTGTACTAAAAATTTGTAGTACTGGAAATCTACTTCTAATATTCAGTACTATTTTGTTACTCTAAAATTATTGTAATATTTAGGTACCTGTATTTTATAGTACTTTATTTGTACTTGAAATTTAGGTACTACAGATTTTTGGTTACTACCGTTACATTTTCAGCATTTTGAAAGTTTTTCTATTTCAAATCTCTTACAGTTATGATTTTCAAACATGGAATATTGTATTATTTCTGTACCAAAATATTTAGTACAAATCAAGTACTGTAAAATACATTGAGTACCTAAATATTACAATAGTTTTAAAGTAAAGAAATAGTTCTAAATATTAAAAGTAAATTTCCAGTACTGCATTTTTTTAGTACAGAAATAGTACCTATTCAAAAGTAGCTGTGTAGTGTACTTCTATTGAGACACATAATATCGAAATTATTGAAAAGTCTACCAGCTCAAAATATTGATATGTTAAGGGGTCTACATTTCAGTATTGCAGCTTCAGACATTCTAGATTTAGACGGAAAAAAATCATTACTAACATGTAGTTTCATTCCTTTACTGAATATATTATGCATAACATACAAAGAAATAGATTTGGAAAGTGTATGCACAAAATTTGCAAGCTACAATGAAAATCTTAGGACGATAACTGTGTTCTCGTACCAACTGCAGGATTAGCCTTCTGTAAAATACACACATATATAAATAAATAATTTATATAAGATAAAATTATACCAATTGAAATTCTTTGACTGCTTGTCTCTGGTAAGCTGTCATATCCAGCATCAACATTCGACTGTTTAATGAGAGATTCTAAAAATAGAAAAGGACAATTCACAGATCATGAAATGTTTTATCATAATATGAAAACATGAGTAAGAAGGACGTCTTTAACCAACAAAATTTTTTTATTGAAATATTGTCTTTCAGATACAAGCGTATTCATTTCATTGAACAGTGTCCTACGATGCATAACAAAAATAAAATTAAAATAATATAATATCTTTCGCCAAATATATATTTTCCTTTAGAGAACTACCAGTCCACCAGAAGTGGTATTAATCCGGTTTTGTTATATGTAAAAGATTTAAATCATGTCAATATAGTTCACATGCAATCTATACTATTAAACGAGAAGACATCATTTTGTGTGTCGCTTCTCTTCTTTCCACAATAAATTAATCAACACGCCTCTGTGTCCTATAGGTACAGTGCATAGTCGCATTTGTCATCCATTCATATGATTATTCAGATTGAGTTATTTTGGGAGAAAAACGGAAAAAAAGGCATCCGGATATTGTCCCGTCATTGGACGAAATTTTAAGTCAGATTAGACTTCCGGTTTGCGTTTTTCTGTATACTTTGAACATACATATATACAAAGAATAAAGTGTATTTTCAGAATTCTATCTGCTATCATTTTCAAGTTTACTATCCACGGCGGTCACAGAGTTTATTAAATAGAGAGGGTCTGTATACTATATCAATGACCACCATGGATCGATTAGTAAACTTAGAATTGAAAGTAAATACATTATATTTATATAGTAATGAATGTTCATAATATACAGATAAGCGCTAAAAATATTCATGTGAACTTTTGATACCTTTTTTGAAATTCTCCAGTCATTAAATCTTTTACAAAATTCATTGATTACAAAAAAAAAGAAGATGTGGTATGATCGCCATGTTGAGACAACTCTCCGGCACAAGAGACCAATATGACACAGAAATTAACAACTATAGGTCACCGTACGACCTTCAACAACGAGCATAGCCCATACCGCATACTCAGCTTTAAAAGGCCCCGAACTGACAATGTAAAACAATTCAAACCAGAAAACTAGCGGCCTTATTCATGTACAAAAAATGAACGAAAAACAAATATGTAACACATAAACAAACGACAACCACTGAATTGCAGGCTCCTTACTTAAATGTTCATAACATACTAAGTGTATGTTCATATTGAAATTGATAGAAAATCAAAAATTGGAAATTTTGAAAAAAAAGGAGGAGGGATAAAAAAAAAATGAATGCCCGCGATTTCGCGGGTGTGTTCTAGTCATTATTAAACCAAAAGATGCAATTGATTTTTTTTCATATAAATGTCAAAATCTCACTTTTTTCTGTTTTACTTTTTTGTCTTTTCTCCTTTTCTTCCGTTTTCTAAAAACAATAAAATTACAATCAATTTTCGATAAATAGTTTACGTATTATAGAAGCAAGCAGTCATTATGATCAACCAGGAAACACGAAATTCGAATATCTGATCATGATAATAGCATACTTTTACTGTTCGTATTGTTGTGCGTTTGTTTTTCTACATTGGCTAGAGGTATAGGGGGAGGGTTGAGATCTCAAAAAACATGTTTAAACCCGCCGCAATTTTGCGCCTGTCCCATGTCAGGAGCCTCTGGCCTTTGTTAGTCTGGTATGATTTTTAATTTGAGTTTCTTGTGTATAATTCGGAGTTTAGTATGACGTCCATTATCACTGAACTAGCATGCATATTTGTTTAGGGGACAGCTGAAGGAGCGGGAGTTGCTCGCTACATTGAAGACCCATTGGTGGCCTTCGGCTGTTGTCGTATCTATGGTAGGGTTGTTGTCGCTTTGACACATTCCTCATTTCCATTCTCAATTTTGTTTTCCATTTCGATAAAGCTATACTATCAGATTTATACCGAAAACTGGTACTCTCTTCAATACGTCTGGTTATCTTCGAGATATGTTAGTTATGACAGCGTTTTAAAAAAAAATCCATGTGACATTTCCCTTAACTTATTTATACCGACATGCAATGTCAGAAAACTACTCTATACTCGCCACGTGTGAATATTTCAAACCCGTATTGAGAATGAAGTCAGCAATTAATGTTTTTTAAATACTTTCAGGGGTTCAAATTAACATTTGGTACTGGAAGGTCCAGGACCTTTGACACTCAAAACTGAAAGGTCCACAACCTAAATTGCAGGTCCTACTTTTACTTGAAATATTTTATAACACAGTAAGATACAAAATTATTGTGCCTTTGGTGTTAGGTTATCTTGTTACATTGTCAGTGTCACTGTTGTATAATATGTTCAATAAACTAATAAATATAATTGTCTTGTATATTATGAATTCATATTATCTTTATTTTTTTTTATTTGGTAGGGTGTCACTGTTGGTAGGTGTGTTGTAACCAAGATTAGTAATTAATTACTAATTATATCATTACCTCAGGGCTCACACTACTTCAATTCGATTTTAAAAGTCCACTAGAGCTTGTTACTTTGTTACATTGTATCATATCTAGTTGCACTATTTTTGATAATAAAGTACGAAACTTCCAGCTATTTACAGGCCCCTAAAAATTGAGGAGAAATTACCCCTTGGAATTGCAGTAATTTGTTTACACTTTAAAAACATCTGCATGTCATATCCACATGTATTAATGATAAAAGAAAAATGCTGTCACATTGTATTGGATGTTGACATGGAAATTTGTCAACTAAAAAACTTATTAAGTAATTTTGAGTTTCAACCTAAAATATTTTCTGGTCTTTCTTTCTTTTCCATATATCTTTTGGTTTTCAATTCTAGTGATTATATTTCATAATCTTAGATGTATTTTGTCACAACTTCAAGCCTGACATTATTTTTTTTATTGTATTTGATCGGCAAACCCGGAATTACCCTTATCCGTCCCGGAAACTGATCCGGTATTGTAATTATCTTCATTTCCGGTTTATATATGGCATCCATTGTTTTTCTATGTTGATGTTGTCAGTCAGATACGATTTCACTCGGATTTACAAATTACTTTTTAACGATTTTCGGTATAAAATTAGCGGTTGGATAAAATGAATATTGCTGTCATGAATAATAAAGATGAGAATTTATTTTGAGATCGTTTATTTGGAAATTTTGATAAAAAGGTCTGCGAAGTTATTTTTTATTTTCTTTCAAATCGAAGGTCCGTCGGGCGTAGCTAGTAACCAAAACGAAGGTCCGCTTGCAAAAGTGGAAGGTCGCGGACCTCGGACCACCGCTAATTTGAACCCCTGTACTTTGTTCTTGCATGGTCTAAGACATTAGGTAACAACTTGTGCGTCCTCTCTTCCTATTTATACACAAATTGTGAAATCTTTAATCGACAATCATCGGCTGATTCCGGTACCATTCTTAAAATGCCGAATTGTGCCGATTGGGGTCGATTTGCACGTCTTGAATGGCTAAATATGGACCTATCTATGCCAATCTCGGCAAAACTGTTGTTGGATTGCTGTCTCTTTAACGTTTACCGAAAAATTTCCTTTTCGTTTTAAAATATTTTGATAAATTGCTTGTCATACATAATTCTCCACGTTTAAGGAGGTAGACGTAAGGTAAGGGGAATAACTCGTACACATAAATAAATTACATAAGTACCTGTATATATTTACGTAGTTCATATTCGTCATCTTCAGATATAATGGAATCATTGTCGATAGAGGCGCTAATCTCGAACTTTGAAAAAAAAGGTAATGTGTTATGACTGTGCATACTATTGGATATTGTTATTGATTATACGTTATAATGGATATCTAAAATGTCATTTACAGTTAGCAAAGATGTCAATCAATTTGAAAGTATTGATAAGCTAGCAAACCAAACTTAATTACGTTTAACATATAGCTTTATAGACAATTATTTTCGTTAGCTTCACCTGTTTAACTGAGATTTAATTCAGTGACAATTTCCGTTGAATAAAGTTATTTATTAAATACCTAAAATATAATTATAAATATATGCTACAGTGTTGCTGTTTCCTTGGCATGACGTACATTTGAACTTCAAACGTCAAATATATACTTGGGACGCATTACGTCATTTCTGATTTGATAAAAAATATAGGTAATATTTTCAAAATCAGCATACAAGCTTTGTGATTTGTCGCTGAGACACGTGAAACAATTGGAATATTTTTTACGAATGATTTTTTTAAAATTTTTGTGTCTAATGAATTTGTCCACTATCCGATCTTATAAGGATTTTCTACCTAATAAATAGACTTGGAAATTTACCTTAGCTGTATTTGGAAAAACCTTTTGGGTTATTTTGGTTTTCGATGCTCTTCAACTTCGTCCTTTATTTAAATGTAATCTTTTTTTTATTCAAGCGTCACTTACGAGTCTTATGTAGACGAAACGCGTATCTGGTTTATAAAATTATAAACCTTGTATCTTTAATGAGTTTTTGTTAAAAAATCTTAAATGACAATTGTTTAAACCAGATTCTAGGAAACGAATTGAGATATTTACCTCATTTTTGTCTACTGTGCCTGTTAATGTCACATTTGCTAATAATGGGCTGTCTTCTTCAAGAATGCCATATATAGTTTTTACCCCTGTTTGTAATATTGGTGGCAGGCTTCTCGGTACTACAAGTATTGAACAATGATTGTTTTTTCAAATGACGGCTAGTCTGCTTGAGGAAATTATATATGTTATAAATATATAAAATTATATCTGAATAAGTAAAGCAGTTTCCTTTATAGGTGTAATACCACCATTGATTTCCCTCCATTAGTCTTTGTCAAATTTGCACTTTTCAAAAAACATGTGCAGAATTTATCTTTGTTTCAAATAAAGAAATACTTGGCATGAGTAAAGTTTTATCCTATCCAGTACTATAAAAAACAATTCACATAAAATTTCATTGCATATAAGAAAATAACCATGACTGGAAGTTAACCAATCAATTTTCTCCCCTTAGTTAACCTGTGTACAAGTTTAAGTAACCATGTAACCTCAAGTTTACAAAATCTTCTATAGAAACCCCAAATAAAAAAAACAAAAAAAAAATAATGGTGCTTTGAAATATCCAAGACAAATGTTTATGACATAGAAATGTTTTACTGCAATAAAATATAGGATTAATTAAATACAAAACTGTCAAATTCAAGGGAACATTTTTTTTTACCTATTTTCATAACACAAGTTTACAGAGAAACAATAATTAATAGCCGTATCAAAAAAGACATTATTTTTTTTTTACAATTATAATTCTTTGACATGAATATATGAACATGAGGCATGATTGCCAATGAGATAATAATCCACCAAAGTTCAAATAAAGTGGACACACGGAATTATAGGCAATCGAACAGCCTTCGTCAATGAGAAAAATCAATACTTGTATAGTCGGCTATAAAACACACAGACATGAGAAATACAAAATAATCATTTAAAGAACGTACAGCCTAATTTATCACAAAAAAAATAACAAAAAAAAAAAAAAAACAAATATGACGGACATGTACCAATTAGAACCACTGTCTGAACTACAGGCTCCTGACTTGGTTATTGATTGGTATGCTTGTCAGTTATTTTACTCAGATCTTCTTCTTCAAAAACATAAAATATTTGCCATTGGACATTAAGCAACCATAAATCAATAAAACATCATTATATCATTTTTCGTATGCATGCAAAATGTATTCATACGTATGTGTGTGTGTGCGTGTGTGCATCCATCATAATTCAAACTTTCATTTTTTTCAATAAATTAATCTTCACTTTTTCATTCATGGTGTTTCAGTAGAACCGAGGAGTGAACGTTTGACCTTCAAGTGTTAATTTCTCATTCCATTTATAAGTATATATACTTTCGATGGACGAAAATGGAAAAATTATAAAAGAAAAGTCAATATCGAATCTTAACTTTAGAGAGATGTTCTATTTAATTAACAACTGTCCTTCCTTTTATATAAAATATATGATCGTTGAATATTCAGATTTTTGAACTTTGTGAAAAGCCCTTTGCGAGTAATGTAAAGAGTAATGTAACACAAATACCGAACTCAATGAAAATTCAAAACATAAACATTCCTTTAGCCCAAGCACATCAAATGAATGGAAAACAATTGTAATATTCCTATCTTGATACTATACAGTAAATCCAAAATCTTTCAAAACAAAATGAAACATTTACACTTACGCATTAACCTCTTGGCGTAGACTGCCACGTTCTAATGCATAACTATGTTTTCCGACAAATTCATATATCAGTTTATTTAAGACTAGAGTTTCAGAAGAGAGTAAAGGCATTGATAATAATAATAAGAAAAAAACACATTCCAAACGTTGACAGCTTTCACATTTTATGAATTTCTATCCCATGAATTATAATATTATTAATTACTAGTACCTCAGCTGTATTTGCCAAACATGCCAAAGCCTTTTGGGATTTTGGAATTTTGGATGCGTAATATTAGCCAAAGCCTTTTGGAATTTTGGAATTTTGGATGCGTAATATTATAGCAGTACATGTACATGTATAACGAACATAATGAGACGTCATGACGTAGATCATAAAAGGAGTAGGTCCGGTAAGGGCCGATTTTGGCCTCAAATTTCAGGTCCATCTGACAAAAGATTTCGGACACATTTTAAACACTTAAGTGTCTATTTCAGTTGATTCAATAAGCTTATGTGAAAGATTTTAACTGATTTACTCATTAAAAACGCTCCGATTCAAGCTTAAATACGAAAAATCTATCAAATATATATGCCAAAAAATGTCACTTTTCACATGGTTTTTGTCATACATGAAAGTAGCCGCATCCGTGTTCCTCCTCGACCTTTATATATGTTATTTATTATCATCAAACAACTTACATTTCAATATTAAGAATGAACACAAATGCGGCCACTTTCATTTAAGACGGAAACCGTCTAAAATTTTACTAAATTGCTAAAATTGTGACGATTTCAGTAATTTAGCAAGAATTTATGATGCTAGTACCCAATATATGTGCATTGTATTGTCAAAAACAGCCCATATTTATGTAGCAGAAGCATTCTCCTTTTAAATAAATAACTGAAAGTTTACATTTTAACAATTTTGTTAAAGTGCTATATTTTCGGGCCGAAAAGAGGTCTTACTGGACATACTCCTTTGTAGGTCGCTGTACGACCTTCATCAATGATTAAAACCATTAAAAAAATCCATGATAAAACGGAGAAAGGTGAGAGCGTACATTGTTGCGAACACCCCCGCTCTCGCTTTGAATCCGTCACAGCGTATCAACTACTATAGTACCTTGTTTTTGGATGCGCAGCTCTCCCCAATCCACAGATGGATCTTTAAGAACACCATGACTCTTTTTAATTGGTGAGATTTTACCATACGACGAGCTCGAGTTCTTTGTTACATCAATATTAATTTTCAAAATAGCTATGGGATTCGTTATGAAATCGCCATCGTCCGAGTTATAAATAGATCCCCTTAGTTGTATGTTGTACTTCCGCCTTTTTAAACTCAGTTTTTTGGTAATGGTGTGTATGTCAAACCAGGTACTCTGAAATGAAATGGAATTTGTTTAATTTTGAAATAAAAAAAGTTTCATACATAAATAGAATATTGGACGTGGATGTATGTCATTTACAAAACCAGCCAAAAACAAAAATAATCATAGAAAGCCATTCTGTGTAATATATATTTTTGGCTCATTTTTCCCTTTTCTTAATTGTTTTGGTAATTATTCTGTATGGCCCATCTAGATACTCAGATAAAGAGTAGATATTTGCCAGAAGACTCCTTCCTGTGCATGCAGTCTTTATGGTGGGGTTCATTGGGGTCTATGCGTGACGCGGGATGGGCCGATTTTTTAAAGCGTGACACGTGAAAGTCGAATAATTAAGCGTGAAAACGGGAAACGAAGTCCGGCGGGACACGGGAAATCACATGCGCTATTATGGCACCGAAATGCGGGATTCACACTAAACAATAAGCGGGATCCGAGATCTGATCCCCACCCCACTTTATGGAACCAGCACATTTGACAATAAGGCCTGTTTTTTAATATTAGTACGAAAACTAGTGACTGGTGTAAAGCAACCTTAAACATGTGTAAGCTTAAACCTTAAACATGTTAAAAGGGAGAAAAAATACCAAACGAAACAGTTGAAGAAAAATAACATTTAAGCTATAAACCACTTTGAAAATATCTAAAACATTTGTTCCCGGTTGAAATGGTCTTTAACCATTTAACCGCATGCCAGGTTATGACCGACTTGTTAAATAACTGTTAACCATAAAAAGGTTTAAAACCAGCTTAATGGTTCAGAATAAAAAAAAAAAAACAGGCCTTAATAATTGTATTACTTGTGAGTGGATTCCACTTCGCATTTTGAATGCATTTACTATCAGACAACTGACAGAAAAGACACACAGAAGAGAGGCAAAAATACCAAAGAGACATTCACACTCATAAGGATGGAACGCCATGACTGTCTTCTAATGTGGATTGTTCAATGTGTTTGGTGCTTTGTGCATTATGTTCAATAGTATTCATATTATGTTCAGTAGTTTTTTTCATATTATTTTCAAAACTACTGAACATAATGTCAAAGCTACTGAATATAATATCATGAAAACTACTGAACATAATATAAATACTACTTATGTATAAAGCACTGAACATATTAAACATCAGAAGACAGTCATGGCGTTCCATACATAAGTCTAAAATAAAATGACAACGCCACATGTGATCAACAGACACACACAAACAACAATACACAAAACACAACACCGACAACTGAGACTGAGCAACACGATCCCAACCCAAAAGTGGGAGTGGTCTCAGGTGCTGTAGAAGGGTAGGCAGAGTATGACAAGTATGACACCTGTCATGTTTCTCATGTTAGTAAAAACCTGGTAATAATAAGTAGGTCAAAATCGGGGATTGTGGGCAGGGTTGTAGTTTATAAACCGACTCGTGATGGCTCTTGTAAAACAAAGGAAAGGATGACTATGGCAAGCCGTTCTCTTCAAAACAATGTTTAAACCCTTTTTTCGATAAAAATACACACTGAGATTTAAAAACCTAAAATAACCCACTGAGAAATCGAAATTACACACTGAGATTTAAAAAAATACACTGAGAATTCAAAATGACACACTGAGATTTAAAAAAATACACTGAGAATTCAAAATTACACACTAAGATTTTAAAAAGACACACTGAGATGAAATAAATTGAAAAACACACACTGAGAATTGTTAATTACACACTGAGATTTCAAAAATACACACTGAGATTAATATGCAAATTACTAATGAATATTTATGAGATGAATAATTCAACAGATTAATGTCTTGATCTCAAGAACTCTTGTCATAATGAAATGCGATTCCTTCAACCAACATTCGTAATAAATTTCAAGACTTAATCCCGCTAACATGTTTAACCCCGCCACATTATTTATGTATATGCCTGTCCCAAGTCAGGAGCCTGTAATTCAGTGGTTGTCGTTTTTTTATGTGTTACATATTTGTTTTTCGTTATTTTTTTTTTTACATAAATAAGGCCGTTAGTTTTCTCGTTTGAATTGTTTTACATTATCTTATCGGGGCCTTTTATAGCTGACTATGCGGTTTGGGCTTTGCTCATTGTTGAAGGCCGTACGGTGACCTATAGTTGTTAATGTCTGTGTCATTTTGGTCTTTTGTGGATAGTTGTCTCATTGGCAATCATACCACATCTTCTTTTTTATATTAACATCGCTCATATTCATAAGTTTGTTGCCTATAATTCAGATCATTACTACCATTTTTTTTTTACTTAAAACCGTTTAACCATGGGTCCCTTTTCAAAAGTTTTCAAACTGTTACCCTGATTTCGCAAGGTAATCTTTCATATTTTTGTTACGTTTATATGCTATAATAAACACTTGAGTAAACATTTCACTGCATTCTTTGTTTTTTGCAGATTGTTCCAAGTTTTCTTATAATTTTAATAAAGTTTTTCACCATTTGGTTATATTTTGTAATAAGAGTAAGTGGGTGTTTTTCTTGTTCTTGTATTTCTAAAGTTTTTTTTATAAATAATTTGGAACCAAATTGAAGGACTAACGAGTTCTGTCCCCTAGTTGTTTTAAGCTTGTAATAGATTCAGATTAAGTATGCTAATTAGATATGTGCGCATAAAAAGTGCGCACAAATCTCAGTGTGTAATTTTCAATTCTCAGTGTGTAATTTTCAATTCTCAGTGTGTGTGTTTCATTTTTGTAATCTCAGTGCGTCTTTATGAAATCTCAGTGTGTATTTTTTAATTCTCAGTGTGTAATTGTAATTCTCAGTGTGTAAATTTTTCGAAAAATGGTTTAAACATAGTTTTGACGAGAACGGCTTGCCATAGATGACGTCAACTTCACGTAACTTGAAAGTCTTGGTTTAAAAGCTTTCTTGTCAGTAGCACGTTTATCAAGGAAACCATGATAGGAAATACAAGAACTGGAATATTGTATCAATTGGGAGATATATACTCCATATGCAGGCGCTGCTGTTCGGAGAAAACAAAATCTTTTTAATGAAGAGTAATCCGTCTACTTTGTCCAGCTACGTAGTCAGCACTTTGTTGACATTGATTATCATTGATATAGTCATGCTTCTGAATTATCTGTTTACAAAATATATGTAATACAATTAAGGATTTTGTACTCCAGGAATAAATTACCTTTAGTTATTTGTATTTGAAATTATGGGTCCTGAATGTTAAATACTTCTTACTTTGTTCGTCCTTATAGTTTTTGTTTATTCGAGCGTCATTCGTGAGTCTTTTGTTGACGAAACGCTCGTTTGGCGTACACAATTTTAATCCTGGTACATGGTGTCTATGAGAAATTTATTCATTGAAACATCATTGACCATCATTTTATATAATAAGAAGTGTTTAATGTGATCATAATGTTTTGGAAAATGTGTAGACAAAACAAAAATGCATGAATAAATTTCATAAATGAATAAATTTAAAGATTATTACTCACAATCCTGTTTTCTGCAGTAGAATTTTTCAATGAGGAAATAGGAGGACTGGTTGCCTGTTGTACATCATTACCTTGAGAAACAGAAAGAGATATTGACTGATTAACATAGCTACAATTTGATTTTTATTAGGGGACACTAGGTTGATTTTTTTCTTTAGTTGTTATATCTGTTCTGCCTTTTTATTTTCACTCCATTCAGTCCTGCTTTTTGTTTTATTAGATATCCTGACTTATGCACATAAATTGTACTCCTGTCTTTTTTTCTCAAAACTCCTGTGCTGCTTATTTTTCTTCAAATTTCATCCGAGACACAAACCCTTCCAATAAAAATTAAATGACATCTCCCTAAGATATTTGTCACCACTATTTCCGACAACAACATTAAACAATAATAACAACAACGAGGCTCTTGACATTGGAAAACAGAAATTTCACTCAGAAATAATTAGTGACGTTAAGTTTCTTCTTGAAACCATTCGTTACACGGTACTTATTAACACACACATGCTACATTTTTTTATAATTCACAAACCAAATTGAATATGAGCTGAAAGTCGATGAATGGTGTAAACTTCTGATTTATATACTCTGTATAATACTATGGGAGTGCCTTTTTTTATTACCGATAAACTCTGAAGGAAAATTAATAGTCATGGAAAGTGTAAATAGAAAAAAATATTTTCTTTTGTAAATGAGTGGCACTGTGGGAAAAATTGCAGCCGAATATTATATTTTTGTAAAGAAAAATAAGAAGAATTTTTCAGTAATATTAGAACAATTGTTTTTCCTTTTTAATGCTAGGACATATTTAACAATAACTTTCAATGTTTTCGATGACACTTTAAGCCATAATTACATATAAATTACTTAATACGTGTATATTTTAGGTAGAATAGCGATATGTTTTCATTATGAAAAACTTATAAATGGATTTTTTTTCCATATGAAAATATTGCAATATGCATGTCATACAAATAAGAAACATATACACGACATGCTAGATGGAAAAGCAAATAATGAAAACTAAGTAAACACAGCCATTTCTAACATGTCTTGATGTAAAATTAGGGCACTTTCCTACAGAGTCCAAAATGACACGAACTTAAGCAGTTATAGGTCAATGATATCCCGTTTTTATAAGAATTCAACAGGTACAGCCACATTTCAAATCCAAATCTTTCTATTAATGAAAGAACTACCAGAATTAATATGAAAGGGTTATAATTCCCCCAATTGTTGAAGAAACAAACAAACATTTCTTATGTAGAGTAGCGATATTTTCTAATATGAAATTGTAAATATGTGGACGCTTCATGATAAAAAAATGTATTCAGCAACGACTCTTTACGAACCACCGTCAGTACTAGAATTTACATGCAGTATTTTGATAAAAATAGAGATGTGAGGTAACTACTTTTCTTTTATTATTGAACGATGGCCTGTCAAGTAAAAATAAATTTGATAGTTCATATCCTATGAATTAATTATGATATTAATTATCTAGTAATTATTAATACCTAAATTCAGTCATCTGTACATATTAATTAAATGTTTCCTTATGTTTTTTAAGGTGTATATAGTTGTTAAAATTATACCCTATGGGTAGTGCTCCACCATTAATGGAGGCATATATATACAAGAAACTGAACAGAACTGAACTGTTCGTTTGAAAGATTGATAGTTGTTTACAGTCTTCTACGAAAGCCGAGAAGGATCATTCAAAATTCAAAATTCATAATTCAAAACATCAAGAATTCCGATTCCGATTCCCGCCGTTTCTTTGTCACGTGGTCTCTGTGCCTCGACTTACCTCGGTGAAGGATGGCTGCTGGTTAAGATGTTATATTTTGTTTATTATAATGTTTAGAAATGTATACTAATTTATTAATTGAAGTAATGAATAATAATTAGAAAAAGGCTAAAGAAAATTAGCTAACAATTTTGTTGCAATTACACCAAAAAATAATAGGAAGAATAGGACTCTGAAAAATGGTATTGAAATATTTATGTTTTGTATTTATTTACCTCTTACTCATTTGCTTTATAACTGTTTATTTGTGTACATAGAAAATTAATGACGCAAGGCTTATTTGACAAATGGCTAGTTTTATTATCTGCAGTTAAAGTTGAACTGTCAGATTAATTAAGATAAGTAACGATGTTTTGGGGTGTAGGATAATAAAATTAGTTATGCCTATTTGTTTTGTCTAAAGTGTTTTGTCTAAAGAGAAAGTAATTAAACTCTATGATAAAGGTTAGTTCGTCAAGATACTAGAAGCTGTAGTACTGTCACGACTGGAAGAATTTTCCTTGATTGTTGGCCATTGTTTTAATCAGTATAGATACTGAAGGACTCGGTTTTTAAAGTTTATATGTTTAAACTTTGTAGCTAAGTTTGTCAATGCAAGTAATGTAAATTTGTGAATGAACAGATAACGTATTATTTAGTTCATGGGAATTACTATAGGATACATTGTCGTATTGTTGTGCCATAGTATGATTATGTCTGTCCGTCTGTGTCGGTGTCGTTCCTCCCCTCGGTCACGTTACAATATTGAATGTATTTCTTTCAATAAGTTATTTCAAGGTCATTTCTCATGACATCTCCTTTCTGTTACAGCATTTCTTTCCTATAAACTTGTGCTTGCAGTGGCGGATCCAGAAGGGGCGAAGAGGGCGTAGCCCCCTTTTTGCTTGCACTTTTGTTTTTTGTACAATGATTAATCAGACTAGACTTCGTGAACTTTGCGATTTCCCGTGCGTGTATCTAATTTTCATGCGACAATTCTTTACTTATAAAGATATTTTTCGCTCGTATTTACTGTAATATATTATGGATTATGTCAAAGTCATGTAATTTGCTACGGTGGAGTTGACCCGTGCATCGAAAAAAGTGTTCCTCAAGTCATTTTGAAATTCAAATTACAGTAACACATTGCTTAGGCTGAGGATAAAAAGCATGACACCTTCAAACCGACAAAGGATTTAGCAAGAACATATAGACTTCTATTTCACAATTTCACTAAACAGAAAGTAATACTCTGTTACAATCTCGTGAAAAAAGTTTCACGTTAACATTATTTACCTACGAAAGCAATGTTGAACCCCACACGCCCCAGTCTATTAATAACATACATGTAGCTGAATAATGATCCCCAGTCAGTAAGCTCCAGATAGATTTTGATTCTAAGGTAAGAACCATTTGATTTACGGAGGCAGTCTGAGTTTTGCCTTAAACAAAGATTCTGGCTGTATATATCTGCATTGAAAACAATAATCTTGTCCGTTTTATTTTTTTTTTTGGCTATTAGAAAAAAAAACACTTCTAGCAATAAATGAACATGATGAATAAACAACGGCGTATGTTGTTGTTGTTGTTGGGGGGGGGGGGGGCTGGTTTCACGGTTTGAATACAAATCCCATATCTGACCAGAGTGTCTGTTTCGCCGGACTGATATATTGAATACTTTTTTCAAGGCACGACTGCAACCTGCCTGCTGGGTAGGCCTTTATGTCTCCATTTGTTGACCGCCATTCATAAATTCGTTGTCATTTCAGACTCATTTGTAGCCTTGGTTGATTTGGAACCCCTCACTTCCCTTGTTGGGGGGGAGGGGGGGGGGGGGCTGGTTTCACGGTTTGAATGCAAATCCCATATCTGACCAGAGTGTCTGTTTCGCCGGACTGATATATTGAATACTTTTTTCATGGCACGACTGCAACCTGCCTGCTGGGTAGGCCTTTATGTCTCCATTTGTTGACCGCCATTCATAAATTCGTTGTCATTTCAGACTCATTTGTAGCCTTGGTTGATTTGGAACCACTCACTTCCCTTGTTGGGTGTCACACATTTTTGGATAAATATTGCTTGTTTGTCTTTCTTAACTCGTGTCGGATAAACATTGCTTGTTTGTCTATCTTTTCTCATGTGCGGGAGTTTCTCACTTCATTGAAGAACCTTTGGTGGCCTACAGCTGTTGTCTCCACTATGGTCGGATTGTTGTCTCTTTGACACATATCCCATTTCAATTCTCAATTTTATTATAGTAATTTCATTGAATAGCCCGGCTTATATCTAGTTTACAACAAGAAGTTTGTGAGGTTATGCAACCTAAACATACAACAAATGAAAATCTTCCATGTACATTTGTATTGACCAATTTTATGTTTTTTTAGCCAAAAAAAAAGGTTTCAATAATTTTATTATAGACAAGTAATGGGGAGAATACGGCATCAAACATGTCCAACCCTTACACTTTAACTATAAGATATACAGGACCTGTTGCAAAAGTGCATTTTACACTTATCTTATGTTGTTTTAGCCCAAAAAAAAAAAAGTTTAAAAAAGATCTTATTATACCTCGCCCCCTTTCCAAAATCCTAGATCCCCCTAGCTTGTCATGCCGCAACTATTTCTTATTAGATCGTATTTCAAATTGATTCACCTTTCAACAAATTTGTTACCGACGCAATAAAATATGTGCGTCTGCATTCTCAGGTAAATTGAGGTCAACAGTCGACCTGGCGAAGAGTTCAATATTGATTGCATTTAGTTTAAGAACAATCTAATCAAGATATTCAATTTTAGCTCACTTGACCTAAAAGGTCAAGATCAAGTGAGCTTTCCTCATCATTTGGATCTGTCGTCGTCGTCTGGGCCAATTTAAAACAAACTTGGACACAATCATCATTGGGGTATCTAGTTTAAAAAATGTGTCCGACGACCCCGCCTGCCAACCAACATGGCCGCCATTGCTAAAAATACAACGTAGGGGTAAATGCAGCTTTTTGGCTTACTGTAGATTCATTATTAATCTTTGGATACATAGATTTGTGGATTTCGTTGGTACAAGTGAACCATGAAATTAAATGATCAACGAATGTCTATTTTTATATAGGCGTTAGGCGTGTACGCAGACTTCCACAAAACCACGAAAGTAAATATCCACGAATAGTTTTCCTTAATCCACGAAAATTGATACCATCGAAAACAAATGAAATTTCAGTATATCTTTGAAACTAAAGCATATAGAGTAAATTTGACAAGGTAAAAATGTTCATCAGGTTTAGATATATCTGCCCTGAAATTTTCAGACGAATCAGAGAACCCGTTGCTGGTTAGCTGCCCCTGAATTAGCAATTTTAAGGAAATTATGATGTTTTTGGTTATCATCTTGAATATTATTATAGATAAAGATAAACTGAAAGCAGCAATAATGTTAAGAAAACTACGATCTACAAATAAGTCAAATGACCATTGTCAATAAACCGCTAATGCCCCAGTCACACTAGACCACGATCGCACTACGCTCACCACGATCTAAAATAACTTCAGATCGTGGTGAGTTCGCGGTATGAGCGGCATGAAAATGTGAATTTTTGTTGTTTCCACGATGCTACTATGTTCTCATTACGCTTCTACAACGATCCCGCTACGGTTATACCACGTTCTCACCACTCTTATTCTGCGACCTCAATACGATTATCGCGATATTACTACGCTCATCAAGTTCTCATTTCGACATACCACGATTTATCCGATTGCAACACGATCTTACCACGCGTCTTCTGCAATTATAGCACGCTCTTATCAAGATCATTATACGATCTTAGCAAGTGCATACCGCGTTCCAATTACGCTCTCATCAATAATATCCACATCATGTTCCATATTAATACTGTTCCATTCCTTCCAACTGTCATTAATAAGTAGAATTCCAGAAAACAACACTGACATGCCACCAACATCCACTAGAACTTGTGTGCGTAGTGGTAGGGGTAGTAATTGAGTCAGATGGGCCCCTGATACGAATCCATATCCAGTAGAGATGTCGAATCAACAATCCAACCTGAATCAACGTATTGCTAATCCATCTAGATCAAATGACGATATTTCATAAAGTAATAGTGGTACTGATACAAAAACAAAACCTGAGGAGCTTTTATATATTTTATAGACAATGACAATGAGCATAACTAGAACTCGAAATGGTTGTAGTATGAACGTAATCAGGTCGTAAGATGAGGACTGCAAGAGCGTGCTAGAATCGTACTAAGGTCTTGAAAAGCGTAGTATAATCGTGGTAAAGTCGTAGTAGAAGCGTTGTTGGGTCGCAGAGAGAACGATATGGTTGTTGTGAGGTCGTAGTAACGTCGTTTTGAGATCGTAGTACAATCTCTCCGACTAAAATCGCGCATTTTAAAGCTAGGTTCACACTGCCGATCAGACCGACTCGATCAATCTCGATCAAGTCAAATTAAGCGATCGGGAGACTGGTCCGTCTCATTCAACTAGAATGTTCGGGTCGTCATCGATCTGATTTTCTTCCCGAGAGTTTTTGACATGTCGAAGGATCGAAAAGCCAATCACTCGAGAAGAGATCAATAATTCGTCGAGTAGCGATCGAATTGATCGGGAAAGGATCGTGTAGAGATCGAGTTAGGTCGGAATACAAATAGTTTACCGATCAGTACTCGATCATTTCGATCTTTGCTCGACTAATATCCGATCATTTCTCGATCAACGTCAATCTGTAAGATATGTGGTCAAGATTAACTCGACCAATGCCCGATCGCTTCATGATCACTGCGACTTCTATATTTTTTTCATCCCAGACCAACTCGACCAAAACCCGATCTCTACGCGACCACATTCGATCACTCTTCGATCTCTACTCGGCCATACACGAGTATACATGACTGCTACACGATCCTCTTAAAATATGTGCAGCTCTAAATAACTCTCATAACTTTGCTTCTGCAAAAATATATTCAATTAGTGGTCGGGTTTGAGTCGTGATGGAGTCGTTAAGGAGTCGTGAATGGTCGTTTTATGGTCGTGTATATTCGGATAGCAGTCGAATAGAAGTCATAGACAGGCCCGATCAAGAATTTGGTCACGTTTGGTCGTGGAAATTTGGACAATCGGTATCATCGAGTTGATCTGATCGGCAGTGTGAACCTAGCTTTACGCTTCTATTGCGACCTGATTTCGTCACGATCGAAGCACGGTTGTTTTGAACATGTTCAAAGTTGGCCATGACCATAACGATCCCGAAGATCTCATGACTACCGTACCACGACCTTACTACGATCTACACGATTGCATTTCAATTGTCAAAATTTGCATTTTTGTTCAGAGATCGTAGTGCGATCGTGGCCTAGTGTGACTGCGGTATAAAGCTGGGGTCACACATTTGTCAAAAGTTTGATCAAGATCCTGTGAATCGTGGATGGAAATTCAAACTTTAATTAAAATTTGTAAAACAATCACGACAACAATCAGATATTGTCGAGGAAGCGTCGATATTCAACCGTTTCCAAGCGAATTGATCCCGATAATTCCGTTCTCAATCCGCTTCTAATCCAATCTGTATCTTTCGCATGGTAAAATTCCACCGAGTCTGTCACGACTGCGTCCCGATTTTACCGAATGTTATCCGACACAGAACAGACAGTGACCAGACAGTGAATCGACGCTGACGGACGTAATCCGTTCGAAAACTGTCGGCATACTCGGGATGATCAGGTACTGTCGAAACGTAATCCTATCACGATCCGCTCTATCGCATTGCAAACGGCTTTGTCTGGTCTCAGTCGTATTGTATTCTGTAATGGTCGGGACTCTGACGTGGTTATCATCTACGAATTTCGTATTAATAACGGGACTGTTCCGGAACGGTTTCGGCAAAAACGGTTCGCAATCGATAAGATCTGGATGCAATCTGGACTTAATCGGCAGAAAAATTTCTCCAGATCATTCCCGTTCCACAGGACACCGTCCAGAATACACAGAACATTTTTAGGATTTTGATCCGATACATCAGAATCTGTACGATGTAATCCGACTTGACAAAATCGGCTGAGTTTCCCCGAATGTTACAGGACGCACCTACATGTAACTGTCGGGGTGCTTCGCCGAACTATTCGGACCCTTCCCGACCCGTAGGAATCTGTAACGAACCATAAACGACTGCGTTCAGATAATGATAGGAAATTCCAGATAATTGAGAATAGTAATCCGACATTTTCACTTTTCGTGTCGTATCGCTGTCTGATCTCAAACGGGAGCAATAATCGGCAATCTGTGAACCCCGCATTAAGCAGCAATTGCCCTTTATAGTCAATTTTTAACAATTTTTGGTAAATTTTGTATTCTTTTACCAAACATTCTCCTGTGCAACGACTGAGACGAATTAAACCAATTTTGACCTCAATCATCATAAGGGTATCTAGTTTTAAAAATGTATCTAATCACCACAACTTCCAAACAACATGGCTGACATGGCTAAAATAGAACATAGGGGGTCAAATGCAGATTTTTGCTTACATCTTTGAAACTAAAGCATTTAGAGCAAGTCTGAAATGCGGTAAATAAACTCATCATAGATACCAGGACTAAATTTAGCATACGCCATACGCGCGTTTCGTCTACAAAAGACTCATCAGTGAGGCTCGAATCCAAAAAAGTTAAAAGGCCAAATAAAGTACGAGGTTGAAGAGCATTGAGGACCAAAATTCCTAAAAGTTTTGCCAAATACAGCTAAGGTAAACTATGCCTGAGGTAGAAAAGCCTTAGTATTTCAAAATTTCATGTGTTTATGATATATCTGCCCTGACATTTCCAGACAAATCAGACAACCCGTAGTTGGGTTGATGTCCCTGAATTGTAATTGGTAATTGTAAGGACAATTTGCAGTTGTTGGTTTATCTTGAATATTATTATAGATAGAGATAAACTGTAAACAGCAATAATGCTCAGCAAAGTAAGATCAACAAATAGGCAAACATAGCCAAAATGGTCAATTGACCCCTAAGGAGTTATTGCCCTTTATACTGAATTGTTAACAATTTTTGGTAAATTTTGTAAACTTTTACAAAAAATCTTCTTCACTCAAGCAACTGGGTCACATAGAATTAAACTTAGCCACCATTTTCAGTAGGGTATCTTGATTACAAAATGTATCCGATGATCCTGCCATCCAACCAACATTGCAGCCATGGCTAAAAGTAGATTGATTATTTGATTATTAACTTCCAGTGGCAAATATTTCATGCATGTTCAGGACGAAAATAAACATAGGGGTTTTCTGTATAGAAGTCCATGGGAAAATGTTAAAAAAACAATTTCAAATGGTCACATCTTGAACACTTATTTAAATAATGATAAGTGGTCTTCAGTAACTAATGTAAGACTACACTGCATGAATGACCTACTATTAATTTAACTATTAGGCCAAATTAAACCAAACTTGGTCTTAATCGTTATATGGGTATCTTGTACTATTTATTATGATTTTCACCTTATTTTCCATGATTTCCAAAACCAAAAAACAAGGTGAGCGACACAAGCTCTTCAGAATCTCTTGTTTCATTCATATTGTGCTTTGTGAAGAATTTATTTTGCTGCATTACAATTTTCAGTTCTCTTAGACCCTTTTGCCAAATTAAGGCATTTTTTTTCTACAAGAAACAAAAAAACATCCCGCAACTGTCTCTCAGGCCTCTCGAACAAGAATCGACGTGTCAGCTAACTGAAGCCTCACACATATTTCTCAGCGTCGTTGCTTCATGTTCATTTTCTTCGCCACAATTCAAGTTTAAACATGATAAATGTATGATGACCCGCTATTCCAACTTGATCTGAGTTTTGGGGTTACAAGTATTTTGTAATTTTCATAACATTTTGTTGAGGCAAACATAACTTAGAAAATGGAAACAAAAAATTCGGCTATTTTTTTCATTTCTAAAGGGGCATAACGGTAGAACGGAAAAATTGACACAACCCAGATTAATTTTTTCTGTGTTTTGTGGGGCAAAGCATTGAATATAAGTTCTATATACTATTGGTTGGGAAAAACTAGAGTTATACAGCGTACGGACTGTCGGGCGATGAGACGGACGAGGGTAACACTTAATTTTTTCCTCTTTTGTGGCGGGGGCTCGAAAATAAGACATTTTATTCATTGTACGTTTTATACTGAATATGTTCTCAACCGACCAATACCGATTATTTCTGCGACCAATACTATTATACGATCATGTCTATCTGGTCTGGTCAGGATCGTGTTGAGATCGAGTATTGTTGATTTATAAAAAAGACGATGTGGTATGATTGCCAATGAGACAACTGTCCACAAGAGACCAAAATAACACAGAATTTAAGAACTATAGGTCACCGTACGGCCTTCAACAATGAGCAAAGCCCATACCGCATAGTCAGCTATAAAAGGCCCCGATATGACAATGTAAAACAATTCAAACGAGAAAACTAACGGCCCTTTTTATATAAAAAAAATGAACGAAAAACAAATATGTAACACATAAACAAACGACAACCACTGAATTACAGGCTCCTGACTTGGGACAGGCACATACATAAATAATGTGGCGGGGTTAAACATGTTAACGGTATCCCAACCCTCCCCTTACCTGGGACAGTGGTATAACAGTACAACATAAGAACGAACTATAACAATCAGTTGAAAAGGCTTAACTCATCAAATGAACAAAAATAAAGTGGACGTGGCCGGGCACTTAGTCCAGAAAGTCGAGTAAAGATCATGTAAGGATCGTAAATTGGTCGGGATCATCGAAAAGATATTGAATTAGTGGCTGGATTCCATGATCAGTCGTGAAGAAGTCGTGAAGGAGTCGTTAAAGGTCGAGTTTGAGTCTTTTACGGTCTGGTAGCAGTCGGGTAGAAATTCCAAATGCAAACAGGCCCGATCAAAAAATTGTTTACGCTTGATTGTGGAAATTTGAGTAATCGGGTACAGAATTGATCTGATCAGCAGTGTGAATCTAGCTTTAATCTAATTTATCTTGCGGTCGTGTCAGTCTATTTTGTGTAAATATTTGGTCATCAGCTTTTGTTCTGAAGCTTTCAAGATGTTTATAAAAAGTGTTAAAGAACAAATTAAAAGTGTTTTTGTTTATTAAAGTTATTGCCCTTGTACAGTGGAGATCACTTCTAACCTCTCATTAGAACTCTCAGAATAATCTGTCATAGAACTGTTCTAGACGGTCCTAAAACATATATACCTAGAACAGTTCTACCCTAGAACTGTTCTAAGTAGAACTGCCAGGATCAGTTCTAGGGTAGAACTATCTAAAACTGTTCTAGGTAGAACTGCATGTCCAAAATCAGTTCTAGTCGTAGAACTGTCAGCAGAAATTACCAAATCAGTTCTAACCGTAGAACTGTCAGCAGAACTGTCAAAAACTGTTCTAGCCGTAGAACTGACCAAACCTGTCAGGATTGTAGAACAGTTCTTAATGACGTCACTGCAGTTAGGACATCTCATTGGTCACCATTCAGTGTTATAACTATCGTTGATAAAGCCACACGCAAAATATATTATATTCTTTTGACTTATCTATATTTTATTAGACAAAGAGTTCTTAAAACTGTTCTATGAATAGAACTGACTAAATCAATTCTAGCAGTAGCACTGACCAAATCAGTTCTAATCGTAGAACTGTTTTAGTCGTAGAACTGTTCTAGCCGTAGAACTGTTCTAGTCGTAGAACCATCTAAAACTTTGGTCAGTTCTAGGTAGAACTGTCTAAAACTTTGGTCAGTTCTAGGTAGAACTGTCTAAAACTTTGGTCAGTTCTAGGTAGAACTGTCTAAAACTGTTCTAGGGTAGAACTGTCTAAAAGGTGTCAGGATGACAGTTCTTCATACCAGAAACACGTGTTATGATTTCGCAATATTTATTTTTGAGTTTTGAGTTTTGAATTTTGAATTTTGAATTTTGAAATTTGAATTTTGAATTCTGAATTTTGAATTTTGAATGATCCTTCTCGGCTTTCGTAGTCTTCACCTTCATTCCTTCAAGTGGATAATTTTTTTTTCTGAAAACACTCTTTATTCATAGTCATAGACACTTTCACAAAATTTTATATGATTTAAATTCAACTCACCGACAGAACTGCTGCAAGAACTGCCCATCTTCAAATAACATCTTTTTCAGTTACAGGTTTGATAACTTTACTTAATATGTTGCCATGGAAACGTTTAATTAACACTTGCTTTCAAACAAAAAGGTCACTTGACAATACCATCCATATTATGGAATAAAAATACATATTGTGTTAAATGAAATATGTATTGTGCGGCATTCAACTAGCAAAAATCGTCAGAAACATCTTCGTATACGTAGAAAACATGGTTTTTTTTTAAATTAAGATTTAGATTACGTATTGTCTAACCCTTTGGTCTTCTTATAAAAGACAGTTAATGTGTTTCTTCAAATTTCAACCTGTTTAATGTAAACAATATTTTTTTTATAACTAAACAATATATATTCACATTGTGGCAAATAGCAGTCAGACACAAGCATCGTGTTAATATTTACTTAGGGAGCAACCATTAAAAGTTTAAAGGGAGAAGGAGGTTATGGTTTTTTGTTCGAATCTCATTTTCTGGGGGTGTTTTTCGACGCTATCAATCTTTTTTTAAAATTTTAAACAACAAGTTGTGGGGGAAATCTGGATTCAGAATATATTTTTTGGCCTTTTAATTAAATTGAATTGGAATCAGAATATTTGTTTATGAAAAAACAAAAACCCCGTCTATTGAAGTTCATTAACAAGCCAAAGTAAGTCATGACAGCAAAGCAAATAAAGAGGAAAAATACAAATAAGTCGAAAAGGGATTGCAAAAAAACATCTAGAAGTCCTTTATTTCCCTATTTCTTTTTAATCATTTCTCATCTTTATATTTCAGCATACTATTTTTCACTATCCTTTTTTTGCTTCTAAAAAGAAGTGAAAAAAATACTGGTGATCGAAATCGGATTTTAGCAGACCACCCCCCCTTTTTTTTTTGTAGAAAAATGGTTTATTATTGTGGAATCACTTAAGCATGACTGTAGCGGGTCCCATCTTAGGCAGTCAGTAGCCCTCTTTATGATTTTTTTTTTTGATTCTCCACTGAAAGTATTGTTTAATCATCAGGACTGATTTAAATGTACGTGAATATTGCTAGTGAATCGATAAACATAACTAATAAAAGATAACCAATTTAAGTGTCAAATACTATATCAGAATAAGCAGATTTGGTATGATAGCCAATATGAAATTGACGTGCATGTACAACATTAGCTGCGGAACCGTAGCTCTTAGGTCCTTATGTTATTTTTTGACTATTTGCGGACCATCTATGGTCCGCAAAATCAAAAAAAAATTAAAAAGGGACCATAAGAGTTACGGTTCCGCAGCTAGTACAACATGAAAGAAAAATTAACTCCAGCGCTCTGTACGACCTTCGACAAGGAGCAAAAGGTACACTGTGTAGTCGGACAGGACTGGATGTGAAACAGTGCAAACGAGAGAACCAACAGACTGATGTATCATTATAGTTTCCCAACCACTCGCTCAACATTGGAACGGAAGTGACGACGCCCCTAAACGCACGAATGACGTTCACTAAAACCAAAGGTTTTGACGGAAATGCATCGAACTCGAAAGTTGTCTATTGGTTTTATTGTGGCGTTCAGTGTTATTTATATTAGCCGAGGAAGGCAGAATGCACGGAGAGAACCACTAACACCCGCTTGGTTAGTACCTATATCCGCTGTACGATGATACACGGTGTAACACCTTCAGCGGGAAAACTATCAATCCTTGTCAAATTGGATTAGAGTCGAACGTAACTGCTACGTGTTGAATTCAAATTCACAACCGAAATGAGACTTTTTCCCCAAAAATCATTTTTTTTGGTACTCTTGAAAAATTTCAACATTTTCGTTCTCTTGTTGCATTCCTATGTTAGAAAAACAATATATTAAAACTTGTTTGTGAATCATAGCTGTTACAGAAAAAAAGTAAAATCGCAAAAATACTGCACTACGTGAAAAGTCCCTAATCAAATGGCAAAATCAAAAGCTGAAACACGTCAAACGAAAGGATAACAACTGTCATATTCCTGACATGGTACAGGTATTTTCGTATGTAGAAATTGGTGGATTAAATCTGGTTTTATAGCTAGCTAACCTCTCACTTGTATGGCAGTCACATCAAATTCGATTATGAGAACGATGCGTGAACAAAACAAATGTACATAATAGGTAAACATATAAAAAATATAGGAACATCATTCAACATTGATTCTTAATCACTATAAAAACAAACAATTGTACAACAAAGATAGATATTTTGACAGATAGTACAAATTAATAAATGGGGAGGCAGATTTAATTTTTATCGACTTGAAGAAATGCTATTTTTGAGATTCTTTAGCTCCTGACGTTGCAGCATATTTATACATCACTTGATTTGAAACTTTAGGTTTTAAATTTCTTGAAGAAGACAATTCCGAAGAAAAAAAGAAAAAAAATCCGTCACACGAAATTATTTTAGTGTTTATTTATTTGTACATCCTTCAGTCACAAGGGCAACATGTGTGTTATACATGTACTAAGTAATTGATTTTTCTTCCGGCTGTCTAACAATCTTGATAATTTTTGGCCTTTAACGATTAATACAGAATAAATTGTATGTGAAGACTGAAAAGAAGGTGTTTTAGTTCAATCTAAATATAAACTGACCTTTCGTTGGTGCTGTTTTATGAAATATCGCTCCCATGTTTTTGTTTCCTGACATGAAAGGACGAAATGCATCAAGATCTCAAATGGTGTGCCTTTATTATTTTCTTGTTTTAACTAGTGGTTATAGTGTGTTGGCAGTTGAACAGTGCAGTTTTCGTTTTATTTTGTGTTTTACTTTTACGGCATACATTGACAGTACTTTATTAGACAAACTGGCTTAAGTTTTGTTCGTTATCATTTGTCTTAATCAGTGTCGAAAAGTTTGGGCGGCAAACCTCTGAAGGTGACTAGCCAAAAAATCCTTTCCCCAAAAATCAAATCTTATAGAGTACCAGTAGGACACTTATTAAAAACGTGATAGCTCATCCAATTTTTTTTTAATGTTGATATGGTTTACTGAGCCCGTAAACTTAGATACGATCCGGGTAAACTTTTCAATAAACTATTTAAAACGGCTAACCAATTAGGTGTTTTGTTATCAAGAAATTAAAACCCAAATAAAAATTGTTAATATACAATCTGGCGATACGTTTTCTCCCCTCAAACTGTTAATGACGTCTTTACACTCAGTCCAATGGTTGTTGGATGTGTACTGAATGGCATTTTAGCCTTGGGTATATGGGCATTAATGTTATTGGCTTTGAACTAGCTTTTAGTACCTGTGTACTCTCTGATAGTTCTTTTTATTGTGCTGTGAATCGATTTGATGAGCTAACCGTTCTCTTCAACTGATTTCAATAGTTTGTTCTTATTTTGTCGTGTTAAATATTTGTTCAAGCTTAGGTGGAGTTCGTCGTCAGCAAAACTGTTTAACACCACCATATTCTGTGTATACAGGTCTCTAAATCAGGATCCTGTAAAAAATAAAATAACAAAAATAACGAACTGCAAGGGAAACTCAAAACGGAATGTCCTTTAAAAAATGGAAAAATCGAAAGCTAAAACAAATCTATGGAATAGACATCATTTATCATATTCCTGACTTTGTGCAGGCATTTCCTTATGTAAAACAATGGTTGACTAAATCAGGTTTTACAGCTAGCTAAACCTTTACATTTGAATTGCATTATACAAATGTATTTACAACACTGTTGGAGCAAAACAACAAGACATATTAGGTAAAAACGTCAAAAACGAGGATACAGAAGTCAACATTGTAATATAAACGTAATCACTAATTAACAAATAACTGTTTCAACAAAGAAATACAAAAATGGCCTATAGACAAACTACATAAGCAAAAATGAAAGACAATTATGCAAAATTGACCGTAGCACAATAACTCAATAGCGGGATGTATAAGTACCGAGCCACTTCATATGTATATAATAAAAAATGGACTAAACAGTAAAGGTTAAAATATACAAGGACAAACAAGGACACCTCAACACGAATTAAGATGACAAACAAGGTCAGTACGTATAATCTATACTTCAAGACCATCATGTATTATTTGTGAATTTGATACGGAATATTTATCAGCAAGGTCTTGGTATCTTCCAATGAACACTTTTAGACATTCTTCTACACAACCATTGCCCATTTGCCTTCTGCTCAGACACAAGTGACGTTTACAAAGTCTGAGTAGCAGCTGCAAGCTCTTGAATACCGAATGGGTTGGGAAGTGTATATCACATATACAGATGAGTTGTTTCTAAGGTAGCCCACTGGAGGTAAACCAATAATTTTAAAAATAAAATCGTCTCGCTTGTCATCGATTCTGGTATTCAGACCGCTTATAACCAGTTCAAGGTATAAGTCTGAAAATGAGGCGGAGGAACCAATCTGCTTTATCATCCTCTCAGCTATGTGTTATTTAATTTACTATTATACTGAAAGTCCTATCATTATTGTTTTTTACAGATTATTTTTTTCAAAAGTATTTTAAATTACATATAACAACGTTACGGGTATTAGAAAAAAAATATGGCAAGATGTTATTTTCTTTCATTTTCAGGACAGTCAAATAATAAAATCTGAGTCAGAACGTAGCACTTAAGTATTTTTTTAAATACTTGATGTAAATTCAATTCATTGTCCTTTAAATAATCGATTTTGGGTTGGTCTGGACTAGAGGGTGACATTAAAAACAATTGTCACCCGCTCAGCCATGTGATAGAGTAAATTAACACCCTCGTATAATCCAATCAAAATATGGCATTTTAACGTGAAGTATAATAAAATGTAATATGGTATCATGCAGTGGCGGATTCAGAGGGGCGTAGAGGGCGTACGGATTTTTTTTTTTTTGTAAAATGATTAATCAGACTAGACTTCGTGAACTTTGCCATTTCCCGTGTATTTAATTTTGATACTACAATTATTTACTTATAAAGATATTTTTCGCTGGTATTTACTGATTGTCAAAGTCATGTGATTTGCTATGGTGGAGTTGACCAGTGGGTTGAAAAACGTCACTCCAGTTTGAAATTCAAATTACAGTAACACATTGCTCAGGCTGAGGATGTCAAAAAGACATGACAATCATGAAACCTTCAAAGCGACACAGGATTGAGCAAGAACGTTTTGACTTCTATTTCACTATTCCACCAAACAGAAAGTAATAGTAAATACTCTATAGACTATTACACTCTCATGAAAAAAATGTTCAACAATAATATTTACCTACGAAAACATGTTTAACCCAAAATGCCCCAGCCTTTTTTATAAATAATAAAGTTGAATAATGATCCCCAGTCCGTATAATCTCTAGAAAGATTTTAAGTCTCAGATACGAACCATTTGATTTGAGGCAGTCTGAGACATTTGAGAGAAAAAAAAGTTTGACTCTGATTCTTGCCTTAAACAAATATTCGGGCCGTATCTGGATTGAAAACAATAGTCTTGTCCACTTATTTGCTATAAGAAACGAAAATTTCCAACAAAATTATTTAGCATTAAATGAACATGATGAATAAAAACGGGCGTATTTTTTTAGTGGCCGGGGTTTGCATGTATGACCGGAATGTCTGTTTCGCCGGACTTATATATTGAATATTTTTTTCAAGACCAGACTCAGGACATTGCTTTGTTTTCTAGGGACATTCGTTGTGAGCATTGTTTCTCTTTATTCTTTTGAGATCATAAGCATCCGATACAACATTCCTGTTCATGCCAATATAATCCTTTAATGGTGCAGTTACCTGCCTGCTGGGTGTGACCTTTATGTCGACCGTCGTTCATAAATTCGTTGTCATTTCAGACTCTTTCGTAGCCTTTGGTTTATATGGAACCCCTCACTTCCCTTAGTTTTGTTGGGTGAAACATATCAACCACACATTTGGATAAAAACTTCTTGTTTGTCTTTATTAACTCGTGTCGGTCGTATTGTAAATTTCATCGAATAGCCCGGCGTATATCTTGTTTACAAAAAGAAATCTGTGAGGTTATGATAACTTAACTTGCAACAAACCGGCGAGAATTTCCACATCAAATACATCAGTACATAGCTTTGAATCCATACTATCATTTTATGATAGACAATTAATAGGGATAATACAGCATCAGACATGTCCAACCCTTACACTTTACAGCAACTATAGAACATACATGCACCACGCCAGGAACCGTTTAAATAGTGCATATTACACTTATTTTATGTTGGTTTTTTTTTTAGCCAAAAGTGGTCCCTAAAAATTTTCGCCGCGCTCCGCTCGGCAAACTTTAAAACCTTCTCCCCCTTTCCAAAATCCTGGATCCGCCCCTATCATGTCTCTTTTTCATAACACGTTATGCACCCTCATCTCTAATAATTTACCGTCTTTATTGTTGGTAATTAAGCGGTGCATTTCTTTTTTAAGGTAGCACAATACAAAGATTTTTCATCCCCAATCAGACATCTTTAAACTGATGTAATTCCACTCATCCTTCTTTAAGTTTTATAAATGATGTACCAAAAGAAAGAAGAAGAAACACAGTTTTGGAGGTCAAGCTGTGTTGTACAAGAATCTATAAAATATTTTGGGAACAATTTTCGTATGGCTTTACCAAATCTGATCAACTGGGTCCAATGTATTTTTCATTGTTATTTGTTTTTGTCATTTGTAAATGAGCCAAATGAAGAAAAGGGGACGGCTGGCTTCTACAAGGTACAATGAAAAAATGATTTAGCACCAATTTAAATCTCTATTCTTTTAAGTTCAAATTAATTTCAGGGTTTGTTTTTGTTTTCTATAAACCTCACACAGACCCTCATATACTAGAAATTATTCTCACTCAAAATTATGTGATTTACTCTATTTAATGGTTTAATCTAGGAAGACACGTGCGTTGGGTCATCATCTTTTCTAATGATTTTTCTTGCAATGGGATAAGACTAAATGAATCTGTTGTCGATTTTATTTTACTCCGACAAACTTAGATTACAGAAAACTACTGTAAAGGGGATTTCCAAGAAGAGGAGGGAAATGTTTCCATCAGTCTTAAATTCGCAAGGGTATGAATCAATAGCCGACAACAAGACACATTAGTAGCGATTCTGCTGCAATAGGTGGACATCATTTGAAAAGATTAAACCGATTTTTTTTTAATACATGATCGGTTGTCTCAACGTAAGCTACGCCAATTTTTAGCTTTACAAAAGTTATCTTCTACGAAACAATTGGAACATCACTTGTAAATTATTCAAAGAGTACAAAAATTTTAAGATAACGTATGATGATCCGTTGTCCGCAACTCAGCGGATAATTTTAACCACACTTTTAAAATATTCAGCTGGGTATGTACACGAATATTATAGTAAGTTTTGTCTATTATCTTGAAAACTGCTATTTATATAGAGAAAATCAGTCAAAGACAGAAATGTTCCGAATATTATGATGTTGCTGATTATTACGCACAGGCACTTGTCTCAAATTTGTTTTCCTATATACCTATATAGAAATTTTGTTCTAGACAAGTGCATGTGTTATTACACCAAAACTGTCATACGATTTCCTTGTATAAGTAACTGCAATAAAATGACTAATTTTCCAATGTTTTCCAAATCTTGCCTACTATTTAGAAACGATATTTGTCAAAAATGATCAACCAAACAAGTTCTACAAATGAGTTAAGGGAGCTACCATTTGATTTTTATGGGGGGGGGGGGGGGGGGGGGGTGGGGGGGGGGCTAGGATGAAAAATTTTGTCCTGCATTTTTTTAACTGTAATCTCTGTCCTGCATTTTTATTTTTCACTCTAATCGGTCCTGCCTTTTTTTTTTAGTTTATCCTGACTTTTTTTTACCTAAATTGTCATCCTGACTTTTTTTAGCAAGTGTCACATCCTGCCTTTTTATTTACTCAAAACTCCTGTCCTGCCTATTTTGTTCAAATTTCATCCTAGCCCCCCCCCCCCCCCCCCCTAAAAATCAAATGGTAGCTCCCTAACATTACCAGAATCCTTGTTCGACTCCTGATTGAAGTAATCATTATCCCTTAATTAGCTTTTTATTTTCATTTCTGCCTTTAATCTTGAAAACTATTATTCAATTAGAAAGACACATTTAATTTAAAACGCACGTGTTGCAACTATCTGTCACGGCTACATATCCATTTGAATTATAGTGCCATTAAATGCATATACTATCATTTAATGTTTGAATCTAGTGATGGGAGCTGTGGATAGAGTCTAAAGTGGCGGAATCAAGGGTTGCGAAGAGGGCGTATCATTTATGTCTCTACTTTAATTTGATTGGAATATATATTGTTATGTAAGATAAAATCGTCCAAAAATGTTTCACCTCCCCAACTCACTAGTATTTCTGCAGTTTAATGGAGTTCTGTCTCCCTTTCAAAATACCTTAATCTGCCTCCGGTTTCACTAGCTGGTAAGTATTTGATTGGTTGAAACTGCATACAGGTTGTTTTAAGTATATCCAAGTATAGGTGCACATGCTGTTCAGTAATAAAGCAGTTTCAGTGTCGAACCACTAATCATTATTAAGTACACCATTCTGAAGCAGTTTGGGTGTTCAAGTTCAGGAAAACAATAAACAATTTATATAAAACATGACTTTCCACAAAATATAAATAGTCAGTGCGCATGCCTAAGATGAATATCCGAAATAGATACATGTAGATGACATTTCATTTAATCTACACGTATTTTGTGTTAATCAAAAGCACAAAATGGCTTATTCATAGGATCGCTGACTTTTAAAGCTATAATTTACATTCCGCGTTTAAATATTTCATACAATCTGATGCCAGTCTATCATTGTTTACTAGCTTGTAACAAAAACAGATGTCATATTTCGAAAAAAACAAAACTTAAACTAATCCCCCTCGAACACTTCTCGAGTTTATTAAAACAGTTAAAAATGAATTATGTCCAAGAATACATGTTTGATTTTTCTTGTTTCTCATTGGTTTATTGGTCGTGTTTCCTAAAATATATTTTGTGTATTTCACGTTTTCATACGCCCGTCAAAATTTGGACGGGAGTACCATGGTAATACAAATGTCGTCTGTCCATCTGTCTGTCTGGCGTAAACATGTCGCACCGTAACTTGAGAACGTCTTATCCAAGTTTCATGAAACTTAATATAGATGTTTCTTATGATGGTCAAATGATCTGTATACTTTTTGGTGAAACTAAGATTAAAACGTTTTGAAATACGGGACTTTGTAACTAAAACATGGGTGTGAGTTTTTTTCACATGTCGCGCCGTATCACAAAAACGATTTATGATTATTGCTTAAAACTGTACACACTTCTTAGTTACAATTATATAAAGATCTGTGTACTTTTTGGTGATGATTCAAATTTTATTTTTGAGTTATTGGGTATTTTGTAAAAAAGGGGAGTTTTTTTACATGTCGCGTCGTATCTAAAAAACGATTTATGATAATTGCATAAAACTTACACACAAGACGACGGGCGTATCATGTGCTCATGGCGCAGCTGTTTATTGATATATTGATTCGACGTCAATATTTGAGAAATGATAATGTCTCCATATTGACTAAACATACTTACATCGAGTCAATATCATTTCAAACTCACTTGTTTTACATATGTTATATACAATTAAACTACTTTAAATCAGTCAATACGTTATATGGCGACCTGTTAGATTAAATTGAACCTCAGACTTCGTACTCGGTCAATATAACCAGAACAGGTTCATAACGTTTTGAAACTTTCAAAATTCTATAATTGACAAATGTTGTTTAAATATTTTTTGATATTTTTTTTGGACGTATTGTAATTTACAACACATATGCAGTAGCGATGCATATGAATCAATTAACAATACAAGGTTAGGGGGAGGTTGGGATCTCGCTATCCCGCTAACATGTTTAACCCCGCCACATTATTTATGTATGTGCCTGTCCCAAGTCAGGAGCCTGTAATTCAGTGGTTGCCGTTTGTTTATGTGTTACATATTTGTTTTTCGTTCAATTTTTTTTATATAAATAAGGCCGTTAGTTTTCTCGTTTGAATTGTTTTTCATTGTCATATCGGGGCCTTTTATAGCTGACTATGCGGTATGAGCTTTGCTCATTGTTGAAGGCCGTACGGTGACCTATAGTTGTTAATGTCTGTGTCATTTTGGTCTCTTGTGGACAGTTGTCTCATTGGCAATCACACTTTCTTTTTTTTTTATACTAGATGAACATATAATGTTCTGCATTGAATGATTGCTGTCTCAAAACTAAATCAATTAAATACCATAAAAAAAAATTAACAACATATTATTGAAGTCTTGAAAAAGTAACAACGACATAGTTCAATGGAAAATCATCAACTGTGCTTTAGTTTTTGAGGTAGTGTTTGATGAAGTTGATTTCAGAGTAAACAATCTTCCCATTAATTGTTTAAGGCCATACGCTGACAATTAATTGAATATACCTTCACTTATTTGAACTCTTTTTTTAATTGCCTATATTATTCAGATAGAATATATAACATAGAACTCATTCATCCTATTCAACTTTTTTCTTGTACTGATATCAAAGAAAAGAAAGGCTACGTCTCTTGATTATTTTCATTTCTGTCAAGTCAATATTTTAAAACTTTTATTAGCTTAAAATGATATTTAAAAAACACAAAATTAAATAAACAGCTGCGACATGAGCGCATGATACGCCCGTTGTCTTTTGTGTGAAAATTATGCAATAATCATAAAAAGTTTCTGACATACGGTGCGATATGTGAAAACCCCCCCCTTTTTTTTAACCATAAACTCAATAACTCTAAAATAAAATTTTGAATCATCATAAAAAATTATACAGATCTTTAGATTAATATACCTACGAAGTGTGTAAAGTTTTAATCAATAACCATAAATTGTTTTTGAGATGCGGTGTGACATGTGAACCCCCCTTTTTTTTTTACAAAAAAACTCAATATCTCTAAAACAAAATCTTGAATCAAATCCAAAAAGTATACAGATCTTTAGGATAATATAACTAAGAAGTGTGTAAAGTTTTAAATAATAATCATTAATCGTTTTTGAGATACGGCGCGACATTTGAAAAAAACACACCCCTGTTTTAGTGAATCATCACCAAAAAGTATACAGATCTTTAGGATAATATAACTAAGAAGTGTGTAAAGTTGTCTAATTGGCATTCATACAACACCTTCTTTTTTATATTGATAACGCCATAGCTAAAAAAGAAAAAAGACAAACAAACTTGAATAATAGTACACAAGACACAACATAGAAAACTAAAGACTAAGCAACACGAACCAACCAAAAAGTGGGGTTGATCGCAGATGCTCCGAAAGGGTAAGCAGATCCTTTTCTACATTTGGCACCCGTCGTGTTGCTCATATTATTACAATCCTGTAAATAGTCTATTTCGGTAGGTCACATTCTTGAAAAGGGAACGGATTGTAGTTACGACATAAGGAACATATCCGATAGCATCTGCGAAACGGATATTCGAAAACGGTCAACAAACTTGTGATGGCGTCCGTAAAATCTAAGAAGTCATGATTTCAACCTCACCATTTGGAACTCTTAGTTTAATAGCTTGCTTGTGAGAAGCAACCATCATCAAGGAAATCATGATCGGAAATACAAGTTCGGGAATATCGTATCAATTGGTAGATAAATAGTCCGTATGCAGGCGCATTTAAAATTATTTTAATCTAGGGCAACACATGACTATGTCCGCTTAAAATAATGTGAAAACAGACAGAAAAAAAATCAAATTGAACAAGAATAAGATAAGCGTCCATAGAACACATGTACAATGTCCCACTGGGAATAACGCATGTCCATAGTGAAAATTATCTTGATCAAAAGCAAAGAATATACTTAATTCACAATAGAACAATTTCAAAATGGCTGCAACCAACGACAACTACTGAATAACAGGAACCTGATTGTGACAATTATTGTGTTGACCACCCAAAAGCGAGGCAAAAGACATAAAAGGACACTCAAAACCACAAGTCGAAAACAAATGGACAACAGCATGGCAAAACACGAATAAGACGACCAATAGAAGAACAACACTATACAAACACACTACATTGAAAACTATAGACCCAGTAACACAAATCCCTTCAAATCCGGGAAAGATCTTAGATGCTAATCCTGCTCAACTATTATCTAACCATAAGACATCAAATTCATAAACCATCGGTCATTTAAAGTTTTAAACCCCGGAACTTACTAGTAACCGAATGTGGAATTTTGAAATTGAAACTACCTTTACTTGATAAAAAAGACTGTTACCGGTACATACATTTGTACAGAACAGTCACTGAAAAAATCTAAAGCACAATGAGCAGCACTAAAACTAGAGCAACATCAACATGAGCGCCTAGCACTCGCACCCGCAAAGTGGAAAGGGATTAATATAAGTTGCAAAACTTTTTTCCCAATTCACTATAAATAAATATGTTTAAACTAAACTAAACTAACGGTGATCTCGGAAGGCTAAGAAGATCGATTCTTACTTTACACATGTCATGATGATCATGTGAGGATATGAGTGCGTAATATATGTATCAAATAGATCAAAACAGATGCTTCACTTTACCAAAAGATTTACTGCCACAACGAGAGACGTCCATAGATAACCACATTTCCATACATAAGATAACGATTTTAAAACGAAGTATATCGTGAAAATTTATCTCATAACCCTAACTGGAATACAGATTCCGAATTATTTGAGTTCTTATTTTGTATAAATAGTAGTATAAGTTGCAATCATGGATATTCGATATGGATTGAAATATAGCTGTAGCTTGCATTTGGAGCTAACATTATTGATATAACAGGATAATTCCTAAAAACATTATCAACGCTCGTTCTTGATCACAAAGAAGGGGTTTATAGTTTTGTTACATAAAACACTGCACAAAAATTTCGAAATACTTATCTATTTAATAACCATTGCAGTATCATGTTAAAATTTAAGGGGAATATAACATCGAAACAACTGACTTTCCATTCAAGGAGAAATGATAACTATTGCCTTCAATATTTACATTCAACGATTTGGTCTGATCTTGCTTATTTAGTATGACCACTGCAATTGTACCATCAGGATTTTCGAACGCAACCGAACGTAAGCCGTCAACATTGTCAGTAGAGTCTATTCTCA
Organism: Mytilus galloprovincialis; assembly: GCA_037788925.1. Classification (NCBI taxonomy): domain Eukaryota; kingdom Metazoa; phylum Mollusca; class Bivalvia; order Mytilida; family Mytilidae; genus Mytilus; species Mytilus galloprovincialis. Next base: position 34,125,971 of record CM075343.1, on the reverse strand, counting down.
TTGATTGGGTCTGGGCTACTTTGGATAGGTGGCCGATGACGTAATACTCTACTTCTTTTCTGTAAACATTACTTCCACGTGGTACAGTGATTACTCCTCTACAGTTCTTACATCCAGAAACCTGAACTTGGGGTCCCCATTGGTCGTCAAGGGCTATATTCCAAAGAACGACTGATTTAACCCAGACTGTCGGTTGATGGATAAATAAAACGTCCAAATTCCATACTAAATTATCACGAAAATGAGGTGCGCTCGAAAAACCGGAGCATTCCGTAAAGTAATTATCAACGTTTGGAAATTTGGTGTGAAATGTAGCTGGCTCAGATTTGTCTCCTCCATAGCAATGCCAAGCCACACCGCTAATGTATTGGGCAGCATCATGGTCCTTTAAAATGTTTTCCGGATATGCATGAATGTCCCAATTATGGTCAAATATTAGAATTCTAGTATAAATATTATTACTGAGAAATAACGGTCCCATATGCCATTTAACTAAATCTCTTTGTATTTGCCAAGACATTGTCATGGTTGGGTAACCTGTCGTCTGGTAACCTGGTTCGTTTTGGATTGTAATGGCGTGAATATCTATACCCTCTGCTTTATACGCTTGAATGAATTTTACGAAATACAAGGATAACGCCTGTTGGTATTTTCCGTCATAATCCACATGAAAATCACCTCCGTAAAGTGAATTACTTGACTTCATCCAAGCTGGGGGACTCCAAGGAGATCCAAGTATTTTCAGTTTTGGATTAAGACTCAATGCCTCCTTGATGATAGGTATAAAGAACTCACGATCTTTGTCAACACTGAAATGGTCCATATTAAAATCTGTTTGGCCGTTAGGCATATCATCATAGGTGTACGGCGGTACAGCCTGTAGGTCAGATCCACCCATTGTTATTCGGACGAAAGATACTCCTGAAATAAAAACAAAATTGATATTGTTGTTAGTTATCCACCAGCATTTGAAAGAGACGGAAGACATCAAGGAGAAGTCCAGGAAGAAACAAAAAACGCAAAAAAACCCCAACAAACTCTTAAGCCAACGAGATAATAAACAATTTCCAAAATCACTTCTTAAAAACGGCAGTCTAAGCAGCACGAACATGTGTGAAATGCTGGCATAGAAATTATGACATAATCAAATACATTTTGTTTGACGTTCAGAAGAATCATGACAGGTCTTTGTAAGTTTATGCTAATTTCAATTACAACTTACATTTACTATTTGTTATAAGCATAGCATATTGTATAATAGACACTTGCGTCTTGTTGAATAAACTGTATCAATCAAATGACTTGTTTAAACAACTCGATATCATTTCTATTTTATAGGAAAAAATTAAAGTACACAGAAGTCATGCAGATGTATAATTATTGTCAATGAGACGAAAGTTTTGTATCGTTGTGTTGCTTCACCATTGCATTCTATCCCCATCACGTTTAAATTCATACATTTTATATTCATATATTAGAAGTTTCATATCCAAATAAACAACGTGAAGTGTTCAATACAGCATTGTCAGTGCGAGTTTTTAATGTCCCAATTAAGGGTATGATCCACGACTGTTTCAGATTTTTGACATTGACTAGTTGACATACAGCTTGCAAAAACCTGATTACCCTTTTCTTAGTGGGGGGGGGGGGGGGGGGGGGGGGGGGGGCTTCAATATGGACCATATCAAAATAAACTGGAATTAAACGAAGCTGTTATGGAAAGGTAAGCATTTTCTGCTCCACTATTAAAACCAGTCATGTGTTTTCATGGTGAAGTTCGTTAATGCTATAAATTGCAGTGACTGCGCGTATTACGTTTCTTTTTGTTATTGTTTTATTAATGTTTTATATTGTACTATGTTTCTTGTGATTCCACTTAATAGAATTTAAACATCTTCTTCTACATTTAGCTGAATGTATATGCAAATGTGTTGTCTAACTTTAAGGTATTACAACATATAAACCAGCAGCAAAATTTTATAAATGACAGAATGTCTTTGGAAAGAATAAGATTATTTCTGTGCATTAAAACACATAATTGCCACCGACAAAAACTTGACCAAACTCCGAAACAGTGGTGACGTTGTTTCGCTAAACTATCATTAAAGTCAACGTAGCGTAGTAAAGAGGACGTAACCGCTGTTTCGGAGTTTGAAACTAGACATTGACTAACCTAACAAAAAAATAAACATTTACAATGCATCTGCATAGAAAACTAGGGTAAAGCAACATGTACATTATTTTTTACTTAGTATTCAGCCATTATGTGATCTTATGTGATATATTTGACGTTAATTTGTTCTTAGAATAGATTTAGGTAAACTAATAAAACAAAAGTTTTTGTTAAACAATTGTTTTTACGGATTTAAGACCCCCTTGAGTCGGAAGTTGTTTTGCAATTTTGGCGATACAACATAATCACTATATTCAACACACGCGTTGTATTGCCAAAATGGAAATGAAACTGTTAATTGGTCTTAAATTCGTAAAAAAAAAAAAAAGTTCACAAAAAAATATTCAAATGTGTTATGTGTTTTTACATAAACGTTCTATATTTGCTTTTCATTATCTTGTTTAGATTAAGGTGGTACCCAACACTTTCACTAAAATTAATTTGGCTCATTCAATTTGGATAAAATTTTGACAAAGTATTTACTTTGCCCCTTTAACAAAAAATATAAAAATTTTAAAAATTTTGAACCAACCATTTTATCAGAAAAATTACACTGGTTACATAGCAGTTTGACAAACACCAATTTTGATCGGTATTCTGCAAATTCCATCCAGAACCATCACCTATGAAGGTTAAATAAAGGTCAATGCTATTGAACTGCTTTTGTTCACAACAGAAGTTCGGTTATTGTAGTCATTTCGTACCCCCATTTCGTACTTTGACCATTTTGTTCCTCATGGAAAATTTATATTTATGCTATTTCGTACCTCATGATGCATACTTGTATTACTGTTATATCTAAAAAAAACCCATTAAAATCATGAAAAACTTTACATAAATATGATACGTAAAAGTTAACATGTATTAGTCCATGAGGTACGAAATGGTAGATGCATTTAGTCCATAGGGTATGGAATGGATATTATCGTGGGTATGAAATGGTAAACGTTGGGTACGAAGTGGTAAATGTGGGTACGAAAAGGAAGAGATACGAAATGGTTAAGGTACGAAATTACTTGCTTCCAAATCTGTTGATCCTACCTACATCAACTTAACATAGAAAAACATCTCCCCAATTCATTTTTTGAAAGGTGTTCAGTAAATATTTTGCGAATGACCTATAATTTCCATTTTAGATATTAAGAAGTTAATAAGCAGTTTTATTTTGTGCAGATTACCACCCAAAGAAATTGGGCTTGGTATGACAAGTCCTACCCGAGGAGTTCTAAATTTGGTTTAATCAAATATCTGCAGTTTTTAGCTAGCCTTTTAAGGTGGTACCTAACACTACAGGGAGATAACTCTGTAAAAGCAGCTAAACGTTTTAATTGCGTTGTGTTGTTAAGGGAATATTAAGCTTCTCAATTATCAAAATTAGTGTTTGTCAAACTACTATGTAACCAGTGTATTTTTTCTGATAAATTGGTTGGTTCAAATTTTTAGACATGTTTATATTTTTGTTAAAGGATCAAAGTAAATAATTTGTCAAAAGTTTATGAAATTAAACGAGCCAAATTAATTTGAGTGAAGGTGTTGGGTACCACCTTCAAAAGCGACAATACTCTTTTCAATTTTCAGAGAAAAGCCAGGTAGATAGGGTAGGATTTGAGCAACACATGTTTTAATTCACTGAAATAAATTAAAAATGAGGAGATGTGATGAAAGAAAGTTTAACCTAACATATAATGATTGGTCTTTTCAAGTTAGGAATCTGGTTCATGGTTGTCCTATGTCATTCTCTATGATTTTGGTATTTTAAGGATATTTGTTGTTGAAGGCAGATCTTTGATTAGTTTCTGATTAGTTACCTGTAAAGACTCTGGATAGTTTATAGTTTAATATATTGTATAGACACCAAACTATAGTTGACGAATTGAATGCACGTTGTCTTCTAGATCACACAAGATTATTTAAGGGTTCCTCTAACTTTTGTTTAGTTGCTATTTCCTGGGAACAGTATATATCTACCAATATCTATATGTTCCTGCTATTTCATCAAAATATCATATATCAAATTAACTCCTATGATATCATGAATTCATTTATATAAATACTCTAGTTCTAGTTATGTTTGGTGAATTTTGTTTTCATTCATTTATATCAATAAAAATGTACCTATTCCGTCTGCTGGACTAAAAAGATCTCTCATAATCTCGTGTCTCTTTGGACTGTGATAAATGACGTAAGCGGCAGAGTTTGAGATCGCTGCACCAAAACCCTCCATTCTTTGATATTGTTTACTTTTGTCTACTACTATTTCCGGTCCGTTGCCATTAGTAGGACTTGGATGTAAGTCCGGTTCTTGAGACAGTAGTTTTGATTGGTCCCCTGTAGTAAGTAGCACCTTTACTTTATGTTTTGTTTGAGCATCAACGAGAATCGTACATGTAGCACCAATAAAAAGCAGAAAGGCTAAAAATAAATACGGTTGATCATTTTATTTATATTGAATACATATAATGAAGTTGTAAATATATATACACCAGTTTATGCGTCTTAATATGTGACACATATTTCCGACCTTCCCTGGACATACACAATGGCTCACACTAAAACCTAAATACATATCTTGAACATCTTTCCTTAATTGGATTTTACCAATGCTCCTCAGGCATCGTAGTAATACTGCATGCACTTTGAGCAGTTATAAAGTTTGTGCAGATTTTCATACACTGCGCAAATATTGTAGACACACATATTGTATGTCAGTATCCGGAAGTCTACAGAAACTATTTTTATGCCCCACCTACGATAGTAGAGGGGCATTATGTTTTCTGGTCTGTGCCTCCGTTGGTCCGTCCGTCTGTGCTTCCGTTCGTCCGTCCGCTTCAGGTTAAAGTTTTTGGTTAAGGTAGTTTTTGAAGAAGTTGAAGTCCAATCAACTTGAAACTTAGTACACATGTTCCCCATGATATCATCTTTCTAATTTTACTGCCAAATTATAGTTTTGACCCCAATTTCATGGTCCACTGAATATAGAAAATGATAGTGCGAAGTTCAGGTTAAATTTTTTGGTCAAGGTAGTTTTTGATGAAGTTAAAGTTACATCAACTTGAAACTTAGTACACATGTTCCCTATGGTATGATCTTTCTAATTTTGATTCCAAATTAAAGTTTTGACCCAAATTTCACGGTCCACTGAACATAGAAAAGGATAGTGCGAGTGGGGCATTCGTGTACTATGGACACATTCTTGTTTCCTCTTAAACCAGGAAAAGTATTTTTTGGGTTAAAATAAATGCATGTAACCCTTCTAATTGATAGACGATATTAATACATATCATAGGTTGATCATGACGCCAAAAGTGATAAACACTATTGCAACCAACAGTTTATAGATAAAAGAGGGGTGAAAGATACCAGAGGGACATTCAAACACATAAATCGAAAATAAACTGACAACACCAGTAAAAAAGAAAATGACAAACAAATGAACTAGCTTTCAGATAACTGCGAGTACTCTTAGATCTGTTCCAAGTGTCTTTTTGTTGTCGAGATGTATAGGTACCCGACCACGTCCACTTGTATTTGTGTCCATTTGATGAGTTAAGCCTTTTTCAACTTATGTTGTACTGTTATACCACTGTCTCAGGTTAGGGGGAGGGTTGGGATCCTGCTAACATGTTTAACCCCGCCATATTATTTATGTATGTGCCTGTCCCAAGTCAGGAGCCTGTAATTCAGTGTTTATGTGTTACATATTTGTGTTTGGTTCATTTTTTTATACATATAAGGCCGTTAGTTTTCTCGTTTGAATTGTTTTTTCATTGTCATATCGGGGCCTTTTATAGCTGACTATACGTTATGGGCTTTGCTCATTTTTGAAGGCCGTACGGTGACCTATAGCTGTTAATGTCTGTGTCATTTTGGTCTCTTGTGGACAGTTGTCTCATTGGCAACCATACCGCATCTTCTTTTTTTTTTTTATATAAACAAGCAACATAAAAAACTAATTAATAAGCAACACAAACCCCGCCAAAACTGGGATGATCTCAGGTAATCCGGGAATGTTAGCAGAACCTGCCTCAATCGTGACACCGGTCGTATTGCTCATTTTGGCATAAACTCGGTAACAAGTCTTATTAGGTAAGTCACATTTGTGAAATAGGGACGGGATTGTACTGAGTTACGAAATTGGGAAACTTTCTGCTATAATCTGTTAAACGGACATTTCATAACGATCAACCAACTCGTGATTGCGTCAATAAACTTTACGAACGGATGAAATTAACTTCACCATTTGAAACTCTTGGTTTTTAAAATAGGTTCCTTGTGCAATGTTGTACTTATAATAAAAGTGACTGCTTACTTCGTAGTAAATACAAGTAAATTATATGTTTAATCATGCTGTATCAGTCAACCATGATTCCATCGATATCAGTCACGGTTGCAAAAGCTTTATCAAAGTCTTATCTTTATGACATCACGTTATCTATACCAGTCACGGTTATACAGGCTTTATCAAACCCTTTATATATATGTTTTACGTCATGTCACGTTAAAAATCACATCTAAGCTAGTTGTACTTGAGGTATATGTATATAATAAAGTGTATAAGGTAAAATGACAAAACTACTGAACTGAACCGAGGAAAATTCAAGACGAAAAGTCCCAAATCAGATGACAAAACCAAATGCTTAAACACATCAAACGAAAAGATCAAATTATCAAAAACAATATGAATCACTTTTAAAGATACATAACTAAGTTTATTGGTTTTTTTTATCTCTCAAAAAAGTATTCAAAAAATACCGACATTCAAGGAATATACAAAAAGGTGATGAAAAAAACATGACAAAGTCTAACGCTAGACTATGTCAACCAATGAATGAATGGAACACAACAGTCAAATTCCTGACTTGGTCCCTTATTTTGAAATGTCAAAACTTCGAAACAATAATTTTATTAGCTACATTGTAGCTACATAAACATGCATGACCCACCAAATTCATGTCAGGAATATAAGAGTTGCTAGATAATTTCGCCATTTTATATGGACTTCCTTTTTTAATTTGCCTTAGAGTTCAGTAATTTGTGAAAATTAAAAATAAGACGATGTTGTAAGTTCACCAATGAGACAACTCACCACCAGAGACAAACTGACATTGCTGTATATCATATTAGTTTTCCGTTCATTATTTTGTACATAAATTAGACCGTTAGTTTGTCGTTTTACATTTGTCTTTTTTTCAGGGCCTTTTATAGCTAACTGTAAAGTATGGGTTATACTCAAAAGTGAAATCTATAAGTTGACCTTTCGTTGTAAAGTTATGTGTTGTTTGGTCTCTAGAGAAAAGGTATGTGTTGTTTGGTCTCTAGAGAAAAGTTATGTGTTTTGGTATCCAGAGAAAAGTTATACTAATGGCAATAATATCACATCATTTTAATTGTATGTAAAGATTAATTAAAACTATTGTTTACTTACTTAAAGATTTTAAAGTGTCCATGTTCTAGGTGTTAACTTCTAGAATCAATCCTATTTCGTCACCTTGTTATCTAGACTATAATGTCAAACGATGTTAAGTCTAAATGTTCACCAAGTTTATTAAGGTCATTTTATAATGATCAATGAACATATCATTATTTCGACATTAATATATAAAGTATATTTAAGAATTGAATGCTCTTTTTTGTAAATTTATTGGGGTGTAAAAGCGTTGACCGAAGTACATTTTGTATGAAGCGCGGAAGCGCTTCATACTTAAAATGTTCGCACGGTCAACGCTTTTACAACCCTATAAAGTTACAAAAAAAGCATTCAATACTTATAATTACATTTTTACCTATAGGATCATGAAACCACGCCTTTTATCAAGTTTTTATTTCATTTACCTGTGCACTTTATTGTGGGACCTCGTGTCATCATGAATGAAAAGTTGCATTGTGTAGTGCAATTGATTAAGGAATATCACGAGATTGCTAGTTAGCCAATCAGAATAACGTATTATAATGAAACATACATCTAATGTAATTATATATCAAATAATGATGAAGTTTTTGAAAGAGACGTCATAATCTCCTATACCATTTGATCAGAATTTTTTTAAGTGATATTCTTAATCAAATATTATATTATAAATGATATGTAAATTATCGAATTGTTTTTCGATAATGTTTGTGAAGTCTCTCATAAATCGTTTAAGATTGGCACATACAATTTTTATTTAAAATTTCTTGTTATGCATGTATGTTTGATGTACCTGTTTAAATAAATAACCGTGTAAATATGTGTTGTTGTATGTCGTGAGAATAAAATAAAATAAAATATTGAATATGCATCTGTACTTACAACATGTATAACATGATTGAAATATTAATCATCACGAAATCAATTCATTTTTAAAACGAATTATTAAGTATCGTGTTTTAAAGGACGGTCAGTATATATCAATGTGTATCATGTGATCTTTTTTCTTCCTTGTGAAAGAAGAATGGATGATTACCCCTGATTCTTTGAGCATTTTATTCAGGTAAGGATACACAATCTTTAATATAGTTCATATATTTTAAACAATAGGCTTTATGGAGAAATTTAAGACAGGTTTTTACATACATTATTTGTTTTCTTCCATAGAATGTGTCTTAAATTTATCTCCAAAATAACCAAATTAGAATCGAGTTATAAGATGCCTTAAAAAATGGCACGAACTAAAAAATCAAATAAGCAATAAACTTACAACATTATTATATACCGGTACGTCTTATATATTTGTTTAAAACTAGGCCAAATTGATAATCATTTCAAAAGACATCGTTGTGAAAGTCGGTCAGAAATACTTTTGTGATAGTATGCTGACGAACTTTAAAAACACAACACAATTTTTTATGACATCAAATTATGACTTATATTCATTGCATTGACTATCATGCTTCCCGCACTCCTGTTTGAATAGAACAAACAATACCTGAGTTTCCTCAGACATTCAAACATCGCAGAATTTTGACATCGCACGATTTTCTTGGAACGGAATAAGAAGCGCACACATGATTTGTTTTGAAATTTTTTACTTCGTTTAACATTTCTCAGAGTTGATTGCCATGTTTAAATAAGTAATGAATTGTAATTTTCCTTTTTGTCACGGCTGAGAAATGAAAATGGAAATTACATCGTTAGAAATTTACAGACAGTAAAAAAAAGTGCACGTTCTTTGAGAACAATTTCGCACTTCAAAATTACTTTTAAGTCCCTTATTGATAAGACCAGTAACGATGAGACAACCACAATATCATTGCATACTACATAATTTAAACGTTCAGCATGTCGTAATCGATTCAACTGTTGAATTTGAAACTTACCTTAGACGACGAAGAAATTACCCATTTATCATATCTATATTGAATTTAATATTTTTTGCGTAATGTGTATCTTAAAACGAAAAACTAAAAAACTAATCGAGTGTTGCGTTTCTAAAGTTCGTCAATATATATAACTTGTATAAGGAGTCTTCGTAATGCGAGGCGATGTTGTCGTATGAGTGAGAAGTTAAAAAGTACAGGTTCCAGCCCCTCGGGGAGGAATTTAAGATTCAGGACTCCTCTATCATTGTTATGCAATTAATAATATATATTTATATGTATTATGAAAATATATGAGTCATGTATACTAAAAAACGTAGGTAATGCACCATTTAATAAGTAAAGAGATTTTGCAAGTTGTTTTGCAAGATACCATTTTTAAGCAGTTTGGTTATTTAAACTATCTAATTGAATATATCAAAAATAATTATATTACCCGTAACATAGATTATTTCCAGCTATATTATAGAAAACGCCGAATTATTCACCAGGCGGGCGCACATAAGTGAGGTTTATTATTCCTTTTAAATTCAGGTTTTGCCAAACAAAATTGATGTATATTATGTAAAGTTTAAAAGCGAGTAAGAACAACTGTTTTTAAGGCTGACATGCAGAGGTATTCATTTATTTATGAAATTATATCATTTATTGAATGCTGTGTACGTCTTTTGGTTTGCATGATATATATGGTTCACTTCACGGACTAGGATATCCAATTTTTCCCGCCGGATCGGAGATCAGTGGTTTTCTCTGGGTACTCTCGATTCCCTAAAAATACAAATCAACCGCTACAATATAGAACATCTTTTATGCAATATCGAAGAAAAATCCGAATATCCATTTCCTATAGCTAGCTAATACGTTCTTATTGACACTGAAAACATATTACGTCTTATAAGTAAATATGTCACTAGCACACTGTTTAACGCGTTTTTGAATTAAACATTTCCTAACGTAGAGTGTCTGTTTAAATGTGAGCGATGTATAAAGTTGCAACCATGAATTTCGAAGCATCTTGTAGTGACAATAACGAACTAATGATTGCAACATGTCTTATTTTACATTTGCAATAAAAAATATCCACTGTTCTTCTAGGTAATTCCATTTAAGACAACCTCCCGTATGTATTTATCAATTTGCTGCAGTCCATGATATGCATGAAATTGTTAATGTGTTTTGTCTTCTTTCAGAAAACCAAAATGGCAACTAACACCAGTATTTGTGGCATATGTTCACTTCGACAAATAACACAAACATCTTACCACTGGTGCCCGCAATGTGAAGAAGCTCTTTGTAATGAGTGCAGAGATCATCATAAGTTACTAAAAGTCACGCGAAGTCATGAACTTATACCAATTTCGGATTACAAGTCGATTCCGTCATTTATAACTGACTTACAGCAATCATGTACCTATCACGATGAACAATATCAACAGTATTGCGTTGACCATGCGTTAGCTATTTGTTTCAAATGCATCACTGACCATCGTACATGTCACGTCACTACTCTTGAGAAAGTCATCAATAACGTCAAGACCTCTGAGCAATTTCTAGACTTAGAATCAAGACTTGGCGACTTATTACAAAATATCGATCAAATCAAAAAGAACAGAAATTCTAATGTGACAAAAATTGAAGAAACGAAAACGCGACTTGTTAAAGAAATTCGACAGAAAAGAGCAGAAATTAACAAACGCTTAGACAATCTTGAGAAACAAATTATAAAAGATCTTGACGAAAAGGCAGATCAAAATTGCAAGAGTATTCAGAAAGTTTTATCAGCGGTCAAAGAGAAAGAAATAATTATCAGTAAATGTCAGGCAAATTTTCAAAAGATGAAACAATACGCGTCTGATCTTCAAACATTTCTCGTTATGAACGAAATTGAGGTCAAAGTTTATGAAAATGAACAATATCTGCAGTCATTGAAAGAAGCAAACAGTTTGGTTCAACTTGACCTAGCGTGGAAGGTTGACTCAGTTTTGGAACATATTTCAAACAGTTTAAAGAACTTTGGATCAATTGAAATGAGAACTCAAACAAGCAGCCTCGAGTTCATTAGATCGAAAAACAAACAAGCACAGTTACAAGTAGTATCAATGAAGAAGACTATTGACGATGTGAAATTGATTCTACAGATGAAGATTACAACAGACGGAAAGATAGTTAGAGGTTGTTGTATGTCAAAAGAGGGGGACCTTCTGTTCACTGATCATTGCGAAAAAAAATCGCGCACCGTATTTGAATCAGATAATAAACATGATAAACTCAAATATAAAATAAAAGGGTTTGACGTAACAATGGTTGACGAAAAGACTGTTGCTATTACATCCGGGGAGTCACGAATGAAGGACGGTATTGATATCATAGATATAAAGAACCAACGCAAAATAAAGTTCATAGAACTTCCTGGTCGTACATATGGAATTACAAGAGATCACGACTCGCTGTATGTCTGTGTAGAAGGACGCGGTATATACAAAATAAATATTTTGGACGGTACTACAGCTCGCGTGATCAGTTGTAATCTACCGATCTGTTCATACGTTTCTGTTTTCTCAGACAAGATATATTACACGAACTACGAATATAGCAGTGTAGTTTGTTGTGATAAAAACGGATCACGTGTTTGGATGTTTGAAGACAAACTTGTTTTGGATGAACCGGAAGGCATCTCTGTTGATAATAATGGTCACGTGTTTGTTGTTGGAGAAAAATCGTCAAATGTAGTCATAATATCGAACGATGGAAAGCATCACAAACAACTCTTGACCAAAGATGATGGCCTTCGTTCCCCATCTGCTATTTTCCTTGATAAAGAGAACAAGAAACTTCTTGTTGCAAATACTTCGAAATCTGCTTTCGTTTACAATATTTTTTGAGAATTAAATAGAAAACGATGCATTTTAATTTGTGTGTTATAAACACGGGACTAATTGCATTGAGGAAGGAATGAAAACTAGCCGCTCATAAGAATGTTATGTTATTGAAAGTAATTTATTGATATTGAATTTGTGTGGAAATGAATTAAGACTCGAATATTAGCAGCCTTTTATACAGACTATTTGTTCCATGAATTGGGCTTATTGTAGTGGAAATAGAAATTATTTTAAGTGTATACAGTCAGCTTTTCTGATATAGACTTAGCAACATGTATCTAATACTTTCTTTGGTATACTTACATCTTATTCAATACAATGAAATATACCCATGAGAGTTGATTATCTGTTTAAGTGTCAAAGGACGCAGATGTTTCCTTTATTAGTCATATTTACAAGAAGTTGAAAAAACTTTATATTGTTAATTATATTAATAACACTTTGCTGAAATGTTAATATGAGGGAGAAACATTCAACTATTAGTTATCTACTTTGCCATGTGTTGAAGTTGATTGATTGATTGATGGCTGTTTAACTTCGAGTGGCAAATATGTTCAAGTTAATATCGTCTTCCAGGAATATAGAAAAAATATATATCAAAGTATTTGACATATATTATTTTGTTTATTTGGTTTTTGAAAGAACAATATACAGCGTCAAACAATCACTTCTACATTTAAACTGTCCGAACAAATTGAGAAATGGACAAGCAGGCGTAGTACTTATTGATTTTGTGTACAATATTGTTTTTAGAGAACTTTCCTTTTTGTATTCTTGTAATGTATCATTCGGTAATGAAGACTTGCAAGGATAATTTATATTCACCTCTGATTTTTATTGTTGGTTTTAAGCGTTTTTGAAGCAAATCGTTTATTTTGAGCGTCCACGAAGCAGATTGTTGCTTTTGAGCGTCCACGAAGCAATATGTTGTTTTTGAGTGCTCCTGGCGCAGATTGTTTAAATTTGTATTTTAGACGCAGATTGGTGGTTGTAAACAGTAAAATAACAAAAATATCGCAGTCCTTAAAAAATTCAAAAATGAAAAATCCGTAATCAAAAGGCAAAATCAAGATCTTAAACTCATCAAACGAATGGTTGACAACTGTCATATTCGTGACTTTGTAAAGGCATTTTCTTAGGTAAATGGTTTAAGAATCCATGAGTGATAGATAGCAAAACCTCTTACTTTTACGATAGTCGCTTAAAACTCCATAATATTGACAACGATGTTGAACAAAACAAACATATGTCATAATATATAAAAATGTCAAAATAAGACTATAGCAGTAAACGTTGTGTTATAATCTTAATCACTTTAAAACAAACTATTATGTAACAGAGAAACACAAAACCGCATACATACAAAGCACATTAGCGAAAATGAAACATAAGGATACAAAATTTTACCATAACACAATAACGCAATGACGGGATGTATAGGTATAGAGCAACATCATATATAACAAAAAAAAAAAAAAAAAAAAACAAAAAAAAAAAAAAAAAACAACACGCAACAAGGTATATATACAAAGCACATTAGCCAATTAAAAAAAAACCAAGAATACAAAGGTTTTACCATAGAACAATATCACAATGCCTTGACGTATAAGTACAAAGCCACGTCAAATTTATATCTCTAAAAACATACTAAACAGTAAGTTGAAGTAATGTTCGTAAAGACAAAGAAAAGAATACTTAAGTAAGTCATTAAGATGATATACAACGTCAGTACTCATGATATATACTTCAAGATCCTCATGTATTATGTGTGAAGTTGATACGGAATATTTATCAACAAGGTTGTGGTACCTTCCGATGATTGTTTTTAAAAAAAAGGGCGAGATGCTCTTTGACATTCACCTGATTCATGAACCTTTTACTCAGCCACTGGTTCCTGAGGCAGATTGTTTGTTTTGGTCGTTTCTGCGGCAGTCTATTGATTTTGAGCATTTCTGACGCAGTCTGTTGATTTTGTGAATTTCTGACGCAGATTGTTGTTTTAGCGCATTTCTGACGCAGATTGTTGACTTTTATCGTTCCTTTAGCAAATTGTTGAGTTTGAACGTTCATTCAGCAAAATGTTGTTTTGAACGTTCATGAATTGGATTGTTGATTTTGAGTGTTCTTAGCAGATAGTTGATTATGACCGTTCTAGGCGCTGATGTTTGATTTTGAGTGTTCCTTTAGGACATTCTTGCTTTAAATGTTTGTAATTCAGATTGTGAAATTTGAGCGTTCCTGGAGCAATTGGTGGATTCTGAGCATTCCTGACGCAGATTGTTTTTTTTAGCGTTCCTAAAGCAGGTTATTGATTATGCGTGATTCTGTAGCAGATCGTAGATTTAGAGCGTTCATAACGCTGTTTGTTGCTTTTTAGCAATTACATGTTGTGTACAAATTATAATGTATACAATTTTTTGTACAGGTTGTCAGTGTTTTATAAAGCGGTTAACACTAAAAAATGATGCAAGCACACAGTCTTATGTCAAAACTATATGATACAGTCTAATAATGAGCATTGGTACTCAAACATTATAAGAACATAAAGAGACTTTTTATGGATATGAGCTGATTTATAGACAAAAAAGAATAAGAATTTAAAACATTCAGGTGTATATTTCCAATTTCAGGACAAAGAGCAGAGCACTAAATGTCAGGTTGTCATGAAGTATATATGTTTTAAATTTAAAGCATCAAACTGATACATTTTAGAAGATAAAGTTTTATCACCTGGTACAAGAAGGTATGTGTCCATAAACTTATAACGTGTAAAAAAAAATAAAAATATAGTTTGTACAAATTTAATACATCTTGTACACAACATATACAATAGATGAATTCGTCGTTTATTAATTTAACGTCATGTCCCTTTTGCCTTAGTCTTATGCAATAGCGTGGTCTATTTTTGTACACCTGTTTATTTCAAGTTTTTCTTTTTTTAAAAAGGCGTCGTTAGAAGTGAAAAGGTTTCTTTAGAACAATAAACATAGATGACGATCTTACACGTTCCTCATTAGATTGGTACTTTTCAATGCATACAATCACATTTAGATTTAATTGCAAAGAATCAGATACTTTCTATATATCAAAGAAAGGCGAGAGATTCCAAAGGGACATTTGAACTCATAAGTCGAACATAAACCGACAAAAAGAAAACTAAAGACGGAGCAAAAATTAAATATCAACAAGATATGAAGACGTGATGTGATTGCTTATGAAAAAATATACACCATACATGTACAGTATAGACGACAAAAGCTGGTCTAGACAGGAAAAATGCAAAAACAATTCACTATCCAAAACTAAGGACCAAAATTAATAAACACGGGACTTGAGATAAGCACATATAATACAAACGGTATAATCAGTTGAAATTATCTGTATTCAATAAAAAGGTAGAGGCACAAACATAAATAACGTTAAAACAGTAGAAACGTAAACATTAGGATACATTTTCCCGTTGTTGATAAGAAATCTGTAGTTACGACAACCTGTTTAAAAAAATATCTCTGTACCTATGAACGAGTTTGGTAAAGGTTTAATAAGTAAATGGTAACGAAATCCTTGACTAATTAACAATTTATCAGTTCTACATTTCAGTAGGGAGAATAAACGAAAGATACTACTGATATTCCGGGCTATTTGTACGAATAACGGACTTCATTAAAATTCAGTGCAAATTGTTTGCTTTGATCTTCAGTATTCAAGACTACAACGGCAATGGTTCCAAACGGATTTTCGAACGCAACCGTTCGCAAACCATTCACGTTATCAGTTGAATCGGTTCTGACTGCTTGTGTCCTGACTTCCTTTTTCACATGACCTATGATGCAGTTTTCAACCTCTTTTTGGTGCTGGTCAGACCCTGAATACACTGTTTCCATACCTCTACAATATTTGCAACCTTGAACCTGGACCATAGGTCCGTGATTTTGATCAAGGGCAATATTCCAAAATAAACTGCTTTAGCCTATACTCTTGGTTGGTGAAGGAAAGAATGTCAAAATTCCAAACCATTAAAAGTCAGGAGAACCCGCAAAACCAGAGCATTATGTAAACAATTGGTCAATGTTCGAAAATTTTGAATGATGTCTTTCCGGTTCTGATTTGTCTCCAGCGTAGCAATATCATGCCACGCCCCCTACATATTGTTTCGCATCATTGGCTCGAAGAATGTTTTTCCGGATAATCGTGAAGATCACAATTATGATCAAGAATTAGGATTTTAGTGGAAATATTATTTTGTCGAAATAATGGTCCCATATGCCACTTTATAAGATCCCTTTGTATCTGCCAAGACATTGGCATGGTCGGGTAACCACTTGTTTGTTGACGAGACTGATTTTGAATTGTTATTGAAGTCATGTCGATCCTTTCTGCTTTATATGCTTGAATACATTTTACAAAGTATAGAGATAAAGCCTGTTGGTATTTTCCGTCCAAATCTTGTTTAAAATCACCTCTGTATAAAGTATGTGTGGATTTCATCTACGCCGGAGAACTCATGGGTGTGGCTACTATTTTCAAAGACGGGTTAAGACTCAATGATTCCTTTATGATAGAAATAAAGAATTTGCGATCTTTTTGAATGCTGAAGTGATTCATCTGGAAATCTGTTTGTCCCTTGGATATTTCGTCGTATGTGCAGGTACAGCTTAAAAGTCAGATCCACCCATTGTTATCCTTATGTATGACACACTTACAAAGGAAAACAGCTGCAATAATTGTTCATAAACAGCAAAGTACTTAGCATATTGAGATTGTCAGCAAATTTCTTCGAGAACCAATCAAAACCGTGGCATGCATATTTTGAGATTTCCCTTTTAACATTGATATTAAAATCAAAATTATTTTAAATTTGTATCTATTTTCGTTGGTTATGGCTTCCCTAGGTTTTGTGATTGTTTAATATGAAATATAATGAGATAGAAAGTAGTAGGTATTCTGATAATCCAAATACACTCTTCATGCTCTTTGAGATCCGCCACGGTTGTCATAGAATAAGATATCAACGTTGATTATCTAAAATTAACATTATTGGATTCCAGTTGCTAGGATAATTGAAAGAACAAAATTATTGCATTTGTATTTCAATAATTGAAATACTTTTGAAAAACGAAACAAATAATGGATGAATGTGAACTATTCAGATTTAAGGATTTTACATGTGACCCCTGGGCATTGTAAAACATCATGGTTGACCTTTTTGGTTCACGATTAAAAATGTCAAGGTTACGTCAATAGTAATTAGTCACGTTTATAAAAGAGGGACGAAAGATACCAAAGGGACAGTCAAACTCATAACTCTAAAACAAACTGACAACACCATGGCTAAAAATGAAAAAGACAAACAGAAAAACAATAGTACACATGACACAACATAGAAAACTAAAGAATAAACAATACGAACCCCACCAAAAACTAGGGGTGATCTCATGTGCTCCGGGAGGGTAAGCAGATCCTGCTCCACATGTGGGACCCGTCGTGTTGCTTATCTGATTACAAATCCGGTAAATAGTCTAATTCGGTAGGTCACATTCATGAAACCTATTCTGATTTGATAGAAAGGTATATAAGAACCGTGCATATCTAGAATAGTTTAGGAGTAAAGAACTTCTGTTTATATCATTGCTTAAAGCTAAGTGGTAAATTTTGTCACAAAATTGCTCTCAACCATTTTCAGAACAAAAGTTTGTCAACAATTTTAAAGGTCTTAATTCAAAAAGATCCGTTCAATAAAAGAATGATATGCCCGAGAACAAAAGAGACGAATATACAAGACTGTACAGGGGATGACCACACTTGGTTTACAGCAAGACCAAAATCAACAAATACAATAAAAAATGACACATATCCCTTATTATGTGAATATTATGGGAGGGCGTGGCACTTTGTGTTTGACAGTACACATACATGTATTTTCTTATAAGTACCATGAGAAAATATTTGATATTTTGAGACGCATCGCTGTTAGTATTTCTTAATCGTAAAATTAGTGAAGAGAGCAAAAATAATGCGTCTCAAAATTTCATAACGATTGATAGACAAGCAAGTATAGATTAATACTATGTTTGAACAAGTTTATGTTTGTAGTTATTGATCAGTTACTCGGTGGAACCCGATGTCACTTGGCTAAATGAAAACTTAAATGTGCCATTACCTTCAAGGCGTAGCATATGCCGTTATCATTACGTCGGGTTTTTAATCAAATACTAAAGGATTAAAATGTATTCTAACAGGCGGTGAAAATGGATGGCCACCGAATTACACTAACAGGCTTCAGCTGGCTTTATAACACAGACACATACAGAATTTTGCAGGGCATATTAGTATTAAAGCAGGCCAACCCATCCCTAATCTTTAACTAAGTGTACCTAGACAAACCAAAAAATCAGTTAAAAAGGACTTAACTCGTCAAAAACAAAGCAGAACAAAAATCCAAAGTGCACGTGGAGTGTAGTTATGCAAACTAGACAATACGATAATAAGAACAGATTTGAGAGTACTCGCAATATCTGAAAGCTTATTCATAGGCAATAACCACTTGTAAAAAACAGGTCTCTAATGTACAAATTACATATTGATTGATTTGTCCTGAACATGCATGCTATTTTTGCCACTGGACTATAAGAAAACAACAATCTAAAGCAAGTATAAGGAGTCAACTCTCGTATGTCATATAAGTAAACGGAGACTAATTCAGATTACATGTCTTTAAAACCGTAATCCAGCAACAAAAAAAAATATCATCGAGAAGTCAACATATATGTATAGTCTCTAACATAAAAAAGGTGAATTATAAAAGCTATTATGTTGTAAATCGTACAGCCATTTATATCATAAATTTGTTTACATAAGATATATGATAGGTCATGTCATTTATTTGTCACATATATGTAATGAGACGAAAATAAACTGTCAACGCCATGCCAAAAGAAAGAAAAAGAAAGAAAAAAAAACAAAAGACAAACATCTTAATACAAAACCAAAGAATGACTGGGAAACACGGAACTCTTGACGGATGCTTGTGCAATCCATTGAATACCGATTACTCTAGTTTTTGTATGTAATCGATTGAAATTAATTACTTTATCAAAAATGATTACCTTAGTGGTCGATTTTTATTATTTTTTACAAGTATATTTACAATAGTAAAAAAGTTCGTAGTACATAAGCAAAATCGAGACAAGTACATACAGTTGATATTTTGAATCTTTCTATAAACATATAATATTATTAATAATAATTTTAAAAAAAGAATAGAAATAGAAAGCCTAGTGGTCGATTAATGTCAATTACATGCTACACAATAATGTGAAATAAATAAAGAACTTTAAACACAATTATGTTGCTCAACGTATTCGAAATATATAATGAGAATTTAGAACTTTACAACTACCTCTTTTACACAGATGTTTCTAGATAGGACTCAATCTCTTACCGAGGATCCGACCTATTGACAAATTATTGAGTGAGTGATTAAAAACATGCGAACATTTAAGAAGTGACAGCGGCCGTTAAATCACTCTTATACATTCTATTTTATCTGAACTTAAAAATGAAGAATACAGGTAGTTATCATATTTTACTATTCTACTGAAGTTATTGAATTGTAATCCATAAGTATCTGATAATTACATCACAAGTTTTGCTGCAATCGATTAAATTACGATAACATGTAATCGAACAAATCGTAGACTACTGATTACTGTTGATCACTTCAGAATAACAATCTATTACAATCGATTCAATTACAAATTATGATTACAGTACACTATTTCTGTTCCCGGTTGATTTTTACATTTATGATAGAATCATACCCGGAAAAACGCTACGAAAAGAGGAATATTATTTTCGATGCTTGTCTGAACTCCAACATCAACACTTGTGTTTTAAAAATGTAAATTCTGCATCAAATGTTCTGGAAATATCTTTTGTGAACAGTTGTCATTACATAAAAATATTTAATGTTGTCATGCCAACATGTATAAAGACATTTACAGATTTAGGTTGATGCTTACGTGGTTTCATACTTTTTGTCTTTTAACGACAATTTTAACGGTAATAATCAGCTTTGAAATATTGTTCCTACACTACGTACAGTAGGTATCCTCGCTATGTTTGGAATGAAAAACTGTTGATCAAAAATAAAAAAAAGGGGTCAATTTGCTATGGGAGTCATTAACCTCGAAAATTTATTATATTATGTTAAGCATTAAAGTTTTTTTTTAAAGAAGTTAGATTTGTGATAATTTGTTTATAAAATGAATATTTTCTTTTCGGAATTCGATGCGATGTAAAAATTTGCAAATTTTATGGTAACATTCTATAATTAAGGTTCACATAATTTGTTAAATTTTATCTCTTTCACGTACATTCCGAATCAATCGAAATGTGTCATTGTATTTTTTTAATTAACTTTTATTTGAGTAGAAGTTATGTTGAGTTTTTACTTTCAAATAACGTTTGAAAATTGTAGTGTACAAGAGCTAAAAAAGCTATAAATATTCAGGACAATAAAGATTAAAGATGCGTTCCATATTTGTTTATCAAATGTTTCCCACCCTATCTAAAGTTCAAAATCAATCATATGATCAATCTATTCATACGGACGATAGTGTTAAAACAATCAGCATATAGAGGTAAGGTTTACTCTATGTCTTCTATTAATTCTTATTTCTTATAATCTTTGATTTCAAAACATTCATTTTTTGTACATAAATTAGGCCGTTAGTTTTCTTGTTTGCATTGTTTTACATTTTTGTCTCATTGGCAATCATATCAGACCTTTGTCTTTTATA
Organism: Mytilus galloprovincialis; assembly: GCA_037788925.1. Taxonomy (NCBI): domain Eukaryota; kingdom Metazoa; phylum Mollusca; class Bivalvia; order Mytilida; family Mytilidae; genus Mytilus; species Mytilus galloprovincialis. Next base: position 34,104,822 of record CM075343.1, on the reverse strand, counting down.
TTTACAACTAAATGTTACCTTTATCATATGTTTGCCACCAAATTACTTCAAAGTTACTGCTCAAACTTTATAATTCCTGTGTTAAATATTCAAACAGATAGCAAAGTGTGTTCAACTTTGATTCTTTTTATCTTGAAGCTGGTCATAGATAATAATACAAACCAACGTATTCTGAACACCTTCAGTTAATGCACCATATAATAGGTAAATTGATATTTTGCTAAACACATTTATTAATCTCGGTAAATACTTAGCTTGCTGATTACAAATTTAGACTGCTAAAATCATTTTAACAAATCACCTACTCTGTACAGCAAACTGTAATTTGTTTAAACAACAGACAAACACATTCTTTTAGTTAAGCTGTGGTCACACCTTACCGGATAGCACAACTGGATTACTAACGGATGAAACAAAACTTTCTGTTGATCATTTGTTATCCGTTGGTAGTCCGTGCATGTACTGACCAAATAAAACGGACGCATAACGAAAGCACAACGGACAAAAACATGATATAAAACGTACGAGAAACGAAAACGTACTGGACAGAACGGATTTCAAACGTACATCCAACGGACGAGTACCGCATAAAATGGACACCTAACCTATATATATAGCTAGCTACTGGATAAAACGAAACAAGATATGCAGAAAAATAAAGAATGACAATAATAATAAATGTAAGTCGCATAAATTTTCTAAAGGTTTCCGTTTAACGGGTTTTGATTTGTTTTTCAAGAAGCCTCCAAAGCGTAAAGCTCTGGTCTGAATAAGAGCTACTTCATAGTGAAAACGTGTTCTTACTCTAAGATAATAATAAGCATTCATAACACTCAAGAAATCTAACATACCAATAATTGGCGCGAAATTTTCACAGGAATTTATCCGTTTCGCATTTGTTCATCATCCGTTTTATCCGTTATACGTCCAGTAAAAGATCGTTTCACATCCGTTTATCCACATACGTCGGTAGAAGTTCATTGGTGAATTTGTCCACCTGACGTCTGTTCGCGCTCTCCGTTAAGGTGTGACCGGGGTTTAATTATCGATTTGCAGTTTTTTTCATACAAAGTTGAAACTATAGTTAACAGTTGACTTTGTTTTGTAGATGTAGGCTAAGTAAGTGTCTGCATTTTGTTCTTCAGAAAGTCTTGAGTTTTATATTGTATGAAATACATTTATTTTGTAATTTGATATGTTCAATAATGTGTTCTATCAGATACACATGTAGCTACTGTACCCGTAAACAATAAAACAAATGTTTTTATCCTCATTGTTTTAAACATTTTAAATAACCAAGTTTATAAAGTTATGCGATTGACACCTTGTAATGGGTCCTCCACAACTCTTCACTGCAGCAAGATGGCAGATTATCAGCATGAGAGAAACAGGTATGTCGCTGTGACAATTGCACGTATTGTTGGTCATCACCATTCCATTATAAGTCGTTATGAGAATAAAAATCAGGCAACAAACGATGTTCAATACCTTCCGAGATCAAAAAGACCCCCATAACATCTGATAGGGAAAATCAAGCATGATAAAGGTTGGTCAGACGGAAACCCATTGCAAACAATGCAATCCTAAAAAGAGAGTGGTTGCAATACAGGAGACTTTATACAAGAACTGTTCGATATCAACTCATCGCTACTGGTTATCGTGCGTTAGGACCATTTCGGGGACCATTGCTTAAGAACAAACATACAGTGGTCCGTATTCAATGAAGTGCAGAGCTCACCAAAGTTGGAAACGAGCATCGTGGAGGCTCCGAAGATCCATTGTTCCAATGGAATTCGGTTTATCTTCCCTGGCCCGATCGTAGCCCGGATTTGAACCATATCGAGCATACATTTTGTATATTGGACACTATTGGGAGTAAAATTAAAAAACAACATGTTTAAAAATTGCTTGCGTCCGAAGATCTTTTCTGGATTTACCTTCATCAGGAACGCTCAAAGCCAAACATTGGAAATCCGAGGATGTACAAGTATCGAAACCGTTGAAGAGCTATATGACAAAAATATCTAAACTTAATAGCCAAATTTATCTAAAGTCAACTTTGCCTGAGGAAGTTGAAACCCACCTTTAACCTTAAAAATTTAAAAATTTAAAAACGGACAATTTTAGAAAAAAGTTTAATTAATCATGTCAGTACCGAAATACTGACTACTGAGCTGATGATACCATCGGGGACTGACAGTCGACCAGCAGAGGTATCGACCCAGTGATGTAAAAAATTGAAAACAACACGCTAAATAATTGCATGCGTCTGAAGCGCTTTTCTGGATTTACCTTCATCAGAAACGTGCACGGAAGGACATCCCCAGTACAAACACGTCAAGACATAAACAATGTCTTCCATCAGGAATGGTTGCGATTACCTCAGCAACAAATTAGTCGACTGATGGCAGGAATCAGAAGACGTTAAGAGGCGGTTATTCGTTTGAAAGGAGGCTGCACCAAGTACTAGTTCTTTAGCGTATATATAACGATCAACCATGATGTCAACAATCATCTTAACCTTAATTTTTAAAATTTCTGACATTGAAATGTTCGACTACAGTGAAAGTTGTAAAATTCATTTATGTTCTACAAAAAATACTTCATTTTGATATCAAAATTGTGGTTAGATAAACATTTGTTTTCATACATTTTTTTATTCGTTTTAATGCCAGTATTATCATTATCTATGTTTCAATATTATTTTACATATATTTTATCATATTTTATCCAAAATAAGAAGCTGATTTTTCAAGGTTTGAAAAATCCAGGTGTGGCAATATTTTTTCCATGTGTATATTTATTGGTCTAAGGTTTATTGTACTAAATGTTTGATTAAGTGAAGTGATTTTGATTGCCAAATTATATAGACTCTGTAGAAAAGACAACAATCAAAAGTCTTGTAATGCTTCTTGTATCTACTGTTTTTTTTTCCATATATTTGGATGTATTCATCTATTTTTAATTTAGGGATTAAAAGATTGCAATACAGAAGTAAACATTATCTAGTAAAATGTTAAATGTAAACTAGTTATCCAGATGAGTTAAATATATTCAGAATGTTCAAGAATGAAACGAGAGTTCTAAATCCCACTCCCTTATACATGTGAATAGATTGGAACACATTTATTTACAACAGAGGTCTCAACAGTCAAAAAAATATCTTGTGTCTACCCCCCGAAATTCGACGGGTATAGAAATATGGTCACCTCGAACAGCTAACTTTTGAGGAAGTGGGAATGTCTGGGTTGTATACATAAGACATATTCAAAGCCATTAGTTAGTTAGAACATGGATACTAAATATAAGCCTAGTATAGGTTTAGTGCGTGGGTCTCTTAGGTCTCTTAATTCAAAAAAAACTTTAATAAAAACAACTCTTATTTTTCTAGTGGCAACCCAAACGACATGAATTGAGTTTCCAGATACACTACAGTCAGCTGGTAGCCAACGTCTGAAAAAAAGTAGAATCTGCGTAGACATTGCTTTCAAAGCTAGGCACATACCACAATTAATGTCTAAATTTGTTTCTATTCTATTTTTTTGCAAATTAGTGTTGGTAAACTTTTTTTGAAGGCAATGTACAGTACAAATTTATCCCGCATTCACAAAAATGCACATTGCCATCTCACAAAGTTGGTTAATACACATTCATATATGAATAGATAAGTCAAACGATATTAAAAAAAAACTGTAAATATTACCTTTCGACAATGTCTAGTCACTCTATACATATAAAAATCATCCACAAATTCAATTCAACTCGCTTTCTTCATTTCCAACCCATAAAAACTAAGATTTTAATAAGAAAGGAAACAAAAAAAAAAAAAAAACTCACTAAATTAAAGGTAACTTTTTTGTCAACGGATTTAGAGGTCATTATTTTGATGTCTTTGGTCAGTTGTTAGTTTGATAGTGATAACGATTTTTACACAGTGTTGACTGCTGTAATTCAATTTTCCACATGTTTATCTTCTATGTATGTGTGTTATGCTGGTAACATTGTTGTCTATATGATGAAGTAGTATTCCACTGTCATTCAAGTGAGAAATTTAGCTTGCTTTAACATTATGTTCACTACACAATTTCCTAATAAGGAAATGCCTTCACCAAGTCCGGAATGTGATTGTTGGTTTTCATTCGTTTGAGATGTTTGAGCTTTGGATCTTGGAATTTATAAAGAGACTTTCCTTATTGAGTTTTCCTTAGATATCGGTATTTTTTTTGCTATTTTGCTTTTTTTCTGAAATTAACGTATCGTAGAAATGATGAACACTGCGTGTATACTAACAAGAAAGATCCATCCACAATTAAGCAATTAAGCGAATGGTTTTACTTAATCTTCTAAAAAAACAATGGTAAATCGGCTGAAACAGATCGTATTATACAATGATACATGCTTGTAAGCAAAGAATTTTGACTTATCTGGCGACATGTATTGTTTGAGACAGGTTCAAATAAAAACTAATAAACATAGTAATAGTGTTTTATTTTTAAGCGAGAGTACACCATATTTACAGCATTGTGACAAAAATGTTTATGCTTTGATGTCAAGTGTGATTTGCCCTAAATCGACGCAATAATCTATTTTTTTGAAATGTTCTTTTTTTTCCTTTTTTTTCTTTAATCAATGATAAAAATCGTAAAGGGCTTTAAGTTTTTAATACTTACTGCATCAATGTGAAATATCAGGCTAACCCTTTAGGTGCATATGGTAATTTACCGTGATGAAGTTAGTTTGAACAACAAAAAGTTCTTTGTTATTATATTTATTGAACAGTTTCCGTCCCCGAGGGTATCACCAGCCCAGTAGTCAGCACTTCGGTGTTGACATGAATATCAATTATGTGGTCATTTTTTATAAATTTCCTGTTACAAAACTTTGAATTTTTCGAAAAAAATAAGGATTTTCTTATCCAAAAAATAGATTACCCTAGCCGTATTTGGCACAACATTTTGGAATTTTAGGTCCTCAATGTTCTTCAACTTTGTACTTGTTTTGCTTTACAACTATTTTGACACTGATCAGTCTTATGTAGACGAAACGCGCGTCTGGCGTAATAAATTATAATCCTGGTAACTTTAATAACCATTTTCTTTTCTCTACTGTATTGGACTTTCTGTTTTGAATTTTCCTTGACATACGGTATTACATTGTATTGCTAAAAAATAATTTTTTTGGGGTGGGGGGTGGGGGGTGGGGGGTAGGAGTCTTTTTCCTTTCTACGACTCCATATATGCAAAACAATACTAAGAGTTTTGACAATAAAACATTAAATGCATTTCAAAGTACAAAACGCATAATATAACTGTTGTTTCAATAAAAAAAATCCATAAAGATATATGGATAGGAAACCCTATGAAAAACTACTCCAAAAAAACAAAAAGGTATTTTTAAAAGGACACTTCACTAAAGCAAAAAAAAAAAAAAAAAAAAAATAAATAAATAAAAAAAAAAAAAAAACAGATACAAAAGAAACAAATTACACAACATGACGTTAAATATCTATAAAAGGAAATAAATATATACAGAATAACAGAAATCACATCAGTTCAGCTTTATTCTTCATAAACTCATCATAGTTACCAGGACTAAATTTTATATATACTTCATACGAACTTAAAAACAAGTTAGATAGTAATTAATATCGTTCATTTTGTGTTTTGTAGAGATCATAATGGCAACTGAGCAAGCACATGTGGCATATGTTTGCTTCAAGAGATAACAAAAACTTGCAAACACTATTGTCCACAATGTGAAGAAGCTCTTTGTGATGAGTGCAAAGAACATCATAAATTATTAAAGGTCACTCGAAGTCATAAACCTATACCAATTTCGGATTATAAATCAATTCCGTCATTTATAACTGACAAACAGCAATCATGTATCTTCCACAATGAACAGTACCAGCAATATTGCGTTGACCATATGTTGCCTATTTGTTTCAAATGCATCAATGACCATCGTAAATGTAATGTTTCTACACTTGGGGAGGTTACCAATAATTTCAAATCCTCTCAGCAATTTTTAGATTTAGAATCAAGACTAGAGGACTTATTACACAATATCGATAAAATCAAACAGGACCGACGTGCCAATGTCACTAACATTGAAAAAACGAAAACGAGACTTGTTATAGAGATTCGACTGAAAAAAGCGGAAATAAACAAACACTTAGACAATATTGAGAAACAAATTATTAAAGATCTTGAAGAGAAGGAGTGTCAAAGTAAAGATAGTATTCAGAAAGTTTTATCGTCTATCAAAGAAAAAGAAACCATGGTAACTCAATGTCAGACCAATTTCCTAACCATTAAACAATATGCATCCGATCTTCAAATAGTTCTTGGAATCACAGAAATTAAGATGAAAGTTTATGAAAATGAACAGTATATGCAGTCATTGATAGAAGCAAAAAGCTTACAGCAGCTTGACCTAGTATGGAAGTTAGACCCAGTTTTGCAAAGTATTTTCAGCAGTTCAAAGAATTTTGGTTCAATTGAAATGAAAACTAAAACAAGCAACATTGAGTTTATTAGAGCAAAAGATAAGCAAGCGCAGTTGCATGTAGTAACGACCAGAAAAACTATTGACGATGTGAAGTTGATTCTACAGAAGGAGATTACAACAGACGGAATGAATATAAGGGGATGTTGTATATCCGAACAGGGGGACCTTTTGTTCACCGATTATCAATACATGAATGCATCGCTTACCGTGATTGCATTCGATAATACACTCAAAGATAGAATGTCACTTGATCCTAGTGTGGGGTTTGACATAACACTGGTTGACAAATTAACTGTTGCTATTACAACCGGGGATTCACTCATGCAGAACGGTATTTATATCATAGATATAAAAAACCAACGCGAAGTAAAGTTCATCAAAGTTCCTGGTCGTCCAAATGGAATTACACGAGATCACGACTCGCTGTTTGTTTGTGTTGATGAACATGGTATATATAAAATAAATGCTTCGGAAGGTACTACATCTTGTGTGATCAGTTGTAATTTATCGTCACATTCATACGTAGCTGTCTTCACTGACAAGATATACTACACTAATCACAGAGATAACAGTGTAGTTTGTTGTGATCGTAATGGATCAATTGTTTGGACTTTTAAAGATGAACTGGTTTTGAATGAACCGGAAGATATCGTTGTTGATAATAATGGTAACGTGTTTGTTGTTGGAGAAAAATCTTCGAATGTTGTCATTTTATCAAGTGATGGAATTTATCACAAACAAATCCTGACCAAAGATGACGGTCTATCTTCTCCTTCAGCTATTTTCTTTGATACCAAGAACAGAAAACTTCTTGTTGCAAATACCAAGAAAACTGCTTTCGTTTACAATATTTCTTGAGAATTTATAGAAAAATATGCCTATTAATTTTATGTGTTAAACAAAACAGTAGTAATTGTGTTCAGGAAAGTATGAAAAGTAACAATTTTTTTGAATATAATAAAAATGATAGTAAATAAAGTAGATTGAATGTGTGTGGAAATGAAAAAAAAACATCAATTATCAGCAACCTTTTAATACATTGTATTTGTTCAATGTTAGTTGCTTAGAACAAGCTATCAATTAACTGCAAGTACTCTCCGATATGTTACTAGTGTCTTTTTGTTGTTGGAATGTACAAGTACCCGACCACGTCCACTTTTATATTTGTCCATCTAATGAGTAACGCCTTTTTTCAATTGATTTGTATAGTTCGTTTTTATATTTTACTGTTATACCACTGTCCTAGGTTAGGCGAAGGTTGAAATTCCGCTAACATGTTTAACCCCGCCACATTATGTATGTAACTGCCTGTCCAAGCCAAGAGTGATTTAATCAGTGGTTGTCGTTTGTTTAAGTGTTACGTATTTGTTTATCGGGGCCTTTTATAGCTGACTATGCGGTATGGACTTTGCTTATTGTTAATGCCGTACGGTGATTTATTAGTGTTAATTTCTGTTTCAATTTGGTGTTTGTGGATAGTTGTCTCATTGGCACAACGTGGCAATCATACCACATCTTTGTTATATTTACATTTTAATCAATACAATGCCTAAATACCTATGCAAATTTATTATTTGCATTAGGATCAAATGACGCAGATTGTACTCATGTCAGTCATATTTACAAGAAGTTAAAAGAACTTTATCTTGTTCATTATATTTGCTGAGATGTTAATATGAGGCAGAAACATTTGACGTTGTGTGGCAAATATTTCATGCATGTTCAAGTCAATGTTCAAGTTGATATCGTCTTCCAGCATTATAGAAAAATATATATCCAAGTATTTGACATTTTGTTTTGTTCATTAGGTCCTGACAGAACAAACTGCGTAAAAAAATCACTTGAATATTCCAATTATTTGAAAAAAGGAGAAACGGACAAACAGTCGTAGTATTTATAGATTTGGTGTATAAGAATATTTTTGTACAACTAACTGTCTTGTTTTCCTTCCCCGTGTTTGAATGTATCATTCAATAAATTGGATTCGCAAGGATATATAAACCTTTTATTGTTAGTTTTTAACCTTTACTGAAGCAGACAGATAATTCATGATGCAGAGTGCTGTTTTTGAGTGATATGTTGATAGTAACACGTTCCTGACGCAGATTGTTTGTTTTGATCGTTCCTAGCACAGATTGTTGATTTTGAGCATTTCTGACGAAAAGTGTTAAATTTAAGCGTTCCTTTAGCAAATTGATTTTTTTTAACTGTTCCTGAATCATATTGTTGATTTTGAGCGTTCTTCTACATGTAGCAGATGGTTGATTTTGAGCTTTTCTAAAGCAAATTGCAAGTGATGAGCGTTCCTGAAGAAGATTGTATATTTTGTGCGTTCATGTTGATGACCATTGATTTTGAACCTCCCTGAGGGAGATCGATTGATTTTGAGCGTGCCTAACACATATTTTATTTTATTTAGAGCGTTGTTTTCAGAGATTTTTGCTTTGAGCTCTCTTGAGCAAGACTAGAACAAATGCAAATATGGTTTGTGTGTCAAATAGAACCGTTTTTACTTTTTAATGGTGATATGAAAACAGGCGGTACTTAACAATATTATAAATTTAGAGTTTAATAAATTAAATTTAACCTAAACTGTTTGTTAAGTGATTAATTTGATTTGAAATATCAAATATCAGCGACCTTTCAATACATATTATCTGTTCCATGAATCAGGCTTATTGAAGTAGTATGAGGAATTGTTTCAAGTGTATAGAGTCAGCTGTTCAGATACAGACTAAGCAACACGTATCTTATACGTATCTTATACTTACTTGTGTTTACTTAAATCATAGTCAATACAACGCTTAAATATACTCATGAATAGTAAGCAAAGGTAAAAGCCTTATAATTTGATGTACCAGACGTGTTTCGTCTAAACAAGAATCACAAGTGACGCATAGATCAAAATTGTAAGAATGTCAAACAAGTATAAAGTTGAAGAGCTTTGACGACCCAACATTCCACAAATTTACCGGATTTGTTATCACATAAGCAACACGACGGGTGCCACATGTGGAGCAGGTTCTGCTTACCCTTCCGGAGCACCTGAGATCACCCCTAGTTTTTGGTGGGGTTCGTGTTGTTTATCCTTTAGTTTTCTATGTTGTGACATGTGTACTATTGTTTTTTCGTTTGTTTTTTTCATTTTTAGCCATGGCGTTGTCAGTTTATTTTAGATTTTTCAGTTTGACTGTTCCTTTGGTATCTTTCGTCAATCTTTTAAAGAGATTGTTGCTTTGAGAGTTCTTGAAGCAGATAGTTCATTTTGAACATTGCTGACTCAGATTTACAATTGTGGGCGTACTTTGAAGCCGATTTTTTGCCTTCCGCAATCCTTACGAAGATAACATTTAACACACAATAAAACACAAAATAAAACATACTGATTACACGTATATATAGAAGAGATAAATACATCGCTTATCAATTTAACGTTATGTCCTATTTTCTTAGTTTTTGCAATAGCGTTTTCTATTTTCTTATGTCTCACATTCGATAATAGACCAACACAAAGAAAAATAAAGAGGGAGCCAAAAAAATTGTCAATACAATATAGAGAAGTTATATGATTGCCAGTGAGAAATAATCCATCATAAAGTATATTCCATAATAACTGGCCCAGGCATAAGAAATGAAAAATAAATGCAATAGACAAACCCTAAGGGTAAAATTTATAACAAAACGTGGCACGAAATACAAATATGACAGACATGAACCAACTACAACAACTAAACTGTGTGTTTCTGACGTAAGACAAGTGAAAGAAAACCAAGATAAGACAATGTAAGAACAAATTGCAAAAATCAGTTGAAATAAGCTATATACAATAAATCGGTAGAAGGACAAAAAATTCAATAACGGTAAAACAGTAGAAACGTAAAAACTAGGATGCAGTATCCCGTTTTTGATAACAGTTACGATCAAATATGCAAACCAGACCACTGTATATATGAACGAACCTGGTCAAGGTTTTAGTATGTTTGTGGTAAGAAATCCGTGACTTAACAATTTATCAGTTATACATTTTAAATGGGAGAATAAAGGAAAGATGTAACTGACTTTCCAGGCAAATTGTACGAATAACGGACTCCATTAAAATTCAGTGCAAATAGTTCGCTTTGATCTTGAATATTCGAGACTACAACGACAACGGTTCCAGGCGGATTTTCGAACGCAACCGATCGCAATCCATTCATGTTATCTGTCGAGTCGATTCTGACTGCTTGTGTCTTGACTACCTTTGTCAAATGACCTATGATGTAGTATTCAACCTCTTTTTGGTATCGGTCAGATCCAGAATAAACTGTTACTACACCTCTACAATCTTTGCAGCCGTGAAATTGGACGATAGGCTCATGGTTTTTCAATTTTTACATTTTCGCAACACACGCAACCCAAACAATATGGGATAATGATATATTTTTACCTCCGCAATTTATGAAAAAGTATACATTTTTAAAATCGAAATAATATGAAAAGGGTGGGTAAACAGAAGCCCAGCGACATCCCTATCAATTAAGTGCCCCCCCCCCCCCAATTATACTATAAAAAGCATATTGGAACTCATTGCAATTTACAACATTATTACAATTCAAGTAAAGCATCAAATAAAAACATTTTTAATACATTCTATGTGTTCCATGATTTAGACTTGATGATTTTTAAATAACTGGTAGGCATAGCTAATGATAAGAATGGAAATGTGTTTGTTGTTGGACAAGAATCTTCGAATGTAGTCATCATATCAAGTGATGGAAAGCATCACAAACAAATCCTGACCAAAGATGATGATCTCTCTTCTCCTTCTGCTATTTTCCTGGATTAGGAGAACAAGAAACTTCTTGTAGCAAATATTGAGATAACTGCGTTCGTTCATAATATTTTGTGAGAATAAATAGAAAATGATGCATATTCAGTTTATGTTTTTAACAAAACAGTTTTAATTGTATTTAGGAAGATATGAAAACAAGCCGTTTATAAGAATATAATAAAATTGAAAGTTGAATAAAGTAGATTGAATTTGTGTGGAAACAAAAAAAATCCTGAATTATGAGCATTCTATTTGTTCAATGAATAATGCTTAATGAAGAAGTATAAGAAGTTACCTTAAGTGTATACAGTCACCTTTTCAGATACAGACAAAGCAACACGTATATAATACTTACTTTGGTATACTTTAGTCTTAGATGCATGAATGTTTTAATAGTTGTTAGTGGCTTTGAACTAGCTGTCAGTTAACTGCAAGTACTCTCCGATATGTAACTAGTGTCTTTTTGTTGTTGAGATGTACAAATACCCGGCCACGTCCACTTATATATTTGTCAATCTGATGAGTTAAAACTTTTTCAATTGATTTTTATAGTTCGTTTTTATATTGTACTGTTATACCACTGTCCCAGGTTAGGGGAGGGGTGGGATCCCAAAACCATGTTTAACCTCGCCACATTATGTTTGTATGTGCCTGTCCAAAGTTAGTAGTCTGTAAATCAGTGGTTGTCGTTTGTTTTAGTTTTACATATTTTTGTACAACTTACTGTCCATCTTGTTTTCTTTGAAGGTATCATTCAATAAATTGGATTCGCAGAGATATAAAATCCTCTAACTTTTATTGTTGTTTTTTTACGTTTACCGTAGCAGACAGATAATTGATTTGAGCGTCCCTGATGCAGAGTGTTGTTTTTGGGCATTGCGGACGCAGATTGTTGATTTTGAACGTTCTTGAGGCATATGTTGATAGTAACACGTTCCTGACGCAAATTGTTTGTTTTAATCGTTCCATACACAGATTGTTGATTTTAAGCATTTCTGACGAACAATCTTAAATTTAAGCGTTCCGTTAGGAAATAGTTTTTTAACGGTTCCTGATTCATATTGTTGATTTTGAGCTTTTCTAAAGCAGATTGCAACTGATGAGCGTTCCTGAAGAAGATTGTATATTTTGAGCGTTTATGTTGATGACTATTGATTTTGAACTTCCCTGAAGGAGATTGGTTAATATTGAGCGTGACTAACACATAATTTTTATTTTGAGCGTTCCTTTCAGAGATTTTTGCTTTGAGCTTTCTTAAAGCAGAAAGTTGATTATGAGCGTTTTTAACGCAAATAAATAATTTCGGACGTTTCGGAAGCCGATATTTAATTTTCAGCGATCATGGCGACGATCAATTAAGAACAAATCACGTCGGTAATTCACAGTTTTGCTAAAGTGAGAATTTTATGCATTATATAGCCAGGTCACAGAAGTATCAGTTAAAATCAACATAATACACGTACTATCATTAAGTATTTATCACACAATAACACATAGTTGTTATACTGCAATTACATGTATATATACAAAAGATGAATATGTCGTTATTTATTTAACATTATGTCCCTTTTTCTGTATTTTCTTAGACTTGTTAATTTTGAAGTGTTCCCTTTATTAAAAGGTATCGTAAGAAGCACCACAGTCCGATGAACGTTGAACTCTGTGGCACATTGATGATAATATTACACTTGCGTCATAAAAGTTGTACTTTGCAATACATACATGTACAATTAATGAAATATTTAATATGGATTACAATGAATCAATGCTTTCAAAATATCAAAGAGAGGCGACAGATTTCAAAGGCACATTCTAACTCATAAGTGGAACATAAACCAACAAATAAAAAATGTCAGAAGACGGAACAAAAAATAGCAATCAATAAAATATGAAGATGTGATTGCCAATGAAAAGTATCCACCATACAGTATAGTCGCAAATTACTGGCCCAGACATGAGGAATGTAAAAACAATTCAATAGGCACAACTTTGGGCATAATTTATAACAAAACGTAAAACCACAAAAAATACTGAACTCCAAGGAAAATTCAAAACGGAAACTCCCCAATCAAATGACAGTTAACAATCAAACATTGTACGTAGTTAACATTTGACGGAAATGAATTAAAAACAACGACAATTACTTAATTACAGGGTTTAAGAAAATGAGTGACTTATTCATTTTTTTCATTGATGCCCTCTCCGGAAACTGTCCTTAACTTTTAATCCAAAACCTTTCCCGAGCAAATCTGTCGGTCCTTGCCCATCCCACGTAGTGTCATTTTATAGTGATGGTAAGGTTTTTGATTATTAAAAATAATTTGTACATTATCGAATTGGTTTTTTTAATATTGCTTGTGCAGTCTCTTATAAATCTTTTTAATATTGGCAAATACAGTCAGTTGATTTAAAATTTCTTTTTATGCATATATGTTTTATGTACTTGTATGAATAAATAGCTGTGTAAATATATGTAACTGTATATCGTGAAACTATAATAAAATATTGAAACTGAAACTAAATTTACAACTTGTACAACATGATTGAAACATTTATCATCACGAAATCATTTCATTTGTTGATCTTTAAACTTTATTTAAACAATTATGAAATGATTATTTGTTTATTTTACAAGTTTTGCACACCTTTACTGGAATTGAAAAAATCAAAAATCTATTATCGTGTTTTTAAAGTCCGTCAGTATAAATCAATGTGCATCATGTGATCTTATTTCTTCCTTGTTAAAGAAGAGTGGATGATAACCCCTGATTCGTTGGGCATTTTGTTTAGGTAAGGCATACACAATGTTTAATATAGCTCAACCATTTTATACATACACTTTTTAAAGAAACTTGTGAGAGGCTCTTCATTCATTTTTTTATTCCAAATAATGTGTCTCTCAAATTTATCTCACAGTGTACCAAAATGAATACAGGTCATAATATGCCGTAAAAAATGGCACGAAATAAAAACAAAATAACCAATAAACTCACAAAATTATTCTATATCTGTACACTTTGTATATTTGTTTAAAATTATGCTCAATTTATAATCGACTAAAAAGACATTATCTTTCAAATTGTCGGTCGGAATTAACTATTTTGTGATAGTATACTGCCGGCCTTTAAAAAAGCAACACATATTTTGTTTATTTTTTCATCAAATCATCAATAACTGAATTTCCGTCGACAATCAAAAATCGCAGAATTTGAACGTTTAACCAATTAATCAATCCATCAATCTAATTTAGTAAACGATCTTCTTGAAACGAAATGAGAAATACAGAAATGATTTTTTTTTTGTGTTAAGATCAGTTATAAATTAATGATTTTCCTTTTTGTCACAACTGAGAAATGAAAATTGAAATTAAGTCCTAAGAAATTTACAAACAGTTAAAAAGTGCACTTTCTTTGAGAACAATTTCGCGTTATAAATTTACTTTTAATTCCCTGAAGCTTCAGAGCAGGTACATGTAGACTAAAAGTCATAACCCGTAAGTTAACTCATGTGACCACGGCCAACCTGCAGTTTCACGTTACGTTATTTCAATCAAATTAGGCAACGTCATACAATGTATGCAGCACAGTATAAAAGCTACAATGTCAGTTTTTTTACCAAGTCGTTGGCTGTCATGGTAGGCTACATAATCAACTTAAGTATTGTAAGGTTTAACTGCACACTACATTACTCATGTTACTGCAAAAAAAACCAGACTGAAATGTGTGTAATGGGCAACATTAGAAGGAGGAAAACTTGAATTAAAACATTCCCAACATAATAAGTTATCTTTCTATATATCAATTAGGATTTTTTTTACATGTGTCTTTGCCTTTGATCATTGACATGACCAAAATTATGTGAAAACCACGATTTTATTGCATACTAAATAATTTAAACGTTAATATAAAAAAAGATGTTGTATGATAGCCTTTGAGACAACTCTCCACAAGAGACCAAAATGACACAGCAATTAACAACTATAGGTCACCGTACGGCCTTCAACAAGGAGCATTTAGATTTTTATCACTAGTAACAACAGGTCAAAAAAACAAGAAAGTACGATTCGAGAGTACTCGCAGTTACTAACAGCTAGTTAAAAGCCAAATACAATTAATAATAAAAATCATGCAAGACTAAAATCAACTAAAACACATCACAGGGATTTAGTATTTTAACTTCATTGCAAGTCAAGGAAGACATTCCAAAAATAAATGTATCGACAGCCAGTAGGATAGTTATATTCAATTTTATATTTAATGCGTAATGTGTATTTTAAAATGAAAAACGAAAAAAAAACTATCCGAGTTTCTAAAGTCCGTCAGTATATTTATAAGTTTACAGAACAAAAGATGCAATATGGAAGAAAAATCCGAATATCCATTCTCTAATACGCACTTATTGACACTGAACACATATGAAGTAAATATGTCACTAGCACACTGTGTTACTAATAATGTCGTCTTATCAATACATCCCGAGTGTTGACGGTATAGAAAATTACCATTCCTAGATTTTATCGCGTCTTTGAAGTAAAACATCTCCTAACGTGGGACGTCTGTTTGGATGTGAGATATGTATACATTTTCAACCTGTCGGAGAGATCTCGTTAAATACGAAGCATCTTGATGTGACAACAATGAACCATTGATTGCAACAGTTCTTCTGTTTGCATTTGCAATCAACATTTCCAACGTTCTTCTAGGCAATCACATCTAAGACAAACTACCTAATGTATTGATCGTTTTGTAGTAGTCCTGAATATGCATGAAAAGTTGTCACTGGTCGTTAAGCAAACACCAATTAATCAATCCATCAATCTTATTTAGTAAATGATCTCATCTCTTTACTGAAACTCTACTCTATAAAAATGACACAGATTTGACCAAAAAACCCACACTTATTTGTGTTTCATGTCGTCACACTTGAAAAAATCATGAGAAAGAGAATCAATGTTGAGACTTGACAATTGGCCACTGATTTTAAAGTTATGACGTCTCTACTTCTTATTATCTAAATGTATATTTATAGATAAAAGCTGCCTCGTTTTGCAAGCATTATGTCCATAAAAACAGGTAATTGATATCCTTATATGCAAAGGAAACAAAGAAAACAAGCGGTCAGACAGGAGATATTAGAAAGAAATGACCGTGCATTTATACAGGATAATACCTCTTTGAAGGTCTATATGTAGTTGTCAATAACAAATATTATATACCATTATGGTATAGTTCCATGTAATCCACGCCATACATATGTTTTTCTTTTATTCCGTAGAAATGAATAGATCAATAAAGGAATTGCGATTTATTCAGAATTTTTAATCAAGAGTTAAATATGGCACGCAAACAACCAGGCAAATGCTTTTACGTCACGAACACAATACATACAATATCGGTTAAATCACTGACATTTTCGTTGTTGATACAACAAATACCGGTCAGCGTTTGATATATATAGTTGAGAAACTTGCCACAAACAAGTCCATCTCTAAACATCCAAAACTTTAACAAAATAAGGTAACAAAACAGACCATCAATTTAATATACACTTACAAAACAAACTTTTTTTTTAATCTTTCAGAAATTCAAAATGACCACTAACACCAGTATATGTGGCATTTGTTCACTCCGCCAGATAACACAAACATCGACACACTGGTGCCCGCAATGTGAAGAAGCTCTTTGTGATGAGTGCAGAGATCATCATACATTACTAAAAGTCACGCGAAGTCACGAACCTATACCAATGTTGGACTACAAGTCGATTCCGTCATTTATAACTGACATACAGCAATCGTGTATCTACCACAATGAACAATATCAACAGTACTGCGTTGAACATGCATTACCTATTTGTTTCAAATGTATCACTGACCATCGTACATGTAACGTTACTACTCTTGGGAAAATCATCAATAACGTCAAGACCTCTGAGCATTTTCTAGACTTAGAATCAAGACTTGGCGACTTATTAAACATTTTTTATTACAAAATATCAACCAAATTAAAAAGGACAGAAATTCTAATGTGACAAAAATTGAAGAACGAAAACGCGACTTGTTAAAGAAATTCAACAGAAAAGAGCAGAAATAAAGAAACGACTAGACAATCTTGAGAAACAAATTATAAAAGATCTTGACGAAAAGGCATGTCAAAATTGCGAGAGTATTCAGAATGTTTTATCCTGGTACTTTTGATAACTATTATCACCGGTCAAAGAAACAGAAATCATTATCAGTAAATGTCAGGAAAATTTCCAAAAGATGAAACAATACGCATCTGATCTTCAAACATTTCTCGGAATGAACGAAATTGGGGTCAAAATTTATGAAAATAAACAATATCTGCAGTCAATGAAAGAGGCAAAACGTTTGGAGCAGCTTGAACTAGAATGGACGGTAGACCCATTTGTGGAAACTATTTTGAACAGTTTAAGAACTTTGGATCAATTAAAATGAAAACTCAAACAAGCAGCATTGAGTTTACTAGAGCGAACAATAAGGAAGCACAGTTACAAGTAGTAACAACGAAGAAGACTATTGACGATGTGAAGTGGATTCTACAGAAAGAGATTACAACAGACGGAATGGACATTAGGGGTTGTTGTATGTCAGCAGAGGGGGACATATTATACACTGATTATCAAGTCCAGGGTGCATCGCTTACCGTAATTGCATCAGATTATAAACTCAAAGACAAAATGTCACTAGATTCTAGTTGGGGGTTTGAAGTAACAATGGTTGACGAAAGGACTGTTGCTATTACATCCGGGCAATCACGAAAAAAGATCGGTATTGATATCATAGATTTGAAGAAAAAACGCAAAAAAAAATTCATCAAACTTCCTGGTCGTACATATGGAATCACAAAAGATCACGACTCGCTGTTTGTATGTGTAGAAGAACATGGTATATACAAAATAAATACTTTGGACTATACTACATCACGCGTGATCTGTTGTAGCCTACCGATATATTCATACGTAGCTGTATCCATAGATAAGATATACTACACTAATCACAAAGACAACAGTTTAGAATGATGTGATCGTAATGGGTCACGTGTTTTGACTTTAAAAAATAAATTGGTTTTGAATGAACCGGAAGGTATCGCTGTTGATAGCAATGGAAACGTGTATGTTATTGTAGAAAAATCGTGGAATGTAGTCATTATATCAAGCGATGGAAAACATCACAAACAAGTCCTGACCAAAGATGACGGTTTATGTTCGCCTTCTGCTATTTTCATTGATAGAAAGAATAGAAAAATTCTTGTTGCAAATACTAAGAAAACTGCTTTCGTTTACAATATTTCATGAGAATAATTAAAAAAAACCGAATGCACAAATGAGTTGTGTGTAAATCAGAAATGTTCTTACATCTTTGCTGGTGATTTAAAAACAAACGATTCTTGACAATGTTATAAAATTGAAAGTTGAATAAAGTAACTTGCATGTAAGCTATTTGTTGAGAATTAAGTCAATGGTGATTTTTTTTATGGAAATGAATAAAGCCTCAAACAAAAACATCACAATTTCAATACATTTTATGTCTTCCATGAATAAGGCTGATTGATGTAGAAATATAAACTATTTTAAGTGTATATAGTCAGCTTTTCAGCTACAGAATAACAACACGTATTTAATAAGTAATATGCTATACTAACATCATATTCATTACAATGCTGAAACATACCAATGCAAATTGATTTTTTGCGTAGTGATCAAAAGACGGAGATCTTAGTCTTGTCAGTCATATTTACCTGAAGTTGTAACTCACTTTGCTGAGATGTTTGTATGAGGGAGAAACAGTCACCTATTGTTTACCTGCTTGGAGATGTGTTCAACTTAATTGATTGATTGGTGGATGTTTAACGTCGAGTTGCAAATGTTTCATGCATATTCAGGACGATGTTCAAGTTACCGTCTTTCAGCAAAATAGAAAACGAAATCAAGATATTTGACAGATTATTTAGTTCATTTTGTCTTAAAAGAAGAATATACCGCGTCAAAAAATCATCCAAACTGTCCAAACAATTGGTGAAATGTACAAAAAGGCGTAGTACTTATAGATTTGGTGTACACTATTGTTTTTAGAGAACTTTCCTTTTTATATTCCTATAATGGATCATAAGGTAATGAAGACTTGCAAGGATAATTTATATCCACCTCTGACTTTCATTGTTGGTTTTAAGCATTTTTGAAGTAGATCGTTGATTTTGAGCGTCCACGAAGCAGATTGTTGATTTTGAGTGCTTCTGAAGCAGATTGTTGATTTTGAGTGCTTTTGACGCAGATTGTTTAAATTTGTATTATTGACGCAGATTGATGGTTGTAAAAAGTAATATTAACAAAAATAACGCACTCCTTGGAAAATTCAAAACGGAAAGTCCGTATTCAAAAGGCAAAATCAAGAGCTGAAACTCATGAAAAGAATGGTTAAAAACTGTCAAATTCCTGACTTTGTAAAAGCATTTTCTTATGTTAACAATGGTAGAAGAATCCAGATGTGATAGATAACAAAACCTCTAACTTGTACGATAGTCATTTTAAACTCCATTATATTGACAACAATGTTAAACAATCAACAAACATATGTCATAATATGTAACAATGTCAAAATAAGGCTATAGCAGTCAACGTTGTGTTATAATTTAATCACTTTAGAATAAACCATTATGTAATAGAGACACACAAAACCGAATACATACAAAACACTTTAGCAAAAATGAAACATAAGGATACAAAATTTCACCATAACATAATAACGCAATGACGGGATGTATAGGTACAGAGCAACATACACACGCAGCAAGATATATATACAAAGCACATAAGCAAAAATAATAAAAAAAGAATACAAAGGTTTAACAATAGAACAATAATACAATGCCGTGATGTATAAGTACAAAACTAAAAACATACTAAAAAGTAATAGTAATATTGATCAACCTTCTACTCAGACACTGGTTCTTGAGGCAGATTGTTTTTTTTGTCGTTTCTAACGCAGTCTGTTGATTTTGAGCATTTCTTATGCAGATTGTTGTTATTGAGCATTTCTGACGTAGATTGTTGACTTTGGTCGTTCCTTAAGAAGATTGTTGAGTTTGAGCGTTCATTCAGCAGATTGTTGTTTTGAACGTTCATGAATTGGATTGTTAATTTTGAGTGTTCTTAGCAGATAGTTGATTTGGAGCGTTCTAGACGCTGATGTTTGATTTTGAGTGTTCCTTTAGGACCTTCTTGGTTTGAATGTTCCTGAATCAGATTGTTAAATTTGAGCGTTCCTGGAGCAGATAGTTGATTCTGAGCATTCCTGACGCAGATTGTTTATTTTTTAGCGTTCATAAAGCAGGTTATTGATTATGAGTGTTTCTGTAGCAGATCGTAGACTTTGGGTGTTCATAACGCTGATTGTTGCTAGTTTGCAAGTACATGTATATATATGTTGTGACCAAGTTGTAATTTTGTACAAACTATAATGTGTACAGATTTTTTGTACAAGTTGTCAGTGTTTTACGAACCGGTTAGCACAAAAAATTTATAAAGCACACAGTCTCTTGTTTCGCATATTTCTGTCATATTTCTAAAAATCTAATATTGAGCATTAGTACTAAAACATTATAACAACATAAAAATTAAATTGAGAAAGGAAACGGAGAATGTGTCAAAGAGACAACAACCCGACCATAAAGCAGACAACAGCCAAAGGCCACCAATGGATCTTCAATGTAGCGAGAAACTCACGCACCCGTAGGCGTAGGAGATCCCAGTACTGGTCAATAATTATAATTTTAGTGTTAATATTATTGTGTCCAATCAGTGGTTCCATATGCCGCTTTATAAGATCACTTTGTATCTCCCAAGACATTGTCATGGTCAGGTAACCACTTGTTTGATGACGATGCTCATTTTGAATTGTAATTGCAGCAACAACTATCCCTTCTGCTTTATATACTTGAAAAAACTTTACAAAGTATAGAGATAAAGATTTTGTTTTGTTATGAATCAGGCCATGAGTTTTTGCAATTGAATTGTATCACGTTTTTTATTTCGATGCCTTGTTCTTATTGTTGAAGGCAAAATGATTGCCTGTAATTGCTAACATCCACTTCAATTGAACCTTGGTATATATAGTCTCATTGGTAATTAAACCACGTTTTTCAATTTTTTGCACCAAGTTTGTATGTAATCTTTTTTATAGACAGACATAAATACAGTAATTCGTTAATCAGATATCAAGCAAATATTTAAATCATGTCATATAACAATGATACAACGATAAAAGAGAAACATACTTTTCTTTAATGAAAAATGGACCAAAAAAATAAAGAATTGAGATATTTATGCAGGCAAAATAAGGAATAGAGAATAATGGGGACCCATAATATAAGGATTTGAGAATAATTTTGAGCTGTAGTATCAAAACTATATTTGGCCATATTTCTGTTTGTATTTGGCACAGTTAAAGTTCTCGGTAAAACGTCTCCAGTTTGGAAATCTCAAGGAAAAAAGGTTGATATTTTTCAGATATTGACCTTGATTAATTGTATATTGACGAAAGAAACATAACTAAAAGTAAATCATACTTTAAAATGCGTGCGGTTCAAAGATAATGAACGTGATGTTAAAATATTATAGTTACATGAATGTGTTTTAAGATTTTTTTTTACTTTGGGATTCTTTCTTGAAAATATGAATCGATTACACATGTGGACCATAAAATATGGAGCTTTTAGAAATAGGTTGTATCTGGGAACTGCATACACGAAACATAACTTATAATAAGTAGAAAATGTGGTATGATTGCTAATAAGATAACTTATTATCACCAGAGATAAAATGAATGCTCTTTAACTTTGTACTTGTATGGCTTTATAAATATTTTGATATGAGCAGCGTCACTGATAAGTATTTTGTATACGAAACGCGCATCTGGCGTACTAAATAATAATCCTGGTACCTTTGATGACTATTAGAAGCTAACAAATATACTTCACCATAGGACCTTTAACAATAAAGAACACCCATACCCCATTTTGCTATAAAAGGTCAAATGTCAGTAAACAATTCAAACGAGAAAACTAACGAATGATAATGAATGAGAAAATAATATGATATACAGCAGCAAACGACAACCACTGAATACAAGCTCCTGACTTGAAACATGTTCATAACAAACAAAACAGAGAAAGAGAGAAGAGTAAAGTGTACACTGTATGTATTGTTTGCATTTTTGTACACAATAATGTCATAGGTGTTTTAGAACAGATGAATTGCTAAAATAGTTAATAATACAGAAATAAAGGACTTCGATTCAAATCCTCCTTCCTGAATGATATAGATAGTGCATGTCTTTTAAACTGAAATATTGAAAACTTTCAACTTTACAAATACATATCAAATTTTTGAATGCACAAATTACATGTGTTAATATTGAGTGATTCGTTCTGAACACACATGAACTATTTGCCATCGGACTTTAAGCAAACAAAAGTCACTTATACAAAATCATCCTCGATAATAAAAGGAGACCATAATTGATTTTCAAACGAATACAAGGCAAATTGAAGAAAATATTAATGAAAAAGCAACCCAACGACAAAAATACCAGAAAGTCATATAGGATCCAACATACATGTACAGGTTTTAGCAATAACAAGTGTCTTAGTTTATAAATTATCATGTTGTTAATCATTCCAAAGCTTTGAAAGTTGTAAATAAGTCACTCTAAATCTAAATGTAAAAGTCTAAATTAAAATCCATAGAATATATATTTTTTTATAATTTGTAAAACTGTAGTTTATAAAATGTTTTTTTTTTCGTTCTCCAAAATAAAAAAAAAGGATGGATCACAAGTTGGTTTTTTTATCACGCTTCAGGTCCAGTATGTTCTGTTTCCGCCGAGTCCTATTAGCTTAATTAGGGGATGTTACTTCTTAAAAAATCTATCCAAAAAAATACTCCGCTCAAACTGATGCTGAGAGGCGTCTTGAAGTAGTTTTTTTTTGCCTCAAGTGGAGTCCAAATGCGACTTTCAAATGAAACGCTGTTCCTTTGCTCTTTTTGAGAGTATTGTGCTGATTTTGTTTCATGAATGGATACCCTAATAGTTTAGTTTTTGTATTGTATATCTGTCGTTTTAAATCAAAAGGCACAAAACGAACTCAAACATCCCAATCAAAACAGCAACTCGTTCAGGCGTTTGCAACAATCAGTTATTGACTTTGTCATTGAACCATTTGTTGATAAGAAAATTTTGATGCATACAACATTTACATATGTACAGCATGATTGGAACACTACACCTGCCGCAATCAATAATTCAGTATTGATCTTCAAACTTTATTCAGACAGTTAAACAATGAATAAATTTAATGTTTATTTGTTTATTTTACAAGTACGGCATACTTTTACTAGTAGTAAAAATAAAAACGGAGAAAAAAGTAGTGTTGTGTTTTAAAATTCTACCAGTATAAATAAATGTGTATCATGTGATCTTTTTATTGTTAAAGAAGGACGGATGATTTTGACACAGTGATGACTGCTACCCGTATTTTGACATTTTTCCTATTATTTGTCTGTTTTGTTCAAGGATCGTTGTAAATCTAATGGAATTTGATGCGACTTTCATACAAATGAGATGGTCAACGCTATAAACCCGCTTCAATCCACCATTTTCTATATTTGAAAATGCCTGTATTAGTTCAGGTATATGACAGTTGTTGTCCATTAGTTTGATGTGTTTTATTGTTTGATTTTGCCATTTGATTAAGGACTTTCCGTTTTGAATTTTCCTCGGAGTTCAGTATTTTTGTTTTTGTGATTTTACTTTTTTGTATCGTTAAAAGCACAATGTCATGTTTATGTCTCATTGTGTTTATCTATTGCATGATTGAAGCACAGTGTTATGTATATGTCATATCGTGTTTATCGTTTGTATCGTGGAAGCACCGTGTCATGTTTATGTCACATTGTGTTTATCTATTGCATGATTGAAGCACAGTGTTATGTATATGTCATATCGTGTTTATCGTTTGTATCGTGAAAGCACCGTGTCATGTACATGCCACATTGTGTTCATCGTTTGTAACGTTGATGCACAGTGTTATGTTCATGTCACATCGTCATTATCATTTGTATAGTTGAAGTACGGTATCATGTATATGTCACGTCGAGTTTATTGTATGTATTATTCGGTACTCTATCCTTGAATTATATGTCACATTTTTATTTTATTTGGTGTCGTTAGGGTACTGTCTCATTAAGGAAGATGCCGATTCTGTCTATTATTATTGAAGTCGGTTGATGCATATGTGTCATTTTTGTATGTGTTTTGTAAGGGTACTGTCTTATTGACGAACATGTAACATTATTTTTTTTGCCGTTAAATACTGTTTCATTGATGGATGTGCCACATTACATTCATGTAGTAATGGTACTTTCTCTTTGATGGTTATGCCATATTTTATTTTATTGGTGTGGTTATGGTACCGCCTCATTGGCGAGCAAGTAGTATTTACTTTATTTGTGTCGAGTACTGTATCATAGACGGAAACACCACGTTTGTTTTATTTGTTTCGTATGGCCTGGTTAACGTGTATGTTATATTGTTCTATCTGTGTTGCTATGGTTGATTTTCATTGACGGATATGCCATATCTTATTTTAATCATGTCATTTAGGTATTGTATCATTAACTCATATGCTATATATTTGTTATATGTGTCGTCAGGTTTCAGTCTCATTGACTCATATGCCACATATTTAGAGTATGTTGTAATTGACGTAAATGCCTCGGCGATTAGGGTACTGTGTCATTGAAGCATATGTTTTGTTTGTGTCGTTAAGGTATGGTCCGATTGACGTATATACCATTTTTTAATTTCATTTTTGTCGGTTGGGTTCTGTCTTATTGACGGAAAATTCACAGATTTCTCTGATTTTGTGTGTCGTTAGGAGATTTCCCCTTTGACATATGTGCCACAATGTTTTAATTATGCCGTTTGAGTACTGTTCATTGTCGTATATGCCACATTTTATTAAATGTGTCGTTATAGTTTCTGTCTTATTGACGGATATGCAGCATGTTTTTATACGTGTCTAATAGTACTATCTGGTTGACAAAAACGTCAATGTGTATAATATTTTGTCATTATCGACGAACATGACACATTATATTTGAGTCGTTATGTTACTGTTTAATTGACATAATGTTTGCAATTGTGTTGTAAGGGTACTGTCTCATGGACGAATATGCAATATCTTTTCTTTGTGATTTAGTCATTATTTCATTGACATATATGCCACATCATATTTGTATCGTTCGGATATTGTCTCATTGACGAATATACCATATCTTTATTTTATTATGTGTGTCGTTAAGTAATGGTTTGGTCGACGTATATACCACATTTTTGGTAATTTCTTGTGTCGTTAGGGTTCTGTCTCATTGCAGACCATGTCACATACATTTTTCTAATATGTCTGGTTTTAGTACGTTCTAATTGATATATGTGTCAGATTAACAAACATGCCATAACTTTTGTGTGGTTTGTGTCGTCAGAGCCATGTGTCATTGATATACACGACACATCATATTTAAGTTTATGCCTTCTGTTCAGCAGAAAATTATTTACCTTGCCACAGTGGAGTTTCGTTTTGTTGTGCAGATTGTACAAGTACGCAGTCACACCAGGTCAGCACCATTTATTTGTTGATGACTGTATATATTTGATTTGAGGAAAGATTAATAGTTCTTATGTTATTGTTTGGGTTACGATGTGTAAAACACAGTTTAGTACATAAATGGGACATTTAGATAGTTGCATTAATTTGAAATCGTGTAAAGAGAAGATGAACAGTAATTCAGATGTTGTTTTGAAATGTAAATCTGCGATTTTTTGTATATAGTGTTGATAAAACAAAAGTCATCACAATACTCTCGCTGCACGTTAGGAACCCTTGCAAAGGTCTTTAAGTGCAGTTGACCTGTTGCAACATGAGCAAGGAGACCGTCTGTCCGTATCCGCTTCAATCCTTATTTCGTAAGGGGATAATCTTAATGATGTATATTCCACATCTTTTTATTTTCTGCGTCGTAAGGATAAAGTCTCAATGACGTATATTCCACATATTTTTATTTTCTGCGTCGTAAGGGTATAATCTCATTGACGTATATCCCACATCTTTTTATTATCTGCGTCGTAAGGGTATAATCTCATTGACGTATATCCAACATCTTTTTATTATCTGCTTCGTAAGGGTAAAGTTTCATTAACGTTATTCCACATCTGTTCATTATCTGCTTCGTAAGAGTAAAGTTTCATTGACGTTATTCCACATCTTTTTATCATCTGCGTCGTAAGGGTACATTCTTATTAAGAAATAATTCATGGGGCTTCAAAATGTCCCGATTTTACCACGGGTTGGCCCTTTATGACAAATATTTTACCCTGAGCGATAGCAAAGGGTAAAACATTGGCATAAATGGACAACCCTTGGTAAAATCACGATATATTCAAGCCCCCATGAATTATTTCTATTCTAATAGGACAAATACGGAAATTGTTTTGGATCGAAGCGCTCTAGGTGATGGCATTATTTGTCGTTCCCATAAGTAAACTCACTATTAAATTGACGTAAAAGAACGAAGCAAACTGAATAAGTGACATGCTTTAAACTATTTACAATAAAATATTTAGATAGGTTTGGATTCTAAATGACAATTGTACTTATATGTCTTTTAAGTATACAACAATGGCTTAAAACACACATTTTAACATCATTTGTTTACGTTTCCTTGTTTGTGATAATTTTCGGTTTCATAAGCGTGTATTTTCCCGTAAAATGCTTATATTCTGACGTCATAGATCTATGACTTCTATGACGTCGAGAAGCTCATTCCTAAAGAATATATTCAAATTTTACCACGGGTGTGTACTCAAAGCGTTTGAAGGACGTTATGTTAGAATCGACGTATACAGTGTATATAAAGTGCGAATCCAGCTAGTTCATTTTCACTGTCATATGCGGGTATGTCTATTGTAGAATAAAGGATCATGGGAAAACTGTATTTGTTTACGTTTTGAAAATACCAAATTAATTGATTTGAAGGAAAGTTTTTACATATTTTCATTGTGATATGTCTTTATTATGTAAAAACATAGCATTAAAGTTCAAATAAGTGTTATAAAAGCAACATAATATAGCATATCTATTTTTGAAAGCGATCCATTTTAACTATAGATGCGATGCATTATCACTGTTAGTGCAGTCATTTCTGATGTGGAATTTTCGAAGATGCGAGGAATTTTTATTGTAGAATTATGTGATAAATGCACTTGAAACAAATGAAAAAACTTAGTTGATGACTTTAGAATTTATGATAAATGTATTTTCAAATTGAAATACAAACTCCTCATTCATTCTTTACCAAATATATAGCTTTTCAAACTTGTAACAAAAACGCTTCTCAAAATGTCATATTGTATTCTTCAAATTACGTTTTTCCTTGATTTAAAAAAATAAATTAAAAGATATTTCTGTATTTTTTTGAAGTCAAAGATTGATATTGCGGAGTTTAAGTGATGTCTGTGTAAAATAGAGACGAGTACATTTAAGGACGTTATCTTCCACGCAATAAATACACTTGCGAACAGAGAAATATGCATCTTAAAACGCAATGGTGACAGAAAAGCTTACAAAAGATTAACTTTCCCCAGTTGTACCCTCAACTGCTTCAATTTCCATATTCTGAAAAAGACAGTTTTGGTAGAACAAATGTTCTTGACTCGATTGTTGCTTGCATGATTTTAACTGTATAAGGTGAAACGGTATATGACATAAAATTATCCACAGTCATTAAAACATGAAATGTAAGGTGTGGGCGAACTTTTTTTGTTTGCATTGGTACGTGAAGTAGAGCACCCTTGATACAAAAAAAATTATCCGTAATGAACAGTTCGATACCAGAGGAGGATTTAGGGGGACAGGGGGTTGCCCCCTTTTTGGGAAAACATTTGGTTACTTTTATATGGAATCACTGGAGCGGGCCCCCTCTTAGGTAGTCATTGGACCCCTACTTATAAAAATTTCTAGATCCGCGAGTGGATACTACCACAGAGGTCAAACAATGCACATTTGGATAATTGTACACAACATGCATGCTACAATTCATGTTTGATGATCTTAGACCCTTTGGACCTCTATGTGGGCTATTTCGGTAACTTGGTAAAAATCCCCAAACTGGATACAATGTTAGATTCAGCATGTCAAAGAACCCCAAATATCCATAAGGTCTTTTGTCTATAAAAATGCATGCATGGGATACATTTGTTATTGAAGGCATGACTGTAACAATAGGATGAAGATAAAAAAATATATATCTTATTCTGGGGTCTCATTGGGGGGGGGGGGGGGGGGGGTCATCAGATTCCCGTATCCCGCTTATACTACAATGTACTATGCAGTTCTCATTTTTTTTAATTTTACGTGTCCCACTATACTTTATTTCTCGTTTTCACGACACAATCATTTGACTTTCACGTGGCACGCTTATTACAAAAAAATCGGCAATTCCGCGTCACGCTTATACCCCAAACGCGACCCACTATTCTACTCTTTTCTGACTCATATTAAGCCCATTATAAATATATTAAAAAAGTGTGTTTTTTATCCCTTTTTATCCCGTCTCGTTTCGGGTTGAGCCACAGATAGATAAGATGTCATATGTGACAATGAGACAACTCTCAAAACGAGTCACAATTTATAAAAGTATACCTTTATACGTCAAAATACGGTCTTCAACATGGAGTCTTGGCTCACACCGAACAGCAAGTTATAAAGGGCCCAGTGTAAAACCTTTTAAACGGGAAAACCAACGATTCAATCTTTATCAAGATGTACGTAATTAGTGGTGAAGTGTCATGGAAATGGATAAAAAAACCAAGGATATGGAAATGGATAAAAAAAAAAACAAGGATAAAGATCCCTATACGATTCATAAGAAATTTTAAAAATGGAATACATTTGAAATAAATGTTATTTCTATTGAATTTATTTAGACTGTTTTAAAACCAAACTTTCCTCCGTAAGTTAAATTTTATCACATCCGTCTCTTACTTTATCTATTGTTTGAGCAAGTCGGCTAAATTAAGGCTTTACGGCTAATTTCCTAATGCATGTAAAGCAAAACTTTGGTTGACTTGATTGCTTAGTTTGTATAATTGTTTATACAAACTTTGTAAATAAGATTGACATCTTTATGTCACAATTATTTACTTATTTACAAAGTTTGTATAAACAATTATACAAACTAAGCAATCAAGTCAACCAAAGTTTTGCTTTACATGCATTAGGAAATTAGCCGTAAAGCCTTAATTTAGCCGACTTGCTCAAACAATAGATAAAGTAAGAGACGGATGTGATAAAATTTAACTTACGGAGGAAAGTTTGGTTTTAAAACACTCTAAATAAATTCAATAGAAATAACATTTATTTCAAATGTATTCCATTTTTAAAATTTCTTATGAATCGTATAGGGATCTTTATCCTTGTTTTTTTTTATCCATTTCCATATCCTTGGTTTTTTTTATCCATTTCCATGACACTTCACCACTAATTACGTACATCTTGATAAAGATTGAATCGTTGGTTTTCCCGTTTAAAAGGTTTTACACTGGGCCCTTTATAACTTGCTGTTCGGTGTGAGCCAAGACTCCATGTTGAAGACCGTATTTTGACGTATAAAGTTTACCGTATACTTTTATAAATTGTGACTCGTTTTGAGAGTTGTCTCATTGTCACATATGACATCTTATCTATCTGTGGCTCAACCCGAAATGAGACGGGATAAAAAGGGATAAAAAACACACTTTTTAAATATATTTATAATGGGCTTAATATGAGTCAGAAAAGAGTAGAATAGTGGGTCGCGTTTGGGGTATAAGCGTGACGCGGAATTGCCGATTTTTTTGTAATAAGCGTGCCACGTGAAAGTCAAATGATTGTGTCGTGAAAACGAGAAATAAAGTATAGTGGGACACGTAAAATTAAAAAAAATGAGAACTGCATAGTATAAGCGGGATACGGGAATCTGATGACCCCCCCCCCCCCCCCCAATGAGACCCCAGAATAAGATATATATTTTTTTTATCTTCATCCTATTGTTACAGTCATGCCTTCAATAACAAATGTATCCCATGCATGCATTTTTATAGACAAAAGACCTTATGGATATTTGGGGTTCTTTGACATGCTGAATCTAACATTGTATCCAGTTTGGGGATTTTTACCAAGTTACCGAAATAGCCCACATAGAGGTCCAAAGGGTCTAAGATCATCAAACATGAATTGTAGCATGCATGTTGTGTACAATTATCCAAATGTGCATTGTTTGACCTCTGTGGTAGTATCCACTCGCGGATCTAGAAATTTTTATAAGTAGGGGTCCAATGACTACCTAAGAGGGGGCCCGCTCCAGTGATTCCATATAAAAGTAACCAAATGTTTTCCCAAAAAGGGGGCAACCCCCTGTCCCCCTAAATCCTCCTCTGGTATCGAACTGTTCATTACGGATATTTTTTTTTGTATCAAGGGTGCTCTACTTCACGTACCAATGCAAACATAAAAAGTTCGCCCACACCTTACATTTCATGTTTTAATGACTGTGGATAATTTTATGTCATATACCGTTTCACCTTATACAGTTAAAATCATGCAAGCAACAATCGAGTCAAGAACATTTGTTCTACCAAAACTGTCTTTTTCAGAATATGGAAATTGAAGCAGTTGAGGGTACAACTGGGGAAAGTTAATCTTTTGTAAGCTTTTCTGTCACCATTGCGTTTTAAGATGCATATTTCTCTGTTCGCAAGTGTATTTATTGCGTGGAAGATAACGTCCTAAAATGTACTCGTCTCTATTTTACACAGACATCACTTAAACTCCGCAATATCAATCTTTGACTTCAAAAAAATACAGAAATATCTTTTAATTTATTTTTTTAAATCAAGGAAAAACGTAATTTGAAGAATACAATATGACATTTTGAGAAGCGTTTTTGTTACAAGTTTGAAAAGCTATATATTTGGTAAAGAATGAATGAGGAGTTTGTATTTCAATTTGAAAATACATTTATCATAAATTCTAAAGTCATCAACTAAGTTTTTTCATTTGTTTCAAGTGCATTTATCACATAATTCTACAATAAAAATTCCTCGCATCTTCGAAAATTCCACATCAGAAATGACTGCACTAACAGTGATAATTCATCGCATCTATAGTTAAAATGGATCGCTTTCAAAAATCGATATGCTATATTATGTTGCTTTTATAACACTTATTTGAACTTTAATGCTATGTTTTTACATAATAAAGACATATCACAATGAAAATATGTAAAAACTTTCCTTCAAATCAATTAATTTGGTATTTTCAAAACGTAAACAAATACAGTTTTCCCATGATCCTTTATTCTACAATAGACATACCCGCATATGACAGTGAAAATGAAATAGCTGGATTCGCACTTTATATACACTGACATATATTCCACATCTTTTTATTATCTGCGTCGTAAGGGTAAAGTCTCATTAACGTATTTTGCACATATTTTTATTATCTGCTCCGTAAGGGTATAGTTTCATTGCAGACTTGCTGTCAATTACATTAGAATGTGATTAACTAGATTACACATTTTATTGCAAAAATGATTAATTACACTAACTACATGTTACACAGTTTTTGAAATGTAATTAATTAAATTACAATTACTTAGCTGAAGTAATTAATTAGATTACACATTACATTTCCTTTTTTTAAACAATATAAAGCATGTGTAAAATATTTATGTAAGCTAACAACATAGTTTGAACATTGCATTTGATCATCATTAGTATTTTAATGTTTTGTCATTTAGTCTGCATCCTTCTGGTCTGAACACTTTATTTCGACAGGAGTTGATGAGGCAGGTATTGCTTCATCATAAGATGTCTTGATAAAAGAGGAACTAAGTTTTCCTATTAACTTGCCAATACATTTAGCGGTAGTTTGACAACTCAGACATGAAGCCCTTTTAATTAAACATAATATAAATGAAATAATTAAATAGGTAGCGGGCTTTTTACTGAAGAGTAATAATGAAACATTTAAATTTTAACGTTTTCATTTCGAGGACAGACTAAGATTAAGGACATACATGGGTCTATATAAAAAAAAGTGCAAATTTCGACAAGGTAATATTTTGAAAAATATGATGTCATTGTTTAAAACATTTAAAGGTTTACCTCTATTCTATAGTATGGTAGCGATATTTAGATATATGCAATGTGAAAAATGAAAAGTTCCTTCAATTTTAACAATTTTAGGTCATCCTTTGATAGAATCGTGTCAATGGTGTTACCAATTTAAAACATACATTTAGGTACTAAATATTATTGTTTAACATCAAACAACTGTTCTAATTTGTTGTTTAGGTTGAAATTACGACTTATTGACATTATTCATATAGCTGTGCATTCTATTCAAACATAAATTTCAGAATACATTGTCGTAAATAAGTTGGCTGTCCTAAAATTGGCCCTTGTAAATACTAAAAAATGAACAAATAATTCTTTGGCTACAAATTCTTTAATTATATAACTTACATCAATAACTAAAAATGTCAATAGTGTTACTAAATAGTGTCATTGGTGTTACCAGCATACATCAGTTTGTGAAAACTTTGTATATGTAATACATGATATTTTTAAAGCATTGTTAAATAAGTATTGTTTTTCATAAATAATATGATGTTTCGCTTGTTAAACACGAAAGAAACACAAACAATGCTGATTGTCGTGATTAATTTAGTGGTGTTACTAAACTGGTCAATGGTGTTTTTTTTTTTTTTTTTTTTTTTCAAAATGGTCTCAACATTGACAGTAACACCAATGATTTAAGGTGTATTTTAAGATTTAGTTACGAAATAAGTGTTCCATTCCCCTAATTTATATGTTGTTACTGGTGCATGTTTGTATAATCAATATATTTCATAATTCAAAGTTCAGGAAATTTAAAAAAAAAAAAAAGGATTTTTATAAGGGTACACCATGGACACTATTTTCATTTATGATGTAACTTTTACTTACTCTTAAGATTTTTTCACTAAATTTTCAACATAAATGTTTGTTTTTCTTTTGCATAACATGCTCACAGGTATAATTGCTAAGGAAGAAACTATTGCAAATGCTGAAATCTTGAGAAAGATAACTCTCACCCTACCAATTTGTCTTTTGGTTACATCATTGACTTTAAAAATGAAACTTTTCCTTTTGGTGATTTTTTTTATTATAAAACCAACATACACCTCCCAGATCATTTAAAAAGTCATACATTGTCATATGAAACCTCAAATTATAAAAAAATATGCATATGTTTTTTATAACTAAATGGATAGTTTTTATTATACAACTTATGTACATATACTTTTGTCTGAGGAAAATTCTTTAATTTGTCCAAATTTAGAAGAAGTTTACTTATTTTTAATTGCTGGCTGCCAGGAAGCAATTCGCCGACATATTTTCCGTATACTTAGTGACCTAAGCGTGACCCTCCTCGTAAAAATCCGGTGATAGCAATACGCATGAATCTGTCATTAAAATAAACAATTACCTGATTGTATATGTTAACCACGTGCTAAATACCCATGTTTTTTGTTGATTATTTACTACTAGGTGACAATCGGTAAACTTCGGCTTCAAAACACGGCATTTAATGAGTAGCCATATTTGTTAAATTATAACATACAGATAGAAAAAAATTGACGAATATACGATATATTTGCGTAAAAAATGATAAAATCGTGCACAGAAGACTAAGTTTATGATAAATATACATGCATTGGTTCAAGAATTGGATGAACATTATTTTTCACCAGTCACTCGTTTCTTATGACTTTAAAGAATGTTTGTATGTATCAAAATACAATAAAAAATGATAAATCCTATAAACAAAATTAATGATATGAATGATAGTCCTATTTCAGGTCTGAAAGGATTTATAGTAAAAACTAACAGTTGATTCTGGCTATTTCCAAGGGTTTAAGAAAACATTGAAGATGTTTTCATAAAATTTCATACTGTAAACTGTATATAGTGTATCACAAAACATATGCAAGTGTTATTTTGGTACATTTTGAGATATTTTCATGTCTTTTGACTTAAACATACATAATAACATGGGTTTGCATGTTTTTTTTTATAATGACCAACATATGGTTAAACTTAAATAACAGCCTTTATTGCAAAATGATAAACCCTGGCAACGGGTTTAAATGCAAACATTACACATTGTATTACATGTACGGGAAAAACAAATACTTTACAATGTTCAAGTTAATAATATGTACATAACAAAATAGTTACGGGTTCTTAAAGGATGCTATGAAACATCAAATGGAAGTGAAACAAGAACAAAGCGTCCTTGACTTATACAAAATTTCCCGCAAATTTCATATAAAGCTGTGTATTTAAGCGTCAAGCATTTAATACATACATGGACAACAAAATGCATTTATTTAAAAAAAAATATATTGAATCTTTAAGAAAGTAATAAAGTAATTATGTAGTATAAATCATAGTTGATTAAGTTGAATTTGTATTCGGGTGGTAACACACAAATCCGTAAAATTCATTTCGAATGACTCTTTGAACAAACAAATCTGAATCGAATGACCTATTACAGCCGATTGCATTGAGTGTGTTGGTAAAGGTTATATCTTTGATTACCTTGTTTGCTAATTCATTATAAGGTAAGGTATACACTTCACTTCTTTCGTAAAAATCTAGTCCTACAGGCAAATAGCTTGGTTAGATGTCGGACTATTCTTTTAAAGAAGGGTAGTTTTCCTAACATAATAATGGCTTCACGGTTTAGCTATTTTGTTTATTTATGTCCTTTTTTCTAACGTTAAAAAATAAAACAAAAACACAACAAAAAGCTCCCGTTATTTATATTGCATACATATGGAATATTTTTTTAAAATTAATTCCAAATAGAATATTCAATCCATTTGATTCTGTAAACATAAAATCGTTCTTAAGATGGCAACCTTCAACAGTTTCATGGATTAAATCTTCTCATAAGAGTATGAATTATACATAAAAGATAAAAGCATGTACACTGTTTTGTTTATTACTAGGAACATGTTTTTCGATGTTCACTGTCGCATATACATAATATAGGACAAATGAATTTTTAATGACAAACAAATAATATTCGACCGACAAATATTACAGCCGAGGAAGATTCAAGTTTTATTTTCAAAATCAATCAGAATCTTTCCGTTAATTTGTTTCAACGAAGTTTTATCTCAATTTAGAACACACAGTTATAAGAACACAGTCAAATCAGTCTGTGTGGTGTTTAACAATGTTTAACAAACAACATTCATTATATTAGGATATGAACACACGAATACACTTAAAACATGTCATATAGTTTGGTATCAATAGAACTTATAATGGGTTAATTTGTTATTTGTCGTCAAGTGGCAAATATATCATGCATATTCAAAATGAGAACAAATGGACAGTAAGTGTTGAATTTAAGTCTTCCAAGATGTAAGACAGAAATGAATTGGCAAACGAGTGAAAACCGGAGTACCAATCAAGGAGACAGCACCACAACAACAGAGTACAATTTTTAATTTGTTTCGATTTCATTTACAACCAACATATTCGTATAGAATATTTGTTTCGATTAATAAAAAGTTGAGGACATACAAATGTATTCTTAAATAATGAATATATAAACATGTTCTTTGATTAATTTGCACTTCTTATAAGTTCAAATTGGAACCACACTTGTTTTAATCGTAGAATCATCAAATTTGGCAATAATGTACCTCTGGGGATAAATAATGCATAACAAACAAAAAAAATTGTGCGGCTCGCTAGGTTCGGTAACTGGAGTGAAAACAGTGACAAAATCCTGTAGGATATTTTTTTCTCCTATAGTATTTTTAAAAATCCTAAAGGATTTTGAGAAATTCTATAGGATAAAGTCATAATCCCATAGGATATTTTTTTATATCCTATAGGATATATTTTCTACCTTAGGATTAAAAAATTCACTTAGGGAAAATAAAAGCATTTCCTACAGGATATTTTTCATCCTTTGGAATATTTGTCTAATAAAATGAAATAAAAGATGTCATAGAAAATGATTTGAAATTTGTTTTTTTCTTAGACAACCAAACAAGTCGGGTTCATTAAACATGTTAAAGGATAAAAATAAGTTCGAAATTAGTTTAACACTTTCAATATACATTTTGTATATCAACGTATTAATTTAAATTGCAGTATACACACAAAAAATAGGTCAATGTCAGAAAAAGGTTATTTTTTTGTTTCCTCAGTTTCGCAGCCTCAGTCAAAAACGTTGATACTTTTCGGACATTGACCTAATATTGGATATTTACACAACAAGATTGTTTACATTGTCTTTCATCGGACTACTGAGAACTGTAAAATTCAGAAAAAAATACGGCGATTTTTTCATTTCAGACTAGAATGCGACCATAATTTTTGCGATATTGAGAAAAATCCTGTTTACTCTCTGTAATAAAATCATAATGCGAGTTTAATGATTGCGATTACCACCCTGTCGCATTTTTCGCAATAATTTGTGAATTAACATACATGTATGATGGCAATCAATGAAATTAAATTGACAGTAAAGAAAACGCAAATTAAAATAAAGTTATTTTGAATGACTAAATGCCCAACAGATCTGAGTCCGAATAAATTCGTTGTCTGAAGAAAATGGTCACGTTTCATTCTGTTGCTTTTTGACTTCAAAAAGAAAAAGATTTCCGTCATTCTCATTACAAACAAGAAGAATATTTTCTTTTTTGTCAAAATAAATTCCTTTCGGCCAATCAAATTTATCTAACTTAGTGAGTAGTTCTCTGTGATGTTTCCCATCGTCTGATATTACTATTAACGTGGTTGTTATGCCATTTGTCACATACACATTCCCCTCGTTATCTGTTGTCACGCGACGTAAATCTTGAAATTTATCCTTTTTAAACTTCCAAATTAACTTTCCATCTAACGAGCAGCAGTAAATTGATGTCATGGCTATACAGACCAACCTGTCGCTGTCTACTGTAATGTCGTGGATATCGTCAGAAGGTAAATGTATAGTACGTATTACTTTACCTGTCAGGTCCATCACATGTAAGATACTGTAATCAATAATCACGAACAGGTTATGATCATTATATGATATTCCGTAGCAGTGACCACGGGTGTAGATTGTACTGGTGACAGAACGTGTAGATATATTTATTATCTGTATGGTATTGTCAAACTTACAGGATACTGCTACAGTGTCACTATCTATCTCTGTTATATAATGTGGTTTATAGGACAGGCGAATGTGATGGATGTCAGTACCGTCTGAATTACAATTGATAAGTCGGTTATTTGATCTGTTGGAAAACACTAATGTGTTGCCTGTTTTGAAACAGCTAGTAATCATCAGATTTTCATTTTTTGACCTTTTTATATTAAACTGTTTACGCAAAATGGGAGAAACAGGAAGGTTGTATTTGACAGGTGTTTGAGCTTGAGTGATTGATTCTTCTGTTGTTGGTGGATTTTCTGTAATAGATAAATAAAGCCATTGAACAAATATCTGAACAAACGGATTGAATGTCACAATAGTAACATATCTTCCAATTAGGTACATCATGTACACTATGGAATCGGGAATGAAAAAAGGGAGAATATTTACGGATTTATTTTATTTTCATCGGTTGCTACATTTTGTACACATAAAATTAAAAATTGAAATAAAAATGGGGAATGTGTCAAGGAGACAACAACCTGACCAAAGAGCATTTTGTAATGAGGGATGAATAGATACCCTACGAAGTCCGGTCTATGTTGATGTTTGAGGTTTTTTCTGCTTTGTATCGATCTGATGGGTCACTTTCAACTCATTTTTATAGTTTGTTTCTTATAATGTGACGTTACACCATGGTTCCAGGTTAGAGGAAGGGTTGATCGTTCACAAACATGCTTAACATCGTCACATTCTTATTGTGCAAGTCCCAGTTCAGGTGCCTGTATTTCTGTGGTTGTCGTTTTTGTTGGTTTATGTCTATGGAATTTGTTTTTCGTTCATTTTTTTGCTATTCGTGATGTCGTTTGTTTTCTCAATTAAATTGTTTCGTATGTTTTGTTTTGTTTTTTTTTTGTTTTTTTTTTTGTTTTTATCTCGGTGCCGTTTATAGCCGACACTACGTTTTTCTTTTTGGGTTTTTCTCATTGTTGAAGGTCTTAGAGCTGTCTATAAATAAAGGCAACAGTAGTATACCGCTGTTCGAAATTCATAAATCGATTGAGAAAAAAACAACAAATCCTTGTTACAAACTAAAACTGAGGGAAACGCATCAAATATAAGAGGAGAACTACGACACAACAGACACATAACATTATAATTGCTCACATTCACTTTATTTCAATTTTGGTGATAGTTGTCTCATTGGTACATTTGTAATCTTACCTCACGTCCTTTTTTTAAATATTAATCCACCATTTTCTACACATGGTAAAGCCTTTACCAAGTCAAGAATATGACAGTTGTTATCATTCGTTTAATGAGTTCGAACTTTAAATCTTGCCCTTTGAAAAGAGACTGCGATGCATGAATCGTGTAAATGTATCAATACAAAGAGGTGGCTTGATTACCAATGAAACAACTCTCCACCAAAACGACTTCTGTGTCATAGAAGTTAACAACTGAAGTTATCTTAAGCCTTTTAACAATGAACAAAATCTAGACCGTATAAATTGCTATAAAAGATCTCGAACGATTAAAACAAATGTAACAGTGTAAGCGAGAGGACTAACGGCCTGATTTATGTCTGACATAATAAAAGTAAAAAATATATGATGAACAACAACACACAACAGGCACATACAGAATGTGGCGGGTTAAAATATATTTTCTGGTAATAAATCCTCTTCCAAACCGAGGACAGTTGTGTAACAGTACAATATATGTAAGAAAAAGGAAAATATGCACCACTCCTCCGATCAATAAAAAGCACATAACGAACATGGCGCAAACACTTAAGACACAAAACACATATCTGAGAGTACTCGTAGTTAACTGAAAATAGTTTAAAGCGAATAACAACTGATCTACAATCATGTTTGTAAGACTAAAGTTCTCTCTTAATGGACAACAGTTAGTGTGTTATGTGTCTTTCTGTCGCCTATCCAACGTTAACTTACCCTCAGATGTTAGAGTTTGTGCTTCCTCTTTTTCTGAAATAGATAATATAAAAATCAGCCATTTGAACAAATAATCAGTTTTATTAAAATGCTTCAGATCGATTTTTATTTCATTATCTACCATTTCACAGTACTTACACATTAATTGTATTATTGATTTGTTCTCGTTTGGCCAATAAATGAGACATTTGCTAGTGGGCGTAAATAACCCTAGGGTGACTGGGGAATATAAATTTGGAACCTAAAGGTCTTCTTCCAACCAACAGTAAACCCCTTGCCAGAGTGGGACGTCCTTTTGGCTCTGCGTGATGTTCAAGTGCGCAGTCACGTCTGAATACCATGGGGACGTTAAATTCGATGTCACTTGTAGAGATAATGCCACACTCTCTACACGCTATTAGGGCTCTATAGATGGCCTTGTACATGGCAACTGTCTATCCCTGTCCAATATATCATACAGTGAAAACCTAAATTTCCTCGGTCAATCAGTCAATATATGGCTTATGAACTGAGTATCATTAAGAAAATTCTTTCTGTGGTATGTGAACTAAGAGAAATCGAATATTATAACTATAAGGGGAAATTTAGTATTATAATGATAGACAAAATTCCACTAGGTGTTTTGCCTTTCATTGATCTGGTGGGGAGCAGGTTTCGCGACGAAGACTCCCTACCCGGGATAATAAAATTGTTTCAAATCTCTGTTGTAGAGGTTAGGTCTAGTTGCAAAGTTTGTCCGCAGGATATTTAAATACGCGTCCACATCGTAACAAATTATAAAGGTTGATTAAGAAGAATATTGTAGGGCAATGCAACGGTTCCTGCAGTTACACTTTAACAATATCGCTATACGAAAGCCTTAGTTGACCAATTGCGAAGAAGAACTTGTGTCCACAATTTTCAAAATCTTAAAGCCATCTGTTCCAGTCTACACACTTTGATGATTGATTGATTGATTGCTTGATTGATGGTTGCTTAACAAACAATGACAGTTAATTTAAGTATATTTGGACGAGAACAAATTAACAATAAACACAATAAGTAGGTCCTGTAAAAAAGACTGTCCGGGATAACCAGGCAATCGATCCGGACGTGGCTGCGAACGTAATCATCCCGAAGCGCCAAACAGGCTCTCAATTTTAGCGAAAGTATCACTGCCAGTTTGACAAATGGAGAACATATTTGTATCACACTTGGAG
The DNA here is from genome assembly GCA_037788925.1 of Mytilus galloprovincialis. Taxonomy (NCBI): domain Eukaryota; kingdom Metazoa; phylum Mollusca; class Bivalvia; order Mytilida; family Mytilidae; genus Mytilus; species Mytilus galloprovincialis. The sequence continues at coordinate 34,064,018 of CM075343.1, read as the reverse complement.
TCACACACTGTAGTGTGACTGTTAAAATTTCCCTTTGTATAACCCACTGATCTTAAGGCAAACAAAAAATCAATATATCGTCGTTGGATTATCTTATATTATTTGGTGACTCATAGAAACCATGCAATTTTTTACAATTTGGATATCAGAAAAAGTCAACTAAGATATTACATGTCTTATTAAAGAATTTGTAATTAAAGATTTGTTAAAATGTTCTTGCCATATATAATGTTTTTAATGACAATGCATAATTATTTGTCTCCTGGATCGAAGTCGGACCAAGAAAACTCGGATCAATTTGATTGACAATTCGGGTAATTGTATAATACGTAAGAAAAAATGATTTAAAAAGCCTAACAGTGTCGAACTGGTTGTTAGAATTAAATTATACTATTAACTTCGATTAGGCTGCATTTGATGATACAATTTGGGAGAACCGACAAGCTGCTTTCTTGAATAAAAGCATTGAACCTGGTGTTAAAGAGGCATTGGCTGTTTCCTACCGACTGCATAACCATTGACAGAGTGTGGCGTCCGTTTAGTAGTGCGGGATGTACAAGTACGCAGTTTAGTCCGGTCAATATAAGGACATTAAAACTGATGCCTCGTTAAAGAAAGTGTCACACTTTTCATAAATTGATAATGGAAATGGGGAATGTGTCATGGAAACAACCCTACAAAAGAGAACGTAAACCTTGCAACAACTCTTTGAGGGGTTCGTAAGTGGCAGGTTTCGCGGCAGAATGTCTGCCCACATACAATATACTCGAATTATCCAGTGATTTCTCCTTCATTTCAGACGATCTCTATTGGAGATTTGGAGAACCTACCTATTGTATTAATTAGTTCTCTTCTGGGACATGCATGAATCGTTTTCCCCTGGAAGTAGAGAAACCAAAAATAAATCAATTATCTGGAGATCATCTTAGCAACCATCGAGATGACCACCGAAGACTGCTGACAAATCATAGAACTCGTATGATACAAAAAAAATAGAAAGCAACCATCCGCAATTGGATATTTCTAGTTTAGTTTGATTTCATATTGCTGATTAAAAAGTATGTTGATCATCGTTTTAACTTGTTTAAGAGTGATCAAATCGTACAATTAAATTTATTCTTATTTCACTTTTAATGCTGACATTATTTTCCTTTTTAAAGCTGATTTTTGTTTGGGTAACTCATCTCCAGTTAAGGGGATGAACTGAAGGTCACTTGAATACGGATTCAATGAGGTAAAATTTTTCACTTCCAAGTGAAAAATAAATTAGCAATGTGTCTTAGCTTATTTTGACATAGTTGAAAACTGTTATTATTTTCCTATTTTACTTTCAATACCGATTGAAGAATACAATTCATATATGTTTTTGTCTAGTTGCTAATGCTCCTTTCAGCGAAGAAAAAGAAAATTTCTAAATGTAACTACATTTTGAATTTAAGGACTATTCTTAATTTTGAAAAGGGCATAATTCTGGTGACAACGATTTTGGCAGTCAACTGGTAAACATATGTTGAAAAGGATTACTTGGTTGCAGCAGTCGAAGATGTTAAAGCGTCCTAAACGACAATAAATCACAGATTAAATGACAATAAGAACATTCAATACCTAAACAAATGCCACCTCTTCTGACAAACCGATCAAAAACTCTCTAAATGAAGTCATAACCTGCATCACACACTTCCAGCTTCGCATTTCTTTACAGTATTTTAACAGATGATGTAGTCGACTAACTTTTTGGATTTTGTATTTGTTCAACGTATTATATTACAATAGTACGACGTTCATAACAACATGGATATGAATACCTGGTTTTTTGTTTTTTCAATACGGAACTTTTTAACTTTATCATGTCTGTCAATGGCTGTCGATAACATTCATTTCGTGCATCTGCAGTATGACACGGGCCTCCAATTGGGGATGTTTATAATTACTATACATACATATTGCCATTCATAAAATAAAAAGTTCTTTCGGAAATGTATATAAAAAGTGGTTCTCGCAATGATTTGTGTAATCCCATGAGAACATTTTCTTTTCAACGAATTAATGTTCAGAGGTGATATGGTAAGATAAGAGAGAGAGAGAGAGAGAGAGAGAGAGAGAGAGAGAGAGAGAGAGAGAGAGAGAGAGAGAGAGAGAGAGAGAGAGAGAGAGAATTAAAAATGAGTACTTGTATTAACAGTCAAAAGTGATTTAATTGTATATATTTCAATGTAGTATGCAATCTATTCTTCTCATTTACTTTCTATGACAAAGAGTTTTCCAAAACTCATTAAAATTCAGTTGGTTGACCGTTATGAAATAACCGTTTTACAAATGATATTAGATATGTTCCTTAAGTCGTAACTACAATCCTCTTCCCTTTCATGAATGTGACCTACCGAATTAGACTATTTACCGGATTTGTTATCACATAAGCAACACGACGGGTGCCACATGTGGAGCAGGATCTGCTTACCCTTCCGGATCACCTGAGATAACCCCTAGATGTTGGTGGGGTTCATGTTGTTTATTCTTTAGTTTTCTATGTTTTGTCATGTGTACTATTGTTTGTCTGTTTGTCTTTTTCATTTTTAGCCATGGCGTTGTCAGTTTATCTTAGGTTTATGAGTTTGACTGTCCCTTTAGTATCTTTCGTCCCTCTTTTAAACAAGGACCTGATGGGAGCCTCATATCGTTCACCTGTTATTTCAGTTTCAGGCATTAGAAGTATTTGTAGATCTTACTTTACTGAACAATTTTGTCATTTACACTTTCTCTCTTTCTATAAAAATACTAAAAATAATACATAACCCAAAACTGTCAAATGTACTTAAAATTTTCTGTATCTGGTACCGCGACCTTGTTGATAAATATTCCTAATCAACTTCACAAATAAAACATGATGGTCTTGATGTTTAGATTCTGCGTACTGAGCTTGGTTATCATCTTGATAACATGTTATATTGTTTTGTATTTGTCTTTGTTCTATTCTTGATATTAATTTTACTGTTTTTATTGATATCCATTTGACATGGCTCGGTTATTATACCGACACCTTCAGTTGCATAAATGAACTCCCCGAATACAATATATAAACTAGATATCCTAAGGAACATTCAATAAAAAAGTAAAAATTATTTTGAAACGCTCGAAACAAAAGTAGAAAAGCAAAACCAAAACGTGAGCATTCAAAACAAAAAATAAAGAAAAATTGCGCAAAATTCGACTTATGCAGTCCATCTTTGAAACCCTACGTGTTTTGGATATTCAACATTTTAATTAAAAGTAAATTTACTGAAACGTATTTCAAGTTAGCACAAAAATGCTTAACCTCTGGGAAGAAATATACAAATCTAGTAGCTGTAAAAATTCAAAATTATCAGACTTAAAATGCTAGACATATCTTCTGTATTTGTTTTCAACCAAAAAGTGCATAGCAAAAATTTTCGTTTAGCGATTAACACGGATAATAATGTAGGTGATTTTTTTCCATCCGAATAAGACAAAATAAAAATCTATCATTAGGGACTACAAAAACTTTTCCTCAAGAATTTGGTCAAAATTGCTAATGATAGTAGATTCGATATATGTTTATCACACGATAGAACTGAAGTGCTTTTGTTGATTCTAAATAAATTAAAAGTAAATAGACACACTGCCAATTGGGTAAAAACTAGAAAGAAAGTTTCACTGATTTTTGCTTTGATTTATGAGATGTGAACACCAAAATATTGACTAGAATTAAACAATCTGTGTCCTTTGCATAACCATGTTTACATATAAAATTACTGTCTTTCGGTGTTTTATGATACATAGATCAATTTTAGTCAAAAATTATCACGTTGCTAAAAAGAAAAGTTTTGTATGACCTATATTTTAAACAAACACTTAAACCAATGTCATGTTAAAATAGATAACATATTTCTATTTTTACAAGTAATGTCATTAGAAACGGAAATCGAAAACTCTCCTGTTAAAAAATACAGAACAGTATCATTGAAAGATAATATTGGGAAGGTTTGTAGTCTTATGACATTTCATGGGAATACTAGTACATGTGAATATCCATTATAATGCAACATCGTTTGTAACGTTAATTTTGATTGGATAATGTCACTAATGTTCATGGCATCAATTCACAATTGATGCTGTGAAAACGTATGTGCAAGCGCAGTCGACATTTGCCAAATTTAAAAAAAAAATGTATGATTTGACGTTGTTTTCTGTCAGTTTCATTAGAATGGAAATACTATTATTGTTTCGATGGAATCAATTTGTGATTGGATTGTCGCAAATACCCGTTTACTGATTCCATCGAAGCTTCAAATATTATCTCCTAATGTGCACATCCATTATAATCTTGCTGTAAAGGCACTGTTTTTTGTCACATAGTTGTACTTAATTTAGTTTTACCATATAACAATTCCAATTGTCAGCAAATTTGAGAGACACCAAATCAAACAAAAATTCTAATTCATTCAAACTGCTAAACACGTTTTAACCGAAGTCTCTTTGTAAATCAGCGCATGCTAGCTTGTTTAATATTTTTTTGTTTTAATGAACTGAAGTGAACCATATGTGTTTTGTGGTCACACATAGTATAAATAATGAATTAGGCTTCCTGTTATTTGGTAAACTGTCGATCTGTAAAGTCTGAGAAAAAATAATATTTAAAAAGATGACGAATTAACATTAATGTTATAATCGTATAATTTTATATTCTTTCATCAGATGACATCAGTGACACACAAAGTGTACCCCGTCAGCCTTAAACTACTTTAATTAACTTTGGATACAAACTCCTGGTTTTCCCGGTGAAAAGACGGGAAAAACACGATAAAACATCCTTATTTCTGCTTAAACGATGAATTGACTTATTTTATTGGCTGGTAGGGAATGGTTGTTTAAAGATATAGGAAGATGTGGTATATGTGCCAATGAGACAACTCTCCATTCAAGTCACAATTTATAAAAGTAAACTATTATAGGTCCAGGTACGGTCGTCAACACAGAGCTTAAGCTCACACCGAACAGCAAGTTATAAAGGGCCCCAAATATAACTAATGTAAAATCATTCAAATGGGAAAAACCAACGGTCTAATCTATATAAAAAACGAGAAACATTGTTATGATCCACATGAAGAGACGACAACAACTGAATATTAGATCATTGAAACTGAAATTTACCGAAAGCAAGTTATAAAGGGCCCAAATATTACTAGTGCAAAACCATTCAAACGGGAAAACCAACGGTCTAATCTATATAAAAAACGAGAAACATTTATGATCCCCATAAAGAGACGACAACCACAATAACAACCATTGAAACTGAAATTTAATATTAATAAACATTGCACTTACCATATTTAACAAGTTCTGCATATACATCTGTTTTCCCCAGTAAGTTCTGTCCATTCCCTTTCATAGCCAGGGTTTGAAAAAAATCGTTTAAGGTTCTATTTAGGCTGTCAGGAGAGTGGAAGATCTTATTCCTTACTTCAAAATTAACAACCACGTGTCCCTCGTTACCCATTAAGCCTATTTCTGTGGCCTTTTCCGAAAGGTTAGTTGTTGGCTCCTCAAACTCTTCTGTATCATTAAAAAAAATATAGTTCATTAAACCATAAACTTTATAGTTGTTTGCAGAAAACAGTTCAATATAGGTGGACAGAATCTAAAGTATATTGAAATCCATTTAAAAACCGTAGTTTCTTCTTTCAAAATGAAATTCCTATTTAGCTATGATGTAAATGACATTGTTGAACAAAACAATTATTTGTTTGCTCAGCATTTCTTCATTGAATATCTATAAAAAAAAGGGGGAAAGGTCGACGGAAAAATTTATTTGACATTAAAAAAATAAAATAATCGATAATTCAAATTTAACAGAGACAAACAAAAATACGGGTATTGATTCAAACTAGTCATAGGAAAACAATTGAATTCACCGTCGTATGACTATCTGTCGTGTTCAAATCAACATGAGTTCAGAAGAATTTATTCGCAATATTGTTGATTTATTGTAAACAAGTTAATAAGTTATATAACAGCACACCTTAAGAACGCTTACTTACCTGCTGCACTTGCAATAACTGCATATGTTTGTGTATTGAAGTGGCATGTCAAATTGCAACATTTGAAAAGCTTTTGGAAGAAGATGCTGACTTCACTCTGGAACAGGCCTTCATCTAGAACTACTATGTTTTTAACATCAATAAAAAGTATCATACTGCCTTTCTCGGCTCCTCTGAAATTGATGTTCTCATTGCTTAGGTCTTCTTTTTGTGAGTTTATGAATTTGACTACTTCTTCACTGTCGTCTACGTCATGAACGATTATTTTCAATCTTGTGTAGCTCTCTTCTAGATCTTTAATAAATGTGCAAATTTTGAGAGATGAATTTATTCATTTGCGATTCTTTTCATCGAAATGAAAAAAGACAGTATGTTTTTATCATATTTTAATGACTGATTTTACAAACACAGAATACGTATTGTGATTCTTTTATTTCTTTTAACTTTGCAATATGAGGGGAAATAACTCATGAAGTAAAATTTATTAAAAAACGTGTTCGAAATTGTACAAAATTTGCTTAAATGAGTCATACGACCTCAATCATAGTTCTTTTTTTAGAAGTAATAAGAACCATCATCTTTTAATTTATCTTTAAGTGTTATTATAGTTTTCTTTTATGACTCAAAGGTGGGATTTTTCATGTATAACATATAAACAATCTTACTTTTTTGCACAATTCGTAGCTTGATAAAATAAATCAGTAGATCTATCCGTTTTACTGTTTTTTTTGCAACAAGCTTGATATAAAGGATAAAAGATTTGTTCTTACAAGGAAGCTCCATGCATGGTTGGAGGATGCTCGGAGCTTTTTAAGTAGGCTCTTCTCAGCCTTTTATTTGACAATAATTATCATTAAGATGGCAATCAAATTTTCACAACTTCTATATTTTGTCTTAATATTTATTATTCTTTCTCAATACACACGATAAAAAAACTCATATTCTATATAGAATGAAATAAACTTCCAACAGCAGTGGCATCGACCCAGTGGTTGTAAATAAACTCAATATAGATATTTGGATTGAAGTTTTACATTTGAGCCAGACGCGCGTTTTGTCTACAAGAGACAAATCATTGCAACTAGTATTCGTTCTTCTAGACCTGCAGCATGCTCCCGAACCATAACACTCAGCAGATTCAGCAATTGAATAGACACTTACAGCAGTAATTGGTATGACACGTTGCATGGCACAAAAGAAAGACGAAGCATATGAACTATTTCGTGATTAACGGTTTTCGAATAATATATACACATGGAAAAAAGTATTGCAACACCAATACAAATTAAAATTGTAATTAAAAAACACTCTTTATTTTTCTGTGATATAATTTGTTGAAATAGAACTAATCAAATTAAATATAATTTAAGTATTACCTGAGTTTAATCAATAAATATCGACTCGATAATTTCGTATCTGAACATACAGCTACTGTACCCGTAAACAACAAAAAAGATGTTTTTATCCTCATTGTTTTCAACACTTTCAATAAACAAGTTTATAAAGTTATTTGATTGATGCCTTGTAATGGGTCATCAACAAATCTTAACTGCAGCAAGGTGGATTATTATCAGCATGCGAAAAGCAGGTATGTCGCTCTGACAATTTCACGTATTTTTTTTTATCACCATTCCACTATAAGTCGTTTTGATAATAAAAATCAGGCAACAACCGATGCTAAAGACCTTCCGAGATCAGGAAGACCCCTTAACCATTTGCTATGGAAAATCAAGCATAATGAAGGTTGGTCAAAAGGAAACCCATTGCATTCAATACACTCCTAAAAAGAGTGGTGGCCATTCAGGAGCCTTTAAACAAAAACTGTTCGAGATTAACTCTTCGATCCTGATTATCGTGCGATAAGAGCATTTCGAGGACCTTTGCTCACGAACAGACACACAGTTGTCCGTATCCAATGTAGTGCAGAGCTCGCCAAAATTGGAAATTAGCATCGTGGGGGAAGATCCATTGTTCCAATGTAATTCGGTTCATCTGCCTTGGCCTGATCGTAGCCCGGATTTGAACCATATCGAGCATATATGGGACACTATTGGGTGAAAAGTGCACGAACGGACACCCCAGTTCAACCACGTCATGAAATAAACAATGCCCTTCATCATAAATGGTCGTTGCTACATTAGTAACAATTTTGTCAATTTATGGCAGGAATCAGATGACGTTAAGATGGTTATCCATTTGAAAGGAGGATGTCCACAAAGTACTTATTCTTTTGCGTATAACGATCGACCATGATGTGAACAATCATCTTAAGATTACTGTTGAGATGTCTGACATTGTCAAGTTCGACTACAGTAAAAGTTGTAAAATGTATTTTTTTGTCCAAAATTGTGGTAAGATAAAACATTTTTTTCATACATTTTTTGCTCGCTTAAATGCCAATGTTATCATAAACTATGTTTCAATATTATGTTACAAATATTTTATCATATTCCATCCAAAAAAAGAGGCTGATATTTCAATTTATAAAAAATCAAGGTGTAACTTTATTCCATGTGTATAGAATTAAGTTCTGGAGGAAATGATAAAAAGTCAAATCACAAAAATACTGAAATCAGAGAAAAATTCAAAATGGAAAGTCCCTAACTAAATGGCAAAATCAAAGAATAAAACACATCAAACGAATGGACAACAACTGTCATATTCCTGACCTGGTACAGGCATTTTCAAATGTAGAAAATAGTTGATTGAACCTTGTTCTATAGCGCTAAACCTCTCACTTTTATGACAGTGTGATAAAATTCCTTGATTTTTACAAAGATGCGTGAACAAAACAGACATAATCGGTAAAATAGTCAAAACATAGTTACAGCGGTCATTATTGTGTTTCAATCTCAAGACAAACAAACACATACAAGAATCACAAAAAGCATCTATCAAATCAACAAACACATTCCTTGTCTCGCGCGTGTTGGGCGTAAGAAAATGCAAATGTCACCCCATTTTGTCGCTCAATGTCCATTCAAAACAATTATAATTTCACTTGAAAAATGGTGGTTTGCAGGGTTATACAATCAAAAGCTATGTAAGAATTATTACAGAAACAGACCGATATTAAAAATTTATAGAACAATAACATAATGACATATAGTAGAACCATAACCCATTGCCGGGATCTTTAAAAGTACAGAGTCACGGTATAAGAAACAAGGAAACACAAAAAATCTAAAATACTAAACACACCAGCAAATATGAAAGATAATACAAACATATTGACGGGATGTATAAGTACCGAGTCACGTCAAATGGATATTACATTACATTTACCGGATTTGTAATCACATAATCAACACGACGGGTGCCACATGTGGAGCAGGATCTGCTTACCCTTCCGGAGCACCTGAGATCACCCCTAGTTTTTGGAGGGGTTCGTGTTGTTTATTCTTTAGTTTTCTATGTTGTGTCATGTGTACTATTGTTTTTCTGTTTGTCTTTTTCATTTTTAGCCATGGCGTTGTCAGTTTGTTTTAGATTTATGAGTTTGACTATCCCTTTGGTATCTTCCGTCCCTTTTTTACACAGACCAAACAGTAAAAGTAATATTTATAATTGAACAAAGACAAATAAAAGAACAATACAACACGTAGTTAAGATTATTAACAACGTCAGTACGCATAATCTATACATCTAGACCATCATGTATTATTGGTGAAGTTGATACGAAATATTTATCAACAATGCCTTGGTACCATCCGATGAACTTTTTTTTTAGAAAAAGTACGAGATGTTCTTTGACATACAGTTCTTGTTTCGAACTCAATAATTGAATGATTACTCACATAAACGCGAAAGTAAAAACTACCTTTTGCCATGTCTGAAAAATGAGATAAATGAATTATATATTTGGATATTGTTTAATTTCACCTTTTTCTGCTCTAATCTTTTCAATTGCTGCTTCTGTCGATTTTCCTACAAAAATGTGAATTTCTTTATCTTGATTTCCAATAACAAACTTGTACTTTTCTACAAAAGAAAGTTATGGTTATACAATAATCAACATGTTAATTAAAGCAATCCAACCGTTATATATTCACTTAGATATTATTTGAATTGACTTTTAAAAGTATTCTGTGTTTGACAACGTTTTGTAACTTTATAATAAGGTTTAGAAACTAAAATCCTTCCCTCTGCAGTTTAAGCTTGTACTCCGTTTAAAAAAAAAATTTCTCAATCGATTTATGTATATCGAACAGCGGTATAATACAGCTGCTTTTATTTAGATACCTTTTGAATTTTAAATTGTCACATTTAGTGCTATGCAATAAAAGCAAATATCTGTACCAAGTCAGGAATATTACAGTTGTTATCAATTCGTTATGTGTTTGAGCTTTAAATTTTAATTGCCATTTGATTAGGGACTTTCCGTTTTGAATATTCGTCAGATTTCTGTATTTTTGTTATTTAAATTTTGTCGCATAACTTAGATTGTCATGCTCTTAAACAAATGTGTTAAGTAGGTCAACCCACTTTTGGGAGTACACACATTCATTTCCCTGTTCTAAAAGCTAAATAAAACAAATATACCTTCTAATTGTTCAATATCTGCTCGAGCATCGAGTAGTTTCTTCTCAGTTTCAGGATCAAGTACACAAGTCTTCTATTGCTCAATAGTATGTACATATCCTTTGTTTGGGGGTTTATTCAGGTAATAATCTATTCGTTTTCCAACTTCGATAAAGGTTACGAAAAATTTGTTATACAGAGCTTCCGATATGTTAGCATTCACTCTATGGACAAAGCTATTCCGTTCCCGCCTTATGCGTTCAATGTCTTCACCTATTCCTATCTCTGTGTCAATTGGTTTCGTCCCCCATTGCCTAGAAGGTGGCGGTATGGAAAGCTGGAAAAAGCTGACGATAATTTTGTAAGATAAACTTACATCAATCTTGATATATTCACCGGTTTGTAATGTATCTACCATATCAAGCTCAGATTTGTTTAGATTTTTTCTGAATGGAGCATTCGCCATAATAGCGTTGTAGAGGGTTTGTGCTTGAATTCCGGTGTGTGCCATTAAATCTTGCATTACCATTGGAAATACTTCAAAGACCACCATGCTGCACTTTGCACATCTGTTCTTTTCTTGTGATGACATATTTATTGTTGTATCTGTAAAATAAAATTTAAACACAAATCACCATGATTCGTTAAATATCTTAAATTTCAAAAACAAAATCAAAATATCAAAATTGTCAGACGATTCCTTTTTAGAATATTTGTTATATATACATGACATAAACATTTATTAAACTGTGTTAACCATTCAAATTTTAATGACACTTTTGAAGTATGATACTAAAAATTCAACAGAAAAAATATAAATGTCTATGCCAGTATCCAATTTTCATGGTGGATCATCAAGATTTGACAAATGCTACAATATTAAGGGAAAATTACGAAGAAAAAAAAATTGTATGGTGATTGTTTTGCTTGAAATAAATGTGAAATGGAATAAAATCTAAACACTCATTCCTGAAAAAGTTAAAAAAGCATTTGTTTTCCGTCGTTAATCGATTAAAATTATGTAATAATTGTAAAGTAGTCAGTAGTGAGTGAAGCATTTACAGAAGATGTTCATTAAAATAAAGACTTTTTTTTCAAAATGTATAAAGTTATTAAAATTAAATGAAAAAAAATCAAAATCTAAGGGCATTTCAAATGATTGATTGCAGAAAGTATTCCATTATGTTGAATTAAAAGAAAACATATTGTAATTAAATATCTATTTTCTGAAAATTATTATATTTTATGAAGAAGAAAAAAAAACCATGCTGATGTAAAAATCTAAAAAGCAATTACTGTTTATGATTTTCATTGAAATAAAGACATAATCAAATTGTTTAACAAAATAAACAAACATTAATGCATCTTTTTCCTTATAATTTTCATATTTTATATCAAAAAGTCATCCAGAGCCATAATTAATTGCAAATGAGAGTGCATTGCTTTTAATCTTTTCTCATATTTTATGAAAAAATCCCATTTAGTGGTACAATTACTTACACCAAATGACGGTTGATGATTTTTGATAATATGCATACAATATTTGACACTCTTACTCAACACACGTTAGAGTCTCTCTATTTTGTTTATTATTTAACCATATTTGGCTTATTGGAATTTGGGTCCTCGATGCTCTTCAACTTTGTACTGGTTTGGCTTTCTAAATATTTTGATTTGGGCGTCACTGATTAGTCTTATGTAGACGAAACGCGCGTCTGTCGTATTGCATTATAATCCTGGTACTTTTGATAACAATATTATTTACAATGAGTTATATAAAGGCATTTAAAACGACTGATTTTAAATAACCGCATTATGTTTTGATAAAAAGAAGAAATATTGGCATTTATTATAATGGACATAAAATTTGAGTATCTTTTTTCTGAAGTTCTTTTATATGAAAAACAACCCAACAATGTTCATAAATTACTAAAAACCAGTGACGGTGTATCATTTCTTTTTAATTAAAAAAAAATTGCTCTCTTATTTGACACACAAATGTTCAAGCAATTTTATCCATACCTAATTCACATTGTTATTATATTGTAATTATAATATTTATTTATGTTGGCCGAGTTTTGTGTTGCCTGATAGTTCTTTACAAAATAATCTTCTGTGCAGTTTGGAAGTAACTGGAACAATCATAGATACTGATAGAATGATCGGGACTTTCAATTTGACTTACATAACGATTATTTAAACTTCTCGCCTTTCTACAGTGTTGTAGAGATTTCGGTGACAACTATATAAATACAGACACTAAAGTTAAACTTTCAGACATAAACGTCGTTAGACATCAACATTCTCAGCAGCTGGATTGACATTTTCATTAATAAACTAAATCATTCTAGATTATGACCTTTTGGGCGTTATATTCTCTGGGGATTCCGAGAAGATTTCCGGATAAAGAAAAAAGATAGATTAGACTCATATGTTGACAGTTAAGTTGACATTTTACATTTATTTTCCGTGACTCAGGGAAATAAAAATATTTGTTCACCCAAGAAGAATCATTTTTCACGAGGGCTTTATATCTGCCCAAGGAAATTTTTCGAGGGTGATAAAATCTGCATAACTCTAGAAGATAAGGGAAATGAACGTTTTATTCCACTGTCTATACTTTGTTGACGATCTGAATATAAGATGTGAATGTACAAACTCTTTTTTCTTATCCGCTTGTTTAAATAATTAATCACGACATAAACATTTATACACAGTAAGGATCACATTTAAATTAATAGTTTTTTTTTGTTTAACGCTGGACTAAATCTGGGACTATAAAACTAACTATATTAGTTAAGAGTTAAACGGCAGTCATATTCCCTTTCTGAAGCAGGCTAACCTGTAATTCAGTGGATGTCGTTTGTTTATGTGTAACATAATTGTTTCTCGTTCATTACTTGAACATACATTAAGTCGTTAGCTTTCTCGTTGGAATTGTTTTACATTGTCATTTTTGGGCTTTTTATAGCTAACTATGCGGTATGGACTTTCCTTATTTGCTAATTGTCGAAGGCCGTATATCAGTGAGTTTCTGTGTCATGTGGTCTCTTGTGGACATTTTTTATATTGGCATGTATACCACATCTTCTTTTTTATAACGTTCTGTTATAACGATAAACCGTGATATACCAAAGAGAAGCTGTTAATATTGTTCATGTTTCATTTATGTTCAAATATTATGGGGTTTCATGTGGTCTGTAATGTAGGACTGGTATACCAAAGTGTCAAACGAGAAAATTTCGTTCAGAAAAATGCAGCCCGGAATAAAAGGAAAGATCACAGATGAAGCCAACAATCTGTTTGATAAATACTATTACATTAATGACCAAAAAGAGAAGCTGTTTATATTTTTCATGTTTCATTTCTTTGTAAATATTATTGTCCGTTATTGATAAAAAATTCTACTAAAAATCTCACTGATGAGTAACGTTTCACATCTTTTGACAAGTATATTATAATCTGAATTCTCATATTTCATAACGATACCAATCTTTACGCATACCTAATCAATATAAATACAGACATTGCATAAGCATAAGAAAAACTATTACAAAGGAAAAATTGTCATTTTATCATTTTTTGATTGTTTTTCTGTATTATTCTTAAAGTTTAAGATTGTAAACAAAGATACATGACTAAAATATCACAGTCACAACATAATAGTTCAACTTTAAGATTTCACAAAAGATTTTAAACACAAACTATGTCCTTGTATCATTGTTACTGTAAAGAGGAGACGTATTAAAGAATAATTTCAATTCAATGACAAGTTTTAACAAAAAATATTTAAAAACATATACTTTTTTAAAACAGTATATACTTTCCGACTAAATTATTCCTGATTAAAGTATTTAAAGATTTAGTAAACTAATTGTTATCACGAGATAACTGATGTTACTAGCGTTAACAAATACACATGTGTTACATAGAAAACTCCATGACTTCGGACACATACATAAAGCGACGTAAACTTATGACAATATTCTATTCGGACAAATTGCTAGGCTGTCTTATTATCAAAGTATATACTTTGTAAAAGAAAACATTGTATGATTAATACAATCAATAACTATCTTGTTGTACATGTGAACGAATTGTCTTAATATCAATATCGATACAGATTACGAAGACTTTTACAAAACCCTAATTTATATAACGTCATAACACGTGGAAAACATCAACCTGCTGTATATAACACAGTGTACATTGATAGCGAAGACTTTAACATATCCCTAATTAATATAACGTCATAACACGTGGTAAACAACTACCTGCTGTTTGTAACACATTGTACATTGATTGCGAAGGCTTCTACAAATCCCTAATTTATTTAACGTCATAACACGTGGTAAACATCTACCTGCTGTATATAACACAGTGTACATTTATAGCGAAGACTTTCGCAAATCCCTAATTTAGATAACGTCATAACACGTGGTAAACATCTACCTGCGGTATATAACACAGTGTACATGTATAGCGAAGGCTTCTACAAATCCCTATTTTATACAACGTCATAACACGTGGTAAACATCTATCTGCTGTGTATAACACAGTGTACATTTATAGCGAAGACTTTCACAAATCCATAATCTATATAACGTCATAACACATGGTAAAAATCTACCTGCTGTATATCACACTGTGTACATCTATAGCGAAGTGTAACATATTCATTTTCAAAAAATGTTTGGGTGTTCGACGATTAGATAACAGTCCACAATCACGAATAGAAAGATCATTATAATATCGTGTTGGTCCTATGTACCAGTATCTGATTCATTATTTCGATATTAACGACTTATAGTCTCACATTTCCCATTTATACATAGTCCGACTAGTCATAGTTCACCTCTACACTTTCATCAACTAGTGACGTTTTATTTTTCAAAAACATAAAATATTAGTTTGTATGATGAGACATTGGAGTAATTTTGTCGGTTCATTTTCCATTTTATTATATAAAAAAAATTACCCAGTCAGGTTGATCCGCTGAATATGTTTTTATGTTACAAAAAAGGAACTTAGTTAAGACATTCTTAATGATAAGCCTGAAAACTCAAAACCGTTTTAAAGGTGTTAACTATTAGAAATGAGAATAAAAATACAGTTGAAAAAAATTGAATTTACAGCTTCAAACCAAAATATTTTAAGGTTTGGTATACAAAAACAAATTTAATAAATATAATAAAAGAGGTAAGGTTTAAGGTAATTACACCATGCTTTAAATGTACCAATAGTATATCATCAACCTTGAATTTGTATGTTGATACTAGGTATAATTTAATAAAACTTGTTTTTTGTATTATGTTGACTGTAAATAGAATTAAAATCAAAGAGACAACAATTCAGCCAAGGAGAAGACAACAGCCAAAGGTCACCACTGGATCTTTAATGCAGCGAGACAATATGTGCCATGAGAAGGTCCCCTGCCGACCCCTCAATAAACAATTTCTAATTCAGTGAAAATGGGCGTCAATGGTTTTTGTGACATAAATAAGGCCGTTAGTTTTTTCGTTTGAATTGTTTTACATTGTCATTTTGGGGCCTTTTATAGCTGACTTTGCGGTATGGGCTTTGCTCATTGTTAAAGGCCATACGGTGATCTAATTTCTATGTCTTTTTGGTCTCTTGTTGAGAGTTGTCTCATTGGTAATCATACCACATCTTCTTTTTTTATAGTCACATTAAACTTCAAAACCTATAATTACCTTAAATTAAAACAAAACACACAAAAATAACAAAAGTAAGAGACTTCTTACTTAGAACAGGTGCAAACATGCAGCGGGGTAAAACAAGTTTTGTGAGATCTCAACCCCATCCATTTACCTCTAGTCAATAGTGAATAAGAAACACACAGCACAGTCCCATATCCGTTAGGGGTTTAGTATTATACCATCATAAAAATATACAAGATGAACATAACCAGTATCATGACAGCAACTGGTTTCAGAAAAAAATGTGTTAATTTCTGATGATAAGACCCTATGAGTGAATCAATGATGATACCAAAAATATGCCATCTTTAATAACCCAGCAACAGTATCGTAACTATATTCCTTCCGTTGAAGTCTATTAAAGGATTTGGTACCTTTGAGGTGAATTTCGAAATATTTGTGCTGTGTAAAGATTATTACCATTACACATTGGATCTGAAATACCTTAACGTATCAGATGTTTGCATTTTGATTTACATGTTTCCCTTATTTCTATCCATGGACATAATTGTCATAAGCGAGTTTTGGGGCAATGTGTTTCACGCAGTAAAATGGTTTGGCAACTTTTTAAAACAACACAGTGATAATTATGAAGAATAAATATGCAAACTTAAATCATTGATGAATACACCAGAGTTCGGTCTGACGTATGTAAATGATTTTGACATGCGTCAATATACAGATGTTTTGATTTTTACACGAAAAAGGATGATCTGAAGCTTTCTTATTCATTTTTTTTTCTTTATCTGAGAAGTCAGAATTGATAGAGACGTAAAGAATAATAAAGATGGAGAAATACAATTAGAATGCATGAACTGTGTATTTTCTATATTAGGAAATCAGTATGTTGTGCTCTCCTTTACACATGTTACAAAAGTCCTTTTTTTTTTTTTTTTTTCTTTCTTCTCCGAACACTTTATTTTCAGGGGAGACGTGGTGTGTTGTGTAGGGATTGTTTTTTTCCCGATTCTTGAATAACTGGCATAATCTTTTGTCAAATATCACGGAAAACAAACCCTTAACATTTGTTTTTTTGTTGAAGTATGTGGGTGTTTACCATTACAAACTTTTCTTTCACGAAAGTTTTAAACGACAGACATTACCGCTACCATTTTTATATTGAAAAGCATTGTGGATTATTTATTTGTTTGACCAATTTCAAATTTAGATCGAAAATGGTGGTATACAGGATTGGAAAATCAAAAGTTTTGATCGATTTACTTTCAGAGAAGATTGAGATTTCAAATTATCCCGAAGCTCTACAGAGTATTTTTAGAATCCACATGTTATTTAACAGATGTTTATTTATAAATATGACATTTGAATTCAAAATTGTTTCATGTCGTTTTTATTTTCATAGACACTATTTGTAAGTTCAATTAAGCATACACGTTCTTTCCTTAAACAATCTTAACTTTTCTGATTGGGTTTCAAAAAAATATTCTCTAATACTATACATTAAACAAATAACATACACGCATCATATTTTGAATTCTACCGCGAATTTTATATAAGCGGTTATCTCAGTACCAGAATCTATGACACACGAGACGATTTTAATTTACCAAATTATCAATTTCGCCAACCTTAGTAGCAAAATACCAACTAATCCTGGATATGTGATATATATTTCCCAACTCACTCTGTATTCAGGAGCTAACAGATGCTATTCAAACTTTATAAAACTGCACAAGTGACGTCAGTTGAGGAACTAGGATTACATGTAGCTCAAAGCACGTCTTTTATTTCTAAATATTCTTAAAAAAAGGTTATTTGGAGATACCAATACCTGGTTGATAAATATATTCCGTATCAACTTCACAAATTATACACAATAGTTTTCAATATAGATTATAGTTACTGACATTGTATATCAACTTAGAAACGAGTTAAATTATAACGTTTACTTTTTTGCTATTTTTGTTGATATTCCTCGGTACTTAAATACCTCTATATTGTGTTATTGTGCTATGGTAAACTTTCGTATTTGTATCTTTCATTTTTGCTTATAAGCTTTGTATATATGCCTTTAATCTCGTATTTGTTGACTTATTTGGGTTTTCGTTGGGTTTTTTTTTTGGTGATAAAGATTAAAAGATACGGTAAACTGATATACTGTATTTTTTTTTAACATTTTTACCTATTATGTCTTTGTTTTGTTCAGCCATTGGTGTCAACAAAATGGTTAATGTTTCGACTGTCATACAAGTGAGAAGGTTAGCTAACTTTAAAACCATGTTTATCTACCATTTATCACATCAGAAAATATCTGTACCGATGCAGGACTTTGACAGTCGTTACAATTCGATTGATTTGATTGAGTTGTATATATATGTTCCAGACCATATGAGTATTTGAACCATACGCGTTTGGTCATGACCATATGAGTATACACTCGTATGTTATTAACGGGCCGGACCATATGAGTATTTTGACAATATAGGTATTTTTTTTAAATATGCATTACAAACGTTTCAATAATAGAATAAACTTTATTTAAAAATACAATGATGGTTACATGACAATGCATTAATTTAAAGGCTACGTCAAAGTTAAATATTGATGTCAAAGATCTTGAAGATAAGTTTCATCGCTTATTACATTCTTGCATATAGGGTTATGGTGACATTTACTTCCACACAGTAACATAACTTTTTTTCGCATTTACACGTCATGGTTGTGCACGCTCCTTTTCAATTACACCTTTTGTTTGCAAGTTAAAACATTGCATTCTTTGCAGCTGCGTGCAGTGATGTCAAGGTTTATGGTTATTTCGATGTGTCTACGGTGTTTATTTAGCTTTAGATTTCAAATATCGTTATATGACTACAGAACACCATATTCACAAAAACAACTTATAAAAATATGTTGCTTGCCAGTGACTTCTTGTGTAACAGTTTATCGAGAAATTTTTGGAAGTTATCTTTTTTTTAAGTCGACATATTGATATTCACTCGTAATAACAAATCTGTAATGGACATCGGTATAAAATGTGTTTATTATAGTTTTGACTAGGTTGTAAAATTAACTATGTGAAATTTCTTATTTTCATTTAGTTAATCTCTTTATTATAATATGATAATAAAATGACCTATATGATATCGTATTTTTAAGGAACGGTCATACCATACGAAGAGTTCAGAAGTATTTAAAGTAAACTGTAACAGAATGTTAATTACCCCGACCATACGCGTACGGTCGGACCATACGCGTATGGTCGGACCATATGAGTATATACCCATACGGTCATGACCATACGCGTATGGCCCAAATACTCATATGGTCCGGAACATATATGTTCACTTTGTTGTTACACAAGCGTTAAACGACAGTTATAACCTATATTTTTTTAGAAGACTAACAAATAGTTTAATAAATAATGAAAACGTCATCTCAACAAAAAAAAGCTATATACATAGTTCGTGCTATTTTTGTTCTTTTCAAAATGTATTGTTCATCAATACCATTTTAAAAATTCTTTCAAATCACGTAGCTGATATTTACTTTTCAAACCTTTTCACATGAAGAAATAAATATACATTCTAAAATAGTATAACTACTCATATACAATACCTTCATTATATGAGCACTGGACAATTGTTTCAGATTTTAAACAAATAAACTGTAATTTTAAGATTTGAAAAAAAGATATGAACCACAAAATGTATCATTTTGTAATTGTTCATTGAAGAAGCAAGACGTATTCAACATGTTCAAGACTTGAGTTATTAAAATTTCAATAGTTAAAAATGTACTTTTAAAATTTATCCACATTTTTTGAAGTATGAATTTGACAACTTTATTGTTACGATTTAAATTGTGAAAACGCTATGGCAGAGCCGGAGGAATCAAAAGATATATAATCAAATATTCAAATTAAAACTGACAACGCTGTGTCAATACATCAAATAATGTGAAATGACAAACTGATCTAAAACACTTCATACTTTAAAAACGACTGAGCAACAAAAACCCGATTAAAACATTGATTGATCACTGATGTAAGATGTCTTTTTCGGTGACATCGCAATCGAAAAAACAGAATAACTATTACCTTGCCTATAAAAGTATAATAACGACAAGTTAATGCATATGAAATAATCAGACCCCTCTGTGGTGCAAATAAATAACAAAGACAAAGAGACAGTCAACAAAATAAAACCCAATAAAAATATGAAATCAAATAAGAGGTCATGAACTTTGTATGTTGAAATTATAACCAGGCAACCAGTAAACATATTTAATTTTTATGACCAAATTAGGAAATGTTTCCTTTGCAAAAGACTTTTTTATTATCTAAATCTTTTACCCTTCTCCATTCTGAAGACGCGAGTAAAGTTTAATGGTGTGTTGTTTACATAGTGTTGTTAATATAATGAAATTGTATGCGTATCTCATACAAGTGAGAGGTTTAACTACCAATAAAACAAGGTGTAATCCACCATTTGATATTTTTGTAATTTTATCTTTGGTTGGTATGGTTGTCAAATTTTAAGGATAACCCTTAAAAGGTTGTTTTTGTTGAGGTGTGTTGGTGTTTATCAAGTGTTAAGGTAAGACATGATTTTATTTACATTCAAGAAGTAAGCGTTTGACGAGTATATTTACTTTTCAATTCAAATAACAATAGTTGATAGCAGTATGTCTCACGACATCTACTTGAGGTATATAATAAAGTAAATATGATATGACTTTTGATCAATCCCCATCAGACCTCTCGGGATTATACTGTTGGTTCGGTTTGACAAATAGCCAAGGTCGTAATATTATTGCCCGATGCTGGATAAATCAATGAAAATGACGCTTTTTTTCATATCAATTGTTTGTATCACAATCATATTAATATTTATCCATGCGAGAAAAAAAAAGTAAACAGTCCAAAACCAAGAGAATAAGAATCATGATAGTTAATATGTCTGGTGTACAGGCACATATTGTCAGGTTCAAAGATTAACGACCTCTAGTCTCAAGTTTCAAATTATCCGACTGACAACATCATACACGATAGCCTTTGCATTTAAATAACGCATGTGACTTGCTTAAGCTAACTGACTATCTTCATTCGTTTTCTGTATTTGTTTGATAGCTTTGGCAAAAGAAGTTTCACAATTATATTAAACAGCTCTTCAATCTATTTCAAAAAGTTACAAAAATGTAGAAAGAACAATTTGTCTATTGAATGTCAATTAGATATGTTTGACAAAACTATTTTACCGATACTTTTGTATGGATGTGAAAATTTAGAGTTACTCGAAAAAGTACATTTGCGATTTTGCACACTTACATTACATTTGAAACAATCGACTCCAAATTTTATGATTTACGGAGAGCTGGGAAGATATCCCATTTCATTTCACGCAAGAGTTCGTATGGTAAAGTTTTGGTGTCGTCTTTTACATGGAGAAGAATGTAAAGTCTCTTCACTTTTATATAAGCAATTGTTCGTCTATTCTAATAATTATGGTTTGGAGGGTAAATGGTTATGTTTTATAAAAAGCACACTAGACAATTGTGGAATGTCAAATATTTGGAATCAGCAGGGTACTTTTTCTGCTCTGTGGATTTCTAAATGTGTAGAACAAAAACTGAAGGACCAATTTATACAGGAATGGTATGAAAATATGAATTCTACCTCAAAAGGTATATGTTATAGAATATTTAAAAAGAAATTTAAATTTGAAGAATATCTATCTATTTTACAATTGAATTGTATGTATATGTTTTGTAAATTTAGATGTGGTAGCCATCGTCTACCAGTTGAGACAGGGAGATGGCACAATCTGTCGAGAAATCATAGATTGTGTCGTATCTGTGGCTCGGCTGAAATTGGTGACGAGTATCATTATATTTTGTCTTTTCATTAATGAAAGACAAAAATATTTACCGAAATTTTGTTGGAAAAATCCAAACACCTTGAAATTATGTAATCTGTTTTCCTCAAATAATATTACTGTTTTAGAAAAATTATGTCGATATATTAAAGCTGTTAATGTGAAAGTCTCTCCTCCTGGTTAATGTATATCATTTTCCTCATACATGCACTGTATATTATATTGTTGTATATACTTATTGTCTCTATAACTATGTCATTAGTTGATGAGAATAAAATTCATTAATTTCATTCATTTCAGTACGCGTTACTTGAAACACTTATTTAAATTTCATTATCATGAATGTTACTTATCTGTTTCTTGTTATAGATTTTGAAATAGACTATTCAAATTTATATAATTAACTACAATTTAAAAAAACCTCAATTAAATGTATTCTACAAATTCTTTTCATCAGCCTCCAAAAATTTTAGAACGATGAGAGACCTCAAGAGGGATATTCCCAACTGCACATTTTTAGATAGTGCTCTACAACTTGAGTCAAATAAAGAATATGAGTGGTTCCGGTTACCCGACCGACTCTTGTTTACATTCCTGACCCTACAACTTTATTTTATTTCTAAAAAAATAATTTTCAAACGAACAAATTTTGAGTCATGTAAATTTAAACAATTAGGTTCAAAGACTTCTGACATCTGAATTTCAATCAAAAGTATTAAGCTAAATTTTAACAGTATCGTAACTTCAAAATAAGTATGTTTAAAGGTTTGGTTAGCTGTTGAAGTGAAATCCGAAATATTTGTTCTTTGTCAAGAATAGTACCATAAAAGATTGGATGTGAAATACCTAAACGTATCAGATGTCTGCATATGTTTCCATTATAATTTTTACCTCCGAACATAATTGTCATTAGCGAATTTTGGGACAATGTGTCTCAAGACCTAGTATGAATCATTTTCTAAAAGTTTATTCTTCTTTCTTTTATGAACAGTTTATTATCAGGAGAGAAGTGGCGACTTGTATAGGGATTGTTGTTTCCCCGATTATTAAATAACTGGCATAATCTTTTGTCAAATATTACAGAAAATCCCATACATTTGTTATTGTTAATGTGTGTGGTTTTTTTACTACTTTTTCTTGAGCAGGTTTCAAACGACAACCATTTTTAAATTAAAAAAAAAAAAAACATTGTGGATTAATTCTTTCGGACAAATTTCTTTTTTTTCATTTATAATGGTGGTGTACAGGGTTAAAACAAATAAATATTAGTTCTCAATAAACAGATAACTATTTATGAAGAAATATACTCAACAGGTTGGGAACAATCCTCAAATAAGGGGTTACCCTTCCATTTAATGACTATCCCTTTAATGAGCGATTAATTTCAAGTGATTAAACAATTTGTTGTGGTTATTATAAACAATATCTCTAAGTACAAAAGGACACACGAATTTTGTAATATTCCTGGACGTTTATCTTTTTAATTATCAGAAATAAGTAAGAAAAGTTGTTCCGAATATAGTGAGTTATTCCCGTTTTAAGTTAAAAAATAAGAAAAACAAAATGTTCACTTGTCTAAGGGACAGTCCCACATTTAAGGAATATCCAACATTTGGGGGTTGTTCTAAACCTGCTCAAAAGCAATCTCTGTCTTTAGTCTGTATCTTTCACTTGAATGGAACTATATATCCGAAAAGTTATTGAAGATGAATCTTGTTTTTCCAGGATTCAAAATAATGATTTCTATACTACTATTGTTAAGGTATATTTTAAAAAGAAAGTGTTTAGTGTTTATGTATTACAATGTAGGCTAAAGATAAGTTTAAGAGAATAAACACAGACAATAATGTGGCAATTTTTTATATTTTTTTTGGGAAGGGACAAATATATTCATGTTAATTGGCTAAAACAAACTAAAGTGGCGAAAAAAAATTGTTTTGGCGAAAGAGGTGACCAAGGCAGGAACATGACAGTTGTTTAAATTCGTTTGCTGTAATTGAGATTGTGATCCGTTTATTTTTTTTCGAAGTACTGTATTGTTGTTAGTTTTTTATATGTTATCTTTGTTTTGACCCAAGCGTAACAATAGGCCATTTTTTAGACGGTTTCAATGTAACACATTTTTTGATAAAAAAAAATGCAATTTGTATTCATATAACAGAAGCTCTATACATTTGTCATGCTATATATATATATTTTTTATTGTTTATCAATAATGGGTGAAATAATCTTTAAAATCATTCAGCTAAAGATTTATGTTTCAAATCTTTTGACAAAATGAAAAAAAATATTTTCTCAAATTGTTTAAGGACACCAATCTTTACACATGCCTGCCTATTCATTTAAAATACACGAATTGTATGATCATTGCAAAATTTTAAAGTTTGAGATTTTAAATAAAGATACACGACTTAGATATCACATTATGTAACTTAAAGATGTAAAAAAAAAAAACAACATTTAAAATCTATAAGGTTTCTCGTGTAATTGTTAAGGAAGCATAGAAATGTATTCAAGACTACAGATATGTCGATTTCAATAGTTAAACATTGACACGCTAAGACAGAGGCGTGGGAAACAAAAAGGGTATTATTAAAAAGAAAACGCCACGTTAAAACATCAAATAATGTTAAAAGACAAACTGCTCCAGAAAACACTTCTTTATTATCTTAAACTAAAAATGAGCAACACTTATATTGATCTCTGCTGTTTCATAAAATGTCGTATCCGTTTTCAACCCAATCGAAGAAAAAATAACACAAAATTTCTTGCATACAGTTTTATCACGACATGTTAATGTATGTTAAATGAACAGAGCCCTCTAGGGCTTTGTTAAAAAACGGAAAATGAGCCAAGCCAACAAAGTAAATTAAAACATTGAGAAACAAAATATTAGTCAGGAATATTGTATGTTGACATTATACATCAGGGAACCAGTAAAATATGTTATCTTTATACCGAAATAATGTAATGCTCTCTATTTCAATAGTTCATTTTATTTGGTTAATCATATATTCTTCTCTGACTATTTTTATAATCCAAAGTCGTGATGAGGTTAATAGCGAGTGTTTTTCACACATTGTTGTTAATATAATTAAATTGTATGTAACTGTCATACAATTTGGAGGTCTAGTTAAGTACAAAAACAGGTTACATGTATAATACACCATTTTCGAAGTAAGAACATGTTTGTATCAAGTCAGTAAAAGGACAGTTGTTATTCATTCATTTAATTGTTGCAGTCTTGTAATTGACTGCTCCAAAGGCTTACATGCAAAACAGTTGATCTTTGAAATTGAAAAAATATAAATAATGCTACATAGAAAAAAAAAATACATGTTCAAATCATGTCTGTAGTAATGTGATATTGGGATTGAATCGAAAAATAAGTTGGGGTTACCACGACGAATAAAATTAAAAGTAACCCTGAAGTCCCAAATAACTTTTTTCTGCATTCTGTTTTCTGTTTTTACTAGGCCGCATCACTTCCAGTAAACTGACATCTTTCCACTTTTTTTTGGTTTGTTATCCTCACAAAGATGCAAGTTTTAAAAAAAAATCTAAATATTTCAATTCAGCATCAAATTTTAATCAAACAGAAACAAATGAGTTAAAAAAAATATGAGACAAAATGGACCTTTATATTTCGCTCCATTTTTTTACATGCACCCGAAACTTGAATTGTAAATACGAGACTGGTGCCTTATGTTTTTGATCTCTTTCTTTTGCCATTGAATAGGGACTTGCAGTTTTGAATTTTCCTCGGAGATCGGTGTTTTTTAATTAATTTTTTTTTTGGAACCAGGGTTGACAAATTTCAAGAAAAACCATAAAACATGCTTTTATGAGGTTCGTTTGTGTTTGAAAACTTTGCAGGTACAATTGATTTTACTTACATGTGATGAGGTAAGCGTATGACAGGTATACATACTTTTTAATTTAAATAAAGATAGTTATATAAGTAAATACCGGTCTGTTGTAAATAGCAACAGTAGTATACCGCTGTTAAACATTCATCAATCGATAGGGAAAAAACAAATCCGGGTTACAAACTAAAACTGGGGGAAACGTATCAAATATAAGAGAACTACGACACAACAGAAACACAACACCAAAATGTAACACACACAGAAACGAACTATAAAGTAACAATGGCCATTTTCCTGACTTGGTACAGGGCATTTTTTTGTGGCATGCCAAACCTCCCGCTTAAATGACAGTGTTAATTATAACATTACAATGACAATATTACACTACAGGGCTACAATGAATAAATGGCAAAAAATATAGGACAGAGAAACAAAGGAATAATAGCCAACAAAAGGTAACAGGTTAAACAATATTTGTATACGCCAGACGTTCGCTACGTCCACACAAAACTATGCTCAGATGAAAAAAGTTTGAAAGCCATAACAACTACAAAGTTTAAGATCGCCGAGGACCAAAATTTCCAAAATGTTTTGAGGCTAGGGTTATCCACCTGGGACAAAAACATCATTATTATCAGGAATAATACATAGCTTTGTAAACAGTAAATTTAATAAAATAACTATATAATAGATATATATGATTAAAATAAAGTGATGACATGCTATAGACTAAAAACGAAAACATTACAAAATCATAGCCGTGTTAGCCATGCTAGTCATTTCTCGCCCAAAGTGACGTCACATTTAAAATCATATCAAACATCTTCTTAAAGTATATAACAAAGTGAATATAATAAGATTTTTATCAACCCTCAGCAAAGCTCCCGGATTATATTATTGTCTGTGGTTGATACAGATGTGATATTGAAAGCCCTAATTATTGATGATAATCTATGTTTTTTCTTTGAAAGTCAGAAAAAAAATGATATAACAAATAGCTGGTGTCGCAATATTGTTTATTAATGCTGGACAAACCATTTAAAGTAATGAATTTGTCGCTTATTTATTGGTATAACACTTCGTTGTATATCCATCTATGCGAACAATAGACAATAGACAACAGCTCTAAGCCAAGAGAATACAGATTATAATAGTGTATATGTCTGATGTACAAAAAAAATGTTGCAGGGTCCAAATATTAACGACCTATAGTTACAAGGTTCACATTCATAACATAATCCGACTGGCAACATCACAAACGATAACCTTAACATTTTTAATAACGCATGTAAAATAATTGACTTATATATTTTGTTTTTCATTTCTTTTTGTTTAATAAACTTTGACAAAAAGAATTTCAAAAATATATTTACCAAACACTACATCAAAGTCTACACAGCTTTTAAATCTATTTGAGTACGCGATACTAAATAAAATAAAAAGTTCATGATCATGCATGTAACTTATCTATATTACTTATCTTTTTCTTGTCACAGATTTTGAACATCGAGAGTCAACCTGAAGAGACTATTCAAATTTATAAAAATAACCTACATTTACTTCAATTTAGACTATAAATTCATATAATCAGCCCTAAACAATATGAACGGCTAGAGAACTCTCAAAGGTTATTTCCCTAATGCACATCATCAGGTAATGACCTACAACTTATTAAAATTTCGTCAATCGGTTTAGTCGAATAGGATTCAGGCTTACAAGGCACCTGGACATGTAGACAGAACGGACGGATGGACGGACACAGGTATGTACCACAAACACTATGCATGGACTGGCGGTGGGGTGTGTTCAAAGAAATTTTAATCAGATAATTGTTTACCTGTGTTTATAAAAATAAGAATTAAAAAAAACATCAGTTGTTGACATTCGTGGAAAACTTGAGAATATAAATTTAAGAATATCTCAAATATTATCCGAAATTAAAATATGATAAGATGTTCTCAACTATATGAAGTGAAGATGATAAACCCTAACTTTAACTATAAAAATAAAAACGAACTAAATCTAGACATAAACTTAAATTACAACTTAAAATCTTTAGCTCAAAAGTTGCTTTTCTTTTTCTTTTCTTTTTTAATTATTTGATCAACTAGTACTTACAATTTCTGTATTATCTACATATCTTGCCTTCTTAATTCTCAATCATCACACACACGTTTTTGTTGAAAGTGGGATAACCATGCTTACATTAAAACATCAACATTTCCCTACAACACACCAATGGAAAATAAAGTAAACTTCATTATTATACTTCACGTTAAAATGCCATATTTTGATTGGCTAATACGAGGGTGTCATTTTACTCTATCACATAGCTGAGAGGGTGACAATTTTTTTGAATGTTACCCTCTCGTCTCAACCAATCAAAAATCGACAATTTAAAGGACAATGGATTGAATTTACATCAAGTAGTTGAATACAATGCTTAAGTTTGACGTTTTGGATCAAATTTTATTATTTAACTGTCAAAATAAAAAAAAACAACATCTTGTTGTTTACATTTCTAATACTCGTAACGTTGTTATGTACGTGACGTCATAGAAAATCCTTTTGAAATAAAATTTATCTGTAAAAGACAAAAATGGTAGGACGTTTAGTATAATAAATTAAATAACACATAGCTGAGAGGGTGATAGAGCAGATTGGTACCCCTTGAAAAAGCATTGTCAACCTTGGCTTCGCCGCGGTTGACAATGTTTTCTCGGGGTACCAATCTGCTCTATCACCCTCTCAGCTATGTGTTATTTATATAGTATCGTTTAAGTTAAATATCACAGTTTAAATGACCCAACATATCTTTTATGATAAAAGACTAAAGACATAATAGTTTTAAGTTCATCGATATGCAGTGGCATGTATAGTGTTGGTATTGATTGTGTTTCTGTGATGTTCTTAATTCAAACTGTTTAATATATGGTCATTTCAAACCAATTTCCACAACATCAAACAATATGCATCCGATCTTCAAATATTTCTTGGAATAGACGAAATTGAGGTAAAAGTTAACGAAAATATTAATTGCTGCAGTCATTGAAAGGGGGAAACCTTTTTGAGCAGATTGATCTAGTGTGGAAGGAAGACCCAGCTATGTACAGTATTTTAAGAAGTTTAAAGAATGTTGGATCAATTGAAAGAAAACACAAACGTGCAACAATGAGTTTATTAGAACGAAAGATAAACAAGCACAGTTACAAATAGAAATATCAAAGAAACTATTGACGCTGTAAAAATGATTCCGCAAAAGACGATTACAACAGACGAAAATGACGTTAGAGGTTGTTGCATTTCAGAAAAGAGGGATCTTTTGTTCACTGATTATGGCTATAAACAATCGCTCACCGTAATTGCACCAGACTATATAGGGACGAAGTCCCCTATAACAGTAGGAAATTCAATAAAAAAAAATTAAATTTAAAAATCTGGAAAATTTTCAGAATTTTTCATTGTACTAATGAACTCAAAAAATCGTTTAAAAATTTTTTGTCGCGTTTTTGAATTTCCGGATTTTCGCAGAAATCTACTTCCGTTTTCGGTCTTGTTTGCATGAGACTTTGAATACAATAAATATTTATCAGTCTAAGAAAGAAACTCATTACTAATTCATTTTTAAAAATTGTTTATTATAAAAAAAGTTACCTGATTACAGTGTTTCTTTGTTTACATTGAATATGACGTCATACTTAAATAACGTCACACCCAAAATCCCTAACAACAGAACCAAAATCGGAAACGTCACGGTATTTCCGTTTCGCTTTATAACATGTCTGATTTAAAAAAAAAATCATACAGACTTCGTCCCCATTCACAAGTAATGCCTGCCTCATATCAAACTTAAATTAGAAATGCAGCTATATCCTAGTTATTGGTGTGACGTAACACTGGTTGACGAAAGACTGTTGCTATTACAACTGGTGGTTCAGTTATGAAAATTGGTATCGATATCACAGACATAATAACCCGAAGAAAAATAAACTTCATAGAACTTCCTGGTCATACATGGGGAATCGCACGAGATCACGATTCGATGTTTGTTTGTGTAGAAAAACATGGTATATACAAAATAAATACTTGGGACTATTTTACATCACGCGTGATCAGTTGAAGCCTACCGTCATGTGGGTCCAATATTGAGAATATCTACCATTACTTCTTTGTTTGCCCAAAATACACATTATGTAGAAAAACCTTATTCAATAACCTTAACTGGCTATCTGAAAACTTTGTTTTAGATACAAAACTATTAATTTGCGGACACTTGGAACTTTCGAACGAACAAATATTCAAATTTTCATAAAAAGATCAAACAGATTTCTTATGCCTTGATAGAGCGTTATTATTACGGAACGTTATCGTTGTCATCAATTCACAAGTCATCGTCACAGAATTATACGACTTTTCAAACTATCTTTTTCTCTTTTTACTTTCTCTCATCTTTTTTCACCTATGAAAGCTAGTATTATATTATATAAACTGTTTGTTTTATATGCATGTCCATTATATTATAATGTTATTGTAACTTTATATCGTAGTATGGAGAAGACTTCATAGGTATGATTTACTTGTGTCTAATCCATTTTGCTTTAATTTAGCAAATAAAATATGTTTAAACTAAACAAATCCTGACAGAAAATGATGGTCTCTGCCGTCCATCTGCTATTTTCATTGATTCAAAAAACAGGAAACTTCTTGTTGCAAATACCTGGAACTCTGCAATGGTTTACAATATTTCGTATACATAATTGGGAAAGGTTGAGTCGTAAATCCATGTGCTGAACAGAACTGTATACCTTATATTTATATAACATTGTTGTGAAATCGAAAGTGGAATGCAGTCAATTGAATATAACTTGTTTCGTAAGTAATTTGGAATCACACGAGATCACGATTCGCTGTATGTTTATGTAGAAGTATGTGGTATATACAAAATTAAAACTTTTGACTATACTTTATCATGCGTGTTCAGCTGTAATTTACCGATCTATTCATACGTTGCTGTTTTCTCAGACAAGATACTCTACACTAACTACAATTATCACATTATAGTTTGTTATGATCAAAACGGATAACGTTTTTTTTATTTTTAAAGATGAATTGGGTTTGAATGACCCGGGAGGTATCACTGTTGAACGTAAGGGAAACTTGTATGTTGTTTGAGAAAAAATCTTTGAATTTAGTCATTATATCAAGTGATGGAAAACATCACAAACAAATCCTGACCAAACATGATGGCCTACGTTCCCCGTCAGCCCCGATATGATATCAAACAGTTTACACGCTTTTGAAACTGACCCTGCTTAACCTAGTACTTTCCCATATAACAGTTATCTCCCAAAACACTGTTTTTCTTGTGATCTCTATGGCTTCGCAACCTTATAAGAAACCAACAAATTTATTTTTCCGAATTGCTCGTTATATCCTAAGGATGTTCTGTTTAATTTTGACCGAAGCCGTATAAAGATTCCATATGAGAGCTATTTCCCCTTTTGTAATTGATATAATTGAAATGTACTTTCAACTGGAAAACCATAAGTGATAGAGGCCTAGGGTCTTTTGATATGAGGTCCTTGGTCCCAACAAAAATGAAATGAGGTCAAGGTCAAAGGTCAAGGTCATGTTCAAAATTTTGATTTTGGCTTGTGATCTCTTATTTTCAGAAATCATACAAGATATCGACAAAACATTTTCACACAATTGTTAGTTGCGACATGTCGTGAGACATAAATTTTAGTCGAAAGGGTACGTAGACATTTGATACGTGTTTTTCCCCCTTTTATATCCAATATCAGTCGTATGCTAATATAACTCATTATCAGTATAAAGTAGAGGCCTACAGTCGTTTGATTAGAGGTCGTTGATCTATGACCTTGAAATTGAGCTCAAGGTCATATGTTAATTTAACGTTCTAGATTTTGACCTTTGTTTTTACTTCATAAGTATACATGATAAAGCCATGTGACTTTTTTCATTAGGTTGCAAGCAACGTGACCTTGAAAAGGCCAACCGGGAGTGACCTTTTGTAAACTGGAAGTAGCTTTTTTTTGTTCTTAATTAATGTAAAAGTATATAGAATCATATGTTTTTGGAATCAGTGTCATGTTAACTGTCAAACAATAACGGAAGAAACATCTTTTAAAGCAGAAGTTAAAAATTATCTCCCTTATTTATATCTTTTTGTATAGGAACCTTATATTTTTGCAATCAGCGTACAATAACCTATCATTTGACGCTGAAACTGACATGATTTACAATCAAATTCTAATATTTTCATATTAAATTGATCCTCACTGGTGGAAAGACCTTCAATTGTTTTAATTGATATTGAATGAGTGTGGAAATGAATAAAGAATCAAATATTAGCAACCTTTTATACAGTCTATTTGTTCCATGAATTGGGCTTATTGAAGTGGTAATAGAAATCATTTTAAGTGTATACAGTCAGATTTAAATTTCTAGATACATAATAAGCAACACGTATCTGATACTTACTTTGGTTTACTAACATCATATTAAATACAATACTCAAATATACCCATGAAATTAGTTATTTGCGTTAGGATCAATTGACGCATATCTTACTCTTGTTAGTCATATTCACATGAAGTTGGACAACTTTATATTGTTAATTATATTTATAACAATTTGCTGAAATGTTATTATGAGGGAGAAACTTTTAACTATTAGTTATCTACTTTGCCATGTGTTCAGGTTGATTGATTTATTGATGGTTGTTTAACTTCGAGTGGCAAATGTTTATGCATGTTCAGGATGATGTTCAATTTGATACCGTCTTCCAGCAATATATAAAAAAAATATTATAGTATTTGACAGAATATTTGGATCATTTTTGAAGCAGATCGTTGATTATAAGTGTTCCTTACGCAGATTGTTTGAATTTGTATTCTTGACGCAGATTGGTGTTTGTTGAAAGTAAAATAACAAAAATAACGCACTTCTTGGAAAATTCAAAATGGAAAATTCGTATTCAAAAGGCAAAATCAAGAGATAAAACTCATCAAACGAGTTGTTTTAACAACTGTCATATTCCTGACTTTGTAAAGGCATTTTGTTATGTAAAACAGTAAAAAAATGGTAAAAGAATCCTAGCAAAACCTCTACTTTGTACGATAAACGCTTAAAACTCCATTAAATTGACAACGATGTAGAACAAAACAAACATATGTCATAATATGTCAAAATGTCAAAAAACGCTACAACAGTCAACGTTGTGTTATAATCTTAATCACCTAAAACAAACAATTATGTAACAAAGAAACACAAAACCGCATACATACAAAGCACATAGCAAAAGTGAAAATTAAAGATACAAAATTTCAACACAACACAAATACGCAGTGACGGGATGTATAGGTATAGAACAACATCATATACCCCCCCCCCTTTTTTGTTTTGGTACCTTCCGATGAACTTTTTAGAAAAAAAGGGCAAGACGTTCTTTGACATTCACATGATTCATCAACCTTCTACTCAGACACTGGTTCCTGAGGCAGATTGTTTGTTTTTGTCGTTTCGGACGCAGTCTGTTGATTTTGAGCATTTCTGACGCAGATTGTTGTTTTTGAGCATTTCTGACGCAGATTGTTTATTTTTAGGGTTCCTAAAGCAGGTTATTGATAATGATTGTTACCTTTGATCGTTCCTTTAGCAGATTGTTGAGTTTGAGCGTTCATTTAGCAGATTGCTGTTTTGAACGTTCATGAATTGGATAATTGATTTTGAGTGTTCCTAGCAGATAGTTGATTTGGAGCGTTCTAGACACTGTTTGATTTTGAGTGTTCCTTAAGGACAGTTCTTGCTTAGAATGTTCCTGAATCAGATTGTTAATTTTGAGCGTTCCAGGAGCACATGGTTGATTCTGAGCATTTCTGACGCAGATTGTTTGTTTTTAGAGTTCCCAAAGCAGGTTATTGATTATAAGTGTTTCTGTAGCAGATCGTAGATTTTGAACGTTCATAACGCTGTTTGTTGCTAGTTTGCAATTACATGTATACTTTATGTTGTGTACAAATTGAAATGTTTCTCCTTTTTTAAAAGGCGTCGTTCCCCATTAGATTGGTACTTTACATGTTGCTAAACACTTATCCGACCTCCATGATAGATATGTTGTTGTCCCCGCAGACAAAGCCCCAAATAACATCGTTTTTGTCTGTAAAAGTCACTACATTAATTGCTTGATAAACGAATTAGGTATAGACAATTCACTTGGAAACTCAACATATACCCTCACGACACTTACCAAAGAGGAAATCCTGGATAATCATAGGTCTGTTCTTTGTTCCTTTGGTATTTCAACCAAAGATGAAGAACTGGATCTTCCATCACTGTATTGGATACCTAAACTACATAAGTGTCCTTACAAACAACGGTATATTGCTGGGTCTTCCAAGTGCTCCACGAAACCTCTTTCTAAATTATTAACATCTATTTTATCAGCAATCAAAGACGGGCTTCAAAGTTATTGTGAAACTGCCTATTCTAGAGGTGGCGTGAATCAGATGTGGATACTTAAAAATTCCAAAGATCTTTTAGAGTACATACAATCTAACTCTCTTTCATCTTGTAACAGTATTAAAACATTTGACTTTTCTACTCTGTACACAAGTATTCCACATTCCATACTAAAAGACAAATTGAAAGAGTTGGTATTACTTTGCTTCATAAAAAAAAAATGGCCAACGTAGATACAAGTATCTTGTCTTAGGGAGGGATAAATCATACTTTGTAAAGAATCACTCTGATTCAAACAAAAAATTCTCTGAAACCGATATTATCAAGATGCTTGATTTCTTGATTGACAACATATTTGTAACTTTTGGAGGACGTGTTTTTCAACAGACTGTCGGCATCCCAATGGGAAAAAACTGTGCCCCTCTACTTGCCGACTTGTTTCTTTATTATTATGAGGCTGACTTCATGCAGGAACTTCTTAGGAAGAAAGATAAGAAGTTAGCAATATCCTTTAACTCTACTTTCCGCTATATAGATGACGTTCTTTCACTAAACAATTCAAAATTTGGTGACTATGTGGAACGCATCTATCCCATCGAATTGGAGATAAAGGATACTACAGATACAGTTAAGTCGGCTTCATATCTTGACTTACATCTAGAAATTGACAATGAGGGTCGGTTGAAAACAAAACTTTACGACAAAAGAGATGATTTCAGCTTTCCAATTGTGAACTTTCCATTTCTAAGTAGCAACATTCCAGCAGCACCTGCATACGGGGTATATATCTCCCAATTGATACGATATTCCCGTGCTTGCATTTCCTATCATGATTTTCTTGATAGAGGGTTACTGCTCACAAGGAAGCTATTAAACCAAGAGTTCCAAATGGTGAAGTTGAAATCATCCCTTCGTAAATTTTACGGACGCCATCACGAGTTGGTTGACCGTTATGGAATAACCGTTTCACAAATGATATCGGATATGTTCCTTACGTCGTAACTACAATCCCCTTCCCTTTCATGAATGTGACCTACCGAATTAGACTATTTACCGGATTTGTAATCACATAAGCAACACGACGGGTGCCACATGTGGAGCAGGATCTGCTTACCCTTCCGGAGCACCTGAGATCATCCCTAGTTTTTGGTGGGGTTCGTGTTGTTTATTCTTTAGTTTTCTATGTTATATCATGTGTACTATTGTTTTTCTGTTTGTCTTTTTTTCATTTTTAGCCATGGCGTTGTCAGTTTGTTTTAGATTTATGAGTTTGACTGTCCCTTTGGTATCTTTCGTCCCTCTTTTACAATGCATACAATTAAATTGAGATTTAATTGAAAAGAATCAGATACTTTCTATATATCAAAGAGAGGCCAAAGATTCCAAAGGGACATTCGAACTCATAAGTCGAACATAAACCGAAAAAAATAAAAAATAAAGACGGAGCAAAAATAAACTATCAATAAAATATGAAGATGTGATGTGATTGCTTATTAAAAAATATACACCATGCAGTATAGACGACAAAAGTCTGTCTAGACATAAAAAATGTAAAAACAACTCACTAGCCATAACTAAGTACCAGATTTATAACAAAACATAGAACCTGAGACAAGCACATAGAATACAAACAGTAAAATCAGTTTAAATTACCTGTATTCAATAAAATGGTAGAGGCACAAACATTAATAACGTTAAAAAAGTAGAAACGTAAAAATTAGGATACAATATCCCGTTTTTGAAACAAAATCTCTGAACGAGTTTGGTAAATGTTTAATAAGTAAGTGGTAACGAAATCCTTGACTAATTGACAATTTTTGTATCAGTTATAGATTTTATAAGGGAGAATAAAGGACAGATACCACCGACTTTCCGGGAAAATTGTACGAATAACGGACTCCATTAAAATTCAGTGTAAATTGTTTGCTTTCATCGTGAGTATTCAAAACTACAACGGCAATGGTTCCAAGCGGATTTTCGAAAGCAACCGATCGTAAACCATTCACGTTATCAGTTGAATCGATTCTGACTGCTTGTGTCTTGACTTCCTTTGACAAATGGTAGTCATGATGTAGTATCCAACCTCTTTTTCGTACCAGTCAGACCCGGAATAAACTGGTACCACGCCTCTAAAATCTGTGCAACCTTGAACCTGGACCATTGGTCCGTTATTTTGATCATGGGCAATGTTCCAGAATAAAACTGCTTTAGCCCATACTCTTGGTTGGTGAAGGAAAATATTGTCAAAATTCCAAACCAAGTTGCCTTTAAAATCAGGAGAACCCGCATAACCAGAACATTATGTAAAATACTGGTTAATGTTTTTTGAATTTTGAATGAAGTCTTTCCGGTTCAGATTTGTCCCCAGCGTAGCAACGCCATACCACTCCTCCTACGTATTGTTTCTCATCATTGTCTCGAAGAATGTTTTCCGGATACTCGTGAAGATCCCAGTTATGCTCAAGAATTAGAATTTTAGTGTTAATATTATTTTGTCGAAACAGTTGTCCCTTATGCCACTTAATAAGATCTCTTTGAATCTGTCAAGACATAGTATAGAGATAGAGCCTGTTGATATTTTCCGTCCCAAATCTTGGTGAAAACCACCTCCGTATAACTTTTTGGTTGATTTCATCCACGCCGGAGGACTCCAGGGTATAGCAACTATTTTCAAAGACGGGTTAAGACTCAATGCTTCCTTGATGATAGGAATAAAGAATTCGCAATCGTTTTGAATGCTGAATATAAACTCATGATAGATACCAGGACAAAATTTTGTACCTACGCCAGATGCGCGTTTCGTCTGCAAAAAGACTCATCAGTGACGCTCGAATCCAAAAAAGTTAAAAAGGCAAAATAAAGTACAAAGCTGAAAAGCATTGAGGACCAAAATTCCTAAAAGTGAAGTGATTCATCTGGAAATCCTTTTGTCCATTGGGTATGTCATCGTACGTAAACGGATGTACAGCTTGAAAGTCAAATTCGCCAATTGCTAGTCTTATATATGAATTTCCCCAAAAAGAATACATCAATACAATGTGTCTCTAACAATCCATTATGATATGGTTATTTCTTTCCTTGACGTCAGACTCAAAATTGAATATGTTTGATTTAGAAAAATGACAAAAGACATGCAAACATTCCAACTTAATTAAAATTGTAGCAGTTCTTTTTAAAAACGATAAGGATAAGAAAAATTGAAAATATTAAATAAAAAGTATGGTGGCTTAAACCCTGCTTAATGTCTAGCCAAACATAAATAGGGGTCTTGACTTGTTCTTAGGCCAGTTGTTCGTTTTAAATAGGACCAAAAAGTAAACATATGGCAAACAATTGTTTGTTATAAGTTTAACTTCATAGATGTGTACCAAGAATTAATGTCTTATGGTTAGTTTAAGAGACTTGGTGCAAAGGAAATAGAGACAGGGGATCTGAATGTGACTTTTCATTTTCACCTTTTACATACTTCTGGACGAAAGTTTTCGAAAATTCGAAAATAACAAAATATTTCGACAAATTTATCACGGTGTTGTTTACAAACCGACAGAAGCAAGTCGTGTTGAAATATAAATTGTCAGCCATTTCCAGTCGGTAAGATATCATTAAATCAGAAAACTCCCGTAGTGGAAGTAACAAACCATGATTGCAACCTTTCTTTTTTAACATTTGAAATCCAAAATTTCTCCCCTTCATCTTTTTCGTACTATTTTGGACAACCTATATACTATATATTAATCAGTTTTTGCAAATCCTGGATATGGATGTCACTGGATGTTAAGTCAACATTAATCAATCAGACCATCTTGTTTGGTAAATCATTCCGTCACTTTACTGAAATGAAGTTTACTTTATAAAAAGGACACAGTTTTAAAAAGTATGCCCACACATATTTCAGTTCATGTCGTCAAGGCACAAAGCCTGAAAAAGGAGACTCATAATTAGGAAAAAAACAAAGGGTTATGTTATAGTTATCCCATATATAAATATATTTTTCTTCCATTCATAGAAAGTAAAAGGGATATAAAGGAAATACGATTTTATAAAGTTAAAAATGGTATGAATAAACTCATTATAGATACCAGGATTGACATTTGGTATATGCGCCAGTCGCCAGTTTCGTCTACAAAGGACTCATTAGTGACGATCGAATATTTTTTTAAAGGCCAAAGAAAGTACGAACTTATAGTCATATCTAACTGAACATTAAAAAAATATTATGCAGATGTTTTTTTATAACTAAATGGATAGTTTTCATTATAAAACTTATTTACAAATACTTTTTTTAAGAAGATTCTTTAATTTGTCCATTTTTAGAAGCAGTTTACTTTCTTGTAATCCTTGCTTCCAAAAAGCAATTCGCCGATTTATTTTCAGTATGTAAGGGACATTAGCGTGATCTTTCTCGTAAAATCCGGTGATCGCAATACGCATGGATCTGTCATTAAAATTAACTATTATCTGATTGTACGCGTCATACTGGTATATACAGTAAGAATTGGATTAACATTATTTTCCACCAGTCACTCATTTCATATGAGTTTAAAACGCATTGAGGACCACAAGTTCCTAAAAATATATGAAGATATCCGGGCGATTGTTTAAGCGACATCAATGCAATACATACAACATTGTATCAACCGGTCGGAATTTTACATGTATATACACATCAATAAACACGGCACAAATCAATCAAGGAAATCATAATTAGAAATTAAAGCTCTGGAATATCGTATTAACTGGGAGATACATGCTCCATATACAAGTGCTTCTGGACTGTTGCCAAATAAATTTTGAAAGTTTGCAATGGGCCAGCTTTTAGTTCCTTTTAAGAATAAAGCGCCTAACAAGTCAAAGTTTCAGATAATGGATCAAGGTAAACATGGTAAATCTACAAAAGAGCTAACGAGCACTATATAGTTCACAATTACAGTTTTAATGACTAATGGATTGCCGACATAACTAATAAATTCACATTAACATATTTGTATAAGACATTGTGAAAACAAAATCTGTTTCGTGTAAAGCATATAACAGCGAAATACGAGAAAAAAGATATGCAACTATGGCTTCACTAACGTTTATGTAGTTTTGCTTGGAAAATAAGTGTTAGCCTTAAAATATATTGAACACAGTATTAACCACTGTGGATTAATTTATTTTTCGTTGGTACAAATGTTAGTGGACTGAGGAAATCTTGCATATTTGATTTCGTAGGTTTGCCAACGTCTGCATAGGGGTCTATATAAAAATTGTTATTCGTCGAATACTAAAGTTTGTGGTTCACCGGTATCCACGAAACCCACGAAAATGTGTATCCAACGAACAATAATGAATCCAAGGTAGGAAAAGCGATTACTGGTACACAATGCAAACTTGATCAATACGTTGGCATGGTGTAAACTATATGACAAAAATCAAGTCAATTAGTCCAAACATTACGGAACAAGTGCCGAAAACTGAATATTTTAGTAAGTGTTCTAAGTCCAAGGACCATAGTTCTGCACACAATTATCAGACCAGAACAAAATTGAAACTTGACCTGCAACTTGACATGATAAAATAATATATCCAATATCAATTGATTCTTGTCAAGTACGACGAAAGAAGGATGTCGAACTGATTTGACCGACTGACGGATGGGCAAACAGATAGACGGACAAAGTGTAAACCTTTGAATTCGTAAATAGAGGACTACAAACTAAGCAACACGTACCCACCAAATTCGGAATGGGAGGAGTATGTGATATCAAATGCTCTAGAGGAGTTAACAGATCCTGTTTAACATGTGTCACTCGTTGTGTAAATAGTTATCAAAGGTGCCAGGATTATAATTTAGTACGCCTTATCCTGCGTTTCGTCTACATTAGACTCATCAGTGACCTCATATAAATGTATTTATAAAGCCAAACAAGTACAAAGTTGAACAACATTGAGGATCCGAAATTCCCAAA
Organism: Mytilus galloprovincialis; assembly: GCA_037788925.1. Lineage (NCBI taxonomy): Eukaryota > Metazoa > Mollusca > Bivalvia > Mytilida > Mytilidae > Mytilus > Mytilus galloprovincialis. The sequence continues at coordinate 34,023,586 of CM075343.1, read as the reverse complement.
AGTTGTGCAAAATACGGCTATGCCTGGGATAAGAAAAACCTTAGTTTTTCAAAAAAATCAAACTTTTGTAAACAGGAAATTTATAAAAAGGACCACATTATTGATATTCATGTCAACACTGAAGTATTGACTACTGAGTTGGTATAACCCCCGGGGACGAAACGTCCACCAGCAGTCGCATCGACCCAGTGGTGTAAATAGTTATCAAATTAAAGGTACCAGGATTATAATTTAGTACGTCAGACGCGCCTTTTGTCTATATCAGACTCATCAGTGACGCTCATTTCATTAGACAATATTTGGTTTATTTTTTATTCCCAAATTCCAAGGGTAACACACATTGGGTTCGCCTTGAAAAAATAACATCAACTAATAAAATACTATCTGATATTTTATTTTATTTCAACAATATACTGCAAACTGTTAACAATTAACTTTACTAGTCCTGCATTCTAGTGAATGGTCCCTTTACACATTTGCAAGAAATCTCTCTGGTAATCATTATTATATTGCATAACATCTAAACTAAATCACAATGTATCCTTTTCAATCATAAAATAGAACGGTGAGTATGGAAATTCTTTTTCATCGAATAATAAATCATCTAGCTTGTTTGACAAAATAAAATTTGGAAAATAAATTTAACTTTCTTTGAGTAATTACTAATATCGTTTACAAATCTCTTTCTGGTTAGAAAATTACCAGTTCTATCATCGATTAAATGCATGACTATGAGCTATTTATGTACGTGTCTGAAATTGAAACTCAATTTACAAATTAGTAATTTCGATGCTTAATAAATAGAGTATGCAAATATATATCTCATTTTACACGATCAAATACTGTGGATATATAGTACAGTTATCAATCAACAATTGTCTGTAAAATTATTTCTCTAAATCAATTCCGAATATATATTTTTATAATTTTATATTTTTTTTCTTTTTCTGTGCTAGATTATTTAAAAAAATAAACAATATTACAACAATTTGACAACTTTATCATGTTAACCAAGTAGATATGTATACTTCGTCAGTTTAATAGTTGCCTAAATTTTCATGTTTTGTAACTGCTTTTAAATACAGAATATACATCAAAAGATTTTGTTTTTTATCAACATGATCAAGATATATTATTTTATATATAATATTTATAACATTATAAATGTAATCAAATAATTAATTTCATAGTATTAATTATTTATTTATTTTATGATCCTATATTAAGTTTTTTATTGGTTCTTTTAAATAATTTTATTGATATATAGTTTTTAAGGATTTTTTTTTTTTATTTCACTCCAAAAGATATTAAAAAAAATGGAAATTAAGAAATATGATCTTTAGTGCTGTTGTAATGATGACAATTTGAAATATTGCAGATCTTCCACTTTTTAATAAAAAAAAATTATATGGTTGAATAAAGCATTGCAATTTCCAACGACATACTTTCTACTGTTAATTAATGATGTACAAACTATAACACATTACATGAAAGACATTTAAACTTATAAGGTTAAACATTGTCTTCCATCTGTTATAACAGTTATAACGATTTCATTTCGAATAAATGTCTTTTACATCAATCCTGAATTGTCTAGTTTACTACTACAGTAATTAATTAATGTAAATATATTGCACAACTAGCTTTTACTTTAGTTTTTTTTTTTTTTATAAATTCTCTGTTCGTACAACCTTCAACCAGTCCCTTTGAAAAGCTTTATAAAATTGGCAAAAACTCTGACAGATAAACAGGACAAACATCTGTTATACTTTTTAAGCTTGTGTAAATAATGTGTTCTTCTGCTTTAACATCTCCATCAATTATGTCATGAAAAAAAGATAATATTGCTATTTTGTCAGTTTTTGGAATAAGATACATAATTTTTCTAATCTTATAAAAATGATGTCCTCAAAAAAGTTCTTGGGCGAATAGATCTATTTTTTTGTGGCTGCTGTACTGTTTTATTAGAGAGCATTGGCTTACCTATATTCAAATGAAACACAACCAGATTCTTTAACTCTGGAATAGAATCTAATGTGTATCTGTGCTTATCATTTTTCAAAGCATAAAACTGTCCGTTATCTTTTTTTTTTAAAGTTTGCTTTTTGATAAGAAATTGTAAATATATATATATATATTTTTAATTTAACAGATATTCTTCTACAATATGTGCAACAGATGATAAGAGGTAATATTTGGTATAATCAGTGATTTGATAACTGTTAATTGCATATAATGGGTTAATGTCTTCACTCACAGTTCTTAAAACATATAATAATCTTTTTTCAGATTTTTCTATGCTTTTCAGCATTAAGGTTTAGATGTTATTTTCTTTTCTACAACCAAACAAAAAACTTGTTTTATTTAAGTCCAGATAATATGAGTAACGTACCATCTAATAACTAGTTGTCGATTGACAATATTTTTGCAGAATTTTTCTCTTTTGTTGCAATTTTGGATTCCTACGTTCGAATAAACCTAAACAAAAAATGTTTCTGAAAATAAAGAATATTTTGTACGAGAAAGAAAAGACTCTTTTGTCTATGTCCTCCAACTAGGCGAGAATAATGTCAATTTAACCTAAAAAAAAACGGTCAACAAGGGTAACATTTAAAGTTACGTCCTTACAATAAGTATATATAAACAGGACAAACGCAAATACCGTATACACAAGGCAATTGATATATAATAATATGAATAAAAATTACACATTCACAAAAACAAAAAGATAATGTAATTGGTTTTTTATACTATAACATAAAATATACATTAAATGTATATAATAAAACAAATGGACTATTGAGGTATATAAACAGAAAAACATTGCAATACAGATGAATGATTGAAACATTAATGATATTACATAGCATACTATCAAATTGACATACAATAAGGGCAATATCTATGAAATCAGTTGATCGAGCAGTGAAATGAATTATGCCCGTCGATTAGTTCATCTTCGAAAAGATGGCTTGTTAATCGTTACATTATGTGACTTTCATACAGATGACAGATTTAGCTAGCTATTAAACAAGACTTCATCCTACATTTTATTCACCATGATCTGTCTGTACCAAATTAGGAATCTGACAATTCTTTTCTATCCGTTTGATGTGCTTGGCGTTCAAGTATGCTAAATTTTGTTTGGATTTCTGTCTTGATGTTGTTTTACTTTTTTTTTAGAATATCACAAAGTAACAATTAAAAAGGATTATCAACAAACTTAGTCAACATTTTCGTATCATGAGTGTAAGTTGATTCCTGTTAGTTTATAACTTCTCAACTCATATAATGGATAACTAGAATTACGACTCGCATGTCTAAACTCGATATATCATACAATATCATAACATGAAATGAACAAAGATACGTGTATTAAATTTGTTTTCGACAGCAGCTCACTACGTCTACAAAAAACTCATCAATATATAATAAATACAGAAATCATGTCATATTATATAATGAAATACAAAAGCATACCCTTTTTAATTATGTTCAAGTATTGTTTTCTTTATATTTTGAGTAAACAGTAATGAGATCAATACAAGAGTTCACGTTTTTGCCTCAACTCAATATCCTCAATCAGAACACAACACGCATTACACACTCAACCTATATGTTACTTTTTGTGGGGCCTATGAATTTAAAAAAGTGCATAGTATGGTATATGTGTTCACTTATTCATGTTGCCGCCCATTGATGTCTTAATTTAAATCTAGGGGAATTCAAGTCACTTTTTGCAATTATGATATGTATCTGCTTCATCCAATGCGACACTTGAATCGAGTCATGTTTTTATAAATGGCTTATTTTATTATTTTAAGTTTTATGTCTTGGAGTGTGTACATTTTTTGGCAGATTTAACAATTTATTTTTTCTGAAAAAGAAAATGAGGATCGGAATTGTGCATTATTTCAGTTTTGAATGATCTAAAATGTATATCTTTGCATTTCGAATAATGAATTTCAAACCTCAGTGCCAAAGAAGTACAAAGATCAGCGGACAACAAACAATTTAAAGAATAGATAGTCGTTCTATTATATTGAGATTTGGCTTAGCAAGCAATGTAATTGCCGATCAAATAGTAATCTATAAATAGATAAGATATCAGCTGATCGAGAGTAAAACACAAAATCAAAATATCAAAAATGACACTTAAAGGTGAATTTGTCAAAAAAGAGGAAGATAATAAAATATAAAATGTGTCTCTTCATTAGTGACACATAAATGATTGTCAAATTTAAAGTTATCGTCATGATAGTCCAAACTGTTTATCATAATTTTTTTGACGTGTAGTTTCCACCATTTGAAACATTTCCAACAAAATACACAAATTGCATGCAAGTTATTGTAGGCAACTGTAGTATTGTGTCGTAAAAGGAAATATATGTTGCTGTCAATGCAATGTTTCAATTTAATAGTTTGATATATTAGTTCATTATTATCCAGACTGTGCGAATGTTGTTCATTGTAACAGTCCATACTTGTTTTTTTGACAGAAAGTTGTGTTAAATCCAACCATATCAAGTAATCTGAATGGTATATAAACGTAATCGACTGGTTTTTACAAAGAAATGATGAAATTTACAACCTGTAATCATTTTGTACAGTATTAACTTGTTAGATTGTACGATTGTTTCCAAAAACATGGCAATTTTGTGTTTTGTCGTTTTGGCATTTGTTGGTTTTCTGTAAAGGTGTTTTGATAATTTGTCGTCACGTGACTGAGAAATTTTCTCCTCAATCCTTTTGCTTTCACTGCTCTGCGTTTCGATTTGAGACAATGTTCCATGACATCATTAAAAATATTGTCGTCCCTGCATCTAGTGCACAAATGCAAAATTTCATTCGGTAAATGCGTCACCCATTTCAGACAACGGGTAACGATTTTACATGCGTTAATGTCATTTTGTTCGATAGCACATCTTAAGACATGGTAAACTTCGTCCAGAAACCATTCGGAATATACCTCGTGCTTAAATATTAAACCCTTTTTCTTTTTTGGTACACTGTTGATTATTTCGTTCAGCAATTTGTATCGTGGTGGGCTATGTTTGATTGCAAATGATAACAAACTGCCAGATGTATTTCCTTTTCCTAGACACATTTCGTAATGGGTAGTAGTCTTGAGTTGAGAAATGAAATTTTCTACAAAAGAGTAGTCTTCCATTTCTTCGCTCAAAACTATTTCTTCAAAAGAACCCTTTTCTGCTTCTTCTAAAAACCTAGCAGTCAAAGCATGACGATAATCTTGAGAAATGAAAATTTTTTTAGTCGGATAACTGAAGTTATTAAATACAGTTGAATATTTAAGCAAAACAGAAAATTCCATTTTTCTCAAAAGAAAGTGCATATGGTTTTCCCCAACAGCATGTATCATGAGATTTAGAATAACATCATTTTTAAAACGTACTTCTGTATTAACTTGATAGATGAAAATGTTATCTAATTCCCGTCTCTTCAATTCAACTTCTCCTAAAATGGCATCAAAGGATTTTTGAATGCTACACAATTCGGCAATTTCTTTTACGAATGTTTCATAATTAGAATTATTGGAACTGTGTATGTTAATTTGGAATTTCTGACCAGGAGAAAATAATATCAGACTCAACAGAAGGAATGTACATTTATCTGTTTTATACAAAGAGAGGAATTCCGGCAGAAAAATTTCTACTGGAGTCTTAAAAAATGTTGTCCCTTGAGAGCGATATTTTTCGCTGCTTAAATATTCAACGCAACATAAAGGAAAGGCATATGGTACATGCATCTGTAGGACTTCACGGACACAATTGTCAATCTCTTTGTTTGATATTTGCCTACTTTGTTTTGTGTTGAAATGAGAAAAATAATTTCGAAGAATAGTTTCTTTGTCTTTGTCATCATAGTTTATATGAACAAGATACTTACATGTATCTATATCCCGAAAAAGGTCAAACTGGGCTAGTTCACTCCTAATCTGTCTTAAGATATTTTCTCGTACTGTAATTATTACATGTACAGAACAGCTGACATCATTTATACATGTATGTATATCAGGAAACAACAATTTCCAGTCTTCAAGGTTTCGTTTATCTACTGCAACTTTTCCAAAAATATCATCCAATAAAATTATCATATCTTCTTGCGGCCTTACGACAGTAGACCATTGCTGTGCGAATCTTAAAATTACAGGTGTCATCGGGTTGTGAAACTGGTCGGGTTGTGTCGAGAATTTTTGTAATAACAACTTTCCTAAATAGGTTTTTCCACAGCCCTTACCTGATGACAATATAATTTTCCGATAAATTTGAAGGTTTTTTTGTGCGTCTAATAAACAACTTGTTTCAACATAGGGGTTCTCTCTTTCATGCTGACTCACGCTTGCTTTGGAGGTATCTAAATAAACGGTAATATATATACAAGTAGTACTAAGCAGTTATTATTTAGACACGAAATATAATATTTCATCATTACAAAATAATTAAACAACAGCGTTGAAGACATACTATGAAATTAAATAATACTTTTGAAATGCATATCTAGTGACATAACATTGTACCACTGGATCGAAACATATTCTGATTTATTTATGTGTTAAGTTGTTTTAAAATTTCATAAAATATATCTAAATATAGAAACATATTCTCCCATACAAAGCTCTGATTCCTGGTATGTATTTGTCTTAAATTAAAACTCTTTTTGTTTTTGTCTGTTGTTTAACGTTTGCTGACGATTAAAGACTTTCAAATGAATTTAAATATTGATAATAAATGAAGAAACAGTAAATGTTGAAATGTACATCTGTTTCAGTAAAGATGGTACAGAAAAAAATCTTTTTTCTGGTGTACATAAAAATCATAAAGAATTCATTAACAGGTGTACGCTTCCTGCATCACACCAACGAATATTTAATGGACACCATACCCAATAAGATGATTGATAAAAAGTATCGACCTCTCAATTAGTTAGTGATAAACTTTGTGTTCTTAAGTGTCTGATCCGTACTATTTTTGACTGCAATCGTTTCACATTTGTGATCTTTTTTGCAATGGCGTGTGCGAATGTATAGTAGAAGAGGCTTACCCTTTCAAAACATGTGATCTAACCTATTTAAGGGTTCGTGAGTTTTCTAGCTGTTGTTATCTTAATGTGTGTAATCGATAAACGAGGTTTCAACATTGATAAGTTTCTGTATCTTTCTTTCAAAAATGAATATTTAAATTACGTTCATTACATTTGAATCATGGAAGAATAAATATAAAGAGGGTGCAAAAAATCCTTTAATCACAAGAAAAAACATTAAATTCGTGACAAAAATGATTTCAAAGATAGTAAGCAACTACAGAAAAAATTAAAAACCAATTGTTCAGAGAAAGTCTTTCCACTTCTAACGATACATTTTGATATGAAAACATTAAGATACGGTTGAAAATGTCATTTCCAGTGTCAAATGATCACACCTTAATGTATGCCGATTCTAGAAGTATATGGTTTCTATAAAATTGTGTTTGAAATAAGGAGAGATACGTTGTTATCCAGGTCTGAAAAATGTCACCTGCGGTATTATTTGATAGTTTACTTGACACGGATTCCCAAAATGGATGGTTCTATATACTTTTACATCAAATAAGTACAAAACAAAGCTACTTCCGGTTTACCCTTAGTCATTTCCGGTTGGATTTTCAAGGTCATGTAAATTGCAACCTAATGAAAAAAGACAAATGGCTTTATCGTGTTTAAATATGAAGTTAAGGAAAAGGTCAACATCTAGAACATCAGATTCAACTTTGACCTTGAGCTAAATTTCCAGGTCAGAAACCAAGGACCTTAAATCAAAGTACCCTATCATACTTGGTAAATAAGTTATTACCACCATATATGTAATTTTAATTATAAAAGATAGAAAACTCTCCTTTACGGTCATCATACCTTATTAATAAAAATGTACGTGTTATGACATGCCGCAACTAACAATTTATAAAAAATAATTTGTCGATATCTCTTACAACTTTTTAAGATAAGTGAAAATAGCCAAACTTAAAATTAAGAATATGACCTTATTTTTATGTTTGTTGGACCAAGGACCTCAAATCATAAGACCCTAGGTCTCTATCACTTATGGTTTTCTAGTTAGAAATGAATATCAATTATATTATATACAAAATGGGAAATAACTCTCATATGGAGTCTTCGTTACGCTTCGGTCAATATAAAACGTAACATTCTGAGGATATAATGAGCAATTTTGAAAAATAAATTTGTTGGTTTCTTTTTCGGTTGCGAAGGAGATCTCATAACAAGAACGATAGTTTTCAAGGAGATAACTCTTACATCGGAAAGTGTTCGGTCAAACCGGACCAGTTTCGAAAGCGTATACACTGTATAATATCATATACTAACAAAATTAACCGACATCTTTTACAGCACAAGAAACAAATTAGGCGGAAAAAAATAATCAGAACGAAATCAATAGGTCTTTCCACGAAAAGGCGGAAAGACCTAAATACAGCATACAATCTAAAATTTTGTATCAAATCACTATCTGAAAATTAAGATAGCTATCATTGGCATTGTCTCTATTGGCTGATTTTCGTATTACTTTGCATGTTTTGTAAGGCGTAGGTGACGAAAACAGAAGTTGAAATATTTCAATTTTGATATTTGTAAATTTCCAATGATATAGTATCTGTCATCGTTCAGTTTGTCGTTATTCATATGGTATTGTTTAACTTCATCTTACCAATCAAGTTTGTTTTCGACTGGCTTTCCGACCCTGCGTGGGATATACCTTAAATAGAAATTTATGCACAAATGTATACGCAAAGCATACTAAGAACTGACTGTCGCTTCTTGCTGCTCATTAATTGTCAGGCAAATAGTGTAGTGTAGGGTTGCCGACTGTATTTTGGTAATACTTTTATTTATCTTTGAGAATTCAATTGAATTTAATTCAAATTTTTGTTGCCATAAAACTACATATTTATAGTATGTGACACAACATAACAAAATAAACAATAAACAATAACAACAATATCATTAATATACATAATAGTATTTCAAGAGTCCCCTGTCCTCAGTTCAATATACTAACTTATTTGCCAATGTGATCTTGGGTTGAGTATCTATAATACCAAAATAACGAGGTCCAATTTGTCAGCCGTCATATGGTAAAAACGACAAATCAAAGAGCTCAACTTTATATATAATAGCTAATATAGGAAAATGGTGTTGATTAAAATTACACCACTCCAGACCCATTGTTTCCCCCATAATTAATATTGCCAATAATTAACAAGTTCAGGGTCGAATCTGATACCGATACCAATAGTATATTCACATATTACCTTTATCTTATCTGACAGGCGTACCACCAAACGGTGTATTTAGGATTTGCTATTTACACGGGTCATAATCACAGGGATGACATTACTAAATTCTATCATTGTCACATTGTTTCCTATTGTAGTATTTAATCAGTATGACTTTAAAAGATAACAATACGAATACTAAAAGTCTATACTTAAAAAAGGCGTATAGATACAGTTTCCAATTTGTTTGCCGGCATGACGCAAAACAGAGAAACAAAGAATTCAACTTTATTCATAACTAATATTGCAAAATTACTCCATTCCAGGCCCTATTGTTTTTCAAATAATTAATATTACCAATAATTGATAAGTTACAGGTCGACGGTTTCAAACAGAAAGATTTTGAAAGTAGATAAAAAACTGTGCATCTTATAATCAGTATCACTTTATTAGATGACAATACCAATACTAAATATCCAGGCTAAAATAAGGCTTACACATAGTTATAACTTAACTCAGCCACGGACCAGCGATTTCACAGGAATGTTCTAGTACATGTAACATCTAGTATGTCATTTTAATTTTTAAGTGCATATTCTCATTTATCAATAAATCAAAAGAAACTTTTCTGTTAATACGGTTTTTATTTCGATATAAAATGCATTGGATTTCATCTTCAATTTGTTTGCCGTTTTTGCATCATCTTTTTTTCTCTTGGTATTTTAAGGTATCTTTCTTTTTCTATCATTTAACTATGGTCACTTAATCTAAATTTCGTTATCAGTTTTCTTAATTCAAGTTTTAATTTGAGCAAGTTAAATATTCATTTTTTGTAGTATTTGATTTTTAATTTTTATAAATAGTGGGTCTGCTGTTATCCTTTATATCTGATATTTTTTTTATTTACTAGCTTTTTATAGCAATGCTTCAGTTTTAAATTGTTTGTTCTCTTATAGTTTTAGTTATCTTTTGTGAGGCATATACTTTCAGAGTGTCCAAATCTTATAAACCAGTTTCTTGTAAAACTTGTTTTGTATATGAGAATCAAGAATAAATTCCTGCAGAATCTAAGTTTTGAGACAAAATAGAGGTTTTTTTTAAAGAGGATTGATGTCTTTAGAATATAATATAATAAGATACAATATAGAGCAGCTCTTGCTACTAAATTTGATGAAGTCTTTCTTATACCAAGTGTACATGTATAATATCTATATTGACAAAAAAGTAGATGTAACTTTTCTAAATGTGTTTTATTAATGAAAAAAAGGTCCAATTGTTTTCTTAAGTTATTTGCTCTTTTTTTGGCTCTATAATATGTTATATAGGAATCACAAGATGTTACTTTAAATCATATATGACTATAGGTTAAACTAATGAATCAACTAGATTATTGGAAACTTTAACTGGTATATTAATCAATGAACTAGCATATGACGCAATAGGAAAGATCACTTGTTTAGCTTTATTTGGTTAGATCTTTAGTTATGTGAGAAAGGTTTCTATTATTTTCAATCAACATTCCTAAAAATTTATACTCTGCATTATACATTTTAGGTATTTTTTCTTCGTCATCTTTCAATTTTAGTATTTTCAATATGTTCAAATATTCGTTTAGATCTATATATTTTTTATTTGTTAATAAGTCATAAAGCTTTTGTTTATGATTTTACTTCTTCTTTTGAACAGCTTTCTTTTAATTGTTTACATAGTAGAAAATATTTTGGTTTAAGAAATGTTTGTCTGGACTGTCTTATTTCATAGCCTATTGCGATTATTTCCATTTAAGTCTCATAAATTACTTCATCTGGCCATGCTTGTTTGTCGTTTTTCCTCTTGAGTTGATAAGGTTTAGTAATAGTTTTTCACTGTTATGTCCTGTACCAAGTCAGGAATATGGCCATTGTTATATTATAGTTCGTTTCTGTGTGTGTTACATTTTAACGTTGCGTCGTTTGTTTTCTCTTATTTTTTAGTGTAAATTCACATTACGAAAAGACGTGTCACGGTACTTGTCTATCCCAAATTTATGTATTTGGTTTTGATGTTATATTTGTTATTCTCGTGGGATGTTGTCTGATGCTTGGTCCGTTTCTGTGCGTGTTACATTGAAGTGTTGTGTCGTTGTTCTCCTCTTATATTTAATACGTTTCCCTCAGTTTTAGTTTGTTACCCCGATTTTGTTTTTTGTCCATAGATTTATGAGTGTGAACAGCGGTATACTACTGTTGCCTTTATTTCAAGCAGCAGTTGAAATACCCTCCAAACTATATAAGTTAATTTATATGTATACTCCTCAACCTTTGTCTTTGTATGATTGTAACTTTAAATCTATTACCTCTCCTTAACATTTTTTTCTTATTATTTGTTTTGAATTTTCAAAGCATTTGTAGTTTTCATATGTTGACATTTTTTCCATCTAATACTTTCTTTTAATCAAAATTTAATAAGCAGTCTATATATGATTCTATCTGTACATGATCTAACAAAAATGTAAAATAATTTGTGTCAAAGTGTTTCACTAAAGGACAGGAGACTATCACTGACATTTACATAATCTACAGAAATATATCAATTGTTGACATACAAGTAAAATAACTAAAAGAGTCTCCTACATATCTACAATTTAAAGTTCATAGTTTCGAAGATAAGCACAGCTCGAATACAACTACCACCCTGAGTTTTAAGAGTTAAATCTTTGTTTCTTCTATCAAGTTTATTATCGGATTTGTTTCCATCTGGTAAAATATTTACACCATCAAATAAGTTAATGATACTACTAGTTAATTATACACATTAGGTAATTGCATTGAAAGATATATAGTGTCTAATTCTACCCTAGGTTTAAGTCGTAGGAGTTATACGGTTTAAAAAAATGAGTTTGACAAGAAGTTAAGTGTTTTATTATATAGAACATACATATAAAAAAAACTCTCTGTCAATATGGCTATACAGATTGATCACATAGTTATGCCCCTTTATAATGTGTACAGATTCACTGTAATTAAATCTAGTGCATAAAATTCATTGCAGCTTTAATAATCTGTAAATGTTATAATACCTTGTATATAAGTGTTCATCGATGAAGTATGATATGAAAGGTCAGTACATTACATGAAGGTCCATCAATATATATTACATAAAATTATCTTATTGTCTATCACTAAAAGTTAATAATAAAGTTTGGGGAATGTATTAAACGAAAAGAGCTTCCTCACAGCTTCCCTATAGTAAAATTTGCATTTCTACGTAGCAATATTCATGCAGAACATATATATGGAGGATATATCTTCCAGTTGACATAAGGGATATGTTCTAACAAGTGACTACTAAACAAAGTGGCGAAGTTGACACCATTCGTCTTACAGTTTTACAAACGTCATCACGACGACGGCTATGTTTGGATCAATGCAATAACATTTCAAAACCATTTCTCTGGATTAGAGTATTCAGATCCTTTTTACAAAAGCAACAAGATCGGAACCACACGTAAAGCAGAATGTAATTATTTTTCTGATAAACCTGAGTTGAAAATTTCAAAACAATGGATAAATTGATTTCCCAATTTTGACATTTCCCTTCTTTACGTGATCAACGAATTGCGAATAGTGATTAATTTTCTTTTCATCCAATGAAAATCAAAATAGAAACTGTTCCAGACCTTTTTTCACAAAGCTATAACATGAGACAATGTCCTTTTAACTATTGACTACCAACTAGGAGACGTAATACAAAATACAATATATGTATACATGTACAAAGATATGACAGTTTTTGTCCATTCTTTTGAAATGTTTGAGCTTTTGATTTTGCCATATGATCTTTTTGAATTTTCCTCTGAGTTTAGGATTTTTGTGTTTTTACATCAATGTACTGTTTACTCTAATAGTTGTCTGTACAGTATACATTATTCTATAACTTTGTGTTTTCTTTTTCAATACGATGTTATTAATGCAACATTATCATATTTAATTAGTTCTACATTATAGATAGCACAGTATACATTTATACACTTTCCTTCAAAACACAATTCAATTTGTAAAGAATACCGTAGTCTAACAGCCGTATATAATATTGATAAACTGCAACTATTCAAATTATTACAATGCAAATGGCACGGTCTGTATGTGCATGATGTATAGGCATTTTGGCTGTTGTTCTTTGAGTTTAATTTTTCTGTTGACGTGACTGTTTCGTTTTGTTTATACTTCTATTTATCATGCAACTTAACAATGTCTAATCTATTTTGAATAAAAACTAATATAGCGACTTACTGTAATGAGTACCACCTATTGATGTTCTTCCACTGTTTGAAATTCTGACTATTAAATAATCAATATAGTATCAGTATGACAACGGTATAGTAAGTATTCATAATTGTTTTTCCGCAAAGAATGTGGCATTTAAGGAGAAAAGCATAGATCGAGATATAATGTCAGAATAATAGGTCAAGGATACTTCTAACTAAAACAAACAATTAATTTAGTGAAATGTGTTATCCGAGGTCCAGAATTCTATTATAAAAACGCATTCTTTGAAAAACGAGAAGCACTTCTCATTACATGCATGCACGGGTTTTACTTGTTTTTGAAAGCTGTACGCTGACATGCAGTTGTTTGCATCGGCTTCTCTGTCCTAAATATCTACTGTTAAACAATGCAACGAGGCATTGTCAGGTTATGCTTATATGGAGTATATTTCTGCATTTTAAAACTGTGATGTTAAAAATTGACAGACTATTCTCTATTTCTGGTTGTAAATCCTTTTTTGTAGAAAGTTTCATGGCGTCGCTTGTTGACATCGGGAAAGGGTGCTCTCAGACACGTTCGCGTTCCAATATCGTCAAACGGTTTTGCGAAGAAATTTTAAAACAATCGTTCTAAAGGGCCAAGCAACCTTAAGTCCACTGAAAGATATTTTTTTTTTAAATGTAATAAATTCGAATATATAAGTTATTCAACTAACATCAGAAATCATTAATTTGTCCTGTACCAAGTCAGGAATATGGCCATTGTTATATTATAGTTTTGAGTGTGAATTCACATTACTACAAGACGTGTCCCGTTACTTATCTATCCCAAATTCATGTATTTGGTTTTGATGTAATAATTGTTATTCTCATAGGATTTTGTCTCATGCTTATTCCGTTTCTGTGTGTGTTACATTTTAATGTTGTGTCGTTGTTCTCCTCTTATATTTAATGCGTTTCTCTCAGTTTTAGTTTGTTACCCCTATTTTGTTTTATGTCCAACGATTTATGAGTTTTGAACAGCGGTATACTACTGTTGCCTTTATTTATGCCAACATATGGGAAAATGGTCGAGATTGACTACAACTAAGGAAGCAGCTGGCGTGATATTTTGGTTGTTGTCGTTGACCATTACGTTTATTATATTTAAGGTTTATTATTTGACCATTCAGTACAACAATGTCACTGTTTGCTACTTACTTGATGTACGTGGGTCGGTTGCCAATGTGTCCTCAATAAAAGCAGTGTCGATTAACGCAAATTCATCATCAGGATCTGTGAATGCTGTTACAGTGGAATTGGCATCAGTGTTGATCCCATTATGTAACGGGTATTCATCACTTTCCTCATCATTGCCTATAGCGACATCAGGAGGAACTATAATTATATTATAATCGAGAGATTTAGCTAGCTATCAATCTGGTTAGTCACCCAATTCCCTTTGAATATACCTTACAATATCAGAAATATGTCAGAAAAAAGTACCGTTTTTTTTACACTTTTTCTTTTCGTCATGCCAATTGATTCTGCGCAAAAAAATACGGGTGTCGTCATTGCTTGTTAAACTATAAACTAAGCCCTATCGTAATTGTTTCATGTTGCCTTTGGTATATAACAAACTCATCATATACATAGATATAGGAAGAAATGGTTTGAGTGCCAATGAGACAACTTTCCATCCAAATAACAATTTATAAAAGTAAACCATTATAGGTCCAGGTAGGCCTTCAAGACAGCGCCTTTGCTGACACCTAACAACAAGCTATAAAGGGCCTCAAAATTACTAGTGAATAACCATCATATGTGTACCAGTATTACAAATTGGACGGCAGCTGCACGTGTTATCTACAAAGCACTTGACATTGAAGTTCTAAAATTAGCATAGTTAAACAGGCCAAATATATTAAACAGTTGAAGAGTCTTGAGTGTCCGAAATTCCAAAATGGTTTGCCAAATAATGATGATTATAAGGAGTGCTAAATATTGAAAAATATATCGGCTTCCTTCAAAACTTTTTTTTCCGAATTCCCTATTTACCTCATGAACTGGGTGCACAATGTACCTAATTGTATTTTTAAACCTACATTTTTACCAAAATCATGCAACGTATTGCACATCATAAGCACAAATATTTATGCTTCATTTAAAAAGCATAAGAACGTTCTGTCATTGCGCTCTGTATTTTGAAAAATTTTCTTCTCTGATGATACCAATAAACACACGGAGAACATTCGGTTCTGCAATGAAAACCGTGAGAGTATTGTCGGGTTATGCTTGAAGTACATGTTTTTTGAAAGGACTGTATATTTCTAAATCACAATTTTCTAACTGAACTGATCAAAGTATTGAACAACGGAGTATGAATGCTTTGATGTGATGGATACTTTAACAGAGAGAGACAGGTATCATTTACTGTTATGCATGGTGTAAAACTTTCACAAAAACAATCGTACCCCGAGTAAAATTACGAAAAATAAAATATAGTTTTGAAATGGTTCTATTAACAGACTTCTAAGTTCATTTTTTTCTGTCAAAGTGATTGAATGGCGTGTAAGGCGATATGATTAGTGTTAAAAGTTGATAGACGTCTTTTAAGTTAATAAATCTAAATACTGCCTACTTGCATTATTTCATGTATGAGGGGATCGGTTCTGATTGAGGACATCATGAATGCGTGAAGGGAAGTGCAAACTTCATGGACAGAAACAATATATCAGTCATTCCTTAAATGTATTAATTAATTAGTAATTTAATAAAGAACAACGTTAACGTTTGATGACCCATACCAAAGATAGATATCGAGTTCAGTTCAGCGATTTATTTGATGATTTTTTCATTTTGATATAGATTAGTTCATTGGTTCTAACTGAACGATGGCAGTACCTTTGTTTCCAAATCATGCAGATTAACCTCACCTTTTAATTAAGTTTAGTAAGATATTTTATTCTAAGGTTAAATTCGTAAAAGTATTATAATAGAATAAATAAAAGATGACTGTGTTCATCAATATAGTCTTTGTTAACAACCAAAATAAGGAATTCCATAAAAAAAATAAACACCTAAAGCACCTCAATATATACATCTTGCGATCAATTTTATTTGGCAATCGACAATGGCAGTCAAATGCGTTTTGTTTAAATATACTTTTTCACTTTTTTGGTCTTTTGGAAAATGTTGTTTGTGCTGTTTTAGACCCTTCTACAACGAGATTTGTTTTACATGCGCACGTATAAAAATTGCGGTTTTTATCCAACGCAATCATAGGTTTGAACGTAGTTTTCAATTTAGACAGGTTTATATTTTTTCGTTTGGGCTTGTATCATATTTTTCCCTCCGGTTTATATGATCCGTTCATCCTATATTGACTCTTAAAATTCAAGAGTTTATTTAAAAATGAGGGTACTTTTTATATGGCCTTCCAAATACCGTTTCGATCCCTAACATCACTGAAGAGACATTTATTGTCGAAATCCGGATCTGGTGTACTAAAAAAATATTGACACCGTATGTTTGTAGCATAACATCGTGGCCACAAGTTATTTTTTTTTAATGTTTAGTATTAAATTTATATTAAGATCCATTTTGTTACATCTTGTGATCAATTTTATTTGGCAATCGCCAATGGCAGTCAGCAGGGTTAAAGAACATCAGTTGTTCGACCTGTTAGTCAAATGCGTTTTGTTTAAATATACATGTACTTTTTCACTTTTTTGGTCTTTTGGAAAATGTTGTTTGTGCTGTTTTTAGACCCTTCTACAACGAAATTTGTTTTACATGCACACGTATAAAAATTGCGGTTTTTATCCAACGCAATCATAGGTTTGAACGTAGTTTTCAATTTAGACTCGTTTAACTTATCAATATAATTATTTTCTGTGACTGTATATTACATTAATTTGTAGGATCCTTTACTATAGATAATTTAGCTGATCTGTAACAATAACATCTTCATGCCTTATATTTCATGTTCTGTAGTACGCCGCTAGATTAAAACTGACGAGGAAAGGTAACACACGGCCAGCGAAAGCTCTTTTTTTTTTAGAGCCAAGGTGGTCGTGTGGTCTAGCGGGACGGATGCAGTGCAGGCGATTTGGTGTCACGATATCACAGTAGCATGGGTTCGAATCCCGGCGAGGGAAGAACCAAAAATTTGCGAAAGCAAATTTACAGATCTAACATTGTTGGGTTGATATTTAGACGAGTTGTATATACATTATGTACACAGCCATGTATCACCATCATTGATGGCGATCCGATGGATACATCTGTTGTAGAGTTGTCACTGACTCAGACGTATTTAGAAATATAATTATTTTCTGTGACTGTATATTACATTAATTTGTAGGATCCTTTACTATAGATAATTTAGCTGATCTGTAACAATAACATCTTCATGCCTTATATATCATGTACTGTAGTACGCCGCTAGATTAAAACTGACGAGGAAAGGTAACACACGGCCAGCGAAAGCTCTTTTTTTTGAGAGCCCAGGTAGTCGTGTGGTCTAGCGGGACGGCTGCAGTGCAGGCAATTTGGTGTCACGATATCACAGTAGCATGGGTTCGAATCCCGGCGAGGGAAGAACCAAAAATTTGCGAAAGCAAATTTACAGATCTAACATTGTTGGGTTGATGTTTAGACGAGTTGTATATATATATATATATATATATATATATATATATATATATATATATATATATATATATATATATATATATATATATATATATATAACAAGTCTAAAAGGGTACAACATCACCAAAAACACAAAAGTCTAAAAGGGTACAACATCACCAAAAACACAATAAAACGAACAATATGTTAGATATTTTGGATAACAGATATCCTTCCTCGATATCCTAACGCATATATTAGGATACCGAGGAAGGATATCTGTTATTCAAAATATCTAACATATTGTTCGTTTTATTGTGTTTTTGGTGATGTTGTACCCTTTTAGACTTGTTATATATTATATTTTGTTGTGTACTGAATCGTTTTTATGATCCATCGCCCCGTAAGATTTATATATAAATATATTGATATAATAGCTGGAAACATAATCGAAAATCTGGTCTTCAATTTAAAGGTATTGACGTCATCGATTACACAAAATTTAGGTCGGTAATAATAAAAATTTAGACAATAAATATATTATGAGCTTGAAAGAAAGTCTTTTTTTTTTTTTTTTTTTTATTGTATATGAATATATATTTCATCACTATATACATGCATACAAAAATGATCAAAAATAAAGGTGTTAGTCTATCATGACTATTGTAGTAAATGCATGTCTTTTGTGCAGGTATCTTATTAATTACTTACTATGTTGAAATTTGAAACTGATTGTTATACGGAATTCATTTATGACATATTCAACTTTTAAACATGTAAATACCTTCTTTTATTGATTCGCTGAATCTTTGGAGGGCAAATTTCATATTGGAAGGGAGATAATCCTTGGGTCTATCATGCCCTATAATTGTTGTTGATCTTGAATTATTTTCTTGTTGCGGCCTTGTTGCTTTTTGTGTAATAGCTGAATAAAAAGAAATGATGATAAAGGCGTATACTCTGTTTTAATTGAATTACATATTAATTATATTGATAAGTTAATGACAGTAAAATTGAGAATGGAAATGGGGAAGGTGTCAAAGAGACAACAACCCGACCATAGAAAAAACAGCAGCAGGTCACCAACAGGTCTTCAATGTAGCGAGAAATTCCCGCACCCGGAGACGTCCTTTAGCTGGCCTCTAAACAAATATATACTTGTTCAGTGATAATGAACACCATAAATGTTTATCAAGACATAGTCATGTTTAATTTGATTTGAATATTTTGCGAAGTCGTACATCCTCAAAAGAGACGTGAGAAAGCTATCAGGTACACTTGTTAACATTTTGGTGATGTATTTCTTATTAAATAAATGGTGGATCAAACCGGATTTTAAAGCTAGCTCAATCTGTCTGCATGACAGTAATATAAAATTTCATCAGATACGTCTCAAAAGCCTTACAACTGCGTTTACCTTTCTGAGAATCATATTTTATAATCATTGAGAAATATAGTCCTCATATTTACCAATGACTTATACCTTTCGGTATTCTTTAGAATTTTAATTTCCTCACAATAATAAATGAGGGACAAAAGATTTTAGAGGGACAGTCAATTTATAAGAGTATTACTCCAGACCTGTGGATAGGTATTTTAGTGTTTCAATATCTTCTGCCGAAAGTCGAGCATTATATAACTTCAAAAACTGTACATGTAAAAGTCACAATGACATAGATAAATTGGATCACAATTATCTCGCTTTTTAAAGAATACATTATCATTCCAACGCTGTCAAAATCATAAAAATAACAACCTTGATTATCAAATGTATATCTTATTAAAAAGTAAACCCACAAAATACTGAACGGGGGGGGGGGGGGGGGGGAGGGAGAATTCAAAACGTGAAGTCAATAATCAAATGGCTAAATCAAATAATAAAACACATCAAACGAATAGACTACAACCGTCATATTCCTGACTTGGAAAAGGCATTTATACATGTAAAAAATGGTGGACTGAATCTGGATTTATAGCGCAAAACCCCTCACTTGTACGACAGTATTGAAAGTGATCAGTGAACAAATTGTCACAAATAGGGGTACAAAAACAACACGGACCCCACCAAAAACTAGAGGTGATTTCGGGTGCTCCGGAAGAGGAAGTAGATTTTGCTTTACATGCGGCACCCGTCGTGTTGCTCATCTTGCTACAAAGCCTGTAAATAGTCTAATTTGGTAGGTCACATTTGTGAAAAGGGAAGGGAATGGCAGTTACAATATAAGGAACATATCGGATATCATCTGCATAATGAATATTCCATAACGGTCAACCAACTAGTGATGGCGTCCGTAATATTTACTAATCAATTATTACAACATGACTATTTGGATCTCTAAGTTTGAAAATGAAAAGGTCACAATTAGGATGCTGAAATCATCTCTTGTGTCGTAAAGTTTTGTTTTCAACCGACCCTCATAGTCAATTTATAGGTATAGGTCGTAATCATATGTCAAAATAAAAAAAACTCAAACACATCAAACGAATTGATAACACCTGTCATATTCCTGACTTAAAACAGGCATTTTCTAAAATAGAAAATGGTGGATTGAACCTGGTTTTATAGCGCTAAACCTGTAACTTGTATGACAGTCGCATCGAATTCCATTATATTTGAAACAATCCGTTAACAAGACACACACAAAAGGTAATATAGTCAAAACATGGGTAAAACATTTATCACTGTAACACAATATCAAAACAACTTATTCTGAAAATGCATATTTTAACATATACGTGTCTGTGCAATTTGGCCTCGAATTGTTCGCTGTTAATTATAGCGTCATTTTCTATATCGTTACAATTTTAATACGTGTGAAAACAATTAGATCCTTCATTCGCAAACAGTAAACTAGGATTAGTTCAGTCAAATTTAGATTGACCAGTAGCTGTTATTACTTGTGCATAACAAACAACAAAATAATAAAAAAAAAAAACGAAAAGTAAATAAACAAAAACATGCTAAAATCCTAACAGGCACTAAAAAACAGTACTGGAATGAACATTACTCGCCTCGGTTATCAAAAGTGGATAGACTTTGTGTCTTACTGTCTGTATTACCGACAAAGACTGAATCATTCCCATCCTCATCACCATACGGGTAATCTATTGGAAGATCTTTAAAACTGACTTAAAAATAAATATATAACACAATTTTACTTGCCAGTTTGAGGGTTAAAAACTATAAGTAGTACTTCATCTATCTAGCGATATACTGTAAATTCTGAAATTATTGTGTTGTTTTTATCATTGCGAAAAATGCAGTTATAACTGCAAAAATTTAAACTCGCATTTTGAAAGTTTCCCTATATATTAAAAAAGATTATTCTCAATATAGCAAAACATTTTAGCCTAAAATAACAAAATCGCAATATAAATGCACGCCATCATCTCTGAATTTACAGTATATATACATAAAAAGTAAAATCACAAAAATACTGAACTTAGAGGAAAATCAATTCGGAAAGTCCATAATCACATGGCAAAATCAAATAACAAAACGCATCAAAAACGAATGGACAAGAACTGTCATATTCCTGACTTGGTACAGGGATTTTCAAATGTAAAAAATGGTGGTTTAAACCTGGTTTTATAGCGCTAAACCTCTCACTTTGATGACAGTCGCATCATTGACATTATATTTATAAACTTAAATTTTAGTTTGAAAATGCGAATGGTAACGGGTACTTGGGTTAAGCATGGTCTTAGATTTGAAAAAAATCATTACTTATTTAATTTGTCGAATGTAATATGGAAATTTGGGTATGTCCATTCAAGAATGTTCATAAATAATTGAAAACAACACGTTTTATAACATGCAACCATTGATTGGTATTCAGTCATCTTTTTGGACAATAACTCTTGTTTTGACTTCAACAGAAAACATATTGTTTGCACTTTGATTGGTAATCTGGCTTTACTTGTAATACTGATATATACAATGTAATTTATATAAGTTTCTAGCCAGAACAAACCTAACCTAGGTATATTTTGGTTGGCGTCGTGTTAATCAGGAACGTTTTGTGCCACCTGATCAGGTTCGGGATTATTTCCGAGCTCCTTTGCACTCAGTCTTTAGAAATTGAAATTTGTGTTCAAACAACTGCCTATCATTTCCGAATCGTCTTTTTTAAATTTTTGCCACACTTATTTTTTATTTTGACTTTAAGCTGTCATTTTCCAATTTTTTTTTTTAATTCTTACATGTTTATATTTACTAAAGTTACTGCAGTCGATAATAGGAAACTCTCTGTAAATAGAATTTTGTTACACTGGGGTTAAGATCAGGTGAATTTATATGCTTGTTGATACCATCTATGATTTTTCAGGTTAGCAGTGTATGGACTGTTCATAGCCTTTCAATATTAAAAATTATGAACCAGATTAAAGTTATGTATACTTGTCATTTACCAACCCTTATATTCATATATGGATCTAGGCGTAAAAGCTCTGTCGGCATAATCCAATGGTGGTTCTTGTCTTTTTGTCTTTTTTAATGAAGATTCATTGTGTCTAAGCCTTTCTAAAAATTAAAAAAAAATAAGTATTACTTTCAAAATTTACCATTTATGTTGTTCTGTACAATCTGTCATAAAATTTCCGTAATTTTCGATAATTCATGTGGCAATGTGCGAGGCCTCTGAAAAATGTACAACGCTTTAACGATAAGTCTTGAGCTAGCATACGGTATTTTGTTAAACATTATTTTAATGCAATAGGATCTTACTATTCTTCAAGCTTATCTTTTTATACAAACCACAAGCTTTCTACCTGTCATTATCGGTATACCAACTTTAAACTTGACTGACATAGTTTTATGTTAATACGAGGCAACCGTTATCTGTGTCAGAATACGAAGCCCGTATGCATTATTATTGCAGGACTGTTTTTGCAAAATGTTAACTACAGTTAAATTTAGTAAGGTATTTAATAATGTTTACATTGTACAAATGAAGGCATGCAAATATTTATTACTGAAGTATTTTTTTTTTTAGGTAACGTTTTTTCATAAAGATAGATATCTTTAATAGTTGGGAGTCAGTAACAACATGTATACATGTGTATATACCAACCAGCCTTTAGAGGCTTATGATACACTTTCATTTATGTACGAAAAGTTATATGAAAAAAAAATCATAATAATATTATTTCTTACTATATCTGAGGCTTAATACTTATTAAGTTCAATGTAGTTTCAATGTATCAGTTTTGTTTAATATATAAGATTTTTTTCTAGTAAAATCATGTTAATCGTTAATTAAATACTATTTAAGAATCAGGCCAGTGCCTTATCACTGGCTACATGCTAGCTATATATATGACTTCTTACTTTCACATTTAATTACTTGCTGATATTCACCATGGGGATAGTCTTCTGTGGGATAGTTTTCATTCATAACTAAAAGAAATCATTAGACAAGTGTTATTTAAGTGAAGATTGTTACGCATTTAGTGTTTTATACTACACGATAACTAGGACTAATGTATCATTGGAAAATGTCAGTACCAAGACAGAAATATGACAGTTGTTGTCAATTCGTTTGATGTGTTTGAGCGTTTGATTTTGGATTAAAATATTATGGATTTTCAGTATTGAATTTTCCGAGGAGTTATGTATTTGTTCTTTAAAATGATTATGCATTCACACATCAGTATCGTCGTTATTTCTATGAGCGTTTAACAGGTGTTCCTATAATGATATAAATATGTCACTGGTTATTGTTTCTTAAATGTCATTAGAAAAGCCTAAGGGTCATTTTTGGCCCATTTTAGAATCATGTTGATATTTACATATGTGTATCATGGTAACATGTACTGATGATATATACCCCAGTTTAAAATATGGTTGCCATGGTAACGGAGGTAGATATGATTTTAACGATAGGTCTAAAAAAACGTTGAAATACCTTGAAATCATCAAAATCATAATTCATGTGATCAGTAAAGTAGGTATGTATGCTGTGCATTTATTGTAAAATAATATTCCATCTATTAACGTGAAACTATTTATTTTGATTTGGTTGCTATGGTAACCGCAAATGTATTTTTTGGTAATTATAACAATTTCTTCATACGGCCATTTTGACTGAATTGTCATTTTTTGTATAAATATTTGATATTGATGCATAAAATATGTATTCAAATAAAAGAAGGCAATAAAGGTAATTTGTTTATCAGAAATATCACCATGACAACCAGATTCTATTCAAATATTCTTAAAACAAGTTTGATATGTCTGCATCATGTACATTATAGTCATTCATTTTGTCCTATTATTTCGGTGAGATGTTTTGATAACACAAGGGCTTCATTGATGTGGACACATTAAAAAGTCATATTTGTTGAACTGAAGGAAGATGTATAACGGGTAATTCAAGAGTATGACTAAAACATTACAATAAAATACGATGACCTATAGTTGCATAAAATATCTTCGTCATTTGCTGAACTCTGGTGGATAACTATCTCATTGACAACCATACCACATCTCCCTATTTAAAAAAAAATCACAAAACTTATCAATCTATATATTTCAGCTCATAAACATTTATAACAAACTTAGCTGAGCTTAAATATATATGAACTATATTTCTACAGGAGATGGAAATATATGCTGTTAAACTGATGGAATTGATTTCACTGTTTCTTCACGGGAAAGGCGGAGAGTCAATCTACTGTTGTTCAAATTAATTATTTAAATAAACATTTTGTTATTTCTAAGTCAAGTTAACTCCAATCAGATAAGTTATTAAAATGTGTCTTAGTTTAAACTGTGAATTTAAGCTGACAACCATGATACATGTTTACGATTGTATGATTCAAGTATATATATATATATATATATATATATATATATATATAAGTACATGTTCAGTTAACAATCATAATATTCATAGTCATTCTTCAGTAACTGTAGCTTCATCATCACTTGCATCAATTTCCTCTGGTTCGGGAATATTCTTGGCATATAATAAATACTGACCCCAGTTGTTAATTCGGAATTGTTTGTCAGTATACCTGCCGAGACCCAAATACCATATAACTGAAGCAATGTGAGAGCACATACCAACTACACGACTACTAATTTTACATTTACAGTACCAACCAAGTACAACGCACTCATTAAATGAAATCCATAATTGGTAACATTTTGCACTTATATGTCGGCTTTGAATTTTAGCAGAGAGTAGACACTGATCTTCAGCAGAGACCAAAACCTCATATTTTCCTTCAGAGTCAAAGTGTTCTTCTGTGTATGATTTTGCCATCTTCAGTTGATATGTTCCCAAAGTGAGGTTTCTTAGTTCTTCTTCGTTCAGACGTGGAAATTCAATATCAAAATCTGTTGAATCTATCTTGGACCATTTATAACTGCGTTTGTCCAAACCATCATTTTCAACTTTATTTATATTTATTTTTGACAAAAAAAAAAGCATTTTTGCACCCAACAACTCATCTGCTTCAGGATCACCAATATTCATTAGTTTAAAATAACGATTAATTAAAGAACAAGCAATGTGTACATAGTCACGAATGTGTGGAACTTGATTCGTAGGTAAAACTTTGTCCAAATATCGAAAAAACTTTATCCTACCATTAATTGATTCCACAATCCAACGAAGTTTGGTTACGAGGCGTGTTGTATTACTTTCTTCTACAGAGTGTTGCTTTTCTCCCCTTCCAAGAAAAGATGGCATTTCAGACTTAATACCTAACTCATTTAAAAGATCGAGAGAGTCTCGAAAACCACGGTCTACAATTAAAATGTCATCTTCCTGAAGCCAATCTCTTATTTTCTCTATATTTCTTTTCATGATATGAGTCATAATGTTTGCATCATTGTTTTTCCCGTCACCCATATATGGTCCCATCACACTCACTATATAGCCAGACGTAGTTACAAAAACCATAGGCTTTACCAATGGCCTGTGTTTGTGCATGCTAAACGATCTTCTTTGGAATTGGAAATTGCCACTTTTTTGTATATATGTATATGTTCCACCTACAACAAGGATAGCAGGATTTGTAATATCACCAAAGAGGGACTGTGCTAATGGACGAGTGTGGTTATTGATTACATTATTCTATGAAATATGCTCAAACCCAAGATTTTCTGGAACAAAGGTTTCAACTAGATATTTTCTGGCAGATGAAATAGCACGCCGTGTAGCGTCACGACCCAAGTTGAATAAGGTGGTCAATAGCCTATTTGACATTCCACACTTAAGTTTAGTTAGAAAAATGCCAATACATTGCCGAATAGTACGGTAGTGTGAATCTCTCATGGGTGAGTCTTGGATCTTTGAACACACATCATCAAAATTAGCCTTTGTCAACCCAGTTAAATTATAAATATCACTTTCTGAAAGTGAAGTTGGAGAGTCAAAGTCTATACGCTTTTTACTATTTTTTAGAGCTATGTCCCTTATTTGTTTCAATAAATTGGTGATTTCAGTACGATTAAAATCGCTTGATGATTTTTTCTCAACAATTTGTTCACATGAAAAGCCTGAAAAAATTTCATCTGAGAGATGTCCAGGGCAGCATCTTGCACCTTGTGGTAAAATAATAAGTCTTTGTAAGAATAAGTCATATCTAGCAGAATTTGGAACAGTTACAAGTTTTGGCCCATGGCGTTTGCAGACTACACATTGTGCGTGGCTGGCTGTTGTAGATGGAAACTTAAGCTGAATACTTGGGGGTGAACGACAATCAACATAATTTTTACTGGAGCTTCTTACAACTGGAAGAAAATCGGGATCTTTGTCTAGATACTCAGCTTTTCTTTCAGTACTTGGTTTCTTTTGTATTTCTTTTCCACAAAACAATCTACATTTATTACACGTGACACCTTCAATTAAATCTTGGGGACGAATAAATAATTTATTTACAAGATATTTCCTGATTTCTTTATTTTTTTCACCACTTAAATTTCTCCTTTCAGCCGTTTTTGTACGTTTACAACAGACAACACATGGATAACACTTAAGAGGAGGCATGCTGAAAGTAGAAATTAAAACTTTTTTACAAGTCGTCACGAGGGAGAAAAATATATTCATACATTAATTTTTATTGAGGCATAATTTATCGGGGAAATAATTTTGATTTGCTATTTTTTTTAATGCTTCGTCTTTTATCTTTTGTATGTCCATTAATAAGTTGGTGAACCTGGTTGCTGGTTGGTGTATATATGTATGGTCACCAACAAGTCTACCGTGAATTCCGATCTGTCAGTAATTGTAACATTTGTCATTGAAATGGGGCACCCTAATACTTGTGCGGGATGTTTAAATACGCAGTCACGTCCGGTCGAAATCGGGACGACGCCTCATCTAAAGAGACCCGGTATCATACTCTCAGTATTGTTAGATTTTAGTTTAACATGATTCTGAGACAACAAACCCGCATTGTTTCTATGTCGCGATTTAAAATCCGCCAGTTCGTTTATTCCATCTTCCCTCCATCGGCCGTGACTGATTAAAGAAACTATTTTGAATTCCAGCGGTCTACCTTGAACAGCCTTTTAAAAATATACCTGCTGTGGTTTTTGTTTTGAATATACATGAAATAATTCCTGTGGGACATGAAGCAAGTAACAATCATTGCAATTATTTGCCTTTTGCTAAATGATAACTCATCAAACTTCTTTATCTTTAAACATTATAAATATAAACGTTTTAGCCTGAATTTAAGACTTTTTTTTTTACATGGAAACGACCTCGAGTTACCATTTGAACATGAATCGAAAAATGTTATTAACTTAATCTTAATTGTTAATAACGCTAAATTGAGAAAATCTGTACTTTGATATTCGTATCTATATTGATGAATTAGTCCTCCTCTATTTTAAAAGGTTTACAATATTTGCATATATTTTTTGGTGATTGCAATTATTTATTAATTTGTATAATTTTTCAATATATTATATTGTCAAAATGTTAAGACAAACACCAAGATATGTTATATATAGATTGATATTCTTGAAAATAATAAAATAATTATATTTTTTATAACATTCCTTTCGTAAATATCGATAGGGGAGATAATCATCATTTGTTTACCGTCTATATAAAGAACAGA
Organism: Mytilus galloprovincialis; assembly: GCA_037788925.1. NCBI lineage: Eukaryota > Metazoa > Mollusca > Bivalvia > Mytilida > Mytilidae > Mytilus > Mytilus galloprovincialis. The sequence continues at coordinate 33,995,359 of CM075343.1, read as the reverse complement.
AACAGGATGGTTTTTACCAAAGTATATGATATATATAATACTTGTTTTGTTATTTTACATACACGAGTGAAATGTAAACCAGATAATGATTTTAACAGAGTGGATCTTTTGGTGTAATAATGAAAATGTAAGTCGTGAAATCTCACTCACACTGGAGTTGATGTGTTCTGAACTTCTGTACTCGGATCTGTTCTAAACAGCTTTGCACACCTATTAAACGTGGTTTCCTTCTACTTTGAATGAAATAATTTAAAAAACATAGATAATCGACCGTGAATTGTCTCCATAGCAAAATAATTGAAACAGTAAAACGGTACAGTGACTTGTATAACTTTCGAGGCACCAGTTCTATAAATATTCTGAGCATTTTTTTTACGTGAGATAAATATAGAAAGGGAGATTCCGCGATTTTAACTTTTATTTCAATGTGAAAAAAAAAAACAAGTTTTAAGGACTGTGCTTACCTGCTTTTGTGGTTTGTGCTTCATTTTTTCAACAATATACACATTTTTAATGAAAGAAATATTTCTCAACACAATCTGGCTGCTATCGTCTGCTCTCATGGAACTTTTCAAAAACTCTATGGAGTACGTATTCCGATCTCGCATTCGATCTTGTTTATCAACGACATGCGGACGCAGTGACACAATCATGCAGCAATAAATGTGATTATATTCTTACTACAAATATTTTTAAACTAATTTCCGGGCCATTTTTTTATTAAATTCATACTGTTTCTATGTTAAAAAATAGGCTAACCTGTTCGTGAATTGACGACAACGTTTAAGAAGTGCAATTGTCCTTTGAAATCAGCTCACATTCCGTTAAATTTCATACCGTGCGCATGCAAGAAACAAAAAGATATTTGAGTATGTTATGTGTTCATTCGTTTGAAAGATTGTGTATAAATATGAAGTTGTTTCTTGCATGCGCACATAGTTTATTTAATGTAAATTTGACAAATTTTCATAAATTTTGCGGGAAAACGTCTTAAATAGGCACGAAAACGTTGTTATTGTGACGTCATTGACGCAAAATGTTGGAAAAATAATATCAAAACTTGAAGCTTTCATCCTAAAGTATTCAAAAAGTACTAGTTTTTAATTTTTCATGTGTTTTAAAATTTCCGAAAAAAATAGGCCAAAAAGAGGTCTTAATGCCCCTACTCCTTTTCAAAATAAAGTTTATTTTGTATATGTTTTATTGTACACCACTTCCCTCATATATCAAATAAGCAGGTTTCATCTCATTTAAGCTTCACAATTACAATGGTTAATGCGCCGAATGGCTAAAGTAAATCATTTCATCTCGCATTATTTTTTTTATATCCATTCAAGAAACCAACTTGAGAATTGTAATAAGTAATCTCAGATTATTTATTCATAATTACTTCAAATTAGATGCATCTTTTGATGATGTGATAAGTAACACTGACACTGTATATTTGAAAATGTATGGATAATAAAATGCCATTGGGAAATTGTACGCAATTCATCACAGCCATTGAAGAACATACCAGAAAACGAATTAGTACAAACGGAACAACACCAGAAAATGACCCTGGAATGATAATAGCTTTTTTAGGGTTTAGTTTGGTAGCTTTGTCAAAGTATTATGAAAAACAATCGAACCATGATGATTAAACGTTTATGTTAAAGACAACATGGAATTCGACCAAAAGCGGGAAAGTAATATCAAAAAGGCAATTGTTTGTTCTTTGGTAAAACTTAAAATCTTATATCCTTTACTAAAATAGTTTGCTTGTTCATAATGGAGCAATTCGTCATGACATCGAAAGTTTGTTTACATTTTTTTCCAAACTAACATTCTTTAAAAATTGGCCCGTAGTTTGAGAGCGGATGGTTTTATACTGTCCTGTGTGCAAAAATATATACATCGAGCGTCAATTTCCTCTTCCACTTTGTTCGAGATATGATACTTTTTATACAGAGATAGATCCTTCCTTTAATGTATGACTCATATCAACTTGCTTTTCTTAATACTTTTCAAAAGTTTGGAAATCCTACCTGTATAAAGTCAGCTTGAAACGTTACAACTGAAAAACAAAATGTATTATAATGTTATATAAAAATTGTACACAATTTCAAACATCATAATCAAACACAGAAAGTACATCGCATTCAAAAGTCTATGTGAAAGGTTGTTGACCTCTAGAAAGTCAAAGCTTATGAAGATTAGATGTTCGATTTTATGTTTCTGAGAGCAAAATATTTTTCATATAAACATATTGATCGTTTTCTCCAATATATCTCTCCCCATTAGGAAAACGCATGACTCAAATTGTAAGATGTATCATTTATATTGCATAGTTTACACTTGCATTTGGAAAGCTTTCTTCGCAAGTAATGACAAAAGCATTTTACATGTTTTATACTGTATTGTGTGGACCTATTCCATATACATTTAATGTCACTTGAATATGTCTCCCTTGTTATCATAATTGTCAATTGTTATGCTTACATGTTATACACTAAAACACTCCACCAATATAACACAAATGCATAGAAGAATGTCAACAAAAATGTTTTCCCAAGATCTATTTGTTACAGCTATTATTATGTTTTCTCATGGATGGTCACCAAACTATCATACTAGTAAAGGATAAACTATATCATATTATGCAATGCGATATTCTTGATTTGTATGATAGATCATTTTTAACGTTTACTTGATGGGTTCACCACCTTTTGTTATAATTCATATGAGACACAGAAAAAAATATTATGTTCTGGCTTACTCAGCCAGTATATTATAATATTCCACATGAATTCAAAAGTAACTTATTTATCTTGAAATTACCTTTGGAACTGGGATGTAAATAAGTTCTTACTATATATTAACAAAGTTAACACTATTCAGGTTTCGAAAAAAACAATTGACATTGTTCAAAATGATATCTTTCAAATGAATGAACATTTCTGGAAATAACTTTTATTCATTTTTTTACCTTTTGGTTTTGAATTATGCTTTGAAAATACATGTATTTACCTCAATGACCTTTAGGAAAGTTATAGTGAAATACAAAGATAACAATAATGGTATTTATAGCTGTACGAAAAGTTAATTGTACACATGTTTAGGTTGTGCTACAACTAAAGAATCGCCATCTAACAAAATGCGTCTTTCTCAACCACCTTGAAACTGCTAACTCAATCAGGTTTTTTGCAGAACAAATATCTTTTATTGTAGTTTTTATAATATTAAAAATACTATATGTTTGCCTTGAATATGCTGGAAGAAGCATTCCATTTTCTTTTATGTGATTGATAAAAAGTAAAGTCACGAAAATACTGAACTCAAAGGGAAATTCAAAACGGAAAGTCATGATTCAAATGGAAAAATCAAATGCTCTAACACATCAAACTCATGGATTGCAACTGTCATATTCCTGGCTTTATACAAGCATTTTCTTACGTAAAAATGGTGTTTTTTTAGATAGTTAAACCTCTCACTTGTATGACAGTCCCATCACATTCCATTATAGCGACAAAAATTTTATGAACAAATAATATAAATATAGTAGACGTTGAAACTTTATGTAGTAAATCAGTACTTACTCAAACAACAAATGTGCGACTTACACATACTGTACACATAACTTTCGAAATAGGGCTCGTATAAAACTTAAATATTTATCTTATCAGTCGCTGTGAAAAAAAAAGGGACAGGATAATACCATTAAAGAAATTCTTTGTCAATGTAACATCAATAATAGCACAAACATGTAACAAGCTTCTGCATAATCTTTTACAGCCAATCTTCACATCCAAGTGACTTCAGTTTGAATAATTTATTTTTTTAAATCCGATATTATCATTTTAAATTCAGTGGCAATATGTATTAAAGGTACGAGGCTTCTAAATACATTAAACGAAACAGATATCACAAAATTGATATCATTTGACATTGCTGAAAGTAATGTTAATTTAATACAATCGAATCTCATTACTGATCTGTAACAATCTTGTTGCATCGTGACACAAATTAGACATCAATTGTTGACATTCAGATATTTTTTTGAATAACTTTTCTTTATATTTCAAAGGAGTAGGTCCGGTAAGGGCGGATATTGGCTTTAAATTTCAGGTTCATCTGACGAAAGATTTTGGACACTTTTTTAACACTTAAGTGTCTATTTTATTTGATCCTATAAGATTATGTAAAAAAAAATCAACTATTTGTGTCTTTCAAAACGCTGCGATTCAAGCCTAAATATGAAAAATCTATCAAATATGCAAAAAAAATGTCAGTTTTCAGATGTTTTTTTTTTTCTTTTTTTTTTTATCAAAAATGAAAGTGGCCGCATCCGTTTTCATTCCAAACCTTTATATATGTTATGTATTATCATCAAATATAACTTACAGTTCAATATCATGAATGAACACAAATGTGGTCACTTTCATTAAAGACGGAAACTGTCTAAAATGTAACTGAAATGCTAAAATTGTGAAGATTTCAGTAATTTAGTATGACTAGTACCTAATATATGTACAGTGTATTGTCTTAAAAAGCACATATTTATGTAGCAGAAATATTTTACTTTCCAATAAATAACTAAAAGTTTACATTTTAACAATTTTGTAAAACTGCTAAACTTTTGGCCAAAAAGGGATCTTACTGGACATACTCCTATGATTAAAGAAGTCACGTCATCACTCTCAAAGAAGGACATGCTACTTATTAATATTTTTCATAGTTTTAAATGTCGTACACTATTCATTCAAATCATTCCCGATCGCACGTTACACCATTTCACCATTCCCCCTTACACTATACACTAAACCACCATACACCTTCTACTATTGCATCATATGCCAAACACCATTACACCATCAACTTTTTTTTTTGGTTCCCTTGATTTCAGATTGCTTTAAATGTTGAAAATTGGAAGTAAATGATTATCAACAGTGTAACTATATTTTTATATGCTATTCATCTGTATCGGTGTACTTTTTTTATTTTTTTTATTTCCTAATTAAAGCACTGACATTCTGTTGATTCAAGGGTTTTTCTTTGAAAACACATCTCGCAATTGTTTTAGGCGGAAAATAAACATGCTTAAGTCGGTAGAACATTTATTAATAAAATGTGCATGTATTCTAATTACATCATAAAAACAGTCTCACAATAACATCCATTTAACTTGAATAAGTAAAATACAAAGACTCGAAGCATTATTAACTTTCGGCATAGAAAAAAAAATGTATGTCGTAACTGAATTCAATGCTGAAAACATTATAAGTATTCACGCTATGAGAATTTAACCCAGTTCTTATATTGTTGTTTAAAGGTAAAAACATGAATGCTAAAATGTTCCTTTATAAATCTGATTGTCAATCTAATCGACAACAGACTGTATAGTTTAGATTTGTTTAAAAGGTGATTACGCAAACACAAAAAGAATATAAAAACGAAATAGTGTGTTAACTATTATGAATAAGTGCATATCATGTACAGAGCTACAATAAGGGAAATATTTTGTTATATATTTCTTTTTAAATTTATTTATTTTTCATTCTTGTCTGAAACAATAAAAAATAGTATATTATATATTGTATGCATTAACATGATTATATTATTAAATATTAACAAATATTGTTCAAACACTGGATTTTTTTACGTTCTACTTACATGTAATTTTAAACGCCGCACCTTCTAATTCGTGGTTAAATACTTCGTTAAGTGTGTATATACAGTTAAATTTGTATACCCGTCGATCAAATACATCGTAACTGGTTTTTTAAAAGAAATAAGATATTTTCATTTTAAAAATAGACCATATGATAGTTCATTGCCAAATATTAAAATATATGATTATACCCTCATCTATGACATAAACCATGCATGCAGTATTAATATATTCTTATATGTTTAAATGTAATATATCTTAAGAAAAGTTGGTCAATGTTAATAAAAACAAACTATATTCTAAATACCAAAATCCAAACGCATCTTTTTACTTCTGCTGGTGGACTATCAGTCCCCGAGGGTTTCATCAGCTCAGTAGGCTGTACTTCGGTATTGACATGATTCAACAATCTTTTCTAAAATTTTCCGTTTTTAATTTTTGTAATTATTAAGAAACTAAGGTTTCAACTCCCTAAGGCAAAGTTGACTTTAGATGAATCTGGCTATTTATTTTAGGTATCTTTGTCATACATGTATAGCTCTTTAACCATGTTAACGGTTTCGGTACTTATTTCCCTTCAGATTTCAAATATTTGGCCCTTAGAGTTCCTGATGAAGATAACTCTAGAAAAGCGCCTCGGACGCGTATAATTATGACACGTGCTTTTTTCAATTTGTAAATCTATGTGTTTTGAAGACTTGACACATCAAATACAACATGCAGAAACAGTTTACAGTTATTTCATTTGAAGTTTTAAGAATAAAATTTTACATGTTCTGAAGCCTGAAGTATTTAATTCCAGTGTGTCTTGTAATAGTACCAGTTGCATTTTTTTTTTTATCTTTGTCCATAATTAAAGACAACAAATGTGCAAATGTAAGAATATATCAATTGAAAACAGAGGAAGTGAATAAATTCAGCAAATACAAAAACATGCCTCAATAGTAGACAAATTGGATCTAGATCATGGACCCACTGTACAGATACATGATATACAAGTGTATGCATGTATCAAGTGCATTCAAGAAAAACGGACTCCGTAGACTAAAAACAAACGAAAGTTGGAATTGATACACAAAACAAAAATTGGAGGCATACACAAGTCGCTATTCATAATAAAACGGAATATAGATTTCACATCTCCAAAGATAGTGGAAAGTTTATAAAGTGAAAATGCAAAAAAGTAAATTTATCTTTTTAACCTTTTTTTGCAATTGTCTTTGATAATGTGTTTATGTTTTTCTTGATAAATGTTCATGTTTCGCCTTTCTCACATAGAGAAATAAAGGCAACAGTAGTATACCACTGTTCAAAATTCATAAATCGTTCGAGAAAAAACATATCCGGGTTACAACCTGAAACTAAGGGAAACGTATCAAATATAAGAGAACTACGACACAACAGAAACGAACTATAATGTAACAATGGCCATTTTCCTGACTTGGTACAGGGCATTTTATGAAAAAATGGTGGGTTGAACCTGGTTTTGTGGCATGCCAACAACTCGAAGATGCACATTCTGCACTCCACTACCTCAAAATACTTGAGTAGAGTTAAGCTTCTGAACCATTCCAACTTACCTTTAAAATAGAATATGGGGTATAATTGCCAATGAGACAACTCTTCACAAGAAACAAAATGATACATAAATTGAAAGCTATAAGTCAAGAACGGTTTTTAACAATGAACTAAAGCCAATAACGCATAGACAGCTATATAAGACACCGAAATCACAAATGTCAAACAATTCAAAAGAGTTAACTAACGGCATAATCAATGTACACAAATAAATGAACGCAAACAAATAGGTATTACTGCAACAAACGACAACCACTGAATAACTGGCGCCAAACGCTGGACAGGTCATTATAGAAAGTCAACTAAACCCCATATTTACCGAAACAAAAGACAGTACTTGTTTTATTCCATATTCCGAGAGAATAACATGTATTTAATGACAAACATAAACCAAAACAAATTTTACATGAATCATTTTACCATAACGTTGCTTGTAAATGCGCGTGACGTCTAGCGCGGTAAATAACACTTTCCTAGGTGAATATGCTTTTTTTCAAAATTTAATTCATATAGAGAAATCTACTAAAATAATAACAATATGAAATAATATTTGTTACAATAAACTGAACGTGGTACATGTTAATAGGAATACGATTTTGCATTTTCAAAATATAACCTACTTTGCTCTTTGCTTCAGAAAACATATGTTGATCTTGCATGTCTTGTGAAATGTGTGAACTTTCTGAAAAACAATAATGATCGAGTTTCTTGAAACAGGTTAAATAAAACACAATGTGTTGTCTGATGCCATTCCAATTTTCAATATCATTGTCATTTTGTTTAGTCTTAGATGCATGTTTTTTTAAATTGTTTAAATGTAAATTTTTAGTTATTTATTTGAAAGTAGAATGCTTCTGCTACATGAATATAGACTGTTTTTGATAATACAATGCACATATATCGGGTACACAATTTTTGCTTTTTAGCTAAATTTTATATGGTTTCCGTCTTAAATAGAAGTGGCCGCATTTGTGTTCATTCTTAATATTGAAATGTAAGTTGTATTTGATGATAATACATATTATATATAAAGGTTGAAGATAAACACGGATGCGGCCACTTTCGTTTGTGACAAAAACCATCTAAAAGGTGACATATTTTGGCATATTTGATAGTTTTTCATATTTAAGTTAGAATCGGAGCCTTTATAATGATTAAATCAGTTAAAGTTTACACATAAACTAACTGAATGAACTGTAATAGACACTTAAGTGTTTAAAAAGTGTCCAAAATCTTTCATCAGATGTACCTTAAATTGGAGGCCGAAGTCGACCCTTACATGACCTAATCCTTTGAAGCTGACTCGTTCAGATATATTTATGAAAAAGAACTGCCGTGTATCGTCAACGGATGATAAGAAAGCTTGATTGGTCACACAGGAGATATTAAAAAAAAGATCACAGTCCAATACAATAGTATACCTCTTTGAAGACGTATATGTAATTGTCCATAACATATATTATACACTTTTATGTTATAGTCAAATGTATTCCCCTTCCGTAGAAATAAATAGACCATATAGGAAATATGTCTTTTCGTGATTTTTTTTTTTAAATTAGAGTTAAATATGGAATGAAGACAACAAGGCGATTAATTTAACGACATAAACACAATACATAAGAGCAAAGGCATGTTCATGATGATACAATAAACAACAGTCGGAATTTTTCGTGCATATACACTTGAAGAAACACTACACAAAAAATCCATCTCGAAGGATACAAAACTTTAATTAGATAACAAAACAGAATAACAATTTAATGTAAAATATATACTAACAAACTAAAATATTAGTTTTTAGTGGCTTTGAACTAGCTGTCAGATAACTGCGAGTAGTCTCAGATATCCATTGTGTCTTTTTGTGTCGGGATGTACAAGTACCCGGCCACGTCCACTTGTTTTTTTGTCCATCTCATGAGTTAAGCCTTTTTCAACTGATTTTTATCGTTCGTTCTGATGTTGTACTGTTATACCACTGTCCCAGGTTAGGGAGAGGATTGGGATTCCGCTTACATGTTTAACCCCGACACATTATTTATGTATGTGCCTGTCCCAAGTCAGGAGCCTGTAATTCAGTTGTTGTCGTTTGTTTCTGTGTTACATATTTGTTTTTTGTTAATTTTTCTCATATAAATAAGGCCGTTAGTTTTCTCGTTTGAATTATTTTACATTGTCTTATCGGGGCCTGTTATAACTGACTATGCGCTATGGGCTTTGCTCATTGTTGAAGGCCGTACGGTGACATATAGTTGTTAAAGTCTGTGTCATGTTGGTCTCTTGTGGACAGTTGTCTCATTGGCAATCATACCACATCTTCTTTTTTATATTATAGATTATCGTTGATCCTCTCACCGAGATTGATTTTCTCACTTGAGCCGGCACATCGAAAGCGAGAAAAGCAATTGAGTTGAGATGACCAATGGTAATCTGTTTATCGCTATTTTACCTATGACGAAGTTGTCAATTTCATTAGAAAAGCCACGTACCTCCTTAGTTTCTAGCGAGTAGAATGCTATGAAAAATTATCACAAACAAATATCAAAGGAAAAATACCCAAATTATCAATATAATATGATATCGGATAAGTTTATTACGTCGTTTGTTGGGGTTCGTGTTGCTCAGTCTTTAGTTGTCTATGAGTTTCTTGTCAACCATTATTTGTCTGTTTGTCTTTTTTATTTTTTTTCAGTTTATTTTTGTTTTATGAGTTTGACTGTTCCTCTAGTATCTTACTCCCTCTTTGATATTTGCATCTGAAGTAAGTTAAAACTATTAAAAAGCAATCCACCAACTGTATATTTGAATTTTTTGAATTTAACATTTTATTCGGACATTCCGTTTCCTCGGAGAGGATATTTTTATTGTTAATTTTTAATGATTGTTCTCGTTTCCACGAATAAAAAGTGTTTGAAAGTTTACATTACACTTATCATCATTTGTTATGTCATTGTAATATGAATATTGAAGTTAACAAACAACATGCAATCTGAACCAAAATGCAAGTTAAAATTTTCAAAACAAATTATGCAATTGATATGGATATTTCTATAGGTCATTTTATATGAAGCGTTACATAATTGTTTTCCCTATAAATGTTTAATGTGTGCATGCCGTTGATGGTATTTCTCGACATATGCAATACACATGTCTCCATTGTATCTCAATAACATTAACGGTACCAATTTAAGTTGTGAAAGAGGGACGAAAGATACCAAAGGGACAGTCAAATTCATAAATCTAAAACAAACTGACAACGCCATGGCTAAAAATGAAAAAGACAAAAAGAAAAACAATAGTACACATGACACAACATAGAAAACTAAAGAATAAACAACACGAACCCCACCAAAAACTAGGGGTGATCTCAGGTGCTCCGGAAGGGTAAGCAGATCCTGCTCCACATGTGGCACCCGTCGTGTTGCTTATGTGATTACAAATCCGGTAAATAGTCTAATTCGGTAGGTCACATTCATGAAAGGGAAGGGGATTGTAGTTACGACGTAAAATGTCGATATTAATATATAATTCTAGAGTAGCTAGGAAATTAGAAAGATATCTAGAAAAATAAAATACCTGTAAATAACATTTTTGAATGATCAAAGTCGAACATTAAAATGCAGAATTTACCATTGATTATAGTGATCTGTATCTGACTTATCAGAATTATATTAAAAAAAAAAGCAACAGCACGATATGATTTTATTGAGTGATACTTTTTAGCTTTTGTCAAAATATATTCGATGGATTTATTGTTTACTACCCTTTATTACCATTTAATCTGAAATCCAGTCCCTTCTCCCGAAATATCAAACCAAATTAAGACATATTACCGGGTTTGTAGTATTTTTTTTCTTAAAATTTTGTTAAAAAATAATAATGCAAAATAAAAAATTGGACCGTTAGCATCGAAAACTGTTTTTCATGTTCAAATTTGACAAACTGTTTACCATTCGTTGTTAAATTCATGTCCTTTATTTGTTTTATATATAATTGGATTTGTTTTGTTATGCTTAATGCCATGTGATATTTAAGCAAAACAAAATAATTTATAAGTTAGAATGATTTTGTCTGCGCAAACCGGTGCTGCTAGGGAAGCGTTTTAAAGGTTTTATTTTGTTCCGTGTTCATGGCCTCAATTAATGCGACTGTTAGATGAGATTTTTTTTTCAATGTGTATCAGGTGATCTTTTTTGCTTGTTTTAAAAAGAAGGACGGATGATTAAACCGTATTGTTTGGGTATTTTATTTAGGTAAGGCGCATACAATTTAAAAAGATTACACGTATATATATTTCATACAAAAGGTCATATGTTTTGTTTTTTTTTTAATTTGAGAGGTATTTCATTTAATAATATTTTTTTGTTCGAATGTGTCTCAATTATTTCTCAAAATGAACTAATAATAAAACGGGTCATAACATGCCATATCAATGTCACGAACTAAAAAAAACATAATTATTGATAATCTGATCACGTTCTTTACCTGCATACTTTAGCCTTTATATTTGTTTAAAAGTAGCTCCATTGATAATCATTTCAACAGACATTATTATGGAAAAAATTGATTGGAATTAAATAATGTGATATTATATATTCTAAGCGTTGCAGGTTATGAACAATTTAACTAGCAAACTGATCTTGAAAGATACATTTTTAGCAGTTTTATTTATTTATACTGGCTGATTGAGAATATTAGAACCTACTCAATAACCTTTCACAAAGATCATTTAAGATAGATTAAAGAAAAATACAATTTATTCTGTGTCCAGTCGGAAATAAAATTGAGAAAGGAGATGGGGAATGTGTAACAGCGACAACAACCAGACCATAGAGCAGACAACAGCTGAAGGCCACCAATGAGTCTTCAATGTAGCGAGAAACTCCCGCACCTGGAGGCGTCCTTCAGGTGGCCCCTTAAAAAATATGTATACTAATTCAGTGATAATGGACGTCATACTAAACTCCGAATCTTACACAACAAACTTAATAAAAATCACAAGACTAACAAAGGCCAGAGGATCCTGACTCGGGACAGGCGCAAAATTACGGCGGGGTTAAACATGTGTATGAGATCTCAACCATCCCCCTATACCTCTAGCAAATGTAAAAAGGAAACGCATAAAAATACGCACATTAAAATTCAGTTCAAGAGAAGTCCGAGTCCGATGTCAGAAAATGTAACAAAAGAAAATAAACAAAATGAAAATAATACATAAATAACAGACTACTATCAGTTAACTGACATGCCAGCGCCAGACCTCAATGAAACTGATTGAAAGATTATCATGAGTATGTCTTCATCATATAAATATCAGGCACAATCCCTCCCATTAGGGGTTTAGTATCATACTATCATAAAATATATGAGAAGAAAATAGCCCGTGTCATGCCAACAACTGTTTTTTAAATAATGTGTTTAGTTACGATGCAAAGACCCTATAAGTGAATCTATATTAAAGCCAAAATATGCAATCTTTAATGATCTGCAAACAGTATCGTAACTATATCCATTCTTAATAAGTCTGTTTAAAGGTTTCGTAAGTTTTTGAGGTGAATACTGGCATGTTTGTGCTTTGTAAAGAATATTACCATAAAAGATTGGATGTGAAATACCTGAAAGTATAAAATGTCTGCATGTTGAGTTATATTAACGAATTATTTCTATACCGATGATAAAATTTAGTAAATGTTTTGACTAGTTTGTGATATCGAAAACCCTGGTGTAATAATTTTTCAGTAATACATCAATTTCTCTCGCTAAAATCTAATACGTTGTTACAAACACGAGCGAATCGTACAAATTGAGATAATTTTTATATAAACACCATAAGATGGTGACAAGGGAACGTCACCACCTTAAAATGGATAATTAACGATAGGAAATGAAAAATCATTTCGCCGTTTAGTGGCAATCACGAAACATTGATTGCAACACTTGTTATTTTTATTGGCAATCCGAATTTTACATCCTTCATCTAAATCATTCTTACCTACCTACTGTATTTATCAATGTTTTCCAGACATATATATTCATAAAATGGTTGCAACTGAATGTTTAGCAAATGCCAATTAATCAATTAATCTTGTTTGGTAAATCATCCCATCACTCTACCGAAATTGAGGCAACTTTACATATGTAAAGGATTTCAAGATACCCCACATATTTGATTTTCATGTCGTCACGGAACAAAAGTCTGCTAAACGACTCAAGATTTAGACTAGGTAAAGGGCACATATTTTAAAGATATAATGTCTATAGAAACATCTTAGGAAATGAGACAAAGGAGTAGGTCCAGTAAGACCTTTTTTTGGCCCCAAACATAGAAGTTTTACAAAATTGTTTAAATGTAAATTTTTAGTTATTTATTTGAAAGTAGAATGCTTCTGCTAAATGAATATGCACATTGAAATGTAAGTTGTATTTGATCATAATACATAATATATATAAAGGTTGAAGATAAACACGGATGCGGCCACTTTCATTTGTGACAAAAACCATCTGAAAAGTGACATATTTTGGCATATTTGATAGCTTTTTCATATTTAAGTTAGAATCGGAGCATTTATAATGATTAAATCAGTTAAAGTTTACACATAAACTAACTGAATGAACTGTAATAGACACTTAAGTGTTTAAAAAGTGTCAAAAATCTTTCATCAGATGAACCTTAAATTGGAGGCCGAAGTCGGCCCTTACATGACCTAATCCTTTGAAGCTGACTCGTTCAGATATATTTGTGAAAAAGAACTGCCGTGTATCGTCAACGGATGATAAGAAAACTTGATTGATCACACAGGAGATATTAAAAAAAAAGACCACAGTGCAATACAATAGTATACCTCTTTGAAGACGTATATGTAATTGTCCATAACATATATTATACACTTTTATGTTATAGTCAAATGTATTCCCCTTCCGTAGAAATAAATAGACCATATAGGAAATATGTCTTTTCGTGATTTTTTATTTTTTTTTTAAATTAGAGTTAAATATGGTATGAAGACAACAAGGCGATTGATTTAACGACATAAACACAATACATAAGAGCAAAGGCATGTTCATGATGATACAATAAACAACAGTCGAAATTTTTCGTGCATATACACTTGAAGAAACACTCCACAAAAAATCCATCTCGAAGGATCCAAAACTTTAATTAGATAACAAAACAGAATAACAATTTAATGTAAAATATATACTAACAAACTAAAATATTTTTCAAAAGGCTTTCAAAAGCAGGTAAACAAATTCATCAATAGAACAAATAAGAGTGGAGCAGGATACTTGACAATAATGACAAAACAATGGGATAGTAATTTTTATGTGTTTGTCCTCTTCTAGAAATCCAAAATGGCAACTAACACCAGTTTATGTAGCATATATGCACTTCGACAGATAACACAAACATCTAACCACTGGTGTCCGCAATGTGATGATTGCAGAGAATATCATAGATCACTAAAAGTTACGCGAAGTCACGAACCTATACCAATTTCGGATTACTAGTCAATTCCGTCATTTATAACTAACATACATCAATCATGAGTCTACCACAATGAACAATATCAACAGTATTCCGTTGATCATGCCTTACCTATGTGTTTCAAATGCATTACTGACCATCGTAAATGTAACGTTACTACTCTTGAGAAAGTTACAAATCATTCCAAGACCTCTGAGCAATTTCTTGACTTAGATCAAGGCTTGACGACTTATTACAAAATATTGATCAAATTAAAAAGGACAGATATTATAATGTGACAAAAACTGAAGAAACAAAAAACGCGTCTTGTTAAAGAAATTCGACAGAAAAGAGCAGAAATAAACAAACACTTAGACGATCTTGAAACACAAATTATAAAAGATCTTGACGAAAAGGCATGTCAAAATTGCGAGAGTATTCAAAAAGTTTTATCACCGGTCAAAGAAACAGAAATCATTATCAGTAAATGTCAGGCAAATTTCCAAAAGATGAAACAATACGCATCCGATCTTCAAACATTTCTTGAAATGACAGAAATTGAGGTGAAAGTTCATGAAAATGAACAATATCTGCAGTCATTGATGGAAGCAAATCGTTTGAAGCAGATTGACCTAGTGTGCAAGGTAGACCCAGTTTTGGAAAATATTTTAAACCGTTTAAAGAACTCTGGCTCAATTGAAACAAAAACTAAAACAAGTAGCCTCGAGTTCATTAGATCGAAAGATAAACAAGCTCAGTTACAAGTAGCATCATTGAAGACGACTATTGATAATGTAAAATTGATACTACAGCAGGAGATTACAGCAGACGTAGAGACATTTAGAGGATATTGTATGTCAGAAGAGGGGGGCCTTTTGTTCACAGCTTATCTATTACAAGGAGCATCACTTACTGTAATGTCAATTTTCATAAACATATTTTTTGTCGATTCACTATTCATGTCCAGTGATTATTAGAGAGTTCTGAATGAAAATGACGCCAATAACTTGACAAAATCTGTGTTAAATATTTGTGGAAATACTTCTAATTTGGTGATTTTTTTGTATTGATATTATTGTATAAACCTTCCGTCACTTGTCTGATTTGTATTGTTTAAGTTTAAGAACTTTTTTCAGTGAATATAGTTGTCAAAGTCCTCCCAGACGCAGGTTATATTTCTATAAATAGATATTTCACAGGTTGTAAAGTGCGAATCGATAATTACATTTTTGTGACAATGATGTTTCATTGATTTGTGGTTAATATTGTTTTTATGTATTTTCACTGGGTAAAACAAGATGTTTACAATTTTGGCATAGATAATTTGTTTATTGTTCTCTAAATAACATGTATTTTTGCAATGTTTTGAACTTTTATTATTCAAGTGAATAACAGTATTTTTCTGTTTTCCTTTCAGTAAATCGTATTCAACCTATCGTATTTGTATTAGAGAACATATTCGTATTGAGGAACGTAATATGGAACGATTATGATGTATTGAACTTTATTAGATTATATTTCGATTATATTCGATTATATTCACTGCTGTGCTCACTGGATTTAATAAAGATTAATAAACTTTCTATGGAATACGCATTTGCATTTATTTCCACAACCTAAGATTCTAGCCAACACATTATTTACAAATTACAACTCTTTATAGTCTAAGATGGATGACAAACAAGATATTGTGGATGAAAAACGTGAGAGAACACATACTGAAAAGGGACTAGAGTATACATTGACTTTGAAACAGGCTGAAAGATCAAGGTTGATTAAGGCTTTAACTGTTAAAAGTAATGATTTAAAAACTTTGATGCAACGTTCAACAGACCCAAATGAAGTTAAACCTACATATTCTAAGTGGTTGTCTGAATATGAGGAACTTTTACATATTCATGATCAGTATCAAAAGCTTACTGAAAAACCTACTGAAAAACAACTTGACGATGCATGGTTTCAAGAAAGACATGATAAATTTATCACTACAAAACAATCTGCAGAGCAATGGTTTTCCGTTAACAGCCAGCAGCCAGCTCGATCCGTAAAATCAAATAGGAGTTATAGATCCGGGAGTTCAAGAAGAAGTTCAAGTCAACTATCCATGGCAAAACTAAGAAGAGCAGTGGAAGGCTGAACTTTAAGCACGTAAAAGTCTCTTGATGAAAAGAAATGTATCGAAGAAGAAAAACTAAAGTTAAGATTTAAAGAAGAGGCACTTGAAATTAAAACGGAGTTACAAGTAACTGATGCAAAAACACGAGTGATAGAAGAATGAGAAAGAAGCATGTTAGAGGACCATTAACTTGAGCAAATTATGGTCATAGGTAAACAGAGCGATTAAGTTGACTTTCTTAATTCACAAAAAGATACTGAAAATTCGCTATTGAACCCTACCTAATTAGCCCAAGGCTGATATACAGAAATTTGATGGCAGCCCTATGAACTATAAGGGATTTATAAGACAGTTTAATGCACGTGTTGAAACAAATACCGATTCTTTTGAAGAACGAATTAACTTCTTGTTACAATTTACAATCGGTGAACCGCATAGAATAGTTCTTGGTTTCTCACACTTGGATGCTAAAATAGGGTATACAGCTGCTTTGAACGAGTTTAAAGACAGGTACGGTGACCCTGACATAATAGCACATTCATACGTATAGCGTGCAATGAACTGGCCTTTTATAAAGGCAGATAACCCAAAAGCCCTACATGACTTTGCAATAGTCTTGCAAGAGTGCATGTACGCCGTAAATTATGTAGATGCGGCAAAAGTGTTAAGAGTATTCAGAAAATTTAAAACTTTTGATAAAGAAACTTCCATTTTATATGCAAGAAAAGTGGAGGAATGTAGTATACGAGACAAAAAGTCGCAAAAATATCGTTACATTCAGTCAATTAGTAGAATTTGTGAAAAAGGAAGCTAAGAAGGCACACGATCCTGTTTACGGCAAAGACGTTTTAAACACACAAGTAGGAAAAAATGTGAAAAGATTACAAGACAATAACATGAAATATAGATCTCCAGGATCTAAAACGGCTGTTACTGTAACTTCTGAACCCAAGGCAAGTACATCTAGTGTAGGTCAGCAAAATGAAACATCGTCGGTTCGATACAGAAATGCATTTTCTAAGCCGTGTATCTAGTGTGAAAACGCAACTCATTCTCTGGACAAGTGTGACAAAGTCATAAAACAATCACTGAAAGGTATATATTCTTAAATCAAAAGGTCTTTGTTTCTCATGTTTGAAGTATGGACACCAGAAGATGTCATGTCGTCAGAAATCGTCATCTACAGTATGTCGAAAGGAACATCCGTCTATATTGCATGTTGAACCTCGAGAGATCAGAATCAAACTAGTCAGCAGTCAGAAAGCGATCAGTGTCCGGAAGTTAAGAACTCTACTACGTTTATTGGAACTGGAAATAGCCTTCGCCAGGCGCTGCCGATATTGCCAGTCAGGGTAAATTCAATTAACAGTGACAACTACATTGAAACTTATGCTTTTCTTGATACAGGCAGTACTGCAACGTTCTGCACAGAAAATATTATTCATAGCCTTAATATAGAAGGTAAGAAAACGAAACTCAGTTTGGTTACTATTGGACAAAGTGCCGTCCATGATTGCTATGTGGTGACAGGTTTGGAAATTAGAAACTTGTGTGGTAATGATGTAATTAGTCTACCACCAGTATTTTCGCAGGAAACTCAACTAGTTACTAGTAATGACATAGTTTTTATTGAGGATATTCGGAAGTGGACACACTTACGAGATATACCATTACAAAGGATCGAGAGTGAACACATTGGTTTGTTAATCGGAATCAATGTACCAAAAGCTATGGAACCGTGGAATGTTGTTCCAAGTATAGAAAACGGCCCATTTGCTGTAGAAACTTTGCTAGGTTGGGTAATCAATGGCCCTTTAAACGTATCTACTGATGATAAACCATGCAAGGTCGCTTCTTGTAACCGTATCGACGCTACAAGTGTTTCTATGGAAGATCAAATTAGGAATCAGTTCAACTATGATTTCAGTGAGAAAACAATCGACGATGTTGTTGCTCCTTCGAAGGAGGACCGTAGATTTCTCGAACTTGTTTCGGAATCAATTATGTTAAAAGACGGACATTACGTTGTGAATTTATATTTCAAGTCAAAGGATAACAAAATGCCGAATAACAGGCGACAAGCAGAACAGAGATTAATGCTACTTGCTAGACGTTTTGAAAGAGACGAAACATTCCGTGATGAGTATGTTACCTTTATGAACAAGGTTATCGGCGATGGGTTCGCTACGGAGGTTTCCATTGACGACTTAGCGAAGAAAGACAATGACGCGCGGTTTTTGCCTGATCATGGAGTTTTCCACCCTAGAACATGTAGAAAGAAAAAAATAAGAGTCGTGTTTGATTGTGCGGCTAAATTCCAAGGTACGTCCCTGAACGAACGATTACTTCAGGGTCCTAATCTGACAAATACTCTAATTGGAACTTTGGTAAGGTTTAGACAAGATGAAATCGCAATAATGGGCGATATACACAGTATGTTTCACCAGGTGCGCGTACCGTCTAATGATGCGAATTATCTTCGATTTTTTTGGTGGCAAGGTGGAGACGTTCGAAAGACATCAACATAATATCAAATGAATGTTCATCCATTTGGCGCGACATCTTCGCCTAGCTGAGTGAACTTTGAACTTCGACACACTGATGAAGATTGTAACGGACAGTTTAATGACGAAGTAATAAATACTGTGCTACGTAATTTCTACGTTGATGATTGTCTCAAGTCTACGAAAAACGTTAGTGAAGCGGTGTGTTTAGTTCAAGATCTACAGTCTCTTTTGAGTCGTGGTGGATTTAGGATCGCTAAATGGATCATTTATAACAGAGAAGTAATGCGATCAATACCACTTTCGGATATGGCGGTTGGTATCAAAGACTTAGATTTGGATCAAGATACACTTCCCATCGATAGGGCATTGGGCATTTAATGGTGCGCTGAAACAGATACTTTTCGGTTCAAAATTTCAGTCAAGGAACAACCTAAAACTAGAAGGGGCATTTTGTCGATGGTTAATAGCGTTTACGACCCCTTAGGATTTCTTGTACCATTTTTTCTGCGTGCTAAGATGATACTTCAAGAATTGTGTATGCTTCGTCTGGATTGGGATGACCCGATTCCACCGAAATTAGAATCTTTGTTTTCGTTATGGTTCCAAGATTTACATGAACTTTCAGATTTCAAAGTAGATAGGTGCTTACGGCCAGAGAAATGTGTAGAAATAAAAAATGCTCAGATACATCATTTCTCAGACGCAAGTGAAAGCGGATACGGTACTGTGACATATCTTCGTTTAGAAAATACTTTCGGTGAAATTCATTGTTCATTTGTGATTGGAAAAGCACGCGTAATACCACTGAAGACGATAACAGTCCCACGACTTGAACTAACTGCTGCTACTGTGGCCGTCCGTACGAACAAAATGTTGTTAAATGAGTTAGAAATATCAATTAATCGGTCTATATTTTGGACGGACAGTATGTCAGTTCTACGATACATCTTGAATGAAGATGCTAGATTTCAGACTTTTGTGGCAAATAGACTCGCTGTAATTCATGAGAGTTCTTTTACCGAGAATTGGCGTTATGTGAACACCAAGCTTAATCCAGCAGACCATGCTTCAAGGGGTCTTACTTCTTCTGAAATGAAAAAAACGTAATTGGATCGTTGCACCTGACTTTCTATGGAAAGATAAAGACTGTTGGCCGAAGCCATCTTCAGAAAATCATGAAACAATATGTGCAGACGACCCTGAAGTTAAACAAGCAACTGTGCGAACAATCATTAAAACTGAAATTCCGGATGACAATTCTGTGGGAGTCGAGAAACTCATTGCGTATTTCTCATCTAGGATGTCTTTAAAGCGAAGTGTAGCATGGATACTTAAGGAGTTACTTAGACGTGTCAGTAATAAGAAACATGATAACAAAATGACACTTGTTAAGGAATCGGATTCGAAAGATTAAACTAAACGAATATCACTTCAGGATTTAAAAGACGCTGAACATTCAATTTTAGTTTACGTGCACTGATGAGATTAACACCCTTTCAGGTAACAAAACAGTCAAGGCTACAAGTAATATCCGGAAACTCGACCCAGTGTTAAATGGTGATCTTTTACGTGTAGGAGGACGCTTAATAGAGTCAAAAATGCCGGGAAAATGTAAACATCCGATTATATTACCATAGGGTCACCACATCTCTGAATTGATTCTTAGACAAATACACATGGATTTACAACACAGTGGTAAAAATCATTTGCTAGCTCACCTTCGTCAAACTTATTGGTTGATGAATGCACCCTCAGCTGTGAGAAAATTGATATCAAAATGTGTTGTGTGTCGTCGCTTAAGTGCGCCCGTAGGTGAACAAAAGATGGCTTATTTGCCATCAGATCGTATTACGCCGGATGAACCACTTTTCTCGAGAGTAGGAGTAGATTATATGGTCCCTTTGAAGTGAAACAACGTAGATGTCGTCTCAAACGCTATGATGCGATTTTTACTTGCCTGTCTAGTAGAGCTATTCATTTGGAGGTAGCTGCATCCTTATATACTAGTTCATATATCAACGTTTTACGACGATTCATTACTCGTCGTGGTCAAGTAGAAAAGATCAGATCTGACAACGGCACGAATTTCGTTGGCGAAGAGCGCGAACTTAAGAGCGCATTAAGTGAATGGAATTTGAATCAGATTGAGAAAGCGATGCTACAAAAGAACATAGATTGGCAGTTCAATCCTCCGGCAGGGTCGCATTTCGGAGGTGTATGGGATAGGTTGATCAGAAGTGTACGCAAGACAATGAATAGTGTTATTCGAGAACAAGTTTTAGACGATGACGGTCTGAATACTGTTTTTTGTGAGATAGTATCGACTCTCAATAGTAGACCAAATACGATGAATTCAGATGACCAAGTGATTTGGAAGCGCTGACGCAACATCATCTGTTGCTTATGAAACGCAAAGCATACTTACCTCCTGGACTATTCAGTAAAACGGACAATTATTGCCGTCGAAAATGGAGACAAATTCAGTATATCGAAATCTATTTCGGAGTCGTTGGGTGCGAGAGTACCTTCCCATGTTACAAGAACGTCAGAAATGGCATAAACAGAGGAGAAACTTAATGGCTGGGGACATTGTGATTGTGGTTGACTCAAATGCTCCGAGAAATTAATGGCCCATGGGGCGGATTACTGAAATTATTCCGGACCGCAACGGACTCGTGCGTCAAGTGAAAGTTAAGATCGGAAACAATGTGCTTACTCGTCCTGTAGATAAATTGTGTACTCTTTTAGAACTTGATTAACATTTATTTTGTCAATCTTATATTGTCCAAGAACTTTAGTTAGTTGTAGAAAGTGAACTCAAACGTTATGAACACTATTATTACAATATTTTGCTTATTTGTTGAGATGCATATTTTTATTGCTGATTTATGTGTAATTGTTCCGCACTCGCTAAACAATAAGGGAGCTGGTATGTAATGTCAATTTTCATAAACATATTTTTTGTCGATTCACTATTAATGTACAGTGATTATTACAGAGTTCCGAATGAAAATGGTGCCAATAACTTGACAAAATCTGTTAGCTACGTCAGGAAAAAAATTCAAGTCCTAAATCTATGTGTTTCCTTTAATAAAACAATATCTGATGACCTTCACCTGTTTAAAAACACCCAGCAATTTCATTGGTTGGCTATTTTAAATCACGAATTGACCTTTTCAAAATCTGATAAAATAGGTATTTCCCATCAAAAGTGTTTAATCAAAGAGAGGTAACTCAAGTTTATTTTGGTTGCTTACATATAATCAAATGGCACTTTTCTTCTAAAGTCTGTTTCTGGAAATTAGTTTCTGAAAATAAGAATCTATAAAATCAAGGATATAAATAGTAGGTTAACAATTAAAGTAAATAGTTTTGTACTGTATAGTATAATTAATTTTTTTTTTATCTTGTTCACAATTTTTTTTAATAAAGATAAGCTGTAAACAGCAAATATGTTCTATTAGTAAAACTAGTTAACTTTGAGTAAAATATGTCAAAACATCCTCTTTTTAATGAAAAGCATACATGTATGAATTGAACTCTTTTTTAAGTTAATCTATCTCATAAAAACACATTGACCTACATGATTTTGAGATCACCACTCTTCAAATCATCTTGAAATTCTTGGAGTGTAAGATCATATTTTCTCAGTCTTTTATGGAATTTGTGTCCCTTTTTGCTGTTCCAATATGCAACCTGTTATGAAGAAAAAGCTAACAAGATAAACAATTTTCCACTCTATTTGTCTATATAACAAAAAAACCAATAATGCAAATTGTCACTTTATGCATGAATTATTTCAAGATTTAAGAAACCTGTTTGTAGCTGTAGATATATAATCATGAATATCACCATTGAAGTATACATTGTAACTTATTGTTTAATAATTAGTACTTCTAAGTGGAACCTATGGAAAAGCATAGTACAATGTCATCTGTTTTGTCTTTGGTGGAGAGTTGACCCATTGGTAATCATGTACAACTGTCATTTCTATACATATGTCATTGAGCTACTTTTCAATGTATTTTATCAGTTTTCATTACTGATTAATGTTTAAACTTACAAAGATATACAACTTAGGCTTGAAAAATGTAATATTTTCTTGCAATTAGTACAACTAGTGAAGCATAAATTCATATTATGTGTTCATCTATTAGGAGTAAGGAAAATAATTATTTATGGTAATAAAATGTTTAAAAAAATGACTGCAGTATTAATCATAACCAAATCTGGTTTTGATGATTTAACTTCCTATTTAATTTTTGGTGAATTACAATTAAATCACATGTATTGTTCATAATGGTGACACTAAACATTGTTAGGATTATATCATAATGGTATGTTTAGGGTAAGCATAGTCATTTCAAATCCAACATTATAACTGTTAAATCATTTAGTTTTAAGGAATAAAATATGAGGGTGAAGACATTAAATAATTTGTGTAGAGTATTATTGTGCAGAGTACATTGCTGATGAATACATGCACGTGAGGGTATTCAAGAAGCTGGAAATTACCCTAAATGTCATTGTTGTGCTGTTATAATCTAACAGTTTTCCGTCATATTCTGTTAGATTGTTACTTCCTTCGTCCCAGATATGAATCATATGTTTCCCTACATAGTTTGTTGGTTCGTTAACATCATTTTGCACTTCATTATACATGTGACATTGTTGTTGTTATCACTTTCTATACTAATTGCTATGTCGTTGGTATTATTATCAGTGGCAATTGTTAAAGCAACAGTTTCCATGTCTTCTACATGTATAAGTTCATCTCTATTTTCCAAATGAGTTTGTTCAAGCTGTATTAATTTTTTAAAATTTTCAGTAAGCTCTGGAAGGTCAAGCGACTTTTTAAACAGATGTTTTGAATTTGAATCCACTTTTTGCATTTCAATGTCTTTCCGATACGTTATTTGAGATTTAATGGCATTTAGTTTCAGCTTTTTAGTTTTGCAAGTAGACATGAAAGAATAAATTTGGTCTAATGTTGTCCATTCCCCCCCTAAATTGTTGATATCCAAAATATTGTTTTCCTTTTCAGCAATAATTTTAGCTTCTTTAAGTTCCTTTTCTTTAATTCTGGCTTCAATAATAGATGATTTTTCTGTATAAATTTTGATGAAATCTCGGATGTCTCTTTGCCTTTTCGTCTGACGGATTTGAATATATTCCACCATTTAAAAAATCGCTAAAGAGTTTTTTGCTTTTAGTTGATAAATTACGACAAATCAGTTTAACGGCTTCTAAAACAGTGTCCTGATTAGTTGTTTCAGTTTGTTCTAATATTTTAGAATCTAAATCCGGTTTCTCTGGTGTTTTGGTCTCCAAATGTTGTAACGAAAATATTTGTAAATTTTTATCGAAAATAAGTTCAGGTTTTTCAAAAATTTGTTCAAGACCTGATATAAGTTGGTTGTAGACTGAAGACATCTGCAAGGCTGTTGGTGTTGTAGCAGCTAGATGAAAATAAGGTGTAGTTATATGGTGACATACAAGAGCAATGACTTGGCATATAGAAAGTATCACCGGATTTCTAATATAATGGATGATGGAATTTTGAAGAATATTCGGCCGAATTTTTGATGAAGTTAAATATTTGTATAGATGTTGATGAATTGAAAAAGTTCCAGCGGCATTGTAAAAATAGGTGTTAAATCTGTTTCCTTTAAATTTCATTATCGGTATATGAGAAATTCCAACCATGTCTAAAAAATGTTGTGAAAAGCCAGGATCTCCGGATTTGTCATCATAAAAAATTTTGGAAACGCATCGTAGAAAATTTTGAGTATAAGATTCTACATGACTTTTAAAAGCTAATTTGTTCAGTTGAAGATTTTAAATGTTTTGCCACTTTTTCTGCCTCTTCTGCAAACTGTAAAAGAGAGTGAACGGAACAATGAAATGATGATGTCTTTTTATTGTCTTCTAATGATTTAATGACGTTGTTTATCAATTTGTTGGTCTTTATTTCTGTTGCGCTCCTATCATTCATAAAATTTGATATTTTTGTTACAATAGGATTGTCGGGTGAACTAATATTTTCCAGCATTTCAACAGTGGCTTCAGTATACTGTTCAGCAGTACCACATGAAATTTCCTTAGTACCTATATGAATTAAAACACACCCTTTGTATGCATATGTATATTTTCAACATTGATTTTTATATCTTAAGGAGGCTCGAGGGTTCAAAAAAATTCATAAAATTTATACATTTTTTTTTCATAACAAATTTTATTTATTAAACTATTAGTTGTTACTTTATGATATGGTACAAAATCAACCAAAAAATTTAATTCGTTTTGGCCCCAGATGACTTAAAATTTTCATTTCATTGAAAAAGTTCCAAATTATCTCCCTTTTGTGAAAAATGCATTTTTTTTGGATTTAAATTGAAATAACTTTATCTAGTCATGGAAGACCTATATTTTTTTTAAATGAACTGTACTTAAACTAAACTATTGTACAATATAAGCGATTTATGTAATGTAGTTCTTTTTCATTTTCGATATTACTTTTTTTTTCTTCTATTTGTTCAACAGAAACAAAGTACATTTTGTACATTTACAAAAATGCATGCTTCTTTCAATGGAAGATTGTGAGCTTACATGAACGGTGATCCCATGTTTTTATTATATTTTTCCATTAAGTGTAGGATAAAGTTTATTGATAGAAAAAATAGAGAAATCCTTTATTTAAAAAACAAATAGATTTATACCCCCGAGCTCCCTTTAACATGTCAAAACTGATATCATTATTTGGTTTTGATGGCTAAATGTAATATTTAGAACCTTATAAACATAATAAAGTTTTAAAAACCAGTAATCAATCAAAGAAATTTTTGTTGTAGAATCATAAATCCATGTATTTAACAAAGTTTTGGTTGTTCAGTATTGGGCCATTAGTGGCGGATTGTAGTTAAACTTCTGTATAACTAGCCATGCAAGAAGGTTTTATACCATAATAATGGTTTCCTCTCTTTATTAATGCATCAGTAGTCTTGTAGTAGCCTCTTTGTCAACAGTGACTTTTGACCCCAGCAGGGTCAAACCTTAGACTTTAACATTGGTGTTTGCTACTTCTTCAACTGTTTCAGTACATATACATCTTTGGATTTCAATGTTTGGCTTTGAGTGTTTCTGATGAGGGTAAATCAAGAAAAGCGCAACGGACGCATGACATTATTTCACATGTTTTTTTTCTCCAATTTTTACATCACTGAGTGGATACCTCTGCTGGTGGACTATCAGTCCCCGAGGGTATCATCAGCTCAGTAGTCAGTACTTTGGTACTGACATGATTTATTACAAACCTCTCTAACTTGTCCTTTGATAAATTTTTAATTAATAAAAAACCAAGGTTTCAAATCCATCAGGCAAAGTTGACCTTATATGAATTTGGCTATTTTTTAAAGTTATTTTGTCACTTAGCTCTTTATGGTCTCGGTATATATATAAATACATCCCTCCAATTTCAAATGTTTGGCTTTGAGTGTTCCTGATGAAGGTAATTCGCGAAAAAGCGCTTCTGGTGCATTTTATAAATAAGTGTGGTTTTCAATTTAATTCTTCACTTAGAATGCATAATTAAGGAACATCGGTAGATCATGAAATTCTCACAAGCACACTGACAGCCCTAAGAGGGGCCCCAATCCAGTCATGCTTCAGTGATTTTCTATATAATTAACCCAAATTTTCAAACAAAAAGGGGGTGCCAAGGCCCAACCTTGATTGGCCTTTGGTTGCTGATAATACTGATATCCAGTTGTGAAATTTTTTTTCAACCTTGACCTTTGACCTATAAAGTTGTACATGTATACAATGTACAATGTAGGAACAATGTATATGGTTAAATGTATTACCATTACAGACAGAATTTCATTTGAAACCATTGTACAACTTTATTTTTTACTATTTAGAAGAAAATAAATTGAAGATGGAAACTTTTACAAAGCATTTTACCTACTACCGTTATTATTTAGATGGAAGGTAACAGACAATGATTTATGTAACAAATACTTTACTGAATGCTTTACTGAAGAAGATTATCAACATTACTTTATGACATATTCTTTTTTACACGATTATTGGAGAAAAATTCATAATTTATTGCAAAAAGTAAATATAGAAAAAGATTTCACATTGAAAGATATTGTTTTTGGCTATAAAATATCTGATAAATATTACTTTGGCTTTAACTTTCTTATAACTATTATTGGGTTTTCAATTTATAAATCCTACTATGTATCTGATCAGAAAATGAAAAGACTTGATGTTTTTTGTCTATTCATTAGAGAATTTACAAAACGAATGTATTATTCAAAGAAGTTAAAAGAAGATAATTTTTTAGTTAATGTTAAGAAACATTTATTAGATTGATGTTTTATTTATTAATATAATAGAATTAAAAATTATATGTATTCTTCACAAGGAGCTTGGACTTGTTGAAGACAATGTAACAAGCAACTGATGGAAATAAAGGAATTTTAAAAATAAAAAAAGGATTATAGTGCACTCTCTGGTGTTGGTTAATATACATGAAACTTTGAAATTAGAAAATTTCTACAGATAAAAAAGAGCAGACACAATTCGTTACAGACAGACAGACTGATATCACTTTGTTTTGTTTCAATTTATGATTTTGAATATCCCTAATAGGTATTTTTTTGTCTCTATTTAAACTAACAGAGCTTAAATTACCTAATGTAAAATCTTGTGTGTCTGTACACAGTTTTACACCATAATAATGACGTCCTCTCTTGGTTGTGGCATCCCACAGTAAGGTCAAATTGTTACTGTTCGACAAAGTTTCTTTTAACTGTAGTTCCGACAAAATACCAGCTTATCTTGCCATTGTATTAATTGATGATGGAGCTGGTAAAGTAGTTATTTCCTCTCCAGTAAAAATTCTGACAATTTCCTAAATTAGCGGTGAAATATTTTCTCGTGAAACATTGAACTGCAGACAGCTCTAAACAGCTTCCCTAACATTGCAAGAGTAGGGGCTTCCCCTTCCGTCTTCTTTCAATTTAAATTTAAATGTTGGAGCATTGGCTTCCTCTTGTTGTTGTAAGGTTTTTGTCTGCCAAAATGATATATCTTCTCTTAACTTTACATTGTCTGCATTTAGAAGATTACATTGGTTGCTCTTTTCCAAGACCATTTTTTTCTGTACACTGTTGGTTTGACAGCTTTGGGTTTTCTGTTTCAGTTTTGGAGATTGAGATGCTGTTGAAATTCCAAGCTTTCTTTTTAAGTTGATATTCTGTCTTTCTTTCCTTTAGTTTGCCTGTTTTAGTTTTGATAGGTTTGACGATGCTACACATAGTTTTCTTTTTACAGTGATAAATCAGTTCTTTAGTCTTGGTTTCTTTCACTGAAAGTGCCTTTAAGGTTGAATTGTTGATAGTGGGTAATTGGAAAGTTTCTTGTAGAAAAGCCGAAATTCTTGAAGTATTTTTTGCTGGATTTAATTATAATCTCTTAGTAATGATCTTATCCTGTTTATCAAACTAGTCAAATTTATATGGTCGGTTGGTGATAATACCGATACCCAGTTGAGAAAAATTTTTTGACTTCCAGATTTATAATAAAATCTACTATTGGTGTAGAGATAAACAGCAATTTGATTTGTAAGTTTATCAACCTTGAATGGGAGTGGTGGAAAATGTGCCATGTTAATTAATATTACCTAATACTAAGCTGTAGCTGCAAGATTAGCACATAAAGCAAATAGAAATTTGTATAGACACTATATCACATGAACATAAACATAAACAGAACATATATACATGAAAAGGGCAAAATACATGTACAAACTGAAACAAATACTGAGTTTATTTGAACCTGTAAATGCATTTATTGGATAAATGCCTAATATTGTTGCATAAAGATAGATATGACATAAATTACTCATTATTTTATTCATGATTTAAGTCTACTATAAGTTTATATTGAAAAAATGTTTGATGCTTCATATTAAAGACAAGGGAGATAAATCAAAATTTAAGGGAGACAAATCTTAATTTCTTTCTTTCAATTATTTTGTTGTACATGTATTTTCCAGCATAAGTTTAACAGTACATGCATTACAGTAAAGCAAAGGTTTAACAGTGAAGCCAAATTAAGCACATGTATTACAGAAATGCAAAAGCACACTGACTTCACAAATAGTACAAATTGTTAGCATAATATAATTAGAATTTCAATACATATGTTGAAAAAATACCTGCATCATAATTATTTACTTACCTTAGAAAAGGTAACTTCACTTTAACTATAAGTCAATTGCTTCTCTGTGCAAATGCCTTTTAATAATATTAGCATGCAGAAAGTGATGGTGAATCCTGCAAAAAAAGTTATTTACATAGCCATGTGCTGTAATTGGTGAAAGATATGCTTGCAATTAATTTTACCTGTTTTATGATACTTTTTTGCACATATAATGGTCTTCTGCTAATACTCAATACATACTTCTAAACATATTTTGTCTATCACATTTAATCAAGACAAAGAATTCAAACAATGAATTATGAATGAAAATGGTTTTAAAATATACAATGAAGCTATTTACAACAGTGAAAAGAGAAAAGTGATAATAATTTATTTGTGTGACGTATATATTTGTATACGAATCATCATTTTTGGAAAACAATTGGTATATGATTTTTTTTTTGTATTTTCAAAGGGCAATAACTCTGGAATTTCAAATGAAATTTTATCTTTCTGGTATAATTATATATTATATGTAAAATAAAAAATGAACTTAAAAGTAAGAAACCTGTAAAGTGCATTTATTGGGCATACAATTTGATTTTTATAAAAAAAACAACATTGTTATAGAAAGGAGAAAGTATGAATGGTAGTAGTGCCTAAGTTGCCCCATAAAAAACAGAAAATGTCGCAGTAGAAGAAGGGTATGGGGTTTAGTGCCTAGGATGTTTTCTGTGAAGAATACTTTGTGATAGGGAATCACAATCAGAATCAGTACTACTGATAATGATTGGTTTGTCTTCTTTAGCACCAGTTAATTTTTGCAGTGAACTACTTGTACTAGGATAATTATCTTGATTTCCAGTTTGCTGTTGAGAAATAAAGACTTTTCTTCCCAGCTGTTTTTTCTTAGGCTTTAAAATGTTCACAGATGCAACTGAACAGCATGTTTCTGAATCCTCATAATTTCTGTCCTTTAAAGATTCAGAAACATTCTGTGATTTTCCATCTGGAGCTGATGTACAATGTTCTTTTGACTCATTCTCAGACAAAGAAAATAGGTCAACAGAACCATTTGCCAATGTCATGTCACTATCACCAGAGGAGATGTTTTTAACTTTCATCTTCTGTGGTGATTGTGTCATGAGGGTATCTGTTGATTTATTTTCTAGTGATGAAAATAAGTCATCAGAACCATTGACCCCACTAATGTCTTTACTATTTGAAAATAAATCTGGGTTATTTCCTAAATCATTTTCAGATAATATTGACAAAGCTTCAGTTATATCTTCTTTTTTTTCTCAAAAATTAATGGTTGTTTTCTTATTTTTAAGGAATTCAAAGAGGACAAACTGGACCCAGAAGAACATGCCAAGCTTGCATGTCTTATGCAATGATGACAAATACAATTATCACTTTTCTCTGTCCTAGAATTAAGCTCCTCACGTATACACAATGAAGGTGCTACTATAGCATATTCATTATATAAATACCTGTGAAGCATAGCCTCACGTGCATCAAAAAATAATCTTAAGTTTTTGTTTATTGAGTAATGCAGATGAACTGTAATGTACAATTCTTCATTTCCACAACTAAGTCTTAATTTGTGGCTTATCTTTTCACAGTCATCCAAGTCTGAATCAAATTGAGAGGACCACATTCTCATGTAACAACTGCAAATTATAATGTTTCTATAGTATATAGTACAGAAATATTTACCCAATCAACCTTCTATCTTTCACAAGTTTCATTCATAACATTTAAAAAAATGCCTTTGACATGTTTCATTGATTGTGCATAATTTCAATCGGTAAGTTCAACGAATCTAGTTATGCATGAAAACAATTTTGTAATGATTTTAATTTATTTTTTGTTTGTTGTGTATTTTACTAAGCTTTAAACTATAATAAAATCACTGATGGTGTGCTATTTAAGTATTAAAACTATATTGATTATCTCCCCTTTTTAAAGTTTGGACATTTGCATTGCAATAAATTTCCCAAGTATATGATATATCTATATTTCTCTTATAATGAAACTTACCTTCAATGGACGCTTGACTGTTGTACAATTCAAATGTGTTAGAAAAACTGACTGTTTAGAAAATCACCAATAATTAATGGTGGAACTGAAAATATTAATGTTTTTATTTTAAGATTGCCATAACTATTTGAAATGTGTGTATTGTTCAAATGTCAATAAAGATAACATGTAATGAAGGGCACTTTTCAATGGATGACCTTTTACACTTGTTTCATTGATTGGTCACTGTCTCATTCATCTTCACATCTCATTCCTGTTTGAATGGTTTTACACTTTTCATTTTTAGGGCTCCATATAGGTTACTGTGAGGTGTGAGCAAAGACTCTGTTGATGAAGATTGTACTTTGATCTGTAATGGTTTTTCTTTTACAAATTGTGACTTTGATGGAGAGTTGTCTTATTTGCCCTCACATCACATCATCTTACATCAAATTATATAATTATTTTCCACTTTGTCCATAATTTCGACAGATACATTTTGGCAGAATGATATCATGGTTTTATAGTTGTTAATTTTACCCAGCTTTATAATATAAAAACACTGATGTTGTGCTATGTGTAAGGTTAATTATCTCCCCTTTTTTTAGTTTTAACATTTGCATTAAAAACAAATTCACCAGTAAATGATATTTTATGTTTGCCATATAATGTATACTCACCTTTCTTAGCAAATTTACTGTTTTATATGGTCTAAATGGTTGAAAATTATAAATCACTTATAATAACTGTTGGACCTGAAAATATAAATATTGTGACTTTTATATATTTTGTTTTCGTAAGACTACAAAGCTCCTGGAACTATTATACAGTTGTTGTAAGAGGATATCAATGCCCTTTATTGTGAGGTGTCAAATGGTAACTTTTTGCTACCGCTAGTATCAAATTGGTTAAATTTTTTACTGTGATTTGTAAAAATATCCTTATCAAGATATATATCAAGAGGTATAAAATAATGATGGTTACTGTTATTTTTGGAAAATATAAATCACGATTTGTCAAATTATGTGATTTTTTTTTTTCGTCCAAAAGAAATTAAATTGAAAATGGAAATGTGGAATGTATCAAAGAGACAACAACCAAACCATAGAACAGACAACAGCAGAAGGTCACCAACAGGTCTTCAATGCAGCGAGAAATTCCCGCATCCGGAGGCATCCTTTAGCTGTGTAAAAAACATCTATTTTTATTGCAATGCATCAAAAGCATTATTTGCCAAGAAATGTTACTGTTATTCATCAAAACAGAACCACTATAATAACGAACCTCTTTTATAATAGTCCCAGATGGATCCTAACAATAAGAAGATTTTCTAGGGGGAATTAGGGTGCCCCCCCCCCCCACCCCCCTTTCCTCTCATTTTCAGGAACATTTGTTGTTGATCTGTTTATTATAGTCTTAAACTGTTCTGTTCCACTCCAAATGTTTTTCAAGAGGCACATAAAACCGCTTTCAATATATATATAACCCACATTAGACAACTAACACCCCCCCTCCAACACACTTTTCACAAAACCCTTCATTTCCAAAAAAATAACTGATAAAAAAAAGGGGAAGTATTTCAAGTGACATAATATCATATTAACTTCAGATTAAGGGGTTATATAGCAAATTTCTAGCAGGATCCTACGCTTGTTATAATAACATTAACGCTGGTAAGACTATAGTTCCAAGGGAGATAATTACTATTCATAATTCATAAAAATCGTGTTTTAGAGATAGTCAGACATTTTAAGAAAAAAAGGGTCATGTTATATTTCTTTAATTATGTTTATACATTTATATTTAAAAGGTAAACGCCGGTTTCGATAGAAGTAAAATAAATTTACCGAAAGTGATCAATATCGTCACCTGCGTTTCATTTCGCCAATACATAAATGTGAAATTAACCCTTTTAAAATATCATAAATCTTATAAAATGTATTTAAATTTGTAATATATCGCTTTAAGATCATTATCAATTTATATTTTCAACAAATTATTACTGTCCTACCTCAGTGTCGATCGCCGAACAAATATTACCTGTTGCAGGTATTGCACGTGGTATAGATATTGGTTCAAGGCCAATATTTTCATAGAGTTATCGTTCTTGAAGAACTCTCCTGTCTACCTCCTTTTGTCTCCTGACGATGCTAGCAATGCATACAATTTAAACAATTGTGGTGACGTCAACCTATTCATTTACCGTGGATTCTTTTTCTAGAATCAACGCTTCCTAAATCCGTCGCTGAAATGGACTCACCAAATTATATTCAATTGTGTTCTTTGTGTGTCTAATTTCATTAAGTTTAAATTGGACAATTGACTGATTTCTGTTCACTAATGGAATTATTTTTAAAACTTACCTTTAATTTTTGTAATTACTATATGCCTGCACTGGAAATCGAACCAGTCCATGAATTCTCTTAAGTGTCATAAACATCAACATATCGACGAAACCTCTCGCCTACCAATTGGTTACGATTTATTTGTCTAACTTATATATATAAATGAATATTTGATATACATCGATACAACGGACACACATGGATTGTACCTTTATATATACAATAATAGGCAATCGTAGTGTATGAGTTGGTAGCCACGAGGTTTCATGGTTATGCTTAATGAGTTAGAACTTTGCGGTTTAGGTTCGAATCCTTGTATTTTTTGTTGCCTCTATTCTGTAGTTTTCCTGTTTTGTTTCTTGTTTGTTTTAAGTTATTGTGGATATTTTGTTTAATAAAAGCGAGTTTCTTCGTTTATAATCGAATCATTGTTACCTATTCCACGTGTTTGAAATGAAAATGTTTACATGTTTGTTCATTTTTGTTTTATAAACCACTACAGAATGATTTTATCTGTTTATTCGCAAATTCCTATGCTAGAAAATCGTGATATGCCTAGAATAGGACTTCTTGTTAGAAATTTCGAACACATGCTTTAAATATATGAACTATCGGATCACTCTTCTACTTGGAATTAAGAATCTGCTTTGTCCAGATATAAATATAGCAATGTTGCGGGATCTATGTCCCAACTATCTGAGCAAAATATTAATAGAAGGTAGTGATGATTTGTCTGATGATACTAATTTAGAGTTGTTTGAGTGTGTGTTTCGATTTATTAAATCTTCGAACAGATTTTCTCGATAAACTTATTTGTTCTTAACTTTTTCTCTTGTAATAAAACATATAAGGTTTGAAACACATATTTCATTTGACCTGATTGTGCTCAAAATTGTCTTTACATAATCACTATTCTATATTACTGAATCATACATGTGTGTTAAGTCGTGTGCATGTGAGTAAGAATGAGCGAGTGGTTGGATGAGTGTGTAGTCAAATTATATTCGTATGTCTTGTACTGTACATATTGTCTTGTCTTGTGTTTAACATGTTTGTATTCAAAACTTTGATAATTGTGAATCTGTATATATCTATGTTGAGGAGACCCACATGTAGCCTTTTGCTGTTGGCAATCCTCTTTAAATAAATAAAGAATTAAATTTAATCAAATATATGCTATATATATATATGTTTTTTGTCAAGTTGTTGTCCCCGACTTTGACATATTCCACATTTTCATTCTCAATCTTATTAGAAATAAGATAGAATATGTCTAATTTTGTCAAAAATGTTCAGATGCCTGATAAATGAAAATTTTTAAGGGCAGACGTGGTGTGTTCAACGTGTATTTGTATTGTTTTAACCATGTGTAATTGTAATATATAATTTATTGTAATGCATCGTTTGTCACGATCACATGGTTATTTAAACTCACTTACAATACCTTCTAATTAAGTATAGGCTTTAATTTTGAATAGATATTATCACAATAGTTTAAGTTATAGATACAATGGATAAGCGTTGATTCATGAAAAACAAACCATTCGCCCTGCGGGCTCATCGTTTCTTTTTCAAGAATCAACGCTTATCCATTGTATCTATATCACTTAAGATAGATGTAATATGGATTACAAAGAACCAAAAACCTTAAATACATCAAAGAGAGTCGATAGATTTTAAAGGGACCTCCAAACTCATAAGTCGAACATAAATATACAAACCGAAAACTGAAGACGGAGAAAAAAAATGCCAATAAAATATTAAGATGTGATTTTAAAGCAAAACCTGAAATTATCAACCATACAGAAAAGTCGGCAATAACTGACCCAGAAATGTCAAAACAACTCAATAGGCATAATTTATAACAAAAGATGGGACTAGAGACAAGCACATAGAGTACAACATAATTGCAAACGACAAAATCAGTTGAAATAAGCTATCGTTAATTCAAGGTAGAGGCACAACAATTAATAACGTTAAAACAGTAGAAGCGTAAAAATTAGGATGAAATAACCCGTTTTTGATAAGAAGTCTACAGTGACGTCATACTTTCCAAACCAAATCTCTTGATAGTTATCAAAAGTACCAGGATTATAATTTAATACGCCAGACGCGCGTTTCGTCTACATAAGACTCATCAGTGACGCTCAGATCAAAATAGTTAAAAAGCCAAATCAATACAAAGTTGAAGAGCATTGAGGATCCAAAATTCCAAAAAGTTGTGCCAAATACGGCTAAGGTAATCTACTCCTGGGGTAAGAAAATCCTTAGTTTTTCGAAAAATTCAAGGTTTTTTAAACAGAAAATTTATAAAAATGACCATATAATTGATATTCATGTCAACACCGAAGTGCTGACTACTGGGCTGGTGATACCCTCTGGGACGAAACGTCCACCAGCAGTGACATCGACCCAGTGGTTTAAATAGTTTAATTTTATACGCCAGACGCGCGTTTCGTCTACATAAGACTCATCAGTGACGCTCAGATCAAAATAGTTAAAAAGCCAAATCAATACAAAGTTGAAGAGCATTGAGGACCTATGGAATAGTTTGGTAAAGGTTTTAATAAGTTAGTGGTAACGAAATCCTTGATTAATTAACAATTCATTAGTTCTACATTTTATTAGGGAGAATAAAGGAAAGATACTACTGACTTTCCGGGTAAATTGTACGAATAACGGACTCCATTAAAATTCAGTGCAAATTGTTTGCTGTGATCTTGAGTAT
The DNA here is from genome assembly GCA_037788925.1 of Mytilus galloprovincialis. Lineage (NCBI taxonomy): Eukaryota > Metazoa > Mollusca > Bivalvia > Mytilida > Mytilidae > Mytilus > Mytilus galloprovincialis. The sequence goes on along the minus strand of CM075343.1, from coordinate 33,958,739 downwards.
TCAAGACTACAACGGCAATGGTTCCAAGCGGATTTTCGAACGCAACCGATCGCAAACCATTCACGTTATCACTTGAATCGATTCTTACTGCTTGTGTCTTAACTACCTTTGACAAATGCCCTATGATGTAGTATTCAACCTCTTTTTGGTACCGGTCAGACCCGGAATAAACTGTTACTACACCTCTACAATCTTTGCAACCTTGAACCTGGACCATAGGTCCGTGATTTTGATCAAGGGCAATATTCCAGAATAAAACTGCCTTAGCCCATACTCTTGGTTGGTGAAGGAAAAGATTGTCAAAATTCCAAACCAAGTTGCCTTTAAAATCAGCAGAAGCAGCAAAGCCAGAACATTCTGTAAAATACTGGTCAATATTTGAAAATTTTGAATGGAGTCTTTCCGGTTCAGATTTGTCTCCAGCGTAGCAATGCCATGCCACGCCCCCTACATATTGTTTCGCATCATTGTCTCGAAGAATGTTTTCCGGATACTCGTGAAGATCCCAGTTATGGTCAAGAATTAGAATTTTAGTGTTAATATTATTTTGTCGAAACAGTGGTCCCATATGCCATTTAATAAGATCTCTTTGTATCTGCCAAGACATTGTCATGGTTGGGTAACCACTTGTTTGAAATCGAGGCTCATTTTGAATTGTAATTGCAGTTATATCTATCCCTTCTGATTTGTATGCTTGAATAAATTTTACAAAGTATAGAGATAAAGCCTGTTGGTATTTTCCGTCCCAATCTTGATGAAAATCGCCGCCGTATAAAGTATTGGTGGATTTCATCCATGCCGGAGGACTCCAGGGTGTAGCAACTATTTTCAAAGACGGATTAAGACTCAATGCTTCCTTTATGATAGGTATAAAGAATTCACGATCTTTTTGAATACTGAAGTGATTCATCTGGAAATCTGTTTGTCCATTGGGTATGTCATTGTATGTATATGGAGGAACAGCTTGAAAGTCAGATCCGCCCATTGTTATCCTTATGTATGACACACCTACAAAAGAAAACAGCAATTCTTTTACATATACAATAAAATACTAAGAACATTATGATTAATATCAATTTTATGAAAGCACTAATAAAAACGCGGCACACATATTTTGTGATTTGCTTGAAATTGTGTTTGTTAATACGGATAATTATCGCTACTTTAGAAATTTGTCTTTGATCTTAATGACTGATAATTTCCTTTCATATCATGGTAGAGTTAAATGAAAATTTTTCACTAGAAACTATGGCGCATACGCCGTTGTCAATGCAAACGGCGTCATAGGTAAATTAGCGATAAAAATATTATTATCATTTGTCATCTAAAGTGTATTGCTTTCTCTATTTCGTCGTACCGCCTTAAAGGTAGAAAATCAATTGAATTTTACTATTTAAAAGGAGAGGCTTGCCGGGCTTTTTAAATGATCTAAATGTAACTGTTGAGACTAACGATATATCGTAATACACGAGTTATCATGTTGAAATCTGTTTCTTTAAGAATTTTTATCCCTCATTTTTAAAGATTTGAAGAAAGTTTTTATGTGACGTCATCAGGTATTGTTGCCACTTTTTATAATGTCACAATAGGACAATTCAGATAAAAACCAAGAAAATTTCGACCAATCATTTGCAAAGAACCGATTTTTCACTAGTGAGGAGAAATATTATTTATCACACCTATCAAGAAACGTGAAAATAGCGAAAAATTGGAGAAAAGTATTTTCACACTCGGTGTAAATGGCGAACTACAGTTAATAATCATAAATGATAATACATAGTAAGTGAACTTTTTTGAGTGTATACTGTAAAGAATAAGAGAAAACAGTGGTTTTCTATATACCTTTTTTGTGCTTCTTTGTTACATATTTGTTTGTTGTTTAGTATTATTAAGATTATAACACAATCATGTTGACTTCTGAACACCTATTTTTGATATCTATTATGTCTGTTTGCTTTGTTCACACATTGTTATCAATCTGATGGAATAGTATTCGACTGGCGTACAAGTGAGAGATTTGGCTAGCTATAAAACCAGGTTTAACCTACTATTTTATATTAAGAAACTAATTGTACCAAGTCAGGAATATTAAACTGGTTATCCATTCGGTGTGTTGTGTTTGAGCTTTTGATTATACCATATGATTAGGGACTTTACGTTTTAAATATTCTTCGGAGCTCAGTATTTTTTGTGATTTTACCTTTAACCGATAACAAAAACATGGTAAATTTGTTTTACAAATTAGAAATAAGAGACAAAAACTGTGGGTATCGCATACACTCAAAACCGAAGAAGACTTATCATATCCACAGGTTTAACGTCCGTGATATAAAGGCCTAGCCCACCGTGTGGATGTAGTCTTAGTAAACTATACTGAAGAGAAAAATAATACTCACCAATTCCATCTGTAGGGCTAAAAAGTTGTCTCATAATTTCATGTCTTTTTGGACTGTGGTAGATTACAGAGGCAGCTGAGTTCGACAAACCGGCGCCAAAACCCTCCATCGTCTGATAACGCTGGTTCTTGTTGATATTTATTTGAGGCAAATTATTATTGTCATGCAAGGGATACAGATCTGCTTCTTGTGATAACTTCTTCGACTGGTCACCAGTAGTAAGAAGCACTTGCACCTTCGCTCTGTCCAGCGTACTGAATAGGAACGAATCGACAAAAGTGACAAAGAGAAAGGAAACTGAAATCAAAACATCAATAGATTAATGTATTACACTATTAGTTGCTTCTTTATATTATGATACAAAAAAAAAATCAAAAATGTATTAATTCGTGTTGGCTTGTTTTAACTCATCGGTTACCTCTATTCTTTATTTTTTTCAAATAAGCTGTACTTAATTTAAAACTAAACAATCGTATAATTAAAGCGATTCATTTGACGTACGTCAATATTAGTCTCACATTTTTATTACATATATATATTTATTTTCGGAATAGATTCATTGTGATTTTGTACATACTTGACCAATAATTTTAATTTTCTCTTCCAAACTATAGGTGCCATCGAAAATCTTTAAAACTTAATTGTAATTGTAAAATACATGTGAATACAATATACATTCTCCTTTTAATGTCAACTTACAACAAATTTGTCGTCCTTCCATCTTTGTTTTATAAATGTATGTGTGTTCCTTCTTATTGACTTTTCCTTCATAGTATTGGTATATATAGTCTGAGATGTTATCTTCTACAGATGTAGGCCATACCTATTTATGTATTTGTTTAACGTCTACGTAAATTGTTAGCTTACTAGCCTATAACGCTATACTCACTATTAACCTCCATTTGGCACTTTAAGTTATTTTGATAAAAAGAAATGTGTTCAATAATTAGCTTAGCAAAACTAGAATAACACATACGATTGTTCATATTGGATATTGGATATTTCGAATCAAGTAACGATATATAGGACAAATCTTATCAAAATAACGATATCTGACTTAGATGAGAACACGAGTAAGGCTATATCTAAATTTTAATCAGATTGCATATGAATAAATTTAAAATGTCACTTTCAAGATCTTATTGTGAAACTTCAACAAATTTTCTTATTTTTTTTTTGGTTTGTGATTAATCTAAGACCATCAAAAAATTACGGGAAAACTAAGAAGAATTACAGTGTTCAGTATTTGTCGTTGGTTCCTGATCATAGGACTCAACATCACAGAAGAATAAATCAAATATGATTCGATTGCAAAGATCAACCATCAAAATTGGAGCTGATAAAAAATAAAATGCATCCGGTTATTGCTTACATGAAACATGAAACATAACATAAAAATATAAGCAGACGTGGAATAATTGCCAATTATAACAACTCATCATTAGAGACCAATGAATAAGAAGCTAACAAATATTGGTCACCGTACAGCCTTCAACAAACGAACAAAATGTATACCAAATAGACAAATCAAATATAAAAAAAAAAAATAAGAACGAGAATACTAACAGCCTGATTTATTTATAAACCAATGAAAACTATATTTTTTATTATAGCAAAATTACACCTATAAAAGGACCAAAGGCATGACAAATCAATCACTGAATGGCTTATAACTTGGAGCATGTTCATTAGTAACATAAAAGAGTTAAAAAAAAATATAAAGTTTACAATATTTGTTTTTTATTAGGAGGCATTCGGGTTTGTTTTTTGGTGTTGGTTTTTTTTTTGCGAGGGGACAAAATTCTATTTACATTTATTTCCATGAATATTTCCTTTTTTGTGGGGAAAATATAATTTGCTAAAAAGGAAAGAATACAGAAATAAAGCTTTTGTATTCATACCCTTCTTTATGGCGGTAAGCATACGCATGTCTTTATGAAGAAATACTGTAAACTTACATTATTATATTTGCGTATGGTCATATTGCACATATTGTGTTTCGTCCTGAATATCAATGAAATATCTGCCACTGAACAATAAGCAAACACCAATCAATAGTAAGTGATCCTGTATTTTAAAAGAAGACAATCAGTTTTTTCTTCTTCTGATAAATACAAGGAGATGTGGAGAAAACATAAATGAGACAGCAACCCAACTACAAAATATAATCGAAAGTCATCTAGAGGGCAACATACATGTACATGCTAAGTCTTAAACACTCAATAGTGTCTTATTCATGCAATTCAATTCAAAAGCTTTTGCAAGCATTTTGTAAATCGTCAAGAATCGTTACAAGTTCAAAAATGTTGACTGAAACAATCAAACTTAAAGTTCTTTCATCCACACACAGTTGTCCTAATAGAAAAACAAAGGGACTAAACTTTTTTTTTAAATTTGATAAACTGAGAATTAGCATGAATACCATACATTGTAATACCCTTGGCCTATCTATTATAGGTCATCTGTCTACTTTTTGAAATACCTTTAGTTCTTAAACTTGTAATCTCTACATAGAAAGTGTGAGAAGTATAACGAAAAGGATAAAATATTATTTTAGAGTGCATCCGGTTCAAGTCACGGATAATGTACACACGATATTCAGATATTATACATGTAGTTGCATAAATAAAATATGTTTTGATGATTTTTTTAAGTTATATATTTTCAAAAAGAAAACGATAGTATCTACGTTGCGTGTACGTTAATTATAAAACGATTTCAAATGTTGATTATGCCATATTTAGCTTTTAAGGGGTCATCTGAAAGATGCCTCCGGGTGCAGGAGTTTTTCGCTGCATTGAAGACATATAATTTGTGACCTTCGGCTGTCGTCTGCTCATCATGGTCGAGTTGTTGTCTCTTTGACACATTCTCCATTTCCGTTCTCAATTTTATTTGGTTAGACACTACATCTGTTAAGTGCATATATGAAACATTATATGTCAATAAAAAAAAAAGAAAGAAGGCTAAAGTGTCCAATGTGTGTTAACTTGTTTTATGCGCCTGAAATATTTGCCGCTGGACTTTAAGTAAACAGCCTTCAATGGTGACTGGCACGGAATCAATAGGAGTCGGGTATTCTATTTCATATATATCAAAATGCATGTTATTGAGCCTACTGTTCGGCAAAAAAAAAATTAAACCGGCACAAAAATGTAAACCGCAAGGTCAATAATGGTGAATGCATTGACAAAAACAATCAAATCACCCAAATTCTAAACCCAATTTTCGAAAAAAGCGAAAAAAAAAACCCAAAAAAAAACCCAACACCTGTGGTAACTTATTAAGCTCTTTTAAAAATACAAGATAAGGAGACGTGACATGATTACTAATGAGGTAACTAATCACAAGAGACCATGCAACGTAAATTTTACATGTTACAACCGCAAGTCACCGTACGGCCTTCAACACTTATCAGGAAGGCAATATATCATATACTAACTAGTAAGCCTGATTTTATCGGCCAATCTAGACTGTGTCTACTCTTCGACATAGGACTTCAACTTGCATTCACTACATAGCAGATAGAAGTAAGATGAAAAGTATAAAATATTATTAATGCGCATCCTGTTCAAGTCACGGATAGTATACACACGGGGTTAAAATATCCAAGTTACACAAACGACGTGTGTTTAAATGTTTTGTTTTTTTTTTTGCTTTTGGGTGAAGTTGTATAAACTCTTAAATTTTACTCTTCGATATAGGACTTCAACTTGCATTTACTACAAAGCAGATAGAAGTAAGATGAAAAGTATAAAATATTATTAATGTTCATCCGGTTCAAGTCACGGATAGTATACACACGGGGTTAAAATATCCAAGTTACATAAACGACATGTGTTTAAATGTTTTGTTTTTTTACTTTTGGGTGAAGTTGTATAAACTCTTAAATTTTATCTACGTCACGTTTAGGTCAAATATGAAACGATTACAACTTGGGAATACTGAATTTAGAGCTATGAATTAGAAGTAGGGATATTATAAGTATGATGCACTTCCCATTTGGTTAAGGTGTTGATAACTTTAATTGAAGTTCAAAAACACAAGATCATTAACATTTGACTGAGGCATAACATATTATGTAGTAATCGAATTTACGTACATGAAGATTAACTCTTTGTTTGATAGTTGTTTCTTAAATAAAAGAGCAATTTAAATGAATTTTCATGACATAGAACACTTCAATACAAACGAAGTCGTTATCCGTAATTTTACATTAAATATTCAGTGGTTACCTCTCTTTTCCTGTAAACATTTCAAATGACATTTATAAACAGATTTTCTAGCATAGTTTAAAAAATACAGGATAACACGTAGATAAAATGATTAATAAAGAAGAAAAGGAAAAGGTAAAAACATCACAAAAAATAAATTCACAAAATTAATCAAAAGAACGAACAATTAAGAATTATAAGTTTAAAGAACAAATCGGCACGACAACAAAATACTAATTTTTGATCACTCAATGGAGACACAATACACTTGAACCAAAAATGAATAAAAAGAGAAGCAAAGGACAAGATACGAAGTGAAAATAAATAAAATAGGTCGAAAATGACACACATTACAATGAATATTGGTACAAAGAAAAAGTAGGACTTTCAACTGTCAACAATACACAGCATATATACATCATTTTTGTTCATTGACAGTCGTCTGTGTATATGTTTTGTTTGTTAAGAATACTTATAATTTTGTTATTATCTTTATCAATGTGTTTGGCGCGTTGCTTTTGCGCGAATATTCAAACCATGTTTGCGCGACAAAACGCACATGTCATTAAATAGATATAGGAAGATGTGGTGTTAGTGGCAATGAGACAACTCTCCATCCAAATAACAATTTATAAAAAGTAAACCATTATAGGTCAATGTACGGCCTTCAACACGGAGCCTTGGCTCACACCGAACAACAAGCTATAAAGGGCCCCAAAATAACTAGTGTAAAACCATTCAAACAGGAAAACCAACGGTCTAATAATGTTTCGATAGGTTTCATGTTTAAGTGTCATGAAACTTTAAAGGGTAGTACTTTGGAATGAGTTAACACTGGTTTATAAACAAGTGAAACTGCGAGTTTTTGCTCACTGATGATACCCCCATTGCAAGTGGATAACTTTCATAGTGTAAACATATGCAAGTGTTCGGTAAACAGGAAGTTGTTAAGTAATAAATCTGAAAACGCATCACACAGTATAGCTGACATATGTAAAACCCTGAAACCAAATTTCAGAAATCCTTGTATTGAAGTTCGAGACAAGAATGCACTGAAAAATATTCATGGGACCAACAGACTGACGGACGGATTGACAGACAGGGGTGAAACAGTATACCCCCACTTTTTTTTTAAAGCGGGGGTATAATAAAATAATTAACCAACTTGTTATGTGAAGATTATAATTATTGTTTCAGGTTCAGGGTTCAAAATAAGAATCACACTTTTTGAATTTGATGCTCCTGAAGGACTTTTCTAAACTAACTTTCATCAGCAAGGTTCAAAGCCGAATAATTGAAAGACAAATATGTATGATCCGTCATACGTGTAGATCATATGTGTATATTCAGCCAGGATCATAAAATCATACTATATTTCTATACCTAAGTAACTACATTATATAGAGGAATGGAAAAACTTCATTCCGTCACGTGTTTTCATCTTCCTTTATCCCTGTCTACTCCTTCTCATATTATCATATGTCTTTTTTCAATAATTTGAAAGGATTAACGAAGTGTACCCGTTTGATGTTTTTAATAGCTACATGTACATACAATTTTGTGAAATTCAATGCTTGTTATAATGTCGTAATTTTATCTCCATATGGAATTGTAATTCTGTAATATACCAATACCCGTAGCTTTCCTATGTTGATTGCAAGTGAAGGAAATGTGGTCAAACCTTTTTTTATTGTAAAAATATGTTCAATTGATATTTACGACGTCACTCTATATGTTCAGATACAATTAATGTCATCTAGTGCATAGCACCTATCAACCCATGAAGTAACAACGAACAAACAAAAGAAAGAATCAGGGTGTAGGTGGGGGGTAGAAGAATGGTTGATTTTAACTTAACTCAAATATTCTGTAAATTAATGAACTTTTCCTACTTTGAAACTGGCATTAGGTTTTGCACTCGCATTTTTTAGACGAGTGAGAGGTCAAACGTTTACAATGAGGCATTGAATGACTTTGCATAGTCTCTGAACACAGATATGAAAATGTTTATTTATTGACGTCACTCGTAGTAATTTACCTGCCAACATCTCGGTTACAGAATTCTCAGATTTGTTTCTGTTTTCGTGAAACCTAAATTAATGATAAAATAATACATTTTGTAGAAATCAACCAAAAGGTCAAAGGACAACAGTGATAAAATGTTATAAGTTTATTAAAACTACATCTTTTTAAAATATAATATTCGGTTGCGTGGGAGGAGAGTTGGTGTCGACTATTTGATATTCGGTTGAGAGGCTTTAGGAATAATTTTTTTTTTAAGTTTTCCCCTTCAGAAGATCAAAATATAGCTGCTTAACTGGAGATGTAGACTGCTATACAACAACTATAAACAAAATGAAAAAAAATGGCCAAAAAAGAGGACTAGATGACATCGTCTATACAATGGGCCATTCCAGTTAATATCTGCTAAAGGGGGATGGTTGGTCCTTTCTGAGGGGTGTAAAATTTAAACATCTTAGGGGTGAAATTTTGGGTTTTTTCATCTGACACGTACACTTATATGCAAAAATTTCTGAGGGTCTTGCAGCAGTAAATAATAAAAAATAATTACATCTTAGGGGTTACAAAAAATACCTATTTCAGATCTTAGGGGTGCTTTGGAATGTAGACAGTTTCGTATCATGCATTATCTGGTATTGTATTTAAAATTCTGATGGGTACAATCCTTGTAGTAAAACATTCTGATAGTTCATTTTTCCCATGAAAGCCCATCCACCCAATATGAACAGAAACTCTACATCTGATAGGTCTTAATTTATAGATCTGATAGGTAGTTTTTCATGATGTTTTTTCTGATAGATATGAAAAAAAATCTTCCCATCCATCCCCACCTGTCAGAAATTAACTGGAATGGCCGAATAGCAATGCTGTATTATATTTCGTGTCAATCTCAAAGTCGTCCTGAGTCTCAAAAGGTCATAAAAGGTTGAACTGTAACTAGATGCTTCAAATATCTACCATCAGCACCAAGTTATTCCAAATAACAAAAACATTAAGGTATATATGTCAAACAACCAATGATCATTTATTTAACAAGGTTCCGAACTAGAGCATTATCGCTAGCCATGATTCACGATCCAGTCCCATTCTCTAGCCGACTGGATCGCAACCGGCTGACACAAATGGGACTAGAGAAAGGTTTATAGATAAGTGCCGATATGGAACTATCTGATTTTTAAAATCCTTCTCCTTTCATCTTTTTATATTAAATTATAAACTATACTTAAAATGTTAAAAAGAAATTAATTTGTTTAAAATTGATAACAAACATGGCTTCGTTGATTTGACTTTTGTTTAATACTTTTTAGGCTTTGTGTTAGTTTGATATTGGAAGGAAACACGTGATTAATAACCAATAATTAAAAACTTATTATGCATACACATGTGCCCTCTGCTTTCACATGCTTTGGTCAACATAAATTACAGAGTCCAAAAGTTGACAAAAACAGAGTTACAGTGGAGATCACTTCTAACCTCTCATTAAATCTGTCAGGAGAACTGTTCTAGAATAGTACGTAGAACTGTCAGCCTGACACCTTTTAGTCAGTTCTAGGTTAGAACTGTTCTAGCTAGAACTGATTTGGTCAGTTCTACCTAGAACTGATTTGGACAGTTCTACCTAGAACTGATCCTGACAGTTCTACCCTAGAACTGATCCTGACAGTTCTAGCTAGAACTGACCAGATATTTGGTCAGTTCTACTTCTAGAACAGTTCTACGGTTAGAATTGATTTCTAATTCTACGGCTATAATTGATTTTTATAAATTCTACGACCAGAATTGATTTATAAATTCTACGGTTAAAATTGATTTATAAATTCTACGGCTTAAATTGATTTTTATAAATTTGACGGCCAGAATTGATTTATAAATTCTACGGCTAAAATTGATTTATAAATTCTACGGCTAGAGTTGATTTGTAAGTTTTAAGAACACCTTGCCTTAATATACAGGGTTGGGTAAAAAGGCGATTTAAATTATATATATAGAGTTTTGCTATTTTGCCGGTTTTATTTCAGATTTATAATCGGCAAGACTTAGGCAGCAACCATTTGATTTTCGGGGGGGGGGGGGGGGGGGGGGCTATGTTGTTTTTTTTTGGAAAAAAAGTTTGTTTCCAGTTTTTGGTGAAAAAAATAATTTGTTTTGGACCCTGAGAAAAAAAAGAAATTGTTTGTTTCATCCTCAGCTGCCACTATATGTAATGCTAAAATTGAAAGAAAAAAATTGTTTTCGGTTTGTCGCTAAAAAAAATAGATTGTTCTTCGCCGAAGTCGAGAAAAAAAGTTTGTACAGAAAAAAAACCCATAACCCCCCCAGAAAATCAAATGGTTGCTGCCTTAGAGAACATGTTTAACCTGTTAACCCCGCCATATTCTGATGTATGTGCCTGTTCCAAGTCAGGAGCATGTAATTCAGTGATTTTCTTTTGTTGATGTGTTGCATAAATTTTTGTTTTTCTCTCAAGTTTTGTACATAAATTAGGCCGTTAGTATTAGGGGGGGGGGGGGGCATTATTAATTGAATTGTTTTACATTTGTTATTCCGGGAGTCAGGATGGATCATTATCACATAACAAAATTATCGGACCTCAATGACCAATATAATATCTGTTTACGAGTAGTTTTCATACCTCGGACGACCTGTTTAACAAAAATCTTTTGACCGCATCAATCTAAACTGCCTTTATTTGCTTTTTCTTTCTGCAAATCTATATAGCTGCACAGTACTTCAGTTTTAATTTTAGGTCTAGAGGGACTGTAATATACAAGTAACAGCAATTTTGGAAAAAAAATGTAATTGTTCACATCAATTTATAGTGCCAGCATGCAGGGGCAGCTAGATCCAGGTTAGGGGTCCAACTATATGCTCCCATTCATATGCATTGATGTTAAAAAAAAAGTGGGGTTCCAACCCCTGGACCCCCTCCCCTTGATCCTCCAATGAGCATGTCCTTGTTTTATTCAAAATATTGAATCATAAACAAATATCAGTAGTTTTTATACTTCAGACTGAGTCGTGTAATAAAATCTTTTGACTGCATCAACCAAAACTTACCATATTTGCTTTTTATTATGTAAATCTATATAGCTGCACAGCAATTCAGTTATAATTTTAGTTCGAGAGGGACTGTAGTATATAAATAACTGCAATATTGGAAATCAATGACCACAATTTTTTTTTCTCGCATTAATTGAGGGTGCCAGCATTTCCTATTTTTATTCAAAATATCGCATCAGAAACAAATATCAGTAGTTTTCATACCTCAGACTGACTCATGTTACAAAATTATTTGTCTGTATCAATCAAAACTGACCATATTTGACAGCATCAACCAAAACTGACCATATTTGACCACATCAACCAAAACTGACCATATTTGCTCTTTTTTATACAACTCTTATAGTCGCATAGTAAATCTGTAATATTTTTATGTAAGGATATAATATAATCATTATAATACAAATGATCTATATTATAGGGTTATTGCATGAATGTTGGGGAATATTGTTCCGAGTAGAATTTTATATTGCGCGTGCTTATATTTTTATATCAGGATGGATTGTTCAATATAAACATGATAAAGGAAAGCAACATTGGAAAACAAAATTATGCTCGCATCAGTTTAAAGTGCCAGCATGTCCTCTTTTTAATCAAAGTTTTGAATCGTAAACTAATTTCAGTAGTTTTGATATCTCAGACTGACTCATGGATATAACAAAATTATTTGTCTGCATCAACCAAAACCATGAAAACTGACCATATTTGACCGCATCAACCAAAACTGACCATATGTGACAGCATCAACCAAAACCGACTATATTTACACTTTATAATGTAAATCTTATATATATATATATATATATATATATATATATATATATATATATATATATATATATATATATATATATATATATATATATATATATATGAATCATGATCCTTTATGATATATAAAATTTGTTGAGTTAGATTGCTGACAAATAATAAATACATTGTGTATGAATATAATAATATAACATCTACACACGCTTAAAAAACACGTGTCTCATGTCTATCTCTAGATTCACCTTCCGTGACAAGGTAACACTACGACTATTGAAGTTATATTTTTATATAGCGGATGTGGTCGAGTGGTCTAGAGCGCTGGACATGAGGCTAAGCGAATGGTGCTGTAGTGTATCAAAGGTGTGAGTTCGAATCCCGCTGAGGGACGGACAAAAATTTGTCAGTATAAAATCTAACTCTAACACTGTTTGGTGTAATTTTCAGACTTATATATATATATATATATATATATAAAAGTCTATAAAAACGACCAACCAGCAAATTTACTATGTACCGGATCGTCTAGAATAGGCGATACTATGCAGATAAGGAAAAAATTATATCAGTCTAAAGATTTGCACAACGGTACTGATATAAGATGTTATAATACGAAAATGTTGTTATTAAATCGTGCTGACAAATATTTCGGCTCAACAAATGGCCTTCTTCAAGTGTCACAAGTTTTAACAATACTGATACATAATGTATAAGGTGTAAAAATAGATCAGTAATAATACAGGTAAGTTTTGGTCGATTGATTTTTAATCCAAAAGCCTGAATATCATAATATAAACAAAACACTATAAATCAATATACGTGACTGTGTATATTAACAATAAAAATGAGTGAAAAAACAAAAACGCTAGTATTTCTTATTGATGCCGTTTGGATGATGTACATTAAGTTCCTTTATCCAAAAGCTTTCCCGAACTGTCTGGATTAAAAATCAATCGACCAAAACTTACCTGTATTATTACTGATCTATTTTTACACCTTATACATTATGTATCAGTATTTTTAAAACTTGTGACACTTGAAAAAGGCCATTTGTTGAGCCGAAATATTTGTCAGCACGATTTAATAACAACATTTTCGTATTATAACATCTTATATCAGTACCGTTGTGCAAATCTTTAGACTGATATATATATATAGCCGCATAGTAAATCACTTATACATGTAGTTACATATCACGATGGATTGTATAATTTAAATGACAGCAATATTGTAACACATTGGCTAAAAAAAAATTTTCACATCAATTTAGAGTACCAGCAATTTTCTGCAAGTCCTCTTTTTATTCAAAATATTGAATTGTAAACAAATTTCAGTAGTTTCGATATACATGTATCAGACTGAGTCGTTTTAAGAAAATTATTTGACCATATCAACCAAAACTGAACTTATTTACACTTATCATGTAAATATATATGGCCTCATTGTAAACCAATAATATTTCTATGTCAGGACGGATCGTATGATAAAAATGACACCAACGTTGGAACACAATACACCTATATTGCTAATCCTGGCTGACCCGGCCTCTTGAACTTTTGAAGCATACAACAATCACTTTTCCATTGTTGCGTCAGATATTTTGTTTTATGTCAAATTTTTACGGTAACCTGTGCGATATCCAGTAATGGCAGACAAAAAGCGGTAACGTGTATTTATACCTAATAATTTAGCGCACCCTTATTTTCTCTCTGTATCCATAATAATGAACCGTCACTAAAGTGACTTTTTAAGTCAGTTAGTTTGTGATGGTTTTTTTTTTTAAACAAAACTATTTTACGGCATCATCCAACACTCACATGACTGGTTCATATACTTTATTTTAAAATAAAAAGTACATGTATGGGAAGTTCTCTTCTTGGAATAGTATACTGTTAATATAATTTGAAGACAAATGGAAGAAGGCAAAGAAAAATGCATGATTTTGTTTGTAGCCGAACGTCCAGTGGCAAATGCTTCATTCATGTTCAGATGAGTATATTTTTCTGAGTTTCAGACTCCCAGATATCATTTATAATCGTTATGGATAAGTCTGGCTAAGTTGACGAGATGGTGCAAATGTATATAGTTTTTTTACGTTATAATACAACACTTTTATCATTAATATCCCATAATTCATCCACTGTACAATTTTCGTATGAACATAAATTTTGTCAAAACAGAATCTTAAATGAATGTAAATCCAAGGCAAACAAGGTAAATTACGATTAAAATTCCATGAATTAAATGCAGAGATATATTTATGACATGTATGAAGAGACTGTTAAAAACGGGGAACGAAGAAACGTACAAACAATGATGTTTCCTATGCAATCTTATAAAAATATTTCTCCGATGAGTTGGATAACCTCCTATTCACTTCGATATTTGTATTATGTAACGTATGATCAGAAAGAAATATAGAAAATCTGCTATTATATAGCAAAGTAATTGGAAGTGATTTATTTCTTCTAAATTCTAAAGTGCCCTTACTGCAGTGACGTCAGTTTAGAACTGTTCTACAGTCCTGACTGATTTAGTCAGTTCTGCTGACAGTTCTACGGTTAGAACTGATTTGGACAGTTCTACCTAGAACTGATTTAGACAGTTCTACCCTAGAACTGATCCTGACAGTTCTACCTAGAACTGATTTAGTCAGTTCTACCTAGAACTGATTCTGACAGTTCTACTTAGAACAGTTCTAGGGTAGAACTGTTCTAGGTAGAACTGTTCTAGGACAGGTTAGAACAGTTCTATGACAGTTATCCTGACAGTTCTAATGAGAGGTTAGAAGTGATCTCCACTGTATGGCACTTTTTGGTCATATAGCTCTTCAGGTGGTTCTGTTCTCTTTACTGCGCCCATCTCATTACCAGAGTCTGGGACAAACGACACGAATTAAAACTAATACAATTATATCCAAAAGATTGCAGCTTGCATTCTTCGGAGTAAAACATATATGATAATCCGAGATTTTTACCAAAGAAAGATTCGTCCTGTTCTCAAAAAGGTTCGTCGGAAGGTACCAAGCCTTAAAATAGATAAATATTCAGTGTCGACTTCACAACTAATACAAGATGCATGGTCCTTACATTTTAAGGGGTGACGTTGTTTTTCATTTATTTGCTATGCAGTTTATCACTTATATGTCTTTGTACTGTTACTTTCTTTTTGGTCGTATGACTCTTACCATGACTAAGTATTTATGCATCCGTGTTTCTTGTTGTTTTTATTTGCTTTTGACTATTCTGATCCAGAGGGTTCAGAGATGCGACGAGAACGCATGCATTGTTTTATATTATCATTTTCATTTGTATACATTTGTAGTCATATTTTACTTTATTTGAACTTTAAAGGGAAAGTGTGTACTATAAGTTACATGGTGTGTTAGCGACCTAGACGATATAAATGTGGTCAGAAAATTCCATATGGGATAAACCATGCATTATAGGTTAAAACAAACGGTCTTCAAAAGGAGCTTTGGCTTACACCGACTAGAACACTATTAGAGGCCCAACATGATTAGTTTTAAACCATTCAAACTGAAAAACCAACGGTCTAATCTATATAAAAAAAAACGAGAAACAAGAGACACGTATGAATCACATCAACAAACGACAACTACTGAATATCAGATTCATAACCTGAGACAGTTGCAAACAAATGCAGCGGCTTTAAACGTTTTAACTTATACACATGTATAAGTATGTACTTTCGATTTAAATGTGGAATTGGAAAGAAAAGACTTTTAGTTATAAAATGGATAAATGTTCTATGATTGACAACTCTATTAGAGTCGCATTTTTCATGTCATCTACATGTACGTATACAAGCAAGTGTAACAAATTTAATGAATATTCAATTATCACAGAACTAGTACACGTTTTTGTTATGGACCAGCTGAAACACGACTTATTTTTTCGCTGTATTGAAGTATCATTGATGGCCTTCGGCTGTTTTCTGCATCATGGTCGGATTGTTGTTTATTTGAAAAATTCCCCATTTCCATTTTCAATTTTAACTGTTTTGTCCGAAATAGAAATAACAAATCTGAAACAGTTATACTATGAAATTCAGTGAAGATGCAAAGACAAAGAAAAATCGCTCATACTATTAAATGAAAATCTACCTGTCGACATTTTTCTATGCGCACATAATTAAGGCTTCTCCGATTGGACTGCCTATAGTAATCCGTGTTCAGTACGTCAAAGATACTAGTAGCTTCCGCTCTCTAACATTTAAGCACCTCAGGAGTATTGCGTACACAGAAGAAAACCATATATTGAAAGTCATGATCAAAGCAAAGTCCAGCATTCTACAAGTCCTTCACTTTCATTTGATAAACCTAAATATATTTTTTCAGTTTGATATTTTTACCTATGAGTAGGAACTATTTTCATTACGTCCTTTTTGACCAAGTTTGATTTAGTGTTATAAAGTTAATCCGAATCATTTTTGCAAAGAACTCAAGTCAAGCTGATGCTAGGGGCAGTCTCAAACTTGCAGTGAGGTGAAAATGTTATTTTTTTACTCCGTGTTGATGGCTTTTGAGATGTAGGACAAACAAATGATTTGTTCCTTTGCAGTTTGTGTAATTATTGCTCTGCATGTAATACTTTTGTGTCATGGGTGGATATCCAATATTCTATGTTTTTTCTTTAAGACTCCTTTGTGAATATAAATTTTCATTTAACAATAATAAAAGGATCACTGTGATATCTTCCACCAATATCTTCTAGTTGTATGCTTGAATCAATTTGCATTTTAATTTTAACGCTACGCATTAGCAACCAGTCAAAAACTAGCTTCAACAGTTTAACTATCTATATACCATTCTCGACATTGCCTTTATCTTGAAAAAAGAACCAGACTCCACAGTATAGAACAAAAAAATATTGGATACCTTAGGTTTGATATCGAAACCATATACAAGTGTCGTAAAATCGCACATAGCCTTTTATGAAGCCATTTATCATATGCATGGTTAGCAACCTTTACCCGTAGTTTTTTGGTGGGGTTCGTATTGTTTATTCTTTAGTTTTCTATGTTGTGTCATGAGTGCTGTTGTTTGTTTGTCTTCTTCATTTTTAGCCATTGCGTTGTCAGTTTGTTTTAGATTTATGAGTTTGACTGTCCCTTTGGTATCTTTCGTCCCTCTTTCATGTTATGCACAATTCATATGAAAAACCCTGCATGGTAAGCCAACTTTCATGTTTAGCCACTTTTCATATGTATAACATGTATATGCTTAGCCACGTTTCATATGTATAACATGTATATGCTTGGCCATGTTTGATGGCTAGCAATCTTTCATTCTTAACCACTTTTCATTTTAGTCAACTTTAGTGTTACCAAGTTTTCATGTTTAGTCAGATCATGTCTTTCAGGTTTTCCCAACGTACATGTTGTCATCTTTGAGGTTTGACCACATTTCATGTTCAGCCATTATTTATGTCTAGTCAACTCTCTTGTATAAACATCTTTGGCGTATGGCCAACTTTAATGATTAGCCACCTTTGACGTTTAGAACCCTTTCAAGATGAACCGCCTTTCATTTTGAGTCATCTTTTATGTAAGCCATCTTTTATGTTGGGAAATCTTTTATGTTGAGTTATTTTTCATGTTCACCTTTAATGTTGCTGTTGAATCAAACATTTTTTAGTTAATCACCTGTCATATTGAGCCGTTTTTAAGCTTAGCAAAATATTTAACGAAAATGCAACCCGGCTGTTGTAGTGAACGTCCAGGAAGTTAATATTGTCGTCATGGTTTGCATGATAACGTTGATACTGACAATGATATGGAGACCTTACTGTCACTTGTAGATGAATAGCAGCAATTTTAAATTCGTGTCCATGCAAGAGAGGGTAAACATGTAGTACCATCAATTGATCATGTATTCAATAACAACTAATCTTCCAACATGAATATTAAATGAAGCCTTCGTGACCAAGTAGTCTGAGAAGTTTTAAAATAGTATCACTAGCGTGTAAACACTGAGTTTGCAAGTTCAAACCCCTAAACGATCTTAATTGTTCACGATTGTCAATTTTCCTACCTACTGTCGGTGGCTCTCTCCTGGTACTTCGGATCTCTCTAAGAATAAAACTGGTCACCAAGCACGATATGACTAAGAGGGTTAAGATGGGGTTTTTAACACCTACTATTAATCGACATCAACATAACATAATAAAAGTAAGTCACTGTTTTCCGGAGTTTTATACTAACTTTAATGAAAAACATTGTACAGAGATGAGCGAAAAGTTAATGAAAACTTAAATACTGAAAATTGTACAAAATGAGTAAAGCAAAACTTAAATAAAATGATATTTAGTGTCCGAAACAAAGATCAATCTCCGTGATGTGTTTAATTGCTTAACCTTCAGACTTGCAACCGACAGCTAACTAATTCTGTTGCGATCAATTCTTCATTTACATTTTGTAACTTTGAAAATTATTCTTTTGGTCGAAAATAAATGACTAATATTAAAAAATCAGTTTTAATAAATAAATTATACGAAACTTAAATATTGAATTTAACATATTTATTATATTGCTTCTCAGTTATTGAATTGTAAAACTGAATTAAATTTTCATAGTTTATAGCATTCTAAATGAAGGTTTTAAGAATGACAATTATAAACTTTCAATAATATCAATTTTTACTGATAAATTTTAACATACTATCATAAACTCGTACACGTGGGAATACTATGTTTGTTAACACCAACGCTTTAACAAGTTAAATCTAATTTTGGACAGTAATTTTAGTTTAAAGACTGTTTCTAATGTATTAACAGATATAAATGTATATTTTGGAAATTTGATAATATTTTTGAATTGCTTAATATGTGTTATATCAGTTTATATACAATTGAGAATGGAAAGTGTGTTAACTTTTTTTCAAATTATTATTGCATATTTCGTGAGATAAACATATACAAAATAGATTTTACCTCTGTGTCTGAATATCTAACGAAATTATTTTTTTTTTAAATATGCAAATAATAAGTATATTCAATTATAAAATACAGGAAAAAACATACCAACAGTTGAATACTCATTGCATCTGGGTATAACAAATACAATTTCTTATAGCTTCGTCAAATGTAAATATATAATATGAATTCCAACATTATAGTAATGGTTTCAAACACAATTTTAATTAGTAACAAAACATAAATGCATGATAGTCAAATTATGTTAGTCTATGCAGTAAATTTGAAGCAAATAAATATAATTTTAGGAGATATATGCTGCCAACCAGGGCTATAAAACTGTTAATGTTGATTCAAATGAAGATATGTTAAATCCGGAATTTCTTTTCCAGATTCGTTTCATTTTTACACTACCGCATAAGCTTCCGTAAGAGTTCTTGATAACTGACTGACCCGTCATCTAAAAATATAAATTATAATGGTGTGTTAACTAATTAAAGTGTGAGGTGTAGGTACATGTAGCTATTAGTCAGGTTAAACATATTTAATCTACAATTTTTTACAGTGGAAAAGGTCTGTACCAAGTCAAGAATGTGACAGTTGTTATCTATCCATTTGAATGTTTGATGTGCTAGAGCTTCTGATTTGTGCCATTTGATTAGAGACTTTTCTTCTTTGAATTTTCTTCGGAGTTCAGAATTTTTGTGAGTTTACCTTTGACACTACTAAATATGTACATGGAGTTTTATTTTAACATTTTTAGATCGAGTTTTGAGTACATCCTGTATTTCCTGGTCAAGATAATATATAATACATAGGAATGGTATTCTAGCATGTCACAGTTGGTATCAATTTAAGTAGATATATATTGAAATAAACAGCAGAAAAGGAGCATTTATGTCCAGCTGTTATTTCGAGAGACATATCATTGTTTTTTATTCCAGTAAAAGAGATACCTTCAGGGAACCACAACACTCTGACGAACCGTGATCATTAGACATGTAAGATGGGGGCTGTGTTAATCTTTCGTTTAAGAAACGTAGCGGAAAGGATATGATCTAAGAGTAACTTTTTTAAAAATCAATTTAATTTAATACCTATTTAGCTTCTTTTAATTTAAAACTGTTTCGTAAAAATTGGCCTTATAAATAAAAAGCGATGGGATATAAAATAAATACTACTACTTGATGTCAAAACATATTGTTGCGTTTTGCAATGTTTTATATAAGAATTCCATTTGTTTCCTCCTCTAGTAGTTGGATTGTATCCTTATTTATTTTTTACATAAAGTAGATTTTCAAGGCTTTAATTTCATCATTTGAAACAAAAAAGAATCGTTAGATGTTAGATGAAATTGAAACCTACAACCTTTCTTCCTCCTTTCCTCCAGCGATATTGATACTTAAAGTTAATTTTGAGCAATATTTGTTTTAAATTATCTGTTTTTATCATTTGTCAACCAACAAATTGAAAACGCTGTGATTTGTTTTTTGGAGAACACACCGCAATCTACTGCATGCGACATTGATTCGCCATAAATCATGTCCGTGAGCTATTAATCCCCAATCACATACAGAGTTAGCAGTAATTTCCTTTCCATATTATTTTCGTATCGACATTTTAATCACAACTGTAAGGTTAATTAGTTACCTGTTTGATCGATGATAAAAACTGACAACTGAATCGTTTCTGTTTAAAGTGAAATATGAATAAAATTTACAAAACATAACATTTCTTCCGTGTAATTAAAATTTTACATTTTACTGAGAGGTCATTATGGTTTAATTCGGTTTCAATTAATAGGGCACATATATTGCCAAAGGTAAATCCTACCGTAAAAGGCTACTGCTCATTAATTTTATTTCATTTTAGTTGTTTAATAGGACGGTTTATATCCTATGGACCATTTATAATCGTCGGAACATATCGGATATTCTTTTATCAACATCCATGAGAGGTAGTCTGAATACGAATATATTTTTTTTACCTCGTTGATTCCATTAAATTGTTTAAAGGATGTGTGTTTTTAATTCTTCTATGCGACAGCAGATTCCCGACACAAAAAATAGTATATTGCCGCATCGAAGAAGCAAATATATTGGTGGCAGTAATCTGTAAATAATTATTTTTTCGAAACCACTTATTTTGCAATCCCAAATTACAGGATCAACATGACATGCACATGTAATTTGAATTTGTTGCGACTGTCATACAAGTTAGAGGTTTAGCTAGCTTTAAAACCAGTTCAATCCACTATTTCCTACATAAGAATATGCATGTAACAAGTAAAAAATATGACTGTTGTTATCCATTTGTTTGCTGTATTTGAGCTTTTTATTTTGCCATTTGATTAAGGACTTTCCTTTTTGAATTTACCTCGGAGTTCAGTATTATTGTGATTTTACTATTTGCAAAAGAAAACATTTAATTGTCACATCCAGCTTTAAACACACTGTGTGTGCCACTCGCTGCGCATATACAGGGACAGAAGTTCGTCTTTGACTATTTGATAGCTTTTAACACCACCATGTTGGCGCCATTTATAACATTTTCTGACGTCAGACACACAAATCAATGAATGGGTTTGTAGATAGATGTTTCTGTGTTCTGTTAAATTGTTTCTTTAAAAATTGTCATACGATGATGACTAATGTACCCATATTTTGACTATTTTATTTAAATTGTCTGTTTAGTTAACGCACCAATGTAAATATAACGGAATTTGATGAGACTGTCATCAAAGTGAGAGGGTTAGCACTATAAAACCAGGTTTAATCCACCATTTTCTACATTTGAAAATGCCTGTACCAAGTCAGGAATACGACAGTTCTTGTCCATTCGTTTTTTATGCATTTTGTTATTTGATTTTGCCATATGTTTATGGACTTTCCGAATTGATTTTCCTCTAAGTTCAGTATTTTTGTAATTTTACTTTTTTCCACTGCTGGTGGACGTTTCGTCCCCGAGGTTATCACCAGTATAGTAGTCAACACGTCGGTGTTGACATGAATATCAATGATATGGTAATTTTTTTTTTAATTTTCCTGTTTACAAAACAAAGGATTTTCTTATCGCAGGTAAGAGTACCTTAGCCGTATTTGGCACAGCATTTTGGAATTTTGGGTCCTTAATACTCTTTAACTTTGCACACGTTTTGTTCTGTAACTGTTTTGATCTGTTTGTCACTGATGAGTCTTATGTAGACGAAACGCGCAACTAGCATATACAATTATACTCCTGGTACCTTTGATAACTTTTATCATGGGTTCTATTATACATACCATTGATATCAATAAATTTTCGTACTATGGCATCAGCTAACACTTCACTTTGCATAATATGTCGTACCAAATCTTCTACTGTCATTAAATCACTGAAAAAAATATAAAACATAAATAAACAGTCTCTATTTATTAAATAATAGGAAGATGCGGTATAAGTGCCAATAAGACAACTATTTATCTGTATAAAAAAACGAAAAACAATCATGTACCACATCAATATACAACAAACACTGAACAAAAGTTTCGTGACTTAGGACAGGTGCAATCAGCGAGTTTAAATATTAAGTATTAGAGCGACATTGACTTTGACCTGAACATTGCCTACAAAAGAAATCAATCATTGAAAGTATTTCAAAGAATAACTGACAACATACATATTTTAGGTTTTTTTTCCGATCTTGTACTTAAAAATGTTTCATTGGTAAAAAAGAAATGATGCATTTCTATGATTAAATTTCTTTTATTTTTATTCCGTCCTTAATTTAAAAGTTTTAGAAAATTTTGTCATTCGAACGCAAATTATAATCAGTAGAAAATGTTTCAAACTAAATTCAATTTCGTTGAAGGCCGTACGATGACCTATAGCTATTAATAAACGTGTCATTTAGTCTTTTGTGGAGTATTGTCTCGTTGGCTATCATACCCCTTTTAAAAAAAATATACATGGAAAAAAAAATCATATCTGAGTCATACAAGACATACAACTTTTAGATTTAAGGTGGTACCTAACACTACAGGGAGATAACCCTGTAAAATCAGCTGAACGTTTTAATTACGTTGCGTTGTTAAGAGAATATTAAGCTTCTCAATGATCAAAACTAGTGTTTATCAAACTGCTATATAACCAGTGTAATTTTTCTGATAAAATGGTTGGTTCAAATTTTTTGAAATTTTTATATTTTTGTCAAAGGGTCGAAGTAAATACTCTGTCAAAATTGTAAGAAAATTAAACGAGCCAAATAAATTTTTGTTAAAGTGTTACGTACCACCTTA
Organism: Mytilus galloprovincialis; assembly: GCA_037788925.1. Taxonomy (NCBI): domain Eukaryota; kingdom Metazoa; phylum Mollusca; class Bivalvia; order Mytilida; family Mytilidae; genus Mytilus; species Mytilus galloprovincialis. The sequence continues at coordinate 33,935,067 of CM075343.1, read as the reverse complement.
ATGTAGTATCAGTCGATTTCAAGGCGAAGAGCTACAGTTCATTTAGAAAATTGAGACAAGCCTTTGGAATGATTCAGCCATTTCGTCATGAAATATTTATAACAATTAAATATTAATAACCAATATTGCATTTAGATTCTCAGCATGAGCAAATTTTATTACATATTAATTCCAATCAAAAATATAAATGAAAATAATATGCAGATTTGTACAGATATAGCTTTTGATATATAATCATTCCGAAAACCTCAAATATATTTCTCTGTGTAATATAAATGCATGAAAATTTTTAAATACAAGCTGTATAATTCAACCTGTTTTTATCTGTTTTATGTGATTCTCATAACCTGTAGCAGTTATGTACAAAATATGCTAAGTAGATTATCAAATAGTTATCAAAAGTACCAGGATTATAATTTTATACGCCAGACGCGCATTTCGTCTACATAAGACTCATCAGTGACGCTCAGATCAAAATAGTTAAAAAGCCAAATAAATACAAAGTTGAAGAGCATTGAGGACCCAAAATTCCAAAAAGTTGTCAAACAATGTAAATCAAAAAATAACACGCAAACGAAATAAATTATAAATAACAAAAAGTAAAATCACAAAAAATGCTGAATATCGAGGAAAATTGAAAACGGAAAGTCCATAACCAAGTGGCAAAATCAAATAATAAAACATTTCAAACGAATGGGCAACAACTGTCATATTCCTAACTTTATAAACTAATTAATTTAGAACTTAATGTAAAAATATCCTTTCCCTTACCATATGAATAATGTTGATGTCATTGTTCATTTAAACTAACCAACAAGTTTGCAAAAATGAAACTTACTGCGAAAGAAAAAGATAATATGACCATTTTGTGACAGAATTTACTTGTCCATGAGTTTTGCATTTAATACTGGTGCATAGTGTACTTATTTCAGACATGCAGAAATTCGTGGTCTGATTATCTCTCATATTCAACCAACTATCTGGGAATTCACCTATAGTTTTCGACTTTCATAGAGATATTTATTACACTCCTATAACAGATAACAGATATCAGAAAGAACGCAATTGATTCTCTTACATCCAAATATAATTAAATACGTGTTTAGATGTCAAGAAGTGAACTTCAATAGATAGGTTTAATTCCAATGTACAGAATGAAACAATATAGAGCCACTATGGACATCATTATAAAAACACATTGCTTAAGGTTGTACCTAACATTGTCACTAAAATTAATTTGGCTCGTTTAATTTTGATAAAATTTATTAAGTATTAAGTATTGACTTTGACCCTTTAACAAAAACATAAAAATTTCAAAAATTTTTAACCAACCGTTTTGTCAGAAAAACTACACTGGTTATATAGCAGTTTGACCTTTTGGATTATAGCTCTTCCTCTTTTATATAAGCTTTGGATTTCAAATATTTTGGCCACGAGCATCACTGAAGAGACATGTATTGTCGAAATGCACATCTGGTACAGGGAAATTGGTACCGTTAATGTTATTATTGACAAACACTTATTTTGATCATTGAGAAGCTTAATATTCCCTTAACAACACAACGTAATTAAAACGTTTAGTTGATTTTACAGAGTTATCTCCCTGTAGTGTTAGGTACCACCTTGATCTACTACTTTGTGCAAGCCTTTCAAAAATGACATATCAGAGCAATCGACGACAACCAAACAATGGATGTTACATATTAGTGGAAAGTGAACTAGTAAGAGTTGAATTCAAGTATCATACTAACTTATCATTGCTAAAAATGAATTATATTAGCGATAACAATCATAATGTTTTACGGTAGCATCAATTTAGATATAACGTTCTAGAAATAATAGTGCCAAAGTTACAAAATGTTTGAAAAATCATATATGAAGCCGTCAAGCGTATTTGGCTGTCCTTCACAACAAAAGCAACAGTAGTATACCGCTGTTCGAAAGTCATAAATCGATTGAGAAAAAACAAATCCGGGTCACAAAGTATTTTATCAGACCCCTGTAGTAGAATGGCGGATGCGCCTTTTTCAAGGGCCTTATTTCTAAATATTTCTTAACTATAAAATTATACCTTTTACTTGAGTACATGGAAAACATTGTCTATTTTTTATGTGTAGATTTTAACACAAAAATATAGATTTTAAAAGAAATTAAGAATAAGTTATTCAAGAGAAGATGCTTAAACCACGACTTCATAGATACACTATAAATAAATTCCTAATTTTAACCAAACTTAGAATAGATGACATTAGCACTAGCCACACTTTTTTTTTTAAATAATGTTAATTTTAATATAAACCGCTTTATTACAGTGTAGCCATATTTTGAAGTCAGTCCTTTTTTAAGTCAAGAGGGCTTTGTTTTGAATTTTAAATATTTCCGTTAAAATACACATCTATATAACGATTAAGCGACACAAAATGTTAACGCCACCGCTTTAACCGAAACAAATATTTATTTCCAATTACAAAAATGAATTAAAGAACTTAAGCTGTTGAATAATTTTTCAGGTGTCAACATATTATAAAGCTCTTAACCTATTGTAATCATATTAAAACAGAGTATAACATTCCAACAACTTAATATTACCCTGAAGATTTCATAAAGAGATTCTGACATGATTAAACAGGCGATTGTTTTCAGAATCTCAATCATCGCGCGCTACTAAGGATAAAGCCAATAAAGATAATATTATAACAAAACATCCCGGTGATCAGTTTATGACTTAAAACGTACAAATGATCAGATTAAATCGTCCAACTGATCAATTTTATGACTTTCCGATAGAGATTGACACAATGTAATGAAACGATTATTTAGTTAATGTCGTTTATCATAGTAAGAAATTGTAACAGTAAACAAAATAGTTATTCGATATGTGGGAGATGAGGCAAGAAACCATATAAGAAATACATATATTCTAACAGCATCTCACAACAAACAAAACAGCTTTTTGATATGTGGGAGATATGGAATGATATGATATACAAAATAAACTTGATGACGGATTTTTCTTATTCTAACCGCACCGCACAATGTGTTTCCCCAAAATAATGTCATCGTACCAAGTCGAAAGCAATATATTGAAGTGCTTCTGTACGTATTAATTGATTCATGTAGTTCAAATGAGTTTTTTTTATCACATTATATATCGTATACAAATTATAGGTTTAAAGTTAATTAGGTTTATCAAGCTTTAAATTGTATGAAGTCTGATAGAAACAATAAATAGACACTTTCATTGATATCGTTTCTTTTGATGAGTTTGAGCTTTTGATTTTGCCATTTGATAACGGACTTTCTGTTTTGAATTTTTCTTAAATGTTTGGTATTGTTGTTGTTTTACTTGTTGTTTTCAAATATATGTACACAACACCACAGACAGAGAAAAAGAAAAAAGTTAAAAAAATACAATTGATATTCCAGTGTGAATGTTGAATTCCTCTGTTTGAATATGTTGCAATAGGCGTAATGATAATAGTATTACATAATTGCTGTCAATAAAGATATTCAGCCGGTTTTTTTCAAATATTTAGCAGTGCATAATAATAGAAAGCATGATAATTTCCTAATAATATTTCTTACTTAGACTGATTGTCAGGTGGAGTACATGAGTTCAATCCTTGTTTTTGTTGTGTTCATATTGCCTTATGTTTAGTTACTTGTATAATAATCTGTTAACAGTTATTTTTTTTTTCATTTAACCAAGTTGTTTTTAGTTTCTTCACCGACCTTTGTTTAATTGCACATTTAGTATTAAGCAGTTATGAGTTAAATATTACAAAATCTGAACGTGTAAGGGGTAAGAGTTATTTTTACATCTAGTCACTTTTCTCTGATATTGGTTACTGCTTCAGCCAGAAAACGAACACTATCAACGGACTGGTTATACTACCACGAATTTGACGCGCCTATCAACTAAAATGATATTCATTCTTCCCCTTTTTAGTCTTTTTTTCAGACTTTTAATTTAACCATACCAACCGCATATATATTTTGTAAAAATCATTAAAACTCGCTTAGTTAACATTCTCTTAAATTTCAATCTAAACTATGATGGCAATTTATGTAAATGCCAAAGTAATTGTTAATGTCAAATATTACAACCGAGAAGTAACTAATTCCATCACGTCTTAGTGGGCTAAATAAACATTTTTGATTGAAAACTCAATTCGAGGTTTACAATTCATCAAATCACATCATACATCATGATCACATTCACCAAGAAGCTTGATTTTGACGCCCTAGTGACCAAGCACGGATAACTATACCCAATCAATAAACGTTACAATGACCGTGATGAAAACGAAATGAAGACAATGACGGAGGAGACTTGTTACTGTCAGTGTACCCTAGAGATCACATCCGGTGATAAATAAAACAAAATGTACAAGTTTCATCCCCATTAATAGATATTGAGCTTAATTTCCACATTATTTAATAAATATGTTCGAAATTTGATGATGACATGTTTTTCGTCACAGAATTAACTATTAATCCCAACGTATTCAATGAGTCAATTTATTCCCCACCACACTTCAGTGAACCCAGTTTGGTTTATTTAATGTACAAAAATATTTCAAGAAGACGCGCTAATGGACAGTTATTGATGAAATGGAAATGGAAATTAAAGCTGACGATGTGAAACTGTAAAACTAAAAAACAAACTACCGTTGTTACAAACGATGGGTATTTTTTTTAAATGAATACGCAATAAAATATAAATGCAAGGCTTTTAAAACCCCAAAGAGAATCCTGCTATATTTAATGTATTATTTGCTGTATTTCTATTTTCTATGTATTATCATTGTTTTTTTTATGTTATTTTCAGTGTTGACTGGGTTGTTGCATTTACAAACTTAAATAATTTGTGGGATGTAGTAGTGTCTTTACATTTCAATCGGCAATAAAACGATAAATTATGTCTCAATAGAGATTTTCCATGTATTATTCCCTGAATAAAATACACTTGTTATTAATAATGAAATACCTCTCTATTGGCACATAATGCCTTAAATCATTGTGATATCATCTTTGTTAATACAAAGTTTTTTTATGATTTGTTTGTCATGTATTGTACGGTAAAATCAGCAAATGCATAATAACATATGTCTCGTAATCTCTTTGTACTTTTATACCCTACGGTTCAGAAAAAAATGAAAATGCATCCACGTTGACAATTGAACACGTGACGAATTCTGTTTTTGCAAGGGATATTAAAATGTTATCCCAATTATGTTCTTTTAGAATCTAAAGAAATATTGGGAATATAATACCTGGATCCTATTGAAAAATGAAAATATCCTCTCGCTGCAAGTTTTGCTTTTCAACAAACAACAATATTTCTATAGACTGAAACACTAATACACACAATACATTTGAATCTGAAATGGTGAATTAGCTTCTTAATTTTGTTTCGTTTCATAATATTGAGGGTCAATATTAGTTTCGCTTTTCACACCTACAAAACTTGTTATAAGTTACGGGAATTATAACAAAGTGATGCGAAGTCAGGCCTAAATGTTTTAAATTTTGAAGTAAGCTATTGCAAGTTATTTAATACTATTAAATTATAATCCTGGTACCTTTGATAACTCTTTACACCACTGGGTCGATGCCATTGCTGGTGGACGTTTTTTTTGACATTTTTAACTATTGTGTCTGTTTGTTTTGTTCAAGCATCGGTGACAATATAATGGAATGTGATACACTGTCATACAAGTGAGAGGTTTAGCTAGCTATAAAACCAGGTTCAATCCACCATTTTCTACATTTGAAAATGCCTGTACCAAGTCAGGAATATGATTTTGCCATGTGATTATGGACTTTCCGAATTGATTTTCCTCTGAGTTCAGTATTTTTGTGATTTTACTTTTTTTCGTACCCGAGGGTATCACCAGCCCAGTAGCCAACACTTCGGTGTTGACATGAATATCAATTATGTGGTCATTTTTACAAATTTCCTTTTTACAAAACTTTGAATTTTACGAAAAACTAAGGATTTTCTTATCCCAGGCAGAGATTACCTTAGCCGTATTTGGCACAACTTTTTTGAACTTTGGATCCTCAATGCTCTTCAACTTTTTTATTGTTTGGCTTAATAAATATTTTTGATATGAGCGTCACTGATGAGTCCTTTGTAGACGAAACGCGCGTCTGGCGTACTAAATTATAATCCTGGTACCTTTGATAACTAATTAAAATGGTTGTTTGAAAAGCAATTTTGGAGTTTAGGATGGCGTTCATTTTCACTGAACTAGTATATATATTTGTTTAGGGGCTAGCTGAAGGACGCCTACTGGTGCGGGAATTGCTTACTGCATTAAAGCCCTGTTGGTGACCTTCTGTTGTTGTCTATTCTATGGTCGAGTTGTTGTCTCTTTAGCACATTCCTCATATCCATTCTCAATTTTAACTTTATATTTGTAAGCAATAAGATAAAAGATTCAATAAGAGACGAAAGCAGAGCAGGGACTATGGTGTGTTGAAATTCTAATCTGCTAAATTAAATGTAATTTAGTATACTCGTATTTGCTATAGCATATTGCCATTTTTTATGGTTAAAATCAAAGGTCCGAAAAGAAGATCTAATTACAAAAATGAAAATATTGGTAATCGTTTACAATATCCTAGTAAGTGCTTACCAGATACCACCTCATTGTATAAAATTTCTATGAACATGCTCAAAGTTCAAAGTGGTGAAATAGAGAAAGATTAATACATATTGACTCAAAACATAACAAGTGAATTAAATTAAATCTCATATCAACAATTATCATATTGATGGAAAATATTTAATTAAATGTCAGAAACAGTTATTTTCTTTTCAATTAAATACAGAAATTTTGTAAAACAAATATGGGGGAGTACATAAAATGTTCTGTTAAACGATTTATCTTTTTTTTCTTTTGAAGTAAAACAAAATGGAATACCATTAAATGATATTTTTTAAACCGTTAAATAAATAAATAAAATGTCACGGCACCAAGTTAACAATGAGTATGATAACTAGTGAACAAAATCAATTTGAAAAGTTTCTGAATATACAAATTATAAAAGATTATCTGTAACCACTCTAAAATAACCTTTAAAAATTCGATGACTAGGAAAATCAAAACGTACCAGAGAAAAATTGAGCAAAATCTGTAATGATATTTCTGTCATATGAAATCTCAACAACGATACCAGGGTTTTAGTTTTGTATGCCAATGTGCGTTTTTTTTTTAAATATCAAAGGACTCATCAGTGACTAAGTTCGTAACAAAAAAGTCAAGAGTCCAAATCAAGTACGAAATCGAAGTGCATTAAAGACACGAAAATTTCCAAAGGTTTTACCACAAATAGTTTACGTAATCTATTCCTAGAGATGTTGAAAATTTATCAACGAGATAGCAAAATAGCCAAAACAAGAATGTGTCCATAGTACACGGATGCCCCACTCGCACTATCATTTTCTGTGTTCTGTGGACCGTGAAATGGGGATACAAAAATAATTTGACCTTTAAATTGGAAAGATCATATCATAGGGAACATTTACACTAAGTTTCAAGTTGATTGGGCTTTAACTTCATCAAAAACGTTAACCTGAAGCGGAACAGACGGACGAACAGATGAACGGGCGAACAGACGAACAGACGAAAGGACCCACAGACCAGAAAACATAATGCCCCTCTACTATCGTAGATGGGGCATAAAAATATCAAGAATTCTAATTGTCATTTTACGGTTCTCAACAGTAGACGGATGTCTAATTTTACTGCTTTAAACTTTAAATATCTTATAGAACAAAGAAAACCGAATACAATCAACGGAGGTTCTCAAAGCCTTCCCAATAATGCAAAATTTCATTTTCAATTTTGAGTTAGTTCTGTAGAATTTGAGGCTTTTATGAAGTTTTGATATATTTGATTACATTTATAAAATAAGTCAACATTTAGAACTAGTTTCGAACATTCTAATAAAAGTTCACAACTGTCAAAGACCCTAACACAACATAATCTTAAAACAGTGGACTGATATCGCAAAGGAAGGTGTGCATGTGTAGACAAGAAAAAAAAAATTGTATATTATATTCATTACTGTTCAACGTATCTTTTAGGTTGGTCTTGATGGCTGATATCCCTATTTCTTTAACCGTAACCGTTCATTTTTACGTTAGACGGAGATATCTTAATGCAATCAATATGGATGTTACACTATAGTATAATGCATTGCCAATATCCAGTTTTCAGGTCTATAGTAAACAATAAGGTAGTTAGAATTTTTAAAAAAAAGGTCTTCACCAGTAAAACAATCCTCATTTAAATGTCGAGTTGTATTCCACGATTAAGCCATGACACAAACGAATTCACAGTTATGCAATGAAATTATAAAGTAACCTATTATATCAGCCAATACGGTAATAGGTAAATTTGGTATAAATTGACCGTGAAGAATTGTTACAATTTTCAGAAATCAGCAGAACATTTGGTAATTGAATAAGGTGAATATCATTCTCAAATCAGAGAAAGGGAAGATGTTGAAAAATAATATTGAAAACTGATTAAAGGATGCTATGCCATGCGTTATTTTCTAGGAAAAAAATGTTTAAATATATGTACACGATTTTGTAATCAATTAGATGATATATGATAATGTGGGATGAAGTTACTGAAATACACAGAACAAGGAAATACATGCCAGTAAATACATATCTGTAACATTAGCTCGATATTGTTAATTATCTGTACATGTATATCACCATTTGATATGATTACAGTTCAGCAGTAATTAAAGTTACATGTATACATGATGAGGGGTTTCCTACTCAAACATAGATTTACTAGCTATGAAACGAGGTTCCACAAATCATCTGTTTCAGTAAATGCCTTTTACCAAGTCAGAAATATGAGCCTTATGAGTCTTTTGTAGATAGACGAAACGCACGTCCGGTTCAAACACAAACTTTCAATCCTGGTAACTATGATGAGTTTACCTCCACTAATTTCGTTGGTTTATAACGTTTGGTTATGTCAATTTTTATGGACTTAATCTCTTGAAGTTAACATCAGAGTTCGATATTTGGTATACTCTGACATCAGCCTCGGACTTCATTGGCTAGAGGTATAGGAGGAGGGTTGAGATCTCATAAATATGTTTAACCCCGCCGCAGTTTTGCGCCTGTCCCAAGTCAGGGGTCTCTGGCCTTTGTTAGTCTTGTATTATTTCTATTTTAGTTTCGTGTGTACAATTTGGAAATTAGTATGGCGTTCATTATCACTGAACTAGTATATATTTGTTTAGGGGCCAGCTGAAGGACGCCTTCGGGTGCGGGAATTTCTCCTACATTGAGGACCTGTTGGTGACCTTCTGCTGTTGTTTTATTCTATAGTCGGATTGTTATCTCTTTGACCCATTCCCCATTTCCATTCTCAATTTTATTTATCTTTTATGTGTTTGTGTTCTCCTAAACACTGGCAATGATTTAATATATACTTGTATGTAATCATGGTTTGTTGTTATTTATGGCCACTGTAATCTCTGTTTATATTGCTTATGGAATTTTGAATGACTTCTTTATAACTTGTTGAAATTCACAAGTATAGTACAACATGTACAAGCTATCAATCATTGATAACAGTGAATTTCATGGATTCATAATTAAATTATGCAAAGGATTTTGGCTAGTATTTGTATTTGTTCCTCAACCATAAATGAAAAGCTGCTAATATTGTTTTTAGGGGTACAGTATTCCTGGCTCGTGGTAAAAGTTTTCACAGCCAAATCTATCAAGTTTGAGAAGATATACATCGGAAATATTTATTACGAATACAAATTATATCTTAGCATTTGTTTATTACATTTGTTTTCTTTACTTGTGAAAAGGCTAAGTAATATAATTCAGAAACCAAAAATAAAGGAATCTAAATATATATCTGTTATATCATTCTTTCACAAAACTTTTATTTTGCATATACGTTTATAATATGTCTTGTTTATTATCATATGGTGGGCATTTCCAGATATTATTTGAATGCTACGTTTTATTTATTTATGTATGACTGGTATCGATGCTACTATTTCCTCTAATTGTATATTCAGTATCACAGTATTACAGTCTTTGATAATTGCCCATTAATGCAAACCTCAATTCTTCTGCATGCGTTATGACAACACATTAATAATCTCTTTTGACCATGTGTATGCATATATTTTGAAAGGACACTACGTTTCGTCTAGGAATTTAGTATCGAAAGTGTCAAAGTCATATCATAGACAAATTGTAGACAGTACTGGAAGAGATAAGAAGATTCAAGGGTCGAGATTTATTATCATACGTTTAAAATTCCGGACTTAATTGCCTCGCGTATGGCTTTTTCAAAAAGGGCTCATAATAAAATATATAACTAATTATCTTGCTGCATTAAAGACCTGTTGGTGACCTTCTGCTGTTGTCTGCTCTATGGTCGGGTTGTTGTCTATTGACACATTCCACCTTCTGCTGTTGTCTGCTCTATGGTCGGGTTGTTGTCTATTGACACATTCCCCATTTCCATTCTCAATTTTATTTCATTATGAATTAACTCTACCACTGAGTAACCCAAGACAGTTGAGGCGTCAAAATAAAACTCGAGCATATTGAACGTTTTGATTATTTGGAGAGTTTAGACTCATCAACCTGCATACGAACGATTGATGGAGTTATATTCCGAAAGAAAATTGTGAACGTTCTATGAAACGTCATCAGACATGGTTGCCTTTTCCGGAATGTCAGAAAAGTCAAAATCGATAACACTTTAATTGAATTCTGATCGACAGAGAACTCAGAATAAAAAGTAACACCTGGATTTGAATACTCAAATTGATTCAATATTCATTAAATCAATAAAAGCTTTACTTTTAAATTCGCACTTAGACATAAATCCTCATTTAGTTCCTAAGTTGATATGTGCGCATGTATATGACAATTTGACAATCTTTTCTATAAAAACGGGTTAACGGGTGTTTAAATTTTAATATATTTATTAATATTTATGTTGTTAGTAAGATGAAAAGTACTTGGTTCAAATATAATCATTAAACAAGCAAACCCCTTGGGTATAATTACAATCATTCAGTCTATTTATTGTTTTTGTCCATCTCTTTTATCCCTGATTGTCAATTTCGAATTAATTTTTGACAACCACTCTGATATAAAAAAAAAGAAGATGTGGTATAATTGCCGTTGAGATAACTGTCCACAAGAGACCAAAATGACACAGACATTAACAACTATAGGTCACCCCTTACGGCCTTCAACAACGAGTAAAGCCCATACCGCATAGTCAGCTATAATAGGCCCTAAATGACAATGTAAAACAATTCAAAAGAGAAAACTAACGGCCTCATTTATATAAAAAAAATAAACGAAAAACAAATATGTAACACATAAACAAACGACAACCACTGAATTACAGGCTCCTGACTTGGGACAGGCACATACATAAATAATGTGGCGGGGTTAAACATGTTAGCGGGACCTAAACCCTCCCCCTAACCTGGGACAGTGGTATAACAGTACAACATAAGAACAAATTCAATTGTCGATGCATTAAAATTATCTATCAATCGTTGTTTTAAATACTTTCTGAAAATATTCAATGTACATCTTGTTACTATAACGATTCAAGCATCCAGTTTGTAAGTAGAATGAAATCCGAGCATTTTAAGCGGTACCCATCACTTTGATTAAAATAGATTTGGCTGGTTTGTTTTTCTTCAAATTTTGACAAAATATTGAATTATGACCTTTGATACTTCAAATGGAGATTTTTGAACGTGGCGTATTCTAGAAACATATTCCTCTTTCTGTCAAAAAAAGCGGTTAAGATATGATTTTTACTACACTTTTGTACGTCTAGACAATCTTTGCATTATCTAACATGTAAATTTCTCGAAAATGATATCTGATTCCAATGAATTTTTATATTGAAATGAATTTGAATTGAACAAATAGAGAAATGCACCATTAAAGTTGATTCTCGAATTTCACATACAAATGTGATTTTCTTTGCACACGGGGGAAAGTCATGAATTCGAACAAAATTATCTATATGTAGTGTTACGTCAATATTACAAAGTTTGTTAATACAAAATTAGAAGGTTATGAAGAACAATATTAATAAAATCAAAATCAGGAATAATCACAAAACTTGATTGTACGATTTCGTTGATTGGGTCTGTAGCCATATTATAAGCAGTAAACAGAATATGACATCACAGTTGTAATATATCATAATACAGGTATTTACTTTGATGCTTTGACAAAAAATCTTTCTAAACAACAGAGATAACAAAGGAATTCATCAAAGTTACCAGGCCTTTAACATGTTTAATGTAAGACACATGTTTCGACTAAATAAGGTTCATCAGTGACGATCGAACCAAAACAGTATAAAGCCAAATGAAATTCGATGAAGAACAGCATTTCTAAACCAAAAAAAAAGATTTAAAAGAAAAGTGAAATAAGGCTATGACAATGTGTATCCTGGGATAGAAAATCCTTAGAGTTTATTATAATTCAACATCACTTTTAAAGGGGAAATGAGCATTAAGACAATTGGAAGAATAAAAGTAGTACAGAATTGTACTTCATAATAGTATTTATTTGCTATTTAAAAACTTATTACTTACAATTAACAAACACTTTAATTACGTCAGTCTTTTATAGTATGTATAACTGGTAGAATGGGGGTGTCTGGTTCATACTGGATCACTCGACTTCACGTTTACTTTTTAGTCAATTCAGTACCGTTCATTGGCCATTCAGACAATTCAGTATATTGTTGATATTTACGGATAGAAATCGACCTTATGCAAGTGCTTGTATACTGGAATATCTATGATTGATTTTGAAACATATTGTTGATATTTACGGATAGAAATCGACCTTATGCAAGTGCTTGTATACTGGTATATCTATCATGTCTATAGGACTTTGATTGATTTTGAAACATTTTGTGGTTGATATTGGAGGGCCCTCATGGGGTTTTTGATTATGTGATTACTTGGCCGTTTTTTTAATGATTATTTGATTATTAAGCCAAATATTTCATGATTATTTGATTACCTAGGACTGTATTTTTAGTTTATGATTATTTGATTACTAAAGATAAGCAAATATTTAATGATTATGTGATTATATTGGCAAAAAAATGGTGATTATGTGATTACTAGGACCCCCCCCATGAGGGGCCTCATATTGGAACAATCAAATACAGACAAGAGTTAAATGTTGTAAGGGTCTTGTAACAGTTCAATTTTCAAACAGTATCAGGTTTCCCATTCGGAAGTTTTCAATCCGGAATAGGAAATCAGATGTATTGACTGAATTGCATACATCTGATTTGCATACGGTCTATTTTTATCAGACGCAGCTCTGCTGGTGGAGATCTATTTCCCCGAGGGTATCACCAGCCCAGTAGTCAGCACTTTTTGTGCTGACATGAATTATCATTGATATGGTTATATTTATAAATTAACTGTTTACAAAATTTAAAATTTTTGAAATACTAAGGCTTTTCTACCTCAGGCATAGATTACCTGAGCTGGATTTGGCAAAACTTTTAGGAATTTTGGTCTTTAACTTCGTACTTTATTTGGTCTTTTTAACATTTTTTGGATTCGAGCGTCACTGATGAGTCTTTTGTAGACGAAACGCGCGTCTGGTGTATATACAAAATTTAGTCCTGATATCTATGATGAGTTTATCTACTACAACAGATCTTCATTTCGCATATCTTCACCGGAATTTAGCACATGACTCTTAAATAATTGGTGCAATCATAAAAAAGGTTAAGCCAATCAAACAAATAGCACAAGATACATGTCTATAAATAATCAACACAAAAACGAAAGCTGAAAAACACCAAAACGTTTCATACGTTTGAAGCGTGTTTTATTTTTATTTACTTTCATTTTGATTGCTCGAAACCGAATATTTAGAAGCGAAGGATGTACAAAAATCCTAACTATTGAAAAGTTATATGATTAAAAAAAGGACATAAAAATGAATGCAAAAATATCATAAAAAGCTATGATCTAAGTATTATAGTAGTTTAAGGTTAAATATAAGAGTAATGGTATACATAGTATTCCGATAACGTTTGTAACAGAAGACCTATCAACCTTCAAGTCCCTGATTTCTTTAATAAAAACGTATCCTTAACATGCTTAAGATATCTATTCATTTCTATTAAGATCTATTTTAAAAGAAATTAAGAAGAAGCTTGTTTATATCGATTTTAACATTTTTAATGAAAAATAGTTTGCACTTTAGGATATTTTTGTTTCTCGTTGTGGTATATTGTCGAATAAGACAGTTGTTCATCATATAAACTTGGAATATAATCTGCTTGGCATAATAAAGAATAAGTTCACTTTAAATCAACATGACAACTCAGTTTTCACCTCGATTTAAAAAATCATTATATAATGTTCATCTAAATCCGTACCTGTTCTTTCATTTCTAGTAGCTTGATGCATAAACATTAATTAACACAAATCTCAACAGTAACACATGAGAAAAGCTAGAAGAAAGTAAACCATTAGGTCAAAAGGACCTACTCAGAAAAATAGATATTCTGAGAGCATATCGCAACATTTTTTTTGTAATCAAATCATTCTTACTACCGAAAATTTTGAATAGAATATATCTGTAGTACGTGGCTCTTACACATTTTTGGCTTATAAATTTTCGACTATGAGCTTTCTTAATGAAGGTAGATTACATGTTTGAAAAAAGACCTTTGTGTGTATGAAATTGTTTTCATTTTTACTAGACAATCATGGTAGTGAGTAGCTCCTCAATATGTATTCTCTATTTTATTTGGTACTAATCGGTATTAATTTCCAAGTGGAGTGATGGTTGCATGCAAACCCTGAGTGCAGGATGTGGGGTGTTTTATTCCAGACCGGGTCAAAGCTAAAACTTATAAATAATTAATAATTTTCCTCCCTAGAGTTTCATATTCATTTATGGAATGACTGTAATATTTTTTTCTGTCTATGAAGAAATAACAAAAAAATGTGCTGACGGGTTATTACGAGTGTGCACCACATTTTTATCTTATTTCAAACAAACTGACAAAATATTACAGTCATTTCTTATAATATAATTCTTAATTACATTTAAAACCCGAGTAACTCTTGAAAAAACGTTGATGACGTCACGGTCACATGACAAAATTGTGTCTATGTAGTGATTAACAAAACGACGTCAGCCAATCAAAAGACGCGTTGCATCCAACGTGAAATTATATCGCAATAGTGTTATATTTGTTTTTAATATACTGTTGACTTTGAACACAAATCCAACGATGCATGATTCCTTAATTCGTGTGTTCACAGATTGTCTTTCATGTCTGTCATTTTTTTGCAAATTGTTTTATAGGCGGTTAATTTTAAATTCTTACATTTGTCATTTGGGTTCTTTCATAGCTGACTATGCAGTATGGGTTTTACTCATTCTTGAAGGTCGTAAGATGACATATAGTTGTTAACTTCTATGTTAATAGTCATAAGTGTACAATTGTCTCATTGGCAACCATAACATCTCTTATCTTTTTCATAATAGCCAGTAGCAGCGAAAACAACTTAGTTTACATATACTGAATGAAGAAATAGTAGTTTATCGTTGTTAAAAAGTAATAAATCGATAGAAAGAAAACAAATCGGGTTACAAACTAAAACCGAGTGAAACACATAAACTATTATTAATAGGAAAACAAAGGAACATTAGGGACACTGAAGTGCAACAGAAACAGATGCCAACATACATAGAAACGAACTATTTGATCGCAACAGCCATATTACTAAATAAATATGTTTTAACTATTTAAAGAATCATATGGTTTGTCTTGATACATGTAATTTCTTTTTATTTGGTGATAATTTGTTTGATATAATTAACAGTGTATAAACATATCATTTAAAAATTTATTTTTATAATTACTTACATAATATCACGTGTAGTTGTAGTTTTCGTAATGTGTCACGTCCCAAAGGTTGCGAGTTTACATGTCCTTAAATGCTTGAATGATATTCTATTGAGTTCAATTGCCTTTGGGGATCGATTATAAATAATATAACCTTTTTAACTCTAATTATCATCAGAATAACCAGGAGAATAATTTTGTCCCGATGATCTTTTTGTATCGAACTTTAAATGGTAACCGTTGTTTTCTATGTGATTACTTTTATTATATAGGTCATGAGAAACACAATAGTAATCTTAAATGCGGTGCTGTGCATCATCTAGGTCAAGGTAAATCCAATGATATTTTTAAACGCGGTGTAGTGTATTGCTAGGGTAAGGTAAATCGAACGTTATTTCTAAACTTTGAAGAGTGTATTTTTTAACAGATAGGTTAATGGCGACTGAAATTCAGTTGTAAATGCGGTAGAAAGTACAAAAGAGGAACGAAAGATACCAGAGAGACAGTAAAACTCATAAGTTGAAAGTACACGCCATGGCTAAAATACAAAAGACAAACAAACAAACAATAGTATACAACATAGAAAACTAAAGAATAAACAACACGAACAAGTGGCGACAGGGTTATTTCTACTCAACTCTGATCAATGTCACGTTATACGTAAAATTTCTACAATACGATACATTAAAAAAGCAGTAAGTTTAGAAGTAATCTTTAATTTATTGATACATTTGACGTATGGTAACAAGATAACAAAACAAAACAAAAAAGCCAAATCACTTTGCGCATTTAAAAAACTGTCAACATTAATTCTACGTTACTTACTCTTTATCAACGTCATCTACATAGCTTGAAAGTATTGGGTCTGTTCGTTTACCAAAACCATGTCCCATGCGATCATGTACTCCGGCTAGAAATCCTCGTTTATGCCGACTAAGTGCAGGCGAACTGTCAACAATCACAATAGATACACTAATTAAGGCAAGCAGTCCACACAATCTCATGTCGAATTTTCTTTGTATGTATATCTGAAATAAAAAAAAGGAAGTTAAATTTTGAATATTCGACTCCGGGTGCGGGATTTTCTCGCTGTGTTAACGATACATTTGGTGGCAGGCATACGGTTGTTTTCTGCTCTTTGGTAATGTTGTAGTCTATTTGACGCATGCCCTATGTTAATTCTCAGTTTTATCATCTACATTATTGAAAATCGTAAATTTAGTCTGATACCTCGATATACAAGCGGTAAACTCGCAATTTAATGTTAAATAATAAAAGCAACGACATTCCCCCTTCCATTTTCAAACAAAAATAAATAAATAAAACACTTATTTTGATCTGCAAATGAAAAAAAAAACACCAAATGTTTCTCCTTACTCTGCATGGAATATATCTAATTGTCAATCATCAGTTAATCCTATCAAAGTAAACACACATCCATAAGTGTCATGAAAACAAGTTTCTGAATGAACTCAATATTAATCATACCCAACTATAACATTTCAACTCATTCTGGAAAATATACGATATTAATTCCCCCTAAGCCAGTACGTATCAGAAGATCAAAGCCAATATATAAGATTAAATAAAATATTAACTTTTTTATATGGATACATAACATATTTGATATACATAAATATATATCTAATTTTAAAGTTAACTATCAATCTATTCTATTATGTTTTTATAAATGTACGGTGAAGATTTTTAGTCACGAACTTGTTTTCAGTTTTAAATTGGTTTTTTTGGGGGGGTTTTATTTTGTCGTTGGTCAGTATGTTTTTGGTACATAACTTTCAAAATTCGCATTTATTTATTCCTTTACTTTGAAAGCTATTTAACGACACTTAGATACAGAAAGTTCTGTGTATATTCAATTTGTAATTCTGGTATTGGTCTTTTGGTCTTTGAAACAGCAACTGAATAAAATAAAATTATTACAAATACCTTGAAGCTTGAAAAATCACAATTAAATATATTTAAGTCTACGAAGCTTAAATAAAGGCAACAGTAGTATACCGCTGTTTTAAACTCATAAATCTATGGACAAAAAACAAAATCGGGGTAACAAACTAAAACTGAGGGAACCGCATTAAATATTAGAGGAGAACAACGACACAACATTAAAATGTAACACACACAGCAACGGACTAAGCATTAGACAACATCCGATGAGAATAACCAATATAACATCAAAACCAAATACATGAATTTGGGATAGAAAAGTTCCGTGACACGTCTTATAGTAATGTGAATTCACACTCAAAAATCGGAGAAAACAAACGACACAACGGAAACACAACGTAAAAATGTTACACACACAGAAACGAACTATGACATAACAATGGCCATTTTCCTGACTTGGTACAGGACAGTTTTAAAGAAAAAAATGGTGGGTTGAACCTGGTTTTGTGGCATGTCAAACCTCGCACTTTGATGGCATTGTTAAATATAACATTAAATTGACAACATAATAATACAGGACTACAATACAAATAAATAGCAGAACGTAATAGGCATAGAAACACATGAATAATAGATAACAAAAGGCATCAGGTTTAAAATTCATTACGTCAAAAACGCGCCTCGTCCAAACAAGACTTACCAGTGACGCCCAGGTATAAAAGTTCGAAAGTCAAAAAAAGGGGGACAAAGTTGTACAGCTCTGAGGATCAAAAGTTGAAAAAGGTTGTGCCAAATACGGCTAGGGTTTTTTGCTTGTGATAAGAACATCCTTATTATATAGAACAATTTATGCTGTTGCAAACAGTAAATTTTATCAAATGAATATAAAAGATTTACATGATCAAACTGACGTTAACTAATTACAGAAAACAAAACCATAATACATAATGCATTGAAGACCAAAATAGATACACCCGACTCAGTGACAAACCAGGCCTGAACGCAAAAAGTCATAACCATGACGTCACATACGAAGTGTTGAAAATCACATAAGTTCACATCGGCAGATTCCGTAACAACGACAGGGGCAGCGGATTCGCCCGATGTTTGCCGATTGCACATAAATTATAACTGAATATTTACCAAACATTTACTTTTATACCATCAGGGTAAATTATTAATATTGTGGCAAATTTTTCATTACATTATGTCAATAAGTATTATAACTGGTCGTACAGAACAAAACCATAAAAAATTTGCAAATTAAAAGCAAACAATTCTCACCGTGTGACTCAGTCATAGTTTTCACTCCCAAGTTATTTAACATTAATTTTAATTGGTGGGAAAACAACGATTATCCATATTATCTATAATTATATTATTATTATCTCATACCGTATCTTTCAAGGTGAAATGTGGGTGTAAAAACACTTGTTTTCTCTAATGTAGGTGTTAAGAGTAGAGGTGCTCTATTAGCCAAAAGTATAGCATAATTACATGTACTTTAACCCGAATAATTCAGTCACTCTCCGTCATTGACTCTCCCTCTTGAAACGTTAATGTAGTCATCGTAGTGCAGTTGAATGTAATGATTTAATTATTTGGGTGTCATGTACTTTTGATTGTGGTTACTTTTCATACTTGGGAGAAAAATATTTCTGCAGAGTTTTTTCATGTTGTTTATTCTATATTATTTAACATTTTCAATTTTAAGTTAAGGGGGTAGACCTTGGTTCAGGGAGATAACTCTTTAAATCAGTTAAGCGTTTGTAAAAGTCAAGTTCATCGATGTATTTTAAGCATTTACCTGAAACAGATTGAAAATAATCTATGTAACCTAGAAGCTTAGAATATATTCTTAAAACATGGTTGACACAAACGTACTGATGATTTTAAGAGTTACTTTCCTTAACCTAGGTCTACCTCCTTAAGGGTTAAATAGCCAGGACATATATATGTGATTGACAATTAACGGTAAACACAGTGACTTTTTTAATGATTTGAGTTATCTGTAATTATGTTTTCACAATCATTTTTTAGAGTCCTATTTAAAGAATGAACAATTATTTTAAGAGTGGCTATACAGATTTTGTTTTTAATATAGAATCGCATGTTTTGTGTATATCTTTTTTCATTTTAAATCTTGCAACAGTATCGAAAGTAAGTAATATCTTTTTTTGTCCTTTTGATTTTAAGAAAACCCTTTCTCTCCATTACGTTTAAACAGCTTATCCTTGCTTTTAACTGTTACACTACGGTCACTGTTAAGGGTTATAAATATTGAGAGCTCACAAACATATTTAGGCACACAACATTCTGTATGTTCTTGTCCTAAGTCAGTATCCTGTAAATCAGTGATTGTCGCTTGTTACTGTGTGTCGCTTTTACGTTAAGCTTGGTTATTTGTTATTGGTTTAAGATGTCAGACCACCAATTACCCCCTGTACTCCAATTAAGAAAGAAGGCCTACGCGGACAAAAAATAGTGCATTTGATGTCATTGTTTACTTAAACTAACCAACAAATTTGCAGAAATGAAGCTTTTGGTAAAAGAGAGATATATCTAGACCATTTTGAGCCAAAATTCACTTGTCTATGAGTTTGCATTAAACATTCAGAATTAATGCGCTACATAGTACACTAATTTAAGATTTCTAGAAAATTAGGAGTTATTTTGGTAGTACCTGTTCTTTCAAGATCAGAAATTTCTTATAAGACTTTTAACAATGGTTGAAAATTGGCATGTTGAAAGGCAATACATGTACAATTCAGGATATACCTGGTTTCCTTGAAGTTAAACTAAAGGTAAAATATTAAGAAAGCTGTGAAAATTGCAAAATTTGGTTGAACAGATAGGGGTTTTTAATTGGTGGTCTGACACCTCAAGGTCATACGGATTCCTATAGTTGGTTGAATCCGCAACTTTCGGATTCTGTTTGATAGTTGACTCATTGGCAATTAATATTGAAATTATAAATATAACTATGCATTTCAAACAATAAAGATTTGTTGTAAGTTTTTATTTACAAATATGCATTTCAGAGCGTCTTCGTCTGTGTTTTCTTCACGATTAAAGCTACTTTCTCTATTTTTATATTTCTCTCATATATTGTGTAGTATCATTATTTGTACTATTGTATAATATTCGTTACTCTACAAACTCGTCCTTACCCTGATGTAAGTTTGACATTTACCTTAGTCCGAGAAGTTTAATTAAAATCAAAATTATAGATCTGTTATTTATTTCAGTTGCTTATCTTAGCACTTTATTATAGAATATGGGGCTATAATGATAAATATCTGTAAGAGAAATTCAGCGAATTTATTTTCATAATTCATATAAAAAAAGAGATAGAATAAAACATAAACATAAAAAATACATAAAAAACATGTGTTTGATAAGAAATAAAAACAAAAATATTAATAAGTCATATAAATCTTGAACTAAAGGTTACATGAAATAGATCACATTGACATTTAAAAAATATGAAATAGCTGAACAAAATAAATTTTTTTATCTAATACAATAACGGGGAGAATGATTATAAAACAGATGAAACAAAATAACACAGAGAGGGCATAGACAAAACAAGATACCCCCATACAGATCCTATAAACAAACTAAAGACGGAGCAACGAGAATCCCACAAAAAGTGGTGCTCCTGAATGAGAACGATAGGCATATGTTAGTGTGCGTATACCTGGTATAGGGAAGTTTATAAACTGCCATCTCACACAAATTAAACGAGACAGATAAACAGATTGTGTGTTATTTTTTCCTATAATTCAACATGTTCAAATAACGTGTTAATTTTAACAATATGCTGTCAATGGGGAAATCAATATAAATAGAGATTTGTGAGGACATGCGAGCGTCATGTGAATAGCAGAACATTTTACAAATTGAGGGGTAAATGACTAATTCGATGAAATTCCCTCCACTTAGCAAAATATGCCTTCAATGAATGATTTAATTGGAAAAAATTGCTTTCAATGGTGTAAAACAAGTTAGTGTTATCTAACTATTACTTATTGCTAAACGATGGTGACTGCATAGTGGTGTACTACTGAAAAATGCACTTTAACAATTATGTTCAACGTTTTTAAATGTCTTCTTAATTTTTTTATTCATCCCCGTTTAAAAAAAAAAATCTTAAATAGTTTAAATCATGCTTTCCTTTTAACTGATACGGACTAGCTTTAAAATTTCGATCAGATTTATCTATCGAAAAATCAACATTTTCACCTTTCAGTGAAATATGCAATTTTGTGATTAAAATTTAAATTTTTAATTACGGTTATTTGATCCGCTATTTTTTATTTAATAGATATTCGATATCAATTAAATAAATTATACAATGTAAACGTGAAGTTTGATCACAATTCTTTCATTTAAGGGGGAAATGCAATTCCACGAATCAAATGTATGTGTCCGTGTAGGATGACATGACGTCGTGCGTGAAATAACTATCTGTTGCACGTGCAAAATTACGTTGGCCTCATACAAATACGGGTTCATAATTATTTCTTATACAATAGCCTGTTCTCATTTTAAAAAAATAGTACGCATTTAACTTGTCACTGGACGTTGAATAAATCCATCATCATCATCTTTCATTTTGAGTCTGCGTGTAAGACATGCCCAAGAGAATTTCATCTAAAGTATAAATGTAAAGAGGCAATAACATTAAGAAACATTCGCATTGTTTGACGAACTTGGATACTGACAGCCTCGTTTTCAATTTTATCATTATGTCCCAGATAATAACATGAGTGTCATTAAACGAAATACTTTAACTACTAAAATTTAGGGATACAAAGAAACTAAAACACATTACTCTGATTCTTTATTCTTTAATGACTGTGAGTTTGAAGAGCAAACAAATCGGTCTAAATGGGGCTTATAGAATAGAAAATAATGGACAAAACTAGCAGAATAGAACACCTTTCTCCCTGAAAAAATAGAAATAAAATCAGGGCAAACAAAACACAGAATAGAGAATAAAGAAGTATTAAAGTATACAATAGAGTAAACAATCATCGGACCACGAAAGATCTCCTAACAATACCCTCTTTAAGAGCACAAAAAGCAAACCAACAAATGATAAATTAAGGGATAACAAAAATCCGATAAAACACGGAACAATACAAAATAACCTTTAGGTTTACCCAATGTACGAACTAAATGAGTTGTTTTTATTACATTTTAACGTGCCTAAGGATTTTCCGGAGTGTACCGGAGATTTACTTGTACTACAATCATGGCGGTGTTAATTCTACCACAAATGGTACGGCAATGGAATGAAGGTAAAGGAAGAAAGAAAGGATTTAGCTTTTCTAGTGAAATCTTTGTGTTTATTATAATCATGGCGGCGATCTACCATAATTGTAACGACAACGGAGTAAAGTTAAAGTAAGGGAGAAACTATAGTGTAAAGCATGATTGATAATCTAAAATAAAAAAGTTATGGTTTTGTATTTGCCTGTGTTAAACAGATTGATTGTATTGTTGCTTAACGTCCAGTGGCAAATATTTCCTGCACGATCAAGACGACCCCTTGTAAACACTACATAATATCTACATCACTTTCAAACATCTTAAAACGTCATTTCAATTGTGGGTTAAACATAGAAGATAAATTCCTCCTACTGACTGGATTTTTTTATATATTTTAGGATTTTTAGTCAATTAGGTTTAAAAAGTTCAACACAAAATTACGTACAATTTTTAAAGTACCTACACTTTATTCAATGGGTTTCTCCTATATACTAATTAATTCAACATCAAGTTATTTATTTATACTGCATGTCATCAACACAATGATCAACGGCCTTAATCAGAGAAACATGAAAAGAAAAATTTGAATGACGTTAATAGTGCCGTCATATTCAGATGAATAAAATGCAGATTTAACAAAATATAAAAAAAAAAATAAAGAAAGTTAACGTTAAATTAGTGGTTTAATGACAATAGCTATAACATTTCTTCTGATAAAAATCTCATTAAATTTACAACGCAAGAACTAAATACTTTGGTATACCAATTATTCATTTCATTGTGTTATAATTATTTACTACAATTTGAGGAAACACATGAACTTCATGATACATAAACTTCATCTTTCAATTAAATTCTGCATACAGGTTATTACAGAAAATTTAGTCTTAGATGCATGAATTTATTTTATAAGTTGTTAGTGGCTTTAAACTAGCTGTCAGATATTTTGAAAACAAAGTCATATACTTTTGAAGTGGGCCGATTTTGACCCTTTTTGTCACTACTCATTTGCCAGGCAGGCCAGCGTGTCCGTGTTTATATAGCACGGAATTAAACAGAGGACGTCTTCTTGAAATTGAGTTATCAAGTAACTATTACAGAAACAAAATAAAAAAAAAGAAGTTTGAAACCAATTCGTTGTATTTTCCCTTTATCGAACATTTCATTCACAAACGTAAAAAAAAAGAAATTAGGCACACCAATCAAAAAAGAAATAGGGGACTCTTATTTTGAATATCCTTTAGATGTAAGAAGACGTGGCATGAGCGCCAATCAGACAACTCCCAGTCTTAGTCATTATTTATCAAAGTATGGTCTTTAACACAGATCCTTCAATTGGCTCACATCGTACAGCAAGCTATAAAGGGCCCAAAAAATGTCTTTTGTCAAACCATTCAAACGGGAAATCCAACCGTCTAATATATATAAAAAACGAGAATCACTTCTGAACCACAACAACAAACGACAAGTACTGAACATCATTTTCCTGACTTAGGACAGGTGCAACCAAATACACGTTTGCTATCGTAGTTTGCTCATCTTTCAATAAAAAAAATGTAGCT
Source organism: Mytilus galloprovincialis (assembly GCA_037788925.1). Taxonomy (NCBI): domain Eukaryota; kingdom Metazoa; phylum Mollusca; class Bivalvia; order Mytilida; family Mytilidae; genus Mytilus; species Mytilus galloprovincialis. The sequence continues at coordinate 33,910,370 of CM075343.1, read as the reverse complement.
CGATCCTTTACATTATACTAATATGAATTCCTCTTGATCACAAAAAATCATGCATGTTATTCATATAAATTTTTCAATAGACTTGTCTACAGTATCAAATTTTCTATGAATCAATTCAACTGTTCCAACAACAAGGTCAAACATAATCAAACAAAAAAGTACCAAGAGAGCTCAATAATTCAAAATGAATAATAAAAGAGAATTTCTATTGGCCGTGAAAGCTTGTGACTGTTAGCACTAGTAACATAACACCAAGTACTAATATGCTTTTAAAGTGCATACAAATATCAGAGCATAAGTTTGACGGAAGGCAAACGTCTAAAGTTACAAAATTCACAAGAGAATTGTTCTATATTTATTGATAAAGCATCTAACTATTTACAACATAATTAAATAAAATTCATTCAATGCATTCCATATGAATAATGCAATTTTACTGTTGCAAGTACATTTACCCATCCAATGTTGCACATATTTGCACTGCAATGTTCAAACGGTTTTTGCTATAACTCTCTTATTAGATGACAGATTATATTACTCACTGCTGTAGATTTAATCTTTGTTGTTTGTCTATGCGTCTGATTTTGTTTTTTCATGCGCGTGTTTCGTTACCTGAACTTCCTTTCGAGTATTGCGCTGTTGATTTGTATTCCAATGCAGGTTTTACTCATTGTATGATTAAAAAAGTGATAGGGGGTCTATTAAAAGACTTCTTTATTACATTGTAACTTACAATTTTGTATTACTTGTTAAACTTATAATTTGTTATGTTTTTATTTTAAATTGTCAGCATAGCTTTAGAAACTATTTCTCAATTCCTAGAACAATTCGTACTTATAGGAAGTGCTAGAATTTTCCGTTTTTAAGTACAAATGCTTACTTACAACATTCGGCGAAATTCAGACCCGAGCTTTCCTTTTTTGGCAAGCCACAGGATTATGTGCCTATCACAAACTAAAGACCTAGTCTTTTTAGTTAACTTAAAAAAGCTATTCGTTTTTTCAATAGTTTGGTTTCAATGGCTAATCTTCGATTATTTCTGATAAATCCTATGCATCCTAGATACAAATGTAGTTATTATAGCTTGGCATAGCATAAACAATAATGCAGTTTGTACCCATATAGACTGTTGATATTTTTTTTTGCAAAAACGTCCTCCAAACGTAACAAATATGTTCTCAACAAAAATATCTAGCATTCTGAAGATGCCAGTTTCATAGAAATATTTGTTGAATAGAACATTTAAAAATGAGCGTTTGAAATTCAATAAATTGCTTGATTATACTTTAATTCCTTTTTTATCGAATATTATAAGTACAAATCAGCATGCTTTTGGGTGGAATTAATTCAATTTGAAAATTTCTAGCAAATTTATCAAATTGTTGAAAAATTGAACACGCAAACTAATTAGGTTTTAGAAAAAACATATTAAATCGTCATAAAGTATCTTGTATGTAGTCTCAATTACAATGGTAGAACCTTTAGTGACTGTATGAAAACAAATTAGATTCCGTTAAGGAGTGGAATTTGCAAAATTGTTGACAATATTAATTTTCCAAATAAAAGTTCTAGAACAGAACTGTTCGAATAGATTTAAGACTCTTCTGTAATCTGTTTACCCTTCCTGGATCATCCCGTATTTTGTTTTTTAGGGGGTTATTTTTGTAAGATACTATAAATTCGCCATTTCTCATTTGGACGTGTTGTAGTCATCTTGGAGTTTACTACGACTGGTATTTTTTGGTCCCTACTTGGTATCTGCTGCATTTTTGTTTGCGCGGGAAAACTGTAACCTAACTGTTATTATAGTTATTTGAGCTATAATTAAAATTGGCAATACGAAGCAATAATTTAATCTGCTTATAAAGTTCAATGGAGTTATTTGTGCATGTACCATGTATCCAAATTATGAGCCTACAGTGCAGAGTTTGTCGTCGGTTGCTGTCTGTTATATTTGTTTTACGTTAAGATGGTTTTGTTATAAATCTGTTTGTTTGGTTTCTTGTCGTTTGAATTTTTCCGATTTTGTCAAGTCGGAACCTTTTATGGCTTACTATCGTGTATTTGTTTTGCTTCTTGTTGAGGGAAATATTATGACCATATTTATAGAAAAGAAGATGTAGTACGATTGCCAATGATAACACAAGAAACAAAATTACACGTAAATTGACAGCTTTAGATCACTATACGGCTATTAACAAAGAACAAAGCCCATACCACATAGTCAGCTATAAAAGGTCCCGAAATCACAAATGTAAAACAGTTCAAAGAGAAAACGACCAGCCTAATTAATGTACAAAAAAGAAACGAACAAAAAATATGTTACACAGCAACAAACGACAACCACTGAATTACCGGCTCCTGACTTCGGAAAATAGTTACTTAAATCCATATTATTCGTACTCTGGTACATAGAAGATTGTCGTAAGTCATTGAAAACAAAAAGAACAATTGCCTATTAATTGTAATATCAAAGTTAGTTACTAAGTTAAAGTTCATAATGATAGAATGTTTGTAAGGACACCAATGAAAGTTAATTATTAACGTTAATTTCCTTCAGGTTAATAAGATAATGTGCATCTATTGCACTAAGGGACACTTTAACAGATTAGGAATACACTTTTGTTTGATTAAATGATATATAATGTATAGTCATCATAGGTGATATAATTAACGAGTTAGTGGATAAATCACGAGATCGATTAGCTTCCGAATGAACATTATATTAAACAAGAACGTGTCGACCTGCTCTGTCGGTGGCTTGGCTTTACTACCGGCCGAGAGGACATTATATCAAATAAGAACGTGTCGACCTGCTCTGTCGGTGACTTGGCTTTACTACCGGCCGAGAGGACATTATATCAAATAAGAACGTGTCGATCTGCATGTCGGTTGACTTGGCTTCACTTCCGATCGGGTGAACATTCTATCAACTAAGAACGTGTTGACCTGCCCTGTCGGCGTACTTGGCATGACTATCAGCACTAAGCGTTACGCCATTTAAATTCAAGAGTTATTAATTTACAAGTCGTATGTTTTTCAATGATATACTACTATCTTGGTTTATTGTTTTGAGGTTCTTGTGGTGTAATGTCTTAAGATTTCCGACATTTCTTTTAAATCGTAATAGAGTCACACCGGTACACCTCTAGTCTCGATGTCTTTCAATGTTACTGGTGTTAATCGATTGTTGCTTGAATAACGTCCAGTGGACAATATTTCATATATGTTATATATATAGAATATTTTTTCAAAAATTCAAGAGGCTGGTCCTGTAATATAGACCGTCACGGATGAACGTCGATTCAAGTTGGACAGATATTGTAAAATGAGGGTATATTGGATATAAACACAATTATTGTGTTAAAAAAGGCCACAAACGGACCCCATAAATAGTTGTTGTACAGTTTCTTAACGTTCATAACGTGCAAAGAGAGCATTACTCTCTTTACACAAGGCATATGATTGAAGGTTCACATTTTGACCGGAAGTGGATGCGAATTTGTACAGCGACCCCCTTCTCCCTTAAAAAAAGAAGATGATTAAGATATTTTATGTTATCTATTTTTGGTATACATGATGTATTAATGTTTTTCGTTATTTCGAGAATTGGATGTTCACAGATATATTTCTGTTCTATTTTTAACTTTTATAAACATTAGACAATTGCATACTAGACAATTTTGATCTGAGCGTCACTGATGAGTCTTATGTAGACGCAACGTGCGTCTGACGTATTAAAATATAATCCTGGTACCTTTGATAACTATTGTGTACTTTTAAAAACTGTGTGCAGCCTTTAGATTACCTGTTCAAAATACAATGCTAACAATTGATACCTGTACCAAATCAGGAATATGACAGTTGTTATCGGTTCGTTTGGTGTGTTAGAGCTTTAGATTTTGCCAATTGATAAGGGATTTTCCGTTTTGATATTTTCTCGGAGTAAAGTATTTTTGTGATTTAACTTTTTGATATAAAAACACATTTGCAAATACCATTAGGCTATTAAAATGAATTTAGAGTTGTCATTATGTCTTAGGCCTACAAAATTTCATGACGAAAAATCTAAAACGTCGTATAGAATGCTACCTTATGCAATAAACATCAATGTATCTGTTAACCTATTTCGAGTTGAAAAAAGTCTCTATGCAAATCTATAACTGCTTAAAAAATTAACTAAATTTGTAATAAAAGTGCAAATGGTAAAACTATACTTAACGTACGGAAACTAAGCTTAAATCTATATCTAATTGAGAACTGTATGTTGTTTATATCGTTAATGGCCGATAAACGAAGAGTCAAATGTATTAAGGATACTATTTTGCGGAATCGCATTTCCTTAATCATTAAATTACTAGAAAGTAGTTCTGGTTACAAGTTATATATATGTGTAAAGAGCATTCATAGATACGATCTCGTTTGGAGACAAATTTATTATTTGTCAGAAATTTAGTATTGTTTCTACACTGATCCCCAGAAACAATATCCATTGTTCATTTAACAAGAACAAGTGAAAAGTTGGTATTGACCGATATAAGCTTGAAAACTAGCACCAGTAGATACAAAACTGAAATTTGTCTGTAGTCTTCTAATCTGTAATTTTTACCGATTGTGTCCTATCTTCCATTGTCACCTTTTGGTATAGCGTGTACAATATGCATAAATACGCTTATCATATCGACACACCTGGCCTTAGAGTCATTAACATTTGGAGTGCGACTTTTTTCACATATGCAGACTCAGACATAAAAAAAATAATTGAATTGTTTTTTAGAGCTCAAAATTTGAGTACTGAGTAAGTTTTAGAATCGTAAGCCGCTACATGTATATCGCTTCTTTTTGCGTCTATGCGATTTCCTCAGATTGTTTGGGTTTTTTTCCCCTCAACTTGTCTTCTTGGGAGATTCGTGATATTTGTACATCAATAAACTAATTTTGTCTTAATTTACAACGGGAATCTACTTTTACTTGATTATGCATTAAAAAGTAAAAAGAATCTGTCAAAAATCGCCATATCGCAAATAAGCAATTTGAAACACTGACTAAAAAATTAACTACAGAATGACAATCATTGTATTGTCGACAATATTCGATTCATAAATCGCTCATTGAAATTGTTTGCAACATTGTTATTACTGTACTTATGACATCTTTTATCAGCATGTGTCATCATATTTGCCAAATGTAAACTGAAGGCCTATAATAATTACTCAACAAAATGAGTGAATGGTATGGTCTGGTACCAACTTGTAAAGTACTTAAGGATTTTGTTATTTAAAAATATTTGAAGGTGAATACACCAGGTTATGCTTACGCGTTGTGTTATTCAGGGGACTATCGATCTAAATGATAAGCCAGGTGGGTAATGTTCAACAATCAAGCCGTATTCACTAAATCAAAAAACAAAACAACAAAGAAAACTAAAGAATTGACCAAATACGGAAGTAGCTAAACATCGGATACAAACTTAAATGTGACGTATTTCCGAAATGATAAATAACAGGTTTGACTTTTAGACATTATCAAGAATTCGATTCAATAAAAGTAGCATGACGAAAAACGCTTAATCATAATTAAGGGATTAAGGCAACACAAATGATTGTGGTACGTATTATAAGTACCATTGATGGATGAAACTTGTCATACATATTTTGTGTCGCATTTGATATGATAATTCGAAGTTGTTTAATTCTTTTTAATATCAAATTCAAAAAGAATTACAAATACATTAGGTGAAAAAGGATTACTTACAAAACAAACTGTTCTTTATAAAGTTCGATATCAGTTTAAAACTATTATCAGCTTAAACAGTGATCGAATTCTAAGTCTAGGAACTTGTTTAGTTTAACAACAAAAACTCTTGAACACTTTTTTTTTTTTATTTAAACGCATATAACGCTTTATAAATAAATTGCGCTTAAGGGTTGTTGTTTCTTCTTCTATATTTGCTTTCATCAGAAACGCTAAAACCCGAACATTCATATAATAAGGATGTTTCAATGTACCGAAACGTTAAGATCATCATGACCAATAAGGGACATACAAAAATAGCTAAGAATAAAATAAATCAAAATTAATAACATTTTCAGGTCATTTAGAGATTTAAAAGCGCTTCTCTTGATTTACCTTTATCGGGAAAAGTCTTACAGAAAACTTTCGAAAGCATGAGATATATAAAAACGTAGAACATTTGAGAACTTTATAACTAAAAGGAGTAGCCAAGTAAAATAAATTAGTGAGATTCTCAAGAACTAATCTGCTAGAATCAATTTAAGAATATATAAAAATTATCTTGCCGCGAGTAATTGTGAGTATGAATAGATAACAAATATCAAAATAGACTTACCACGAGTAAATGTGAGTATGAATATATGTGTAAATCTCAATCTGTAGTTTGTAGTTCTGGGCAACGTTGTCTCAATTATACAATAAATTAAATTGTAATGTAAACTATCACTTTAAACACAATGTAAATGATTCAGTGTTAAATTTCATTGTCGTAAAATTTCATTTTCATACACATTTTGAAAATTAATTATTTAAATAACTTAATTGCTAACTCTCCACGTGGTATCCCGGTAAAACTTTTATGTATGAATGTTAAATAAATGTTTGCAAAAATACTTTTAACTCTTTTTCCAAATCAATATTTCTAAACAAAAGTTTCTACGCTTTTTCTGTGTTGTAGTGCGTTCGCAGAAACTGTTTAAGATACTATTGGTTGAATGTTTCGCGTTTTTTTTATTGATTCGGGTAGGAGTGGCTGTAGTAAAATTATAACAATTTAATACAGTGTAATATAGCCTGCCTTCTAGATATTTGAGGACAATTATATCTGATAGAATATTTATGTATATTGATATAATATAATACGAGTTTTTATTCATTGACAAAGATATTTTGGAAAAAGAAAATTTAGATAGCATGTTTTATCTAAAGTAGTATAGACTGATCGAAAATTTAAATGTGTATCTATTAAAGGTTTTTAATTAATGTTTTTATTTTAATTTTTATTAATTATTTTCAAACAACATAGTTTTATGATGTTTGCATAATTTATTTACTTCTATAGTTCTTTTTTAATTTTCTTCTCTTTCATTTTGAGATGAAACCATATGCATTGATAAAATTTTTAATTTTAAAGGTTAAAGTTCGGTTCTACTCATAATGATTTAGCGAAAAGTATAAAATTACGCCCGCTCATTGAATAAGAACCAACCAAAGAATTCAGTCGTAAAGTGGGGGTAATTGCGTTAACACAATCCAACGAGTACACAAGAATTAGATACGTTTTTATCTAGATTCAATCCCAATAATAGTTAGCGTAGGTTAAAAGTGATAAAAAAAAAGAAATGTTGATCAAGAACACATTTTTTCTCTCTCGAAAACTACATTAACTTTAAAATTGTCAATGATTTAATAATGACTTATTTATATGTCAATGACGTCTTTAAATGAGAGATAAGCATTGATACTTTTTTTCCGAAAAATTCAACTGGTTTAAAAAAAAATTGCCAGAGTATAAATTTCATATAAGAAAGAACCACTCACCAAGATAACAACCCAAAGAAAAAAAAAAAAAGAAAACGATTTTAAATATTCAATGTCGTGATAGAATTCGTCAAGGTTATAAACACCACCTTAAATTCAATCAATAAATATCTGATGTAAAAGAGAGGCGAAAAATACCAAAGGGACATTCAAAGTTATAAGTCTTAACAAGTGATAACTCAAAGACAGATCCATTCATTGGATCACCGGTGAGGGTGATACACGGCCGAACAAAAACCTATCATATTCATGATTACTCTTAATATCAACTATACACTAATGTTAAATTTGTACTTCCTTCGCCGGGATTCGAACTTATTTTATTGAGATATCGAAACAACACCGCCTGAACTGTGTCTATCATTCTAGACCACTCGACTACATGTACGTATCTATTTGGACTGAGTAGTTTAGAGCGATGGACACAATGCAGGCGGCGTTGTCCCGATATCCCAATAGCAGTAGTTCGAATCCTATTTCTGAAAATTGACGTAAAAAGGGATTAAAGTTACATTTATAAATTAATACTTTTTATACCATTCGGACCAAAGCAATAGTTATAAAGGGTTTAAGAAAAAACTTTTATTATTAATTTCGTGCTTCCGAAGCTCTTTTCTGGATTGAACTTAGATTACCCCCGGTCTTTGGTGGGGTTTGTGATTACTTTTCTATGTTGTGTTTTCTTCTTACTTTAATGTGTCGTTTACTTTTTGCCAAACGAAGAGCTACACAATTTAAAGGGACACTCGAATACTTAAAGTGATAATTGCATGTGCCTATGATTACCAAACTCCCCGGCAGTTCCAGTTCCGATCCGCATACGGGCCCGAATACTACTCTACACTAATTGATGGAGTAAAGGAAAACAGTTCCGGAACGGAAACGATCACTGTCCGGAGTTTGTATGATTACAATACATAGGTCGACAACAGTTTTTCTATCCTTTCTCTATCTGGTTTATTTATTGTTGATTTAATTGTAAATATGTAATGGTAGTTACCCTTCAAATGTTAAACATCAAAATACTAACTGTCATGGAATGTTTGAGTTTGTACATAAACCGAGGAAATATTATCAATCAACGTTTCACTGAAATTTTGATTTTAGCACAGTTTGGTACTCAACCAAACGGTTGTGACAGTAATTGATTTGTGTCATAGAAAATTAAAATTGATTAATATTGTAATTACAGAAATGCATTAACATATTGAGCCGCCGACGGATTGTCATGTCAGTTTCAACATTCTGTAATTTCAACAACTTCCGGTACCGATAATAATGGCGATACAAGCGAATTTTGTTTGATTTTTTTTTGAATGAGTGGAATTTACTTTAATCAACCACTTTCTAATTCAATACTACATTTTGGAATAGGTTTTATACACTGAAGGACAAGTATTTATCGGATTTAATAAGCCTCAGTAAATATTTGCATTGCAATAAATGAATAGTGTGGCATTTTAACAAAAATCCAATGGCAGAAATTGACAAGTTCCACCTTAGTAATTTCAAGTGTCAAAATTTCTAGTTTTTTATTTGGTTTAATTATTTATAGTAAGCGATGAACAAAAACTTGCAGTTTGTTTACATAATTGCTTTCAAACAGGATCAAATGAAGCAGATCGAAATAAATTATTTCAGTTCTATCACCTGCCAATCACCTGTAAATCACGGAATGTACTTTATGTTGGTTGAATTGTGCAAAAAGTGCAAAAGTTTTTAAATGCAGTTTCTCGTATTATATCAAATTATATAATTAAATAAAACAATTCTGCGTTGTTTGTTGTTGTCCATTCGTTTGACATGTTTGAGCTTTTAATTTTACCATTTGATTAGGGACTTTCCGTTTTGAATTTTCCACTGAGTTCAGTACTTTTGTAATCTTACTCTTTGATAGCATGTTTAAAAGGTAACACCCAACTGCTTTTCAATCAAAAGTTTCAAGTGTTTAGTATAGCTTGAAAAAAAAAATTAAATCTTGTGAGAGACCAATCTGAAACTGTTAGCTAAATTGATTAGGAAAACAGTTTTGAGAAAAACAGTTCCAGTTTAACGTATATATGTACCAGAATATTACTTAACATCTTATACCATATACCCACTTTCAACATGGAATGTTAATGTTTACGTAAAACCATCTTAATGAATGTTAAAATCAGATACAACACCTTACTAATTTTCCGTTTTTGTACATAAAGTACGAGATCGAAGAGCATTGAGGACCAAACATTCCTAAAAGTGTTGTCCAATACAGCTAAGGTAATAAGATAACCCTCGTTTTGGTGAGTTTTAAAATCTAAATTTCATAGCAAATAAATCTTTCAAAGATATTGTTTTTTATTGTGTTTTTATAGTAAAACTTCATCCTGGTGTTTTAACGATTGCAATTAAAATGTGTGAATATTGAGATATGAATACAATTAAATAAAAAAGTTATATAAAACGAAACTTATGATTGTGCAAATATTAATATTGTAACAAGACATATGAGTAATGAGAAAAATACAAAATCGAAATACAAAGGACATTGATTTTTTTACAGCTTCATAATTTTATGGTTGGTTTTATGCATTATCTAATAAATTGTCAGCGCAATAGTTTGCAAGATTAATATAAGTTAATATTTACATTTGAAACGAATTACTATATCGACAGTTTTGTTTGTCTAAACTGATGACATATCTATCGAAATCTGAACCGTGGTTAAGGTTAAGTATTAACATTGTCGACATTTGTCATTCTTTAGCAACGATTTACACGATTCTGTATTAAAGAGTTGTAAAGATACATAATTCAATATCATGTCCAGACGGGAATGGACTTCTGATGTTATACAAGCTATTATCGTAACGCTTTACCTCTGCAGTAAGTAGGTAACATTATTTAAATGAAGTGATCAGTAGAATTTCTTAGATACTTATTAAACAGTGACACCTGATTAAACCGAACCCTGAATAAACCGGAAACCTGTATAATCCAAAATTGTTCTGAAGACCAATCATATCACATTTTATGCATTGTGAACCTGATGAAAACGAATACCTGCCAAAACCGAACAAAATCGCATGTCCCGAAAGAGTTCGGTTTAGTCAGGTTTTACTGTAGATACCTGGCTTGAAATACATGCGAGTCATTCGAACGTAAATAATAAGAATATTGATAACATTTTTTTTTATTTTGAAGATAGTAACTTAATAAGAACTAGCCTACTTTTCATTAAGGTCCTAAGGCAAAACACATGTATACAGTTAACATATATATATCAAAACACAATAGATGTAAAAAACAACTTTGTAAATATATATATTTGATAAAACATATTTGATGTACGATTTGATAATTTGGGAAAATTAAAAAAACAAAATTTCGAAGTATTTAGCCAAAACTGATAGATTAAACACCAAGTGATAAATTTTAGAATACCAAACTTTTATCAGCTGCTAACGTTTACTCTGTCATACATATTAAACAGTGTTATTGTTACTTGAGAATTTGGAAATGTTTGAAACAATTGTCATCGAAATAAAACCAACTTTTCACAAAAGTACTGACATTTTTCAACATCTTGTATTTTTAGCTATTTGCAGAACACGATTGAATACTTTCACATATAGATGATACGTTAGTGTGAGTGGTTTTAGCGGATTACAGACTAGTGTAATTCACTGACATAGAGCGTGAATTAAAATACAGCGGGTCGTGTTCTTTGATGTCTATACAATAAAACAGATAACTTCGTCATTAAGACTTTCAATACAAACGCTTACTAGTTTCTGTCACTGCGATATATTTCAAATTTCAACGTTACTATCTTTGCAATAAGTTGATGGGAAAATGTTGAGAGATCGAATACATTCAATTTTGTTAAATACTGTTTTTTATTTCATATTCACCTTTTTAAAAATTTCTTTCGGTTTTAATTTTAATTTATACATGGCACTTTAATAATGTTTGGAATTTTCAGAAATCATATTGATTTTACCACCAGTGGGGGTATATTATTGTATTGTTGTTTTATTTGTATCTCTCGAAGGACAGGACAATCCGTTTCAAAATGTAAATTAAGAGTACATAATCGGCCATGTCATCATATCGGACGTCACTTTAGCATATTTCTTGAATACATACATTCGAGTAATATCAGTATGAAATAGAAAATAGCAACAATCATTAGTTTTATAATTAATTAAACTTGACAAATGATTGGTATTTGCATTTACGCAACGGCTTTTAAACTAATTATTTGTGTGACGTCATTCAATAACTGATTTCATGGTCATTTTGATTTTAATAGTTTGCAATTTTAAAATTACATAACGATTTATATGATAAGAATCTTACATTCTTTGTAGTTTTGGTTATCAATATATCTATCTGTATAATTTTAATGAAATATATGTCGAAATGGATATTTAGGGTAGATATCAATATACACCAACGCAACGTCAATATCAAGCATAAACTCATCAAGGATACTAAGCTAAGAATACTGTTCAGGGGTGAAATTACTCAAACAGTATGAAAAACAAATAGTAAAGTCAAAAAAAAAATTGAACCCCTCTAGAAAAACTTAAAAAGAAAAGTCCTTGTAGTTTCTGAGAATTGGAAAGTAGAAACAAAGACAAGTTCAGAATAAACTCATCAACGATTTACTAGGTACAAGTATTGTGTACGCCAGATGCGCGAAATCATTCAAAGGTCAACACTAGTTCTCCAATGGTAAACATGCATCAATATCTGCATCACGATGATTAAAGAAATGTTTGAATTTGATATAGAGTAGAGGGATTAGCAGAATGACGTGGTTTACTAATGGTTAATTTGTGTATGACAAGGATTCACCCAAAACATCAAAATGAAAAACACCAAAAACCATCGTTAAAAAAGAAGGGGATACTAAATTTACTAAAAGAGAAAGCAGGTCTTTTAATAACACGCTAAAAAAGTTCACAAATATTTTTTGAATTTTGGATTATGACAGTTCTAGAACATTTTTCATTAATCTAAATCAGGTTTTGATTTTTACATAGCAACGATAGATCGCTATAAAATAAATGTCTATTTTATTTATACATTTATATACAAATACTCATTAATATTCTAAAATAATAAACACATGACTTCATTGTATCAAAAATATCAAACATATATAACGAACAGGATATTTAAACAGATTGCAAGACAATAATAGTAAAATAACTTTAACATGTCCAAACATCTCTTCATACACTCCGATACGTTGACAAAAATGAAAGTGTTTTCTTTGAATAACTTATCAAATATACGAGGATTAAATGTACACCTAATGCAAAATAAGTCTACAACTGACTCATCAATGAAGTGTCATTGAGGACCCAAAATCCTTTCAATATATTAGGGAACCAGAACATTTTGTCTGGTTCCGTATTAAAAAAATATGGGGTTTGAGTTCACAATATAAAGATGTCTAACATTAGAAAATGGACAACGCTTTTTAAACTAGAATTTACTATTTTCATTTATTCCTAATCATTGCTTTATTTATGACCATATACCCTTAATACTAAAATTCCGACTAATAACTATACTGAGAAACAATAAATTATACATTAGGAAATCGAGGCTTAATCAGATATCCGAAACGGAAGCAGGTCATATTGTTCCGGAAATACTTATTCCGATATTGATTTAAGATGGTTGTATTTAATGTACACAATAATTATTTAAACGACACTAAAATCTTTGATGCTTCTAGCAATTAATAATATAATAATTCTAATTGGCCTCTACGGAACTCGTGCTGTAAAACCATTAATTACACATGACAGATGCTTTTCACTGTTTTCTTTGTAACCTTTGATTAAACGTTATTACGACGCATATTTATACTTAGTTTCGGATTATTTTCGGGGACTGATTATTTATTTTCGTAGTTGATTGCGCTGTCATAATTTTGAAAATAAAACAATATTTCCCCGCAGCGGGACCATCGATTGGATAAACAGAGATTAAAAATTTCATTTCTGTGTATTGACGAATGTTATTTCTATGGCTATGAATTATTTAATAACATTATTATGATTACAACAATACCTGGTATCGTATCTCAAATTTCTATCATTTTATGACTAGACTACTACTACTTAAAAGTAATAAAATATATTCAATTCGATGCAAAATAATAGAAATTGTCTAGGCTTGGAATTTGTATTGTATTATTTACTTTTATTAGTAGTAGACAACAAAGTTTACGATCTGAAAATTAAATTAGATATTGAAAAATGATTAATCGGTCAATAAAAAAACAACTTCAACGTTTTATAAATCATTAACCGAAATGTGTTTCCTGTTGTTCAATTTTACAGTTTTACTCATGTACGAATTCAATATAGTATGATTTGTCAAATTTCCGTATATGTCCTGTCCATTGAAACTTATTGTTGAGTTTTAATTATGAATTTCTGTAATGAAGTCATAATTTTGTATACACCAGCAAGCAATTCAATTAAATACTTGGAATGACATTTTATACCATTTTAACTTTTGACCAATTCCAAGAAAAAATGACAACGAAAGTATTTTGCACACTTGTCGCCTTGATTAAAGAAACACATTTTATTTTTAAGGGATAAATCATGATTTTAATGAAGGTAAACACCACTCCCTGCTCGACTCTAAACCAGACAAATCAAACCTAAATAAAAGAACTAAACAGATGAATCGCACCAACAAAACAAGCAAAACAAAAGCAAATAATACAAAATTACAAAAAAAAAAAAAACAGAAAGAGTAGTAGGGAGACCACCCAAAACAACAAAAATAAACCAACAAAGCAGATCAAACACTTAAATTGTTTATTATTTTTTTACTTTAAATTTAAGAATTGACATTTGAAAAAAGATTTGAACACAATCGTTTATTACCATTAAATACAACTGTTTAAGTTGTCCGTGTATTCACATTTTCGAAAGTTAACATGTTATTCAGTGTTACACGTGACAATAATAACATTAGATGCATGTTTCATTATGATACTTTTTTCTGATTGGCTAACTGCACATCACGTGTTATTCCTATTGCATTGCTCAATAAAACTTTTCATTCATGATAACACGTGGTCTCACAATAAAGTGCACAGGTGAATTAAATAAAACAATAATAAAATTCGTGTTTTCATGTTCATTGCTAAAAAAATGTAATTATAAGTATTGAATGCTTCTTTTTGTATTTTCATAGGGGCGTAAAAGCGTTGACCGTGCGCACATTTTAGTATTAAGCACTTCCGCGCTTCATACAAAATGTACTTCGGTCAAGGCTTTTACACCCCAATGAAGTTACAGAAAGAAGCATTCCATTCTTAAATATGGCAAATATTGTAAGTATTTGTATAGATTTAATTTTTTTTATCAAAGAACAGTTTGTTTTACCAGAATGAATTGATTTATATTTGAACTCCAATATACAAAAAAAAAATTATTTACAATATTTAGAATGTCTTTTATGAAATCATTGGTTATAAATTAGTTTTACTACAGAATAAACCATCACGCATCGAGTTCATGACATAGAATTAGAATAAGGACATGTGGTGAGATTGCTAGTGATACATTCAGCCGTCAAAAACCATAAAACCAAGATTTGAAAGCGAACAAATGCATGTTTGATGCTTTTGATTTTGCCATTTGATTATGGACTTTCCGTTGAAATTTTGATTAGGAACTTTCCGTTTTGAATTTTTGTTTAAGAACTTTCCGTTGATTTTTTCGCGGAGTTCAGTATTTTTGTGATTTTACTTTTAACAGGTCATCTATAATAAGCATAACTCGTACCATATAGCAATGTATGAAAGGATCCGTTTTGAAAGAATGAAACAACATCGGAATACATGATCCTGGTATAGGATAAATCATATGTCAATGCAACGCCAATGGTATATTAATAATGCTAAGCTCTAATATGCGATGGTTGTTTATTTTTTCTTTTTCGTTCATAATGCAAAAAATGTGTTTTGTGATGCCTAAGGTGATGTTTACTGATTTTTTTATCATTTTATAATTTCTTGTTGACACGATCTATTTTGCGAAATTACAGCCAGTTCGGACAACATCCTGAAGGACATATATAGTTTGCGGTTATTTATTCATGTCTGTGATTACTTGCTTCTCTTTATCGATAATTTTGAAGCATTACATTAGAACGTATAGTAACTCTACATGTATATATGTTACATCTTCTGACATCGGACTCGGACTTCTCTTGAACTAAATTGTAATGTGCATATCGTTATGCGTTTACTTTTCTACATTGTCTAGAGTAATAGGGGAGGGTTGTGATCTCATAAACATGTTTAACCCCGCCGTAATTTTGCGTCTGTCCAAAGTCAGGAGACTCTGACCTTTGTTAGTCTTGTATGATTTTTAATTTTAGTTTCTTGTGTATAATTTGGAGTTTAGTATGACGTCCATTATCAATGTACTAGTATACATATTTTTAAGGGACCACCTGAAGACCGCCTCAGGGTGCGGGAGTTTCTTGCTACATTGAAGACCAATTGGTGGCCTTTGGCTGTTGTCTGCTCTATGGTTGAGTTATTGTCGCTTTGACACATTCCTCACTTTCTTTCTCAATTTTATACTATATAAACGGTTGAAGGTTATAATTTACTTTTTCTAATCGTGCACAATGAAAGATATTTTCTACTTTTTCTTATATTATATTTGTATATTTTCAGATATTTTAGTCTTCATTGAACACAAGTATCAAATTTCAGTGACTTATTAAATTCAATTGTCTAGTGTACAGACATTTGTTCTAAATACAAAATATATATTACCCTAGGGATAAATAATCTGTATTTTGAAAAAAACCTTCTGGTTTGTTTGGTCACCAATACTCTTCAGCTTCTTAGGCTTTCTTAAATTTGTTCATTCGCGCGGCTTTGGTGAGCCTTTTGAAAAGGAAACATGCGTCTGGCTTATAAAGTGTAATACCTGGTATCTATGTTGAGCTTATCAAACAAACATGTAACTATATCAACATGCAAACAGTGCTACATACTCGTGAAAAAAATGTCACAGGTTATGGCCACTTGATCTTTGAAAATAGGGCGTTGAATATGTGACGAAATATAATGTTCCAAACCCTTTATTTCACACTGAAAGTAGGGAAAAAGTTAGGTGTCCCTTATGTAGCGTGCGTGCTAAAATGTGTGAAACTCGCATTAGTACGAGTTCACCGTATGTATAGTGCTAGAAAAAGTGGCGGGGTTGCATGCATAATAACTTCGTGCAGAGTAGTATATAGAATAAAGTCTTTTTCTAACTGTCCGTCAATGAATGAATGAATGAATGAATGAATGAATGAATGTATGTATGAATGAACGTAGTAAATATATAGTACACACAAAATATAGTGTAGTACTAGTATATAACTGTACTCTAATAAATAGCTACGGTGACAAAAAGAACCAACGCATTTAGTTCGACTTAAGATAGCAAAACCTAAGCGTTCAGTTAGATCCACTTTATTAACGCACATACAATCAGTATCAGAATATAGTTTATTCCATTGAACTTGAGTTAAGCAATAAATTAGAAAATATATCAGCTGTCAGTGAAAACTACACATACAGCTTATTACGTTTACCTTTTGAATTGTGGGATCTGCTTATCCTTATGGTTTTGATGTATTCCGCAATGTTACTTTTTATATAGTGTTTTGTGGCTTATTGTTTGTTTTACGTTTATTCTTGTATTGCCTGTCTTACTAGTACTACGACTTGTTGCAAATTGATCGTTCGCTTCTTTGTTTCTTTTCCCTGTTTACTAAAACAAATCTTCAGAGAACAAAGTAACATCGAAAAGGCAAGAAAGACATTTAAAAGTATAACTTGTTTGATATTCAAATAACACTGGTAACGTGTATTTAACATACGTGTTTTCAGTTAATAAGTACCACACATTTTTAGAACTTATTGCGGAAGTGCTAATTGCTAGTGTAGTTGAACCGTCTACCGCGCAGTGAGTTGCTATTGCCAGCAAAAGGTGAAGATTACAAATGAGATGGAAATTACTTGATAATGATAAAATTGATGAAAAAATATATAAATGCAAACATAAGGGAAATTGTAAATGAAATACAGTTGCGATTGACACATAAACAATTCACCAAAAATAACTCCTCCATTTACTCATGACTTGCGAAAGGCACATGCACGACGTTGCCGTACTGTATATGTTTGCAAGCTATAACCTATGAAAATGATGTGACACCAGACTGCAAGAGATTAAGAGCATGTTCAGTAAGAAAGAGCTTGATGGATCAAATTACCAGTCAGTACACATTTAATAGATTAAGTACAAATCCGTCTACACATTGACTTTCTGAGAATAGCACAATGCACAAAAATAGGTATCAACAGGATTTTGAACCGTACATTTAAGTGTTTAGCAGTGAAAAACATTACATATTTAGTTTTGTTTGGATTGAATTAAACCAAAAGTTAGTACCTATAATGCCAATATTCAAACATCTTACTAGAGCTAAATTGATAACCTTTAAGCGTAATTTTAATCAAAGTATCAATATGTTTACACGAACAAATCGTATTTAAATTCACGTTCTCTTTTAACCATATCATCAAACAAATTATGACGTGGTAAATTGATAATGGTTAACTGAAGTCAATGTCTTCTATGTATGATATATTATATCAATAACAAAAAGAGAAACAAGATACCAAAAAGTATTATCAGAATCTAACACCACCATGGTAAGTGAATGTCAGTCCCGCTATATTTACCATGTCTTGTTGGTTATTGTTTGCCTTTTTTAAGGTCAATTTTTTCTGACGAGTTTAAAGAAGGTAGTTTGCCTGACATATTGTTTTTCATTTTATTTTTTAATTATTCATGTTTTCCTTTCATAGTATAATAGAACTTATATAAAACCATTGAGTTTTTGTTATGTAAACCTCTTGCATCTTTCAAAAGACTGCGTTGCACCTAATATTGCTAAAAATCATTTTTATGAATAAAAACGAAAAAAATCTAACGATTGCATTGACGTTACTTATTATATATCCATTACCGGAACAGATACATTTTGAAACAACTTTTCATTAAAAGCTATCTTATATGTTTAGTTATCTGCAGTTAATTACTCGAAAATCTGATATGTTGGTGTATGGAAGATTGTAATTATATACTAAATTTCACAAACTTTACTAAAAATAAAATGACCTACCTCCAATTATTATGAAATTAAAGATGCAAGTAAAAGTATGTTCCGTCTTTTGTTCTTTATTTTACAATCATTCATTTCATCTCCGTCTATCCTGCGTTTTGTTCATTATTACTATGTGGGTGTTTTGAAGACAAATGGTAAAATGAGCTAAAATATATAGTAGACTGAAAGGATAAATGACCTATGAACTTGTTGTAAGGGGATTATTTCATATCACTGATCACGTGTAGATATTATTTTTAATTCTGTAAATGGTTTATGTTATGAAAACTCCAATACGTACAACTGGATTGGTTTGAGCTTTTAAAGTGCAATAACCGAACGAACTTTTATCTAAAGACACAAATTGATATAATTGACAAGTTATAAAACAAATTAACGTCCATTTATATTTGAGATGTGAAGATACAGTTAGAAAATCCTACATTTTTGTAGAATCCTAGAAAATGCATAGTAACTAAGTTGTAATTTGACCGGACACTAAAAAACAGGAATATTTCACATCTCTCAGATCTCTGAATATCTTTCAATATTTTATTCGCCATATTTTTACATACGAAAATAAACACAAAAGAATCTGGTGATCATTTATTGTTTTATATTTTATATTGTTAAATGCAATATAAGATCTACTTTTATTAAATCAATTCTACTGTATAATATTACGGATATGGCGTATTCTTCAAATACAAATTTGCTTATTGTTTTTAAATAAACACAAATAGATTTGAATTTTACTTTATTCTTTATATACTATACGTATTTTTAATGTGGAATGATTAATAGAAAATAGATTTAAACGCGTTTTAACATAAACAAAATGTAGTTTTCAAATAATATATTTCTTTTCTTTTCACCTTAAAATAGAAAATTAAATAATAATGATTATGTATACAGTTCGAATTTTAATTAATAAAAAAAAAAAATAAAGCTCTCCATATTTTTATTGGAGATCAAATTATTCCTTTCTTCTATAATCGATCAACTAATTCGTTATTGTGTGTATTTCTTTGATGTCTACGGTAATGTGATGAGCAATCTCTTTGTTAGGTTAGTGAGGGTAAATCAACAAAACATCAGCTGCAATCAACATACTTGGGAGTGTTGTATTAAGTTGAGATAGTACGGCACAGAATGAAAAGGTCAAAGGTTACCATTGACACTTTTACATAACACTGACAAAAGGTTTCATTTTTTTGGGATTCAATTAAAAATTTGGAAAAGTTTTCGTGAAACAATAGTATGTCTCTAAATACCATTATTTTAAATCTATTTGTTTCTTCTTTTGTGTTTTTTTTATTGACTCGAGTATCGACTTTTTGTGTCCCTTTTAACTTTTTCATACTAAGATAATATGAGTTTACAAAGGGTATATAGATTGATTTACATTGTTGGTGTTTGTTCATGTGTCATGCATTGTTAAAACAAGCATTTAGAGACGGAGGTGTGTTAAGATTGAGAAAGGTACAACTTCTAACGTAACACCTACTGAAAAGGATGAACCTTGGTAAACAATGAGGTTCTCATCTTGTTGTTTCTAAATAGATATAGAAAAATAGTTTGTCTTTTTTTAACACGTGTCATTGTTTGCACGTTTCTTTTGTCATATAAACTGCGTTCGTATATGTGTAAATATAGAAAAACCTAACGAGTGCTGATCTTAAAATAAACCAGGACCAATTGATAAGTTATAAATTAATTTTAAAAATAATATGTGAAATTTCCTAAAATGATGATATTCAATATCTATCAGTGACGTTTATTTTTCTACTATTTTAATTTCATTGTGTACAATATCCTGACGTCATTGAAATGTTTCAGGGCAAACGTGCTGGTATTTATTTTAACGAATCATTGATGAATAAAGGCATCGACATTGTAACATTTGAAAAAAATAATCGCTTAACAAAACAACTAAATTTTGCAATTATGACGTTATCAATTTTCCAATGATATTATCAAATGGATTTAAGACGATATCAACAGCAACTACAATGTATATGTGTCCCGGATATTAGCCATATTTGTTTTCTCTTAAACATTGTTAAATGCTTTTAAAATAAATCCGGTCACTGCTTTTTTATTAATTGCTGCACAATTTATCATGCAGCGGCCTTTCAAAGCTGACTGAACAGTATAGGTTTTAATCATTGTTGAAGGTCGTGCAATGACCTCTCGTTGTTTTCATCATCATCCAAATATGGTCACTTGTCGATAGTTATTTTACTTTTTAGTTAAACACTATCTTTTATTTATGCTGTTTTTGCTTCATACAAATACTTATTAAAGATTGTAGATTGTTATAAGTCTTAAAGTCTTGTGATATTTTTAACCAGTTATGTAGATATTTAAAAATGGGAACTTCGTAAATTTTAAGATATGGAAACTATTGGGTAAATTGGATCATTACAAAGTACAAGAAAAATCACCGTGCTGATCATCCTAGATGACATAATAAATATAAGAAAACCGTATAGAAGATGTGGTGTGAGCGCCATTGAGACAACTCTCCATCCAATAGATATAGGAAGATGTTGTGTGAGCGCCAATGAGACAACTCTCCATCCAAATAGATATAGGAAGATGTGGTGTGAGCGCCATTGAGACAACTCTCCATCCAATAGATATAGGAAGATGTGGTGTAAGCGCCATTGAGACAACTCTCCATCCAATAGATATAGAAAGATGTGGTGTGAGCGCCATTGAGACAACTCTCCATCCAATAGATATAGGAAGATGTGGTGTGAGCGCCATTGAGACAACTCTCCATCCAATAGATATAGGAAGATGTGGTGTGAGCGCCAATGAGACAACTCTCCATCCAATAGATATAGGAAGATGTGGTGTGAGCGCCATTGAGACAACTCTCCATCCAATAGATATAGGAAGATGTGGTGTGAGCGCCAATGAGACAACTCTCCATCCAATAGATATAGGAAGATGTGGTGTGAGCGCCATTGAGACAACTCTCCATCCAATAGATATAGGAAGATGTGATGTGAGCGCCATTGAGACAACTCTCCATCCAAATAACAATTTGAAAAAAGTAAACCATTATAGGTCAATGTACGGCCACTTTTGAACATAAACTATTTATCTTTCCGTACTATTTTTGTATGTTTGTGTTTTGAATTAATCAATCTATTGAGATATCTGCCTGTATTATGCTACATGTAAAAGATTTATAACAATATATAGCTCTGAATATAATATACAGAATTTCGAAAATAGACGCAGTTACACGTATGTACCTTGTTCTTAAACTTGCAAGTTATTCTTGAAACTGGAAACGAAATTTTGAAATCATAAAAAAATGCGAACATCAGAATTGTTAGAACTTTCATGAAAGACTTAATTTGTGTAAAAACAACAACATCTGCTAAAAATCAAATGACAAAAGTATCGAATTTCAGCATCACATTAACAGATTTTCTTTAAACATTTATGTTCTATAATATTGTGCATTGATTTATGACTGTTACATGCTGATTAACGAATATTGCATCTATATTCATTTGATGTTTTACACTTCTATTTTATGTTAGGGTGAAGGTTGGCAACTAATAAATGTTTAAACCCATTGCATTTGATTGCATCTGTCTTTAATCAGGAACTGTTGTTCAGTGATTGTTGTATGTTGATGCGGTTTATAAGTGTTTCTCATTTCTTGTTTTTTTATAGATTACACCGTTGATTGCTTTACACTAGTCTTTTTGAGACTCTTTATATGTTTCTGCTCGATGTGATTCAAAGCTCCGTGTTAAATGTCGTACTTTAAAACATTATTGTTAAGTTTTTATACATTGTGACTAAGGTGGAGAGTTGTCTCATTAGCAATCATTCCACATGTTTTTATTTCTATATTTGGTCCAGGGACAGGGAATATGTGTGCGCTATACCATCTTCATTAGAACACACCAATCACTATGATGAATTGTGCATAAACAAAATCATCATAGATACCACTGCAGGAATAAATTCTATATTTACGCCAGACGCGCGTTATGTCTAAAAAAAGACCCACCAGTGACGCTCGAATCCAAAACAGTTTAAAAGATCAATAAAGGTACGAAGTTGAAGAGCATTTAGGACCAAAAGTAATAAACGTTTTGCCAAATACATCAAAGGTATTGCCAAATACATCAAAGGTAATCTATTCCTGGGGTAAAAAAGCCTTAATATTTAAAATTCCAAGGTTTTGTAATCAGTTCATTTATAAATATGACCATATCAATGATTATTTATGACAGCACAGAAGTGCGGACTACTGAGCTGGTGATATCCTCGGGGATTTAAAACTCAGTGGAAACGACCCAGTGGTTGTAAATACACTCATCATAGATACCAGGATTGAATTTTGTATTGATGCCAGACGCGCGTTTCGTCTAAAAAAGACGCATACGTATATTTCAGTAATAGAAGGTGTATCGGCACAGATTAAATGGATAAGAATGCAAAAACTCTGTTAAAATGTTTTTTTGAAATTAAGAAAGTTATATCCATAACAACAACAATTTAGGTATTTATATCGTTGCTTTGTTGTTATTGTCTTTTTTTTTTTTAAATGTGCTTCGTTCTTATAAAATGAGTCAAAACATCCCAAATGATGTTTAAAAGTTGTTCTTTAAAAAAATTATATTGAGCTTCTACACCACTGTCCTAGAGTAGAGTATGGGGGCTCTTAAATATGTTGAAAACCCCAACCCCATTCTCAATGCGTCCAACTCAAGACAGAAACGTGTTATTGAAGGCCTACGGTGACCTATAGTTGTTAATGTCTGTGTCATTTTAGTCTTTTGTGGATAGTTGTCTCATTGGCAATCATACCACATCTTCTTTTTTATATTGAGTTGTCGTGTTGGTTGCTGTCGTAGTGATTTTTCATTTTGTTATGCATGCTTATTGGTTGCTAAATTCCCCCACCCCCTTGTATTGCAAAACGCGTTCATTATCACTGAACTAGTATATATATTTGTGTAGGGGTCAGCTGATGGACGCCTCTTGGCGCGGGAATTTCTCGCTGCATTGAAGACCTATTGGTGACCTTTTGCTGTTCTATGGTCGGGTTGTTGTCTCTTTGACACATTCCCCATTTCCATTCTCAATTTTATTGTATTACAGAATACTCATTTTAGTCCCGTCTTTTCAAAATTGTTTTCAGTTCTTGCCAGGCCAGTATATTAATCGTTAAAACCCACCTGACATTACCCTTTAATCATGAAAATTTAATAGTCTCCCCTAACTATCCCTCTGATACTTGCAATGTATATTATCATTGATTGAAATTAGTTATCTTTAATTTTATATTTTTTAGTCGATTTAATTTATAAAATATTAATTCAAAACTCATCGCTCAATGCACCTGGCGTTACTGATCACTCAATTTAACGATATAGCTTAATTCAAATTTGAAAATGGAATTAAAGTGCTCTTAATTTACGCAAATGTAATGCATATTAAAATGCTTCTGACAAAAACTAATAAATCAAAAGCCTGGCTCTGGGTTATATGTTAGTTCCTGATTGGTTGAATTGTGGTTTTTACTGGAAGTTTACTGTTTACTTTCATTGTATTAATAACGAGTCCCAGTTTGAAAATAAACTAGTTGTTATGTTGTCATTTTAATTATACTAAAATTAAACAATGACTATTATTTAATACACTTTATTATATTGTCTAGAAAATAAATCATGTTGAATACTGTTGTACATAGGGACAAAATAAAATTGATGCTTCGAGATTTTACAGTGTTATGTTTGTTATAAACATTGAATATATTTGGCTCAAACAGACGGAAAAAACGGGTGTCTCGGATACCCGTATGTGGAAAGGAAGAGGACCAGCTTTAGTATAATGCCATATCAAATACATACATTTGTATTATTGCATGGTAGAAGGTAAAATAACAAATGAAAAATAAAGACAACAGTAGTATACCGCTGTTCAAACTCATAAATCCATGGACAAAAAAATCGGGGTAACAAACTAAAACTGAGGGAAACGCATTAAATATAAGAGGAGAACAACGACACTACATTAAAAAACGATCTTCAAGAATTCTAAACGGAAAATGGCAAATGGTAAAAACCAAAAGCTCAAACATGGATAAAATGGACAACAATTCTCATAATCCTGACTTGGTTCAGGCATTTTCTAAGGTTGAAAATGCTGGATTGAACCTGGTTTTATAGCTAGCTAATCCTCTGGCATGTATGACAGTCGCATATACCTCCATTCTATTGACAACAAAGTGTGAACAGAACAAATATTCATAATCACTTTATAAACAAACAAATATGAAACATGGAAAAACAAAAGGCATATAGACAAAGCACATTAGCGAAAGCATACACACAAAATATAGAAGATGTTCTGTTTGATGTGACCGGAACGACTATGTAAGACAACAGCTTTATACAATAGAGCGTTGCTTTAAGTCCTTCGATAAGGAATGACCATTTAAACCTGACATTTATTTCGTATCACGAAAGAATCGAATTTGTGTGATGAACAGTTACTTAGCATTATATCAAATGGTAAATACTCTCTTTAACTGTCGTATACCGATAACTTATGTAATACTTATGTAATACATTAAAAGATAGTATATTTTAAACTCAGCTGAAATGAAGAATATTATCTTGAATCACAATCAATTGTACTTTGTTTGTGTTTGTGTTATTGTGCCAAAGATTATTTACATATCTGTTTGTTTTTATAGTGATTAAGATAGTGACTGCTATACCCCTATTTTGACTTTTTTACCTTTTATGTCTGATGGGTTTGTTCGCTCACCATTGTCAATATATAGAAATTTTATGCGACTGTCATATAAGTGAGAGCTTTAGCTAGCTATAAAACATAGTACAGAGATTTTGTCATACAAAAGCAGTTGAGAAGTTTTAATTGGATACTAGAAAGTTCTAAACTTAAAGAAAATGATACTTTTCCTGTTTTCCTTAAAACTCATTGTTCTTATTAATCAAATGTAATCCATACTGCCAGTTATATACAGATCTCTCGTATAATTTATATTTAGCGTTGTTTATAAACTTTATTGGTTAGCTATATATAGAGCTTTACAACTTGCTATTTCATGAATCCCATGTTTTTTGTGTACATTTTGGTTATTTACATGACACCGTATCTTTAAGAAATAGCGGTGACGGATTTGCAAATGAGTGTTTTGCAAAATCGTGTCAAGTGTTTCGACTCGATACATTTAATTTAAACCCTATTACTTTATCTAATTACAAAGCATCAAATGAAAAGAAAGCAATTTTATTCCTTTGTTCTGAAAGTACAGACCTTGATTTCACGTTAAAAAAATGGTTTCTCTTTTCCGGGTAATAAACACTCGCCCAATGTGAATTCGATATGACTTAAATTAATAAAATTGTCATTGTATCTTAAATCAGTTGCGATAAAATACTAACGTTTTAATTTCAATTTAAATACCCATTGCAGATTATTATAAATATCAAATTCTGTGGTAAGTAATGATTTCTTTTTAAAGTGGGAATATTGTTTAAAATATTCAAAACAATAACGTTCAGAATACTGCAAACAAAAGCAACAGTAGTACCGCTTTCAAAAGTCATAAATCAATTAAGATAAACAAATCCGGATTAACAAATAATAACCGAATAATAAAACACAACAACTATAACAGGAAACAACGGAATAACAGAAACAAAGAGGTGCAACAAAAACAAACGCCAATGCAACATACATAGGAACAAACTTTTGAGAACAACTGCCATACTCCTGACTTCATTTCAAGAACAAAATGTGTGTTGAACAAGTTCCGAACGTTCTGAATTATGACCAGGAATCAAACTCCTTGTATTTGAAAGATGAGTTAATTGTGTTAGTATTGTCTTAATTTTCTTTTCTATGCTTTTGAGTACATCTTTCAGATTTGATATCTAAAGTGATAACGAAAATCAAACAAACACAAAAGTCTACTACTTTTATCAGAACAATACGTTCTAGTGAAATACCCACAAGTAGGTGCTCATGCGTCCGCCTTTTTGAAAAATTAAGTAGTTTTTCATTTTTTATATAATCCGCCTCTCTCCTAGAGAATACAAAACTAAGGGAACCTAAACATGAATACAGAACTTGTAAGGTTAACTTTGTCTGAGAGATGCAACCTTAGCTATTACAGCGTAATTATAAATATTTCATGAACTGATTATTTGCAGACAGAATGTATCATATGAATTTTGCCGATACCGGAGCACCTTCACCAATCAAATTGATTAATTGATAAACGTTACAAGATATGCACCAGCACTACGTTTACTCGTACTTGATAAACGAGAACGAGGTTAAAATTTTGTAATGATGCTTAAATCTAAAATTGGAAGTAACGAATAGACCCAGATTTTCTAATCTGTACTGTCACGATTAACGATTATTATGGTTAATATTACATCAAGCAGTGAAAATTAAACCGTAGTTTCGTACTCACAATTTAAATTTGTCAATCTTTTTTCATCGCTGAATGTCATTGCTAAGAAAACAAATATTGAAAATTGTACAAGTGATTACAGATTCAATTAAACTTGTGTCAGAATGTTCCGATATAAAATGATTGAGAATTTTATAATTATTTACATAAGTATTTGTCAGGTGTTTCTTTAAGGAGTGTTCTTCAGTATTTTGTTTCTGAGTACTACTAAATCATTAAGTTGTCAAAGTTGAAATTTGTTCTTTTCATTTTGATCTTTAAAGACAGACTATTCTGTATTTGCTATTCAATAAAAGACATTTTAAACGGATATGTGTAGGGTTTGTGGTCGATAACAGAATGTCTCGGAAATATGAACTGAATTTTCTTTTCGGAAATTTAAATACTTCTGAGTCCAGAAAGAGATTTTCTCTTATAATCTGTGTGTCTTCGAAAAAACTGTGTTGGTGATAAAAAAATCTAAACCGAAACAAAAATAACGAACATACTGATGTATTTTAGCCGTCTTAATCGTTTCCAGGATACAATGTTGTTTTTCTTGTATTTATTTTGAAACTATAATTTGATTTGTTTTATACAGAGGTGAGCAATACACTATTAACGTTTGGAATTATTCTTCTTGATATATCAAATACGTATACGAGGTCCAAGAATTTCCGAACTCTTAAACTATGCCTATTTTTCTTCATTTATGACATTTTTCCTCATTTTTTTGGTTCATATTTCTTTATTCTGTATGTCGTCGCACCTCATCAAGACACTAAGTTATAAATGTTAAACTCACTCTATTGTTTGGTTTAGAAGTTAAAATCGAATGATGATAATTTTATAATAAAAAAAAATATTTCTACAACCGTCAATTCACATATTACAAGGACTGAAATTGAATATAAAATTTCCATATGTTTCAAAGCTTAAAGTGTATCTATACATTACTTTTGGAGTCCCTCAGTGGCCGAGTGGTCTAAGTAAAAAAGCAATTATTTCACTAGCCTGTCAACACTGAGGTTGTGAGTAGTTGGAATCCCGCACTTGGAAGCTGCACTCGACTCCTATCTTTATTGACTAAGTTGTTAGTTTCCCTACCGAGGTCGTCAGTTCCATGTTACAACAATCAATCAATCAATCAATCAATATTTAAAAAAATAATATAGTTTACTAAAACTTAAAATGACAGCGATCCTCGGTTAGACTCCCCCATTTTAGAAGGCCAACTAGTGACATGAAAGTGTACTAATATAATACTATAGTCGCTTATTAACATGTGCTATAAATTAAATAACTTCAAATGTTTCAAAAGCTATTCTACACTAATAAACAAAGTAGAGAGGAAAAGAATGATAGACAATAACATTTAATTTACTAAGAAATTGCAACAAATAGTAATTTCAACGGTTAATATTATGATACAAAAGCGATACTATAGTAATAAAATGATGCAGCATTTGAATGCTTAGTTAATTATTAACGTATATTGTCCCGTATATTATGCAAATAAAGCTATTAGAAAAGTCAATGAAATTTTAGAATGCTCATTTCTGTCCCTCTAGATTTTATATCAAATATTTTAATCAAACCTGCTATAAAAGGCATCGCGGAGATTTTAATCAAGTTTTTAACTGTTAAATTGGAATTGATGGATAGAATTTACAGAAAAGAGAATACATGTTGGGCAAAAAATACAAAAGGAAGAACAAAAATGAAATGAAAGAGAAAAATATAGACGTTTATATTAACCTAATATCACTGATGCTGCAAAATCAACACAGAAACATTTACACAAGAGACAAACATGTTGATATACTGATTGCTTATGGGTTTGTCGTCTCATTTTTAATTCAAGAAATAACCTGTTTATTATCTACTTAAGGGAGCAAAACTTTTTAAAGTTCCCAAACGTAATGCTAGTCAACAATATGTGTTAATAAAAAATAAAAGGACACACACACACACACGCGCTCACAACAAAACACCAACCCACACGACACCTAAAAGTCAACATATACAGTATGTTTTACAGAACATCGGTATACTCAAATTGTAATTGTTCCTTTGACTGATTTTGAAATTTATGTAGGTACGAAATCTACTTGTTAAGAACTCTTCAACATTTCACAGTGTTAATTCCTGTAGATGAAATTTGCATTGCTATACTGAATGGAAACCGAATATACATGTACATGTTTATACCCTGCATACCCAAAAGACGCTACGTGTTAGTGTTGGTGGGAATTTTTTATCAAATTAACATGCATTTTTAACACCTTACACATTTGTTATGTTTACAATATTTAATAGTGTGTACCAATTCGCGATTGACATATTTGACCTAGATACGACAAAGCTCATGATGGCTGTTCAAAACCCCTCCCTCTGAAAAATCCACATTGCCAGTCGTTTTCTTGTAAACAAACAAAAACCAAGGCGGTCCATGGATTAACCTGCAAAAATGCTCTACACCTAAACAGATAAACACATCGATCATAGAAATGACCTTAATTGACCTTATCAGAATCGAAATAATTGATGCATGCTATCAATATCGCTCGTGCAAAAATAATCACTAATATAATGCCTACTCATGTTAAAACTACAATAAAATATAGCTTGTATCAATTATTTCTTAAATGTACAGATTTGGTTTTGAAGTTTGGTTGTACCCGTACAAAACTTATTTATGTAACTGTAAATTTAGAAAAAAACAATAAACCCATTATGGCATGAGTTGTACATCTTTACTGAAATCAATGTTGATTTGTAATTCTATTGAATGAACCAAATAAATAAATTCATATCATTCAAGCGGTTCTCTTCAATGTTCATGTTTTCTCGATATAATAAAAAGGCTATTTTACTGTTTGGAAAATGCATTAATCCTCTACGAAAATCATCCCTATGGTTGTTAAATTCCCATTAATCAAAATTAAACGCCAAATCACAGAACAAAATATAAAAACACCACCAAAATTAATTAAACTAACATTCAAGTGTTCTGTACTCTTGAACGATTTATAATTTGGTGTCGAAAATAAAACCTAAACGTTTAGATTTGAAGTCAAATTTTAGCATTTCTCAAGCTGTCTGCTATTTTAAAGATATTTATTCTGATTAAGTCGATTAGATTTTTGAAAGACGATGTGTTTTGTGTTACAATACCCATAAACAGAATTAATGTATTGACTTATAGTATCAAACCTTTATCATTATCATTGTGACTTCCGTTTTAACTAATGGGAAAAGCCAACGACGATTGCAAGCACCAATGAAGAATAAATACATCAATATATGACCAAGATTCCTGTAATTAAGTCTCCCAAACAAAGTTTGGAGACTTATTGTTTTTGCTCAGTTCTTATTATTTTTCTTCTTCTTCTTCTTCTTCTTCTTCTTCTTCTTCTTCTTCTTCCTTTTCTTCTTCTTTTTCTTCCGCCACTTTTAAAAATGAACTTGTCCGCAGCGTTTCTCCAAAACTGCTGGTCAGATTTACTTAGGGTTTCATAGAATGTTAGACTAATATGTCTAGGTGAGCCATCAATCTTTCGTTTGTGCATTTGGGTCTATTAAGTGGTATTTTGGGGGCAGGAAGGAGGGAGGGGTTTACTATAGAACCCTATGGGATTTTATTTTCTAAATTTTTCAAATGAATATAACTTGAAAACTGTAAGTGATAAACACACGCAATCTTCAGAAATGATCATAGGACAATAAAACAAATCACATGAAATATAGGGTGAGTCCCTGGGGGTCATCCCCACCCCCTTTAATTTGAGAATATGCTATTATCTTGTAAACGGTCCAGATCCCCACCCCTAAACCATATATATTCTTGAATGGGACGATAAAACAAATCAAACGAAATTAAAGGGAAGTCCTTGGGGGTCACCCCCACCCCGTTCAATTTGAGAATATGCTATTATCTTGTAAACGGTCCAGATCCCCACCCCTAAACCATATATATTCTTGTAGGGGACAATAAAACAAATCAAATGAAATAAAAGGGAAGTCCCTGGGGGTCACCCCACCCCGTTCAATTTGAGAATGTGCTATTACATTGTAAACTGTCCAGATCCCCTCCCCTAAACCATATATTTTCTTGTAGGGGACAATACAACAAATGGAATGAATTAAAAGGGAAGTCCCTAGGGGGTCACCCCACCCCCTCTTGTTTGAAAACTTGTAAACGGTCCAGATCCCCACCCCTAAACCATATATATTCTTGAATTGGACGATAAAACAAATCAAATGAAATTAAAGGGAAGTCCCTAGGGGTCACCCCAACCCGTTCAATTTGAGAATGTGCTATAATTTTGTAACAGTCCAGATCCCCACCCCTAAACCATATATGTTCTTGTAGGGGACAATAAAACTAATGAAATGAAATTTAAGGTAAGTCCCTTGGGTCACCCCCACCCTGTTCAATTTGAGAATGTGCTATTATCTTTTAAATGGTCCTGATCCCCACCCCTAAACCATATATATTCTTGTAGGGGACTATTAAACAAATGAAATCCCTCCTGTTTGAATACTTGTAAATGGATAGGACCATAGGAATGGCGAGTTATGGGAGCTTTGTTTGGGAGACTTCGTAACAGCATCCTGTTACAATTACTTCTTGTTACTATCGTTTTTAAACAATTTTCTTGTACGCATGTGTTGTTGTTCAAGTGTTTTTTTTTTTTTTTTGGCACTTGTCTACCACTGTATCAACAGTTGTCCAGTACATCTGTCACTGGTCGTTGTACGATCGAACAGTGTACTTGTACACATGTGTTGTTGCACAAGCAGTTTTTCTATACATGTTTATCGCTGTACCTGCTGATTTCCCATAATTAATATCGCCTTTTAAGGATGTACTTAGGTGAGGTTTTGGAATTTGTGTCAAATGTTCGGACTCCTTGGTGTTTTTCCATAGAATACAATGTAAAATATTTTGCCCCATAATACCCATTTATTTTTTCATATAAGACTTAATAGCTCATGAAAGGTAATTTATCAAAATTTTAGAAGATTCTTGATTTTCTTTCATTTGTTTTGAGACCCAAATAATACCAATGCAAATATAAGGTAAAAGTCCGAGTCAGCCTTTTCCCGCCATATTTTAAATCTCAAATATCTCGAAAAGGAGGTCCATGACCTATCAATATTTTTAGGTTATCTTTATCCTTAATTGATGCTCTACAGGCTTATAGTATCAATTTTAATTTCTTAATTTCTTAATTTTTACTTAACCTCACCTAAGTACATCCTTAAGCAGTTTTCTTTTACACGCAGGTGTTTGTTACATGTCTATCGATGTACAATCAGTTTCCCCATGCAACTATCGCTGTACGAGCAATTTTCTTGTATACTTGTATCGTTGGTGTATGTGTTTTGTTGTACAAGAAGTTTTTTGTTATATATTCTATTAGCGGTATTCCGGACATGTGTGTCATAAAGAAAATGCAGTTTTCAAATACATTTGTCTCGTTGTTCATGCAGTTTTTCCGTATATATGTATACAAATTATTTTTCGCAACTTTTGCGAGAAGAAAATTAACGCAAAGATAAATCGTCGTGA
Source organism: Mytilus galloprovincialis (assembly GCA_037788925.1). Classification (NCBI taxonomy): domain Eukaryota; kingdom Metazoa; phylum Mollusca; class Bivalvia; order Mytilida; family Mytilidae; genus Mytilus; species Mytilus galloprovincialis. The sequence continues at coordinate 33,877,560 of CM075343.1, read as the reverse complement.
ACATTTTAAACTAAGATGCTTTGTTTTCTTATTACATCGATTGAATTTAAAAATCGTGAAATTTAATCGCTGCGAAATGGGCCAGAAAGGGCTAAATGCGAAATAAAGTATACGCGAAAATAAGTTGGTTTACAATATCTGTAAATTTGTTCATGTTGGTTTCCCATGCATTCATTTAACATGAAGTTGTTTCGTATATCTGACTCGCTGCACAAACAGTTTTCCGAATATATTACTATTGGTTCAATTTTTTTCCATATACCTCACTCGTTGAACAACCAGGATGTCCATGCACATGTCTAGCGTTACAGGTAGTTTTTGAAGCATCTATGATTTTAATCATGCAACTTTCCTTATATATCACGTGCATTATTGTCTGTCTTGTTTTAAACGTACATTTTGGCTCATTTGTCTCGTTGAACATACAATTGTTCCGTATATCTGACTCGCTGTAAAAAGTTTTTCCGTACATGATTTTTTTTTATATAGATTAGACCGTTGGTTTTCCCGTTTGAATAGTTTTACACTAGTTATTTTGGGGCCCTTTATAGCTTGTTGTTCGGTGTGAGCCAAGGCTCCGTGTTGAAGGCCGTACATTGACCTATAATGGTTTACTTTTATAAATTGTTATTTGGATGGAGAGTTGTCTCATTGGCACTCACACCACATCGTTCTATATCTATATAATCAGTTTCTATTGATATCAGTATTCTGTTGAAGGAAACATTATTTAGGGAATCACTAAAACATGGGTCAACAGTGATCTGATACAATGTAGCGTTCCGTTCAACTATCTGTTTTTACCTTTCGGGATTCTCTGGTTTTCTCATAATTAGAAACACTTTCAAATTTGAAATGTATTTAACAATTAGAACAGAACATTAAACGAAAAGTTGTCAGATACTCGTATAAGGCAAAGCATAAAAGCATGGGCACATGATTTGTATTTCAAACAAAATGACTAAGTTGAAAATACCAGCCTTACTGTGAATGGGAATAACAATATTGCGCATCAGATTGTTACCATATATTCATGTAATTTCATTAATGAAGACCTGTTGGAACACTGTAACATACATATATGCCATTATTAATTAACTACACTTTTATTGGACTTAATATGATAAAAACTGCCTATATGCAATATATTATGTTAACTCGGCCAATACAGAATAACTCGGCCAATATAGATGTTTTTCTGTATTGGCCGAGTTTTTCTATATTGGCCGAGTTGACACAAGTGCAGAATTTCGGAACGTCTCTAGTTTTTACATCGAAAGTCATAAAAAAAACAGAAACTGAAAGTAAACAGTTGTTTTTTTAAAATAACTGGATCTGCCCCTGTATACATTTTTTTTTTTTTTTTTTTATAAATATATTCAATTTGTTTCTGTATATAAATACATGCAAAGGCAGTACTTTTCCAATTACTATTTATGTGTTGCGTCTAAATTAAAACTGTAACACTTTATAGTGACTGAAAAGGGTAGAAAAATTCATCAGATGAGAAAATGCTGAAGACACCTGGAAACAGCACCAGATCATTATGTATTGCATCTAATAAAAAGAAACAAACTGAGATCTGTATAGTTCCACTTCAAGGTAAAAATACTTATCTCTTTTGAAATGAAATTAAAAAAATATTGTAACATTGTAGTTAATTAATAAAGATAATATTACGTGTATTTCTGTATTGGCCTTGTTATTGGTCCTCGGCCAGTGTATTGGCCTTCGTCTTCGCCTCAGGCCAATACAGCAAGCCTCGGACCAATAACAAGGCCAATACAGAAATAGTTACGTAATAATATCATAGTATTTAACGGTTAACTTGCATTGATGGTTTGCTGTACAGCTTGACATTTACACTATATCTTTTTTTTTCATGCGTAAAACTACTATGTTTTTGTTTACATTCCGAAAAGACCAACACGGAGCTTCGATCAATTTTCTTGCTCGTAATCTTTCTTTTAATCATCCGAAAAGTAAAGGCATTAAGCTTTGATGAAAAGACAGATTACATCAAGAAATCATCTATCTGTGTCTTAAGACAAACACTATAGGATTCCACTGATATCTATCGAGTTTTTCTTCTCACTGTCTCGTCTATTGTTTTTGTTATAGTACTATAAGGGAAAAACGATAATTAACTGTCTTAACAAATGGCGGCAAAGACGGAAAATAATCTCTAAAACAAAGTAAATAATTTTATTGTAAATTTTATTTTACTTAAAACGGGGAATACGTTGCAAATATTCTGCAAAAGTTTAGAGAGTTCAATATTAGCATTACCTTGCTGTGCGTTTGATTGACTGTACCTTGTTTGTTTAGACGTTCAGTGGCGAATATTAAAGGGAGGAAATGAACCTAGCCCTGATATAAAGGTTTTGCAAAAGAGTCTACAGGAGTGAAAGGGATTTTTTTTTAGTAAAACACAAATCCATTGCAACCTAATAAACACGAATTAAATTTATTGTTGTGCAAAAAGTCTAAATATTAATCTTTTATGAATTAATAGACTTGTGTAGTGCTCTCTCGTTGTCCGCCGTCAGTGCCGAAGGATGATACATCGTAAAAAACAGTATGATCTATCAATTACTAAATTATCTTCATAGAAACTCATTCTTGTTGTCATCAACTCCGCACGAAATAGCCCTGCGTGTGTTTAAAATATACGTGAACGTTAATACATATATAGGAATCTGGATGGAAATTGACCACTCATAAAGAATAACGTTTTTACAACGTCAGACTTCAACTTTGTTACAACGTTTATTTCGTGTCAGACTTCAACGTTGTTACAACTTCTGACTTCAACCTTTTTTTCAACGTTTATTTCGTGTCAGACTTCAACGTTGTTATAACGTCTGACTTCAACCTTGTTACAACGTTTAGTTCGTGTCAGACTTCAACGTTGTTATAACGTCTGATTTCAACCTTGTTACAACGATTTTTTCGTGTCAGACTTCAACTTTGTTACAACGTCTGACTTCAACCTTGTTACAACATTTAGTTAGTGTCTGACTTCAACGTTGTTACAACGTTTATTTCGTGTCAGACTTCAGCGTTATTAAATTGTTGATCCAATGTCACACTTTAATGTTGTTACGTCAGAGGTCAACCATGTTACAAGGTTGATCCAACGGCAGACTTCAACCTTGTTACACCGTTGTTACAACGTCAGACTTCGACCTTGTAACAACGTTGTTCCAATGTCAGACTTCAACGTTGTTACAACATCAGACTTCAACCTTGTTACAACGTTTATTTAGTGTCAGACTTCAACGTTGTTACAATGTTTGACTTCCATCTTGTTACAACGTTTGTTTAGTGTCAGACTTCAACGTTGTTACAACGTCTGACTTCAACCTTGTTACAACGTTTATTTCGTGTCAGACTTCAACGTTGTTATAACGTCTAACTTCAACCTTGTTTCAAAGTTTATTTCGTGTCAAACTTCAACGTTGTTACAATGTTGATCCCATGTCAGACTTCAACGTTGTTACAACATCAGACTTCAATGTTGTTACAACGTTGATCCAGAGTCAGACTACTACGTTGTTGCAACGTTGATCCAGTGTCAGACTACAACGTTGTTACAACATTGTTTTAATGTCATGCATCAACGTTGTGACAACGTCAGATTTCGACGGTGTTACAGTTATTGTTAAACACGTAAATATATTAATTGCCTTTCCTGAATATATATTAACCGCTGAGTAAACATTTACATTTGATGAATTTGAATATGATTTTGTTTAAAAAGTGTATGAAAATCTGTATAGTATATCATTAGACTCTATAATGTTAAAATATTTCTTTCGGGAAACAATCTGAAAAATTTGTGATACGCTTATAAATGGCGGCCTGCACTATTTGTTTTATTATCTGCAACACACATTTTTCCATCAATACTATTTTGTACTTAAGTCAAGTATGTATGACCGCAATTATATTACGGAATCCTAGTAAATTGCCAGACTGAAGTAGTTCTAACATGCTCTTGACATTTGATAATTAGGTAATGAGTCCTCCACTGGGGGGTAAGCTGACCGATGTCAAGGTCACGTCATTATGGTTTTACTCTGATTCCCCATATTAGGTCAATGTCACGTGTACCTTATGATCTGCCAAGTCACGTTCCTTATCATTGTAACAAGGTTGTGAATATTGATTCGTAATTTGACGGAAGCTAACGAATTTGAACGAGTTTCAATAACGTAAAATGTGCCTAGAATATTTAGTCTTTAGGTATACATGAGAGACAAAATATACCAGAGGAAGATTCAAACTCAAAATTCATAAACAAACTGTTTTTTGTTCATTTTTTTTATATACATTAGGCCGTTAGTTTTGTCGTTTGAATTGTTTTACATTGTCTTATCGGGGCCTATTAAAGCTGAATATGCAGTATGGGATTTGCTCATGGTTGAAGGCCGTACGGTGACCTATAGTTGTTAATGTCTGTGTCATTTTGGTCTCTCGTGGAGAGTTGTCTCATTTGCAATCATACCACATCTTCTTTTTTATATGACAAAGCTATGGCAATTTTAAAAAACAAACATCAAAGAAAACCAAATCATTACTCGAAACACTTCATAGAAAACTACATTTTATAAACACTAAACAAAACGTACCCCACAAAAACGGTGAGTGATCGCAGGTGCTCCGAAGAGTAAACCGATTGTGTCACATGTGGCATCCGTTGTACATGTGTTGCTCAGACAAATACAAATCCGGTGCTACGTTTAATTTGATAGGTCACGTTTGAGGAAGAAGGACGGTATTTTGATTACGACAATTAAAAAATGTTCATCGTCATCTCCTCAGGAACATATATTCTATAACGAACAACCAACTTGCGACTATTTTTTTTTACATTATTTTCATATTTTGACTATTATAAATACTACTTGCTCTGGTTAAAGGAGAATCGCATGATTAAAAGTATTTAATTCCCATCCAATTTCTTAATGTGCTGACCCGAGTCATGAGGCTCTAATCCAGTTGGTTCCTCTGGTTGGTGTTTTCATATTTAATGTTGGTGTATCATATTTTCATAACGCAGGCCTTTGATTTTCTTGTTCGAATGGTTTTACATTTTATCATGCAATGTTCATTTATGGCTATTGTTGAAGGGCTCATGGTGAAGTATAATTGATAACATCTCATTTGCACTCATACCGCATGTCCTTATTTTAAAATAATCAGTTTTCTTTAAAGGGTTGTCAAAGTTCATATTTCAAAAAAATTACAAAACAAAAAAAAAAACTAAAAAAAAAAAAAAAAACCAGATAGTATTAACAAAAAGACATATATGAAAATATGTAAAACATATGACTTTTTTTTGTATGTTTAAATTCAAGATCACAAATCTAGTTTACAAAATAACTCTACATTGTTGAAAATGCTTTTCGAAACAGCAATAACAAATGGATGCTTGGTATTTAGTCAAGTTTTGTATTCTTGACTTTTAAACGCACTGAGCTACTGAAACTATTTTGAATTATTTAGCTTGTGCTTTATGATCTCACAACAATACGAAAACAAAATATTGTAAAATGCATTCACCTCGCCAGTATTTAGTGACAAAGCTTTGAAACGAGGGCAATGCATTATTACTAGAAAATATTGTTTGAAATACTAAGATTTGATATTTACAACCGTCCTGTTGACATTGACGTAAAAAAATTGAAAGCCAACATACTTTAAAATTTCTACCTACTTTTATATTATAATTTGCTTTTATGTTGTACAGTACCATGTTAGAAGGAGAGTTGGTTTGCCTAAAAACCAGAAATGGTATACTACATGTTTGTACTTTTTCCGCTAAGGATATTAATAAGTAGTTAGATAAATATTCTCGTTTAATGTTTTTTAAATAGATAAGACCGTTGGTTTTTGTTTGAATTGTTTTACACTAGTCACATTAGGACCCTTCATAATTTTCTGATCCGTACGATAAAAGGCTCTGTGTTGAAGGCCATATTTTTACCTATTGACATCGCTACATTCTGTATGTGCCTGACCTGAGGCAGCAGCCTGTATAAATTTAGTAGTTGTTCACCGTCTATAATGAAGAGTTTCTTATCGGACACCATGCCACATATTCTTAATTTTATCTTAACCCTAAAAAGGAAACTATCAGAAGACGTGTTAGTAGATCTAACTGGATACATATTACATCATCAGAATGTTTTTTTTTTTTTTTTTGTAATAAGACGGACAAACCTTGGAATATTTTACTAACTATGTTATACTTTTAGTATTATAGTTCCAGGACAAACAAGAAAAGAGGTACAAAACACACGAAAGAAGATGTGAATATACAATTAAGGTGGATCAATTAAGTATCCAATTAAATGAATCATGACGACCTTTCTTTCATCCACCCACGCATTTAATACATTTGTTTTGTTTAACCTCAGAACTTCCTTGTAGAAAAACATATAATTGTTTTGTTAACACACCATACGTCGAGTATGCAACTCTAACCTTCAAATGAGAATCCAATTTCAAGGAGATTTCCAAGGTTTCAGATATCCTATGAAAGAGCTAGACTTTAGAGAATTAGTAAAACTTGAACAATCAATTGGAATGTTTCTTATCCTTTCGATAGGACTTGAGAAAAATCAAACGTATAAACAACATTTTGGAATGTCTCAAATTTCACCAACGACCCTTGCTTTACCTTAAAATCCCCTTCAAACCCGATCATATTGCTGATCCTGTAAGTCATGACAATGCATTACCGAGTGGATTATTTCCCTTTGATGAAGGACAAATAAATGATTGGAAAGGTCAAACGTCATTATCACAATGATTACATACAGTGTACATGAAGTATGGGTTTAGTGCGTTACGTTCTAGCTGTTACTATAAAAAGTCAAACATATACAATTTGTAAAAAAAAAAATAAAAAAAAATGCGCCATTAAGAAATGTCTTGTACAAATTTAATTCTGAAATAAATATTTTTTTGAAGATTTTGTCAGAATTTAGTAAACCTTAGAGTTTGCAACTTTGGTTTGCTGAAATTGAACTGGAAATCGAAAAAAATGTTTTTATCTCTTTTATTTGCTGAAATATAATGTTCCGTGTAACACTTATCAATTCAAAGTTTTAAAAAAATTTGAAATTTTAGATTTTTGAAATTTGATCAAAGTTTTAAAATATCAAAATTCAAAAATGTGTAAAAGTTTTGAAATTTTAGATTTTTAAACAAATATTTAAAATATTACAATTTTGAATACCGTTTTTAAATTTGATAGTTTACAAATTTGATCAAACTTTAAACATATTAAACCTAACGTGCAATTTTGATAATTTCACTTTTTGAGAGTTGGATTTTTAAAATATTTGATTAAGATATAAAAAATACAAAAGGGGCGAAAAGAGGGGTACATGTAAACACGGCTCTGATTATAATCGTTCTTATCAAATCATTCAAATCGTTCAAATCATTTTTTACAACATAAATAGTTAAAAGAAAAAGTCGTTTTTTATAAAACATATTAGCCATCACATGGGATAACAGTGTCCAGAAATTTTTAGGTTGTGCATCTATTTATAAAAAAAATATTCAAACCTATTTAAACCGGCATCAAATAAGCTGATTTAAATCTCTAATATAAGGTGAGAGTTTGAGATAAATAATTCAGAGCTATTTGGTGTCCCCAGTGCCAAAACATTTAGAAGCAACAGTGAAAACTGACCAACTCTAAGTAGGCCAAATAGTTGTATTCGCCTTTTTGACGTTCCAGATGAAGGTAGATCCAGAAAAAGCGCTTCAGTCGCATGCAACTCCCAGTAATGATACGGAAAGAATACTAAATGTATGGTGTCTCAATCGGAACGTTGTGTTAGGCCTGCTTCAGCTGGTACCTAGACAAATAAGTGTACTGGTTCAGCAATAATAAAAAGTCCTACTAAACTCTGAAATATAACAATAATCTCAAATTAATATCCTACAAAACTAAAAAGGCCAGAAGCTCATGAATTGGGACAAGCGCACAAATGCAGCGGGGTTAAACATGTTTGTTTAGGTTACAGCCCTACCCCTCTACCTCTAACCAATGCAGAATAAACAAACACACAGCAATACGCACAGTAAAACGCACTTTAAAAGAAATCCAAGTCCTATGTCAGAATAGGAAACAAAAGAAACTAATCAAAATGACAATGATAATAAATTAACAAAGGACTACTTTATATAAAGCTAGCAGTTACTGACATATGCCAGCTCCAGACCTCAAATAAACTAATTGAAAGGTAATGTCTTCATCATATGATTAACAAGCACAATCCCTCTCTGTTGTATTTATTGCTGATTTGTTCCTGAACTTTCGTGAAATATTTGTCACTGGCAACCAAAAATCGATAATTTAAAATAGGTTGTTTACATACAAATTACAAAGAAACTTAGGATTCAACTCCCTCAGGAAAAGTAGCCCTTATAGATGGATTTTGATATGTTTAACTTTACTTTGGCCAAACACCGCTTCAATTGTTTCGGTTCTTGTATTTACTTGGCTTTTAAATATCCAGTTTTTAGCGTTCCATAGGTCAATGCTTTACTTAAAATTCCGCGTTTTACATTGTGCAGATTTGTCGAGAGCAACATTGGTTAATGGTCCAAAATGAAAAAAAAATCCATTATGCAGCTGACAGCGTGGCACTCTTTTTACACGCCCCATTCTGACTGGACGTACTTATGTTCTTTTACTTTGCTCAAAGTTGATTGCCGTACGAAAACGTAAAAATGCACAAATAACAAATATATGGAACAATGATATTCCTTAATACCAAAAACAAATCCCTTTTCCTTGTATTTGCTATTCATAAATAGTGGTTGATTTAGGGCCCCTTATGGAGCTACGTAACTATATGATAAATGCATATACCTATTACAAGCATCAGTCGGAACGTTGTCTAAGGGAGCAACCATATAACTTCAAAAATGGAGATATTGTTGTTATGTCGAAGTAAAAAAAAAAAAAAGGATTTCGCACTAAGCGCTAATAATTTCCTTAAGTTTGTCATCGCTATTAATCAAACGATTGAGTTCAAAATTTAACACTATATGGCATGGGGAAAATCTGGATTCAAAATAAATTTTTTTATCCTCTGCTTGCACATGCAAAATATTTTGTCTCATCAAATTGGGGATAAGAATATTTTATGTACCATTATTGAAACCCCTCGTTGAAGTATCCAACCAAGTAAAAAAAAGTGCCACCTTAGTGACAATATTTATATATCAGATTCCCAAAAAGATTACCACGCTGATTTAAACTTTTGAAAATATTTTTCAAAATGCCGACACCTACACATGTACAAATGGATAGATGGGCGGTTAATGTACAGCGGCAACTATTACATAAGTCTTTTTGAAGAAAAAGCGTGCGTCTGGCTCAAATACAAAATTTAAATCCTGATATCTATCTATCTATAATGAGTTTATGTAGATACCTTATAACAGTATCCTAGCTAATATTTGATCTTACTCTTAATTTCAGCGTAAAATTTTATCAATAACCTCCCACTTTCCAGACTAGCATGTAACGTTCATTGTCATGCAATCGATAAAAAAAATGAAAACAAAACGTTAAAAGTTACGACCCAAGCGCTGTTCTGGATCTACCTTCTTCAGGAAGGATCAAAGCTGAATATTTAGGGCCAACAATTTATAAAGAACAGAAATAGTTGATTAAAACGTTTTAGATGAGATCGTTCAAAATGTAAATGGAAGGATGTATTCTTCTGCCGACAAGATTACAGAAAGTAAGAAGTCGTAGAGCAAAACAGAAAAAAAATGAAATCAAATATAATGTATATACAACGTTTATTGAGCCATTTTATTGCTTTAAGTTCAGTAGAAAACATGTAAATACATGTGCATACTCGACCCAACCATTCTATTTGACCTACTACGAGTTGATAAGTTTTTACTGTTACTCCAAAAATATTGGTGCTGGGAAAACCAGCAAGTAAAATGGTCATTATCAGAGCCGTGAGTCTTGTTCTAAAACGAATTTATTTTGTTTTCGAATTTTTCACCGCTTACAACTGTCTGGCTGTGGTGTTATTTTAAACATTAACATTGAAGTACAATGTATCAGTATGTTTTTATTTCATTTTGTTTCGTTTCTTTCCGCTTTTATTTCGTTTCGCAGTTTACAGGTACCCCTCTTTTCACCCCTTTTTCTATTTTTGATATCTTAATAAAAAATTTAAAAAATCAAACTTTCAAAAAGTGAAACAATCAAAATTGCACGTTAAGTTTAGTATTTTTAAAGTTTGATAACATTTCTAAACTTTGAAATTTAAAAACGATATTTAGAATTTTAATATCTTAAATATTTGGTTAACATTTCAAAATTTCAAAACTTTTACACAATTTGGAAATTTGACATTTTAAAACTTTGATCAAAATTCCAAATATCTAAAATTTCAAAACATTTTAAAACTTTGAATTGATAAGTGTTACACGGACCAAATATAACTGAATAAATTCTTACAAAAAAGATATCAATGTCCATGAGTGTAAATTTATAGAAAACATATATTGTAAAATCGGCGAAAAACGTTCTAAAAATTTTCTTACAGTCATTAATTATCATATTACATGTGCCTAGGTGTTTATATACAAATGTTCACCTACATGTATGTTGAATCCAGCGATATTTAAGAAAATAAAAGAAATAAATATTTTTGTTTTATTTTCATTTCAAGTTTAATATGTACTATGCAATATTTGAGAAAATATTGTGCCATGACCATTTTACAGTATTTTAACATTAAATAAAAAAGCCTATTGTTTAAATTCATACTGTAGAAGGCAAAAACTATTATCACCTGAGACCGAACAAACCCTAAGCCTAGCTCACACCCAATTGTTGCCTATAAGGGTAAACATATGATCACATGCACGCCTGTCATCTACATTGTACCAGTTAAACCGTTTAGCTTTGCGAACTGTATATACTAGTATACACTGGAATCTGATGTACAGTAGTTGTCGTTTGTTTATGTAATTATACGTGTTTTTCGTTTCTCGTTTTTTTTAAATTTTAAATAGATTAGACCGTTGGTTTTCCCGTTTGAATGGTTTTACACTAGAAGTATTGGGGCCCTATATAGCTTGTTGTTCGGTGTGAGCCAAGGCTCCATGTTGAAGGCCGTAAATTGACCTATAATGGTTTACTTTTTTTAAATTGTTATTTGGATGGAGAGTTGTCTCATTGGCACTCACACCACATCTTCCTATATCTAACAACTGCACTATTTGGAATAGGAACATTAATTATCCGTAGAAGCCATGTTAATGTTGAGTATTTTTTCTGATTTTATAGAGATCTTATATATTAGTATACATGTTGAAAAAATATGTGTAGAGTCTTTCCTTTTGAAATAATTATTAACAAATTTTAAGCAAGACATCAAAGCTAAGAGTAATACCAACTGAACCAAATTTTGGTAAAGCTGACTACACGAATGACACATATTGCTGTTGAACTTTAAAAAGTGGCCCTTCTCATTCAGCTAATGATTTGAATTTAAAGCCAAAACCATAGAAAATGTACTTAGTCTAACGTTACTGTAAACATATTTTATTAAAGAAATCATTATATATAGTACGTCTGAGTCAGTGACAACTCTACAAAAAAAAAAAAAAAAAGAAAAAAAAGAAAAAAAAAAAAAATTGCGAAAGCAAATTTACAGATCTAACATTGTTGGGTTGATGTTTAGACGAGTTATATATAGCTACAAGGGTAAAGACATAAATACGAAATATAGAAATAAAGATTCAATAACTTTATATAAATTCGTCTCCCTAAATTCGGAAATAAAAGATACAAGCTATGAACACATGCTGAACAGAAAACGAATAAATATGTAACAAAATACAGTCAATGATTACAATAACAGCCTCTACCAACGATGTGCTACATGTACATAAACTACACAGACTCTACCAACGATGTGCTACATGTACATAAACTACACAGACTCGACCAACGGTGTGCTACATGTACATAAACTACACAGACTCGACCAACGATGTGCTACATGTACATAAGCTACACAGACTCTACCAACGATATGCTACATGTACATAAACTACACAGACTCGACCAACGATGTGCTACATGTACATAAACTACACAGACTCGACCAACGATGTGCTACATGTACATAAGCTACACAGACTCTACCAACGATGTGCTACATGTACATAAACTACACAGACTCTACCAACGATGTGCTACATGTACATAAACTACACAGACTCGACCAACGATGTGCTACATGTACATAAGCTACACAGACTCTACCAACGATATGCTACATGTACATAAACTACACAGACTCGACCAACGATGTGCTACATGTACATAAAAAGTGAATTACTTGAAATTGGTGAACCATAATATTTAGAGTGACTGCAGATGAAATATTTTGTCCTGGCACATGGAAACACCTAAATAAACAAGACATTTAGACTGAAAGTCTTCTTGTCGGACATAACGTTAGACCCCTTCCTTTGCTATAGAATCATATTCAAAACAGTGTAGCTGTGGCCATTGATTGACAACCTTAAATTATCCCATTGACTGGGGCAGATTATGTGAACGTTTGTCTGTAACAACCGCTGCTCACTATGTACTTGTTAAAGGCACTTAAACTGTGGGGTCACAAAAGGTTCTCAACACCTAAATAAAGAAATTAGAAAAACTAATCAGGAATAACACGATGTTTTGATTTATATCAATAATATAAATCAAAACATAAAGTTATTCCTGATTAATTTTTTGAACTATTTTAATATTAAAGGCGTTAAGAACCTTTGGTGACCCCACAATTTAAATTCTATAATAAGTAAGTAGTGAGCAGTTGTCGTTACAGACACACGTTCACCTAATCTGCCCCAGTCAATGGGATAATTTAAGGTTGTCAATCAATGGCCACAGCTACACTGTTTTGAATATGATTCTATATTTTTGTCGCATGAATATTCCATTTGTGTAGTTTATGTAAACGTAGCACATCGTTGGTCGAGTCTGTGTAGTTTATGTACATGCAGCACATCGTTGGTCGAGTCTGTGTAGTTTAAGTACATGTAGCACATCGTTGGTCGAGTCTGTGTAGTTTGTGTACATTAAGCACAATTGCTTAGCAACAATATTCGAATCAAGGTTGTGACACGGTGTGTAGGAGTAGAATTGTAGGATTGACATTTTTTCTTGTCGCAAGTACAATCATGTACAATGTAAGTGGTATTTCTTTTGGTACTCGGGCTTCCTCCACCAATAGAAACTGGCCGCAATAAAGTAGCGAAAGTGTGCTGAAAGTTGCTTTTAGTCCGAACAATCAATATTTTCATAGTTCAACATTATGAGCATAGCACGTGCAGCACCCACTGAACACTCTAAATCAGTCTGAGATGAGTACTAAACACAGTGTGCAAATATCTGTAAATTAATATCAAGTAGGAAGAATTTTATTTTTTTATATGTTTAGATCAAAATTGTTGTTCCAGTTGAGTTGTTCAATTAAGTATATATAAGAGGCACATGTAGGTACATTAAATGTAACTTAGTGTAAATCGTTATATGTCTTTGCAAATTATAATCAATTTTCGATTCAGGATTTGGAAAGGACGGCACCGCAACAATTTAAAAACTACGACTTGTAAACTTATAGATTTATTTATGATCCTTATGGATTGCAACTTTAACTAGATCCCAGTGTGAACATATTATATGTACAAATCTTCATTTACAAATACTGTTTCTATTCAATTTCAAAGATGAAATTAGCTGTCAAAATGTCTTGTGGAAACGATGATAGTCCGTCGGAAGGGGCCGATAAATAGCCGACCCGTGTCAAGAGAGAGTCATATCTCTTGCACGTTAAAGACACCCTTGTAGATTTTGAAAAAGAGCAGGCTAATGCCGCTACAAGGCAGCACTCGCACCCGCAAAGTAGAAAGGGATTTATATAAGTTGCAAAACTTGTTCCCTAATCCAGAAATAAATAAATATGTTTAAACTAAAACTGATAGATATAATAGAACAGTATAACCTGCCTAATCCGACGCCTTAGTATTCAAACATCCTGCTTTAACCGACACATTATCCTAGTCCCATTGTATACTTGCAGAAAAACGACCTGAGTATTGTGACACCCTTCTTAATCCGACATTTTTTCTGGCCCCCTGTGTGTCAGACTAGGCAAGTTACAATGCACCATTAATTAAAATATGGGTTTATGTCGCACGCAGGACAAATATTTAATAGACGATGGGTATCATTTAATTTTAGGTTGTAAAAAATGTAAACTTTAAAAAAAGGAAAATAAAGGTTATTATTGGAACGACCATTCAGTTTTTAACTTGTGCTATTGTCCTTAGTTATAGGAAGATGTGGTATGAGTGCCAAAGAGACAACTCTCCATCCGAGTCACAATTCATAAAAGTAAACCATTATATATCAATGTACGGTCTTCAACACGAAGCTTCCAAGTTGGCTCACACCGTAAGCGAAGTATAAAGGGCCCCAAAAATTACTAGTGTAAAACCATTCAAACGTCCATAATTTTAAAGAACTGAATATTTAATGAAAATATATAAAACTTGTTTAAAAATCTTCTTTTTTTTTTTTTAAAGTCATAAGAAACCTCAAATTAAAAAAAATAATGCATGTGTTTTTTTATAACTCAATGGATAGTTAACATTATAAAACTTATGTATATATACTTTTTTCTGAAGAAAATTCTTTAATTTATTCATATTTAGAAGAAGTTTACTTTATTTTAATTGCTTCCTTCCTTCCAGGAAGCAATTCCCCCGACATATTTTCCGTATGCAAAGTGACCTCAGTGTGACCCATCTCGTAAAAATCCGGTGATCGCAATACGCATGGATGTCCTTAAAATAAACTATTATCTGAATTTACATGTTAAACAGTGCTCAATTTCCATGCTTTTTTGTTGACTTTTTGTTAATTGTTGACAAACAGGTGGCAATCGTTAAACTACGAACTTTGATTACCTGCCATATTTTCACAACAATACTGACCGATTGAAAAAAAAAATTGACGATTATACGAAATTTAAGCGAAAAAAAAATGAAAAATTCTTGAACAGGAGACTAATTTTATGATGTTTGTATGCATTGGTTCTAGAATTGGAAGAAAATTATTTTTCACCGGTCACTCGTTTCTTATGACTTTAATTATCATGGTTTTTTTTGGAAAAAAAAGTTTGTTTCCAGTTTTGGAGAAAAAAATAATTTGTTTTTGATTCTGAGAAAAAAAAATTGTTTGTTTCACCCTCAGCTGCCACAGGCGAAAAAAAAAATTTGTCCAGAAAAAAAAACATAGCCCCCCCCCCCCCCCCAGAAAATCAAATGGTTGCTGCCTTAATTGGTCCTAATTCTCCCCCTAACTTTAAATTGAAAGTTAGTTGGTCTAGCGTATACATTTATTGGATGAAGCTTATTTCAGAAACAGATGAGGGTCCTCGGTGGCCGATTGGTTCAAGAAGTACAAAATGTAACTACTGTTATCAGTAGCCAGTCAACAGTGAGGTAGACAGTTCGAACCCCGCCCTTGCGGGTGCACTCGACTCCAATCTTAATTGACTAGGATTGTTTGTTTTCCTATTGAAGGTCGGTGGTTTTCTCCGGGCACTTCCGCTTCCTCCACCAATGAAAACTGGCCGTCACAATTTTGACACAGAATTACTCATTTTTTAATGCACATTGAAGTGGCATTTTTTCTCTCTTTTTTTAATTTCATTTCATCGAAACTCTTTGAAAAGCGAAGTTCACAAATTTTTGTTTGAAGGGGTTCAAATATTCTGATGAAGTTAATTTTAGGAATACGTCGATATATCATTCCAAATATTGTATGCGTCATTCACGAGGAAGTTTCATCTTAAAAGTATAATTTTGTTCTTTAAATATTTTAGTGAACGTTTTGACAAAACATTTGTTTAGATAATATCTAAAAAAAAATTCACTTTAGTTAATTTCAAACAAGAGTTTCCTGTGTTTGTGGTTTACATAAATAAAAATATTCATAAAGCACAGCAGTGCATAGCAATTATGATTTCCAATTTGGTAATATAAAATATAATTTGAATTCTGACCACGATTATAATCATTCGTCTTCATATAGACCGGTAATATTTGTCTTTGACAATGGGTAGTCCTTTTTCATCGCAAAATAATATAAAAACAAAAACATATTTTTAATATCTATACCAAAATTAAAACAGTCGCAAAAGAAATATATGTTCAGTAAAGTGCGTAGCACTTGTATGAAATAAAGTATTTTTTCAATTGACCACAAATTTACAGTCTTTTTTGTCATTTGTCGCGGTAGGATTACTGACCTAGTCAGGAAAATAAAAATGTTACGATGTATTCGATCGAGGAAGATATTTGATCATTTTCATATATTTATTTTATGCCAAACCTTAGACCATTTTGTTTGACGGTATGTGCGTCCGTCCTTTTGTTCATCCGACTGTCCCGCTACATATCAAAGTTTTGCTTAAAGTAGTTTTTAATGAAGTTGATTCAAGTTCAATCAATCTGAAACTTAGTACACATAATTCCTATGATTTAATCTGTCTAATTAATGTTAATGCCAAAATTACAATTTTGACCCCAGTTTCGTGGTCCACTAAGCTGAGGAAATGACAGTGCGAGTGGGGGCATCCGTGTACTATCGACACTTTCTTGTTATGAACATATCAAATAATTATACTTCACGTTAAAATGCCAACTTTGGATTGGCTGACACGAGCAAGACAATTAACTGTATCTCATGGCGGAGCAGGAGACAACTTTTTGAATGTCACCCTTTCGTACAGACCAATCAAAAATCGACGATTTAAAGAGCAATAATTAAATTTACAAAAATGAATTACTTTCAATGCTCACATTCTACATTTTGGCTCAGAAATTTTTCATAGAATGTAAAAAAAAAACCCAAAAAACCTTCTTAATTGACAATGTCTTCCCGGGGTAACAATCGTCTCTATCACCCTCTCATCTATGTACATGTGTTATTTATATAAATAATACATGTTGTATTACGCTAACGAGACAATAAAGCGGAAAAAAATAGGTCAACAGCTGGATATCTAAATTGATTGATTGATCGATTTATTGGTGAATAAGTCCACACGCAGTACTAATGACAGTTAATTTCTATCTATTGGCGAAGAAGCCCGAGTGTTCCGAGAAAACCATGCACAGACCTTTGGCATGAACACTGACAATCTTAGTAATTTTAGAGTAGAATTGAATGCACCAGCAACCGGGGTTCGAACGTAAAACCTAAGTGTGAAAGACTTGAGAGGTACTTTAGGTGGACAACTTAAGCCACACAACCACCGAGGTCTCCCTAAAAGTTAACAATTATGTGTAAACAATTTTCACGCCTGGATACAATGTTCATGTGAGTTAAGCAACTTCAACATAGTTGTTTGTTGTTTGTCTAAACACGAACGAGTTTATAAAATTTGTCCGGTGCTTTGCTTTTTCGCCAATTGGCATTTCATTTGCGCCAAAATAATCTTTTATTTGCGCCACAAACAATATTTCATTTGCGCCAAAATTAAACCTTTCAATTGCGCCAATATTTTGTAAATACAGGTAAATATATATAAAACATATATCTAAAAAAAGACTTTTGATAATAAAAGTTTTTGTTTGCAGAATTAAATATATTCCTCAGAAATCAGTCGACATTAAACCACACAAGTAATGTTAAAACATTAATGAAACACAGTTCTGTTATAAATAAACGTGATCATACCAGGCGCGTAGCTCCCTATACGCTAACACGCAGTTGCGTGCACATCGGTTCGGCATGCAAAAAAAATTATTGCAAAATTAAAAATTTATAAAGGAAATTTTAAAGGAAACACATATGTTGTCACTTTTTTAATTAATGAAATGTCATTAAATAACGGCATTTGGTTTCAAAATAGAAGTTTTATTTGAGATCGTGCATGACAAAATCGAACAGTAACTTGTATCTTTCACAAGATTTGAATTTGTTATACTCAGTCTAATACATGTAGTTTCGGAGCACATTTTACAGAGTACGGTTTATCTGTTTGGAATGAGATGTACCAATCGGCATTAGATTTATCAGAACCCTTCGATATCGTTGAAATT
Source organism: Mytilus galloprovincialis (assembly GCA_037788925.1). Taxonomy (NCBI): domain Eukaryota; kingdom Metazoa; phylum Mollusca; class Bivalvia; order Mytilida; family Mytilidae; genus Mytilus; species Mytilus galloprovincialis. Next base: position 33,859,365 of record CM075343.1, on the reverse strand, counting down.
ATGCCACGGCGATGTGTTCGACTGACTACCAGAGCCACTCATCCTGCAAACACGCCAAAACAGTTTTGGAAAGTCTCATTATATTTGCGTTTATAGACCATATGATAATGGAACTGGAGAGTGGAGTCGCGTCTGGTATTATCAGAAAATTGCTTCCAGGGCCGTAACTACATTGAGGCAAATGAGGCAAATGCCTCATGTTTTAAATTAAAAAAAAAAAAACAAAAAAAAAAAAAAAACAAAACAAAAGATTGTCTCCATATGATTGTCTTCCATATCAAATTGTTTTCACTGAAAGTGTCTTGCAAGAAGCAAGTTCTCTTCACTCTCTGATGTCGCCCCTGCATATTTTTCGTAATCCATGTTTCTATTTTACTTTTGGTTTTCAGAGTTGATGGTCTATTGTTTGTACTTCTGTGTCCCGGGTTTGTCTTTTGTTCATTTATTGTCCTACTTAATGACTAATCTTAGTGTTGATTTTCATTTGTAAATGTGTCACACTGTGTAATGTTGCATGTCCACCGATGTCCAGGCAATATGATAGAAAATATTTTAAGAATATACGATGCTACTGGACACAGAAAAAAGTGGTCGTTTCTGCATGGAGAATTGAACTTGATATCAAAGAATACGAAACTGCCTTTCTTGTATATAAAACCATACCCAATTTTTCTTAGTATGGATTGCAGCCTTCTTTGTGCCGTATCTGCTTCCTCGTGTTGTAGGAAATATAACAAACGAACAAATCTCAACATTGTCTGAGACATACGAAACTGACCTGGTATGTATTTTTGACGAATTCAATTGGGAGGTCGCTCGATGGCGAACACGTACACTGGTTTATAACATCTCGCGAGTGCTACCGTGGAGATCTATTAGTGTACTATACGTCTGTTCAAATCAAATGTACGATCAACAATGAATAATGACAGGTTATCATCGCTAGCATTACTGCATATTTATCGGGATTGCAGTGTGAATATTGACAAATGAATAGAGAAGCTCGTTTCTGCCTAGACTCGAAGAGCAGATTTTGGACAATTTTGAGTAAATTCTGTATCAGAAAAATGTGTAGTTTATGTTTTCAATTAACCATGATTTACTCTATTCAGAAGCTTTATGAATAGTTTTACATTCATAAATTGTTTTTATAAGTCCTATCTACATGAAGCTCCTCTTTCAACTGTCCTATGACCGCAAACCGAAAAAAACCATTTTCCTGCATAAAAGGGTCCCATAAAATTTTCGCCTCGATCCGCTCGGCGGTAGTTGCTTGCACATCGTTTCTTTCTAGCTACGCCCCTGCATACCACCTAATATGAAATATAAAAGAAAACAGTTTACACTAGAGTTATTCTATAAAGCATGAAACACTATTGTAAAGTATACCCTTGCACAAACTTGTAAGCGACGGCCGTGATGTTTCCATGTCTGGAAAATTCTTCCTCTCAAGTGCATACCATATTGATAAAAAAAAAATAGTCCGTATTTTCATGAACTGTAATCCATTTCAGTTGTTATACAAATGTACTGGTTTTGCAAGGTTTTATTCATTCGGGGTACCAATAAACGACTTGGTCTCCATTTTTAAGTACATATGATCTGATAATAAACTAAAAGTGTGGTCATCAAATATTACACACTTAATTCTCCTATTTTAGGTCTAAATTGGAAATGTCCAACTTGACACCTCGAATATGAAAACACTACTGTATATATGATTATAAACCTTAGTGACTCTCAGCTTCTGTGGAGACAAACCTTTTAGAGCAATGAATATTTAACGCGTTCGTTATTGCTTACCTGAATTACCTGTAAAATGGCGCAAATGAAGTTTTAATTTTTTGGCGCAAATGTAATATAACCTTGTGGCGCAAATGAAAGATTGTAATTTTCAAAAATTGGCGCAAATGCAAGAGGCCCCATTTGTCAGTTAGTTAACCCTTCAACTTTTCATTCTCCACTAATATGATCTTTTTGGTGTGCAATTTTCGGATAGTTTGCTCTACAACAGTTATTAATCTGTTGCAGGAGGTTTACGCCACAACCACTGCATGTCATGTTCCTGACTTCAGACAGACAATTTTGTTAGCTGTGCCTGTACTTACTTTGTGTCATGAATGAATCTCCATTTTTTTTCTATGAAATATAAAGAATATGGTGTAGAGGAAACTTAAGAACACAGTCACACTTTAACCATAAAAGTGTTTACATTCTCTAAAATATTTAATCTATAAAGCGATAATACTTTGAACTTATAGTTTTTTTACGTTAAAATTGTAGTCAATATTCTAAAAAATCAGAGGGACCAGGGACAATTCATAAATTAAGATTGAGTTTTGATACAGTAGGAAGATAGTAAATGTAGCACGTCTTGGTCACTTTTTATCATTTTTTGTTGACTTTTGAAAGGTTTTAAATAATAATGAAATGATTGTTGAGGCTCCCACAGGGTACCCCCTCAGGTCGCAAGGTCGCTTTCGTCGAGAGGTCGTTTTTAAGGGAAATGTACAGGTCGCAGGGTGTTTTTTCCCAACACAGAGGACGGAAGTCGGTCGGAGGTCGTTTTTTTTCAAATTTTACAGGTCGCATGTCGTTTTTAGAAGGCCCTCAGGTCGGAAGTCGCCTCTAAAAGGCCCAGAGGTCGCAGGTCGTTTTTGACCATGCGAGAGCCTCATTTTTTAACTATAAAATTACAAAACACACGACATACTTTAGGTACTTTCTAACATATTAACAATATAATCACGGTTTGACAGCTTAATTTAATCTTAAATGAATTTTGATAGATTACACTGTTCCTTCACGCTAAATGCTAAAAGACGATATGTTTGATGATCAACACTTCAAGCACTTTAAGACAATTCAAGTGATATATAAAAGCATGATTTGTCATTGCCAGAAAAATGTTTCAACACCATGTGCTTAAAATAGAGAACTGTACATCACTGTCCTAGATGAGGGGGAGGATTGAGCTCTCACATATATATTTAACCCCATCGCATTCTTTGCGTATAAAACCACTTATTCGGGCTCGGTCGTTAAGAATAACATATTTTAAATAAATAAGTTCCTACGCATTGCTGTATCTTTGTCAAAACGTGTAACATTTGGAAAGTTTTGGTATCTGTTGAGAGTTAAGGGACTTGAGGTCACCGTAGAACCCTAAGGCTTGTTAAACATTTTCTATGAAGAATTAAAAAAAAGGTACTATAATAATAGAAAGGCCCATTTATGTTGTTGGTTATACCAGAAGTACTATCAAACTTCCGGAAACCAGTGCGTTATAAATTGTATTTAAAGGTACATGTATGTTGAATATTTCAGTATATAAAATCAGAATAAGGGCTAGTTTTGACATGAAAGGACGGACACTTTATTTGAACTTATGACAAAATAGCAATTAAGGCTTAAGACTGCAAAATTCAACATAGACAAGCAACGGGGCTATGCATTTGTGGTTTTATACCTTTAGTCAGGAGCCTGTCATTCAGTGGTTGTAGGCTGTCATATTGTTAGTTTTTCGTTTTAAGTTGTTTAACACTTTGTCTGGGCCTTTTATATTGTAGAATATACGTCATGGGATTTGTCCACGATTGAAGGCCCTTTTGTAACTTATATAGTTGATAAACCTGCTTAATGTAGACCCTGTTTGATATTTGTGTCATAAGAAATCCTGTCACATCTCTTTATTTTATTTGTAAATACATGATATACAGTTTTAATTTCGAAGAACCTTTTGGCTGATTTTGTTTTGATTTTTTTACTCTGTGAATAAAAGTAGATGTCAACGACAGCAATCAGTATTAAAAAAAGACAGGAATGGTACTTATGTCTGTGATATATATTTAAAGATATCAAAAAAATGATATAAACAAATGATGCCTTACTAATGTAGATAGATATAGAGTTTATAAACGTCTCACCATGAGTATACACAAAAACATATATAGAATGAAATTCAAAACAGTGTGGCTGTGGCCATTGATTGACACATTAAATTCATCCATTGACTGGGACAATTTAGGTGAACGTTTGTATGTAACGACCACTGCTCACTATGTACTTTTTAAAGACACTTTAACTATGGGGTCCCCAAAGGTTCTCAACACCTTAATAAAGTAATTCGAAAAATAAATCAGAAATAACACGATGTTTTGATTTATATCAATTATATAAATCAAAACTTAAAGGTTATTTCTGATTATTTTTTCGAATTATTTTATAATTAAAGGCGTTAAGAAACCTTTGGTAACCCCACAGTTTAAATGTCTATCGTATGGACGTCATGAACAGTGGTCGTTACAGACAAACGTTCACGAAAGTTGTCCCAGTCAATGGATGAATTTAATGTGTCAATCAATGGCCACAGCCACACTGTTTTGAATTTCATTCTACATACGTCACAAAAACATAATATATAGATATTAAATATAAAAAAGAAAAGGTAGTATGATTACCCATGAAACAACTCTCTACAAGAGACCAAATGACACAGAAATGAACAGCTATAGGTTAACATACGGCCTTCAACAATGAGAAAAGCACATACCGTATAGTCAGCTAAAAAATGCTCCGAAGTGACAAATGTAAAACAATTCAAACGAGAAAACTAACGGCCTAATAAATATACAAAAAATGAACAAAAAACAAATATATAACACATCAACAAACAAAACTACAGAATTACAGGCTCCTCACTTACAAACAGGCACATACATACATACATAACAATGTACGTTTAAACATGCTAACGGGATCCCAGCTCTCTCCTAACCATTGACAGTGGTGTAACAGTACAACATAAGAACATAAGAACGAATTCGAACTATTGAAATTAGTTGAAAAGGTCTTAACTCACCAGATGGTTACAAATAGATATACATCGAACAAAAGAGTGAACGTGACCGAGTATTTGTATATCCCAACAACAAAAATACACTAAGTACTGATCTGAGAGTACTCGCAGTTCGTGACAGCTTGTTCAATTATTAGGTCAACTACTGAAAAAAATACCTCAGTTTGAAAATTTATCATAATTATGGCATTTCATAGTTATTTTTTTTTTAACATTATTACAATGTTATTTGTGTATAATTGTTACACGTTCTGAAAATAAATTAAAATCTAAAATAGTAATATCTGAATTTGTAATTTGAGAGAAGCTTCAGTGCATAATGTTTAATAGATATCATGAAAGATGGGTAAATCTTGATCTTTTTATCACAAATGCATGTATTATATTGATCATTTTGATAAGCAAATTGGTAAAAGTTACCGCTATTCCTTCCATATCATTGATTAAGAGAACACTGCAGACGAAATATTCTAATTACAAATATGCAAAAGCGTAAGTAAGAAAATAGAACAACGATGTAAGACTTGGTGAACCAAAGTGTAAATAACAATCTCGAAATGATATGACGATAAAAGACTGCATGTTGTAGTGTTTGACATTTCTAGACGCAGTATTGTTTGTTTTTTCGTATATTGTTTTGTAAAAAATTATGCCTTTGGATATTTTGTTTGCATTGTATTTTGTCATATTGCAGCCTATATTGCTAATTAAACGGCATTTGTTGTTGACGCGCAAAGGAAAGGGAAACACAGTTTTGGCAGTATATTATTGTTGGCTCATTACCATATCTCGTTTTTTTTTTATATATAAACTATCCTATTGGTCCAAGGACACAGTTATTGTCCTTTGGTTTTCCGGTTGTCTACGAATATAGTCCCTAGTGTAATCAGTGTATAACCTGCAGGTTTTATTTGATACACTTTCCCAATTTATTTCTTGATATCAAATGCATGAAATATTAAGTAGGGGGATGTAACTACATGTCAAACAGATTTGGGTGCTGAATCTTTATGTTAACTAGAACACACCCGTGATATCGCGGGTCCGTGACTGAATTAAAGTATATAACTATGCGCAAGCCTTATCTTAGTATTAGTACTGTCATCTGATAAAGTCATGCCGATTATAAGATACACAATTTTCTCTGCTTTCAAATCTTTCTGTTTGAACCCGTCGAACTGGAACTTATCAATTATTGGTACTATTAAATATTTGGAAAACAAAAGGTCCTGAAATGGAGTATTTTTTAATCAACAGCATTGTCCTATATTAGTTATAAATAAAGTTGAATTCTTTGATTCGCTGTTTTACGTCATGCCCGCTAACAAATTGAAACTTATTTTTAGTCCAGATTTTTAGTATTCTATTGTTATCTTAGAAAGTCTTACGTAATAAAATACTACAATAGGTAACAATTTGACAATTTAGTAGTGTCAACCCTGTGATTATGACCCGTTTATATAGCATATTAATCCTGAATACACCGTTTGGTGGTGCGCCTGTCAGATGCGGAACGTACAGATATGGTAATAGGTAACCGGTGATTATACTTAGTCTATTGGTATTGGTATCGGACTCGACCCGGAACTTCCTAATTATTGGCGATAATAATTACGTGGAAAACAAAAGGGCCTGGAGTGGTGTAATTTTTAATCTACACCTTTGTACTATATTAGTTGTATATAAAGTTGAATTCTTTGATTCGTCGTTTTTACGTGATGACGGCTGACAAATTGGACCTCGTAATTTTAGTATTATAGATTAGTGATTTGGTCCAGTTCAAAAAGGTCAAATTTTATCACGTCTGAAGCTGTCAAACTGAATTTTACATTCCCCTTAACACAGGAATTGTCAATATTTTGAGTTAGAGCTGATAGAAGTTTCTATAATTTATATTATTTGTCTCACTGGTAGTACATTACACTGTAAAAATCTTTTTGAGAGAGAGCCGGTGCGATTTTTTTAATTTGAATTTATTGTCTAAAAGAAATGCACTACGAAATAACTGTGTTCTCGGGCCTATTTACCAATACTTATAAACTTAAACAACTAAATATATCTTCGATATTACCGATGATGTTTAAGACTTGGCCGTCGACTCATTTTGACTTATAACTAAATGCATTCAAGTTTGATGCAAAATTGAAAAGATGTGGTATGATTTCAGATGCTCAAACCAAATAACGAAGATATTTGCCATACTAGACTACCGTGTGTATGGTCTTCAACAATTATTAAAAAAGCAATAAGAAGATGTGGTAGGATTGTCAGTGAGAAAAACTTAATGACATAGAAGCTTGCAACTATTATATGTCACGATAAAAACTTCAACAATAAGCAAATAATATACAGTATAGAAAGCTGTAAAAACCTCGATATGATACATATATTTATAAAAAAAACGGAGATATATTCTAAAAAACCCAAAAACCCAAATATAACAAACAACCACTGAAATTGTTAGATTAACACAAAGCAAGCAAGCAAGATTACCAAAAAAACATATAAATATACTATACGGTATTCAAAACAACCAACATGTAGAAAAACAAATCATGAATCTACAAGTGTAAGACTCAGATATCAATCTTTACACATCCAACGAATTTAGTATAAAGACGTCATTACCAGTCAGTGAACATCATGATCTTGCGGGGTTAAACAAGTTTCCGATTGTCCAATCATCTCCCTAACTTTAAACCATGGTATTTGACGCCGGTTATCGTGGTCGTTCTACGTAAAAAGACGAAACTTTGATATTGACTTTGTAGCAAATAAAAGAAATCAACCTATATCATTTCTGACAATGTACATACTATCAGATAACTTATCTTATTTATTGTGACTGGACATGACATTTTTGCCATGATGTTGAGAAAAGATTCTCGGTGTCCTGATTAAATCTCCGTTTCAATTAATGGTTTGAACGTGTTTATTAACAAAATCATACCATTATTTTATGTATCATATTTAATCTGTTATTTATTATTTGTCAATATTACCCAGACGCTTGAGGGGAAATATTATGAAATAATTCCATCAAACATTTGAATGAGTTTGATCTTCCTGTTTACACTACGCCTCAGTAAACAAAGTAGGCGGCCATTTGCAGTGATAAAAAGTGACAAATTAGCTTTGATTTATTTCAGTTTTTGACCTTCCATAAATGATGTTACGAAAATAGAACTGCTATGGTTGTGGATTAAATTGTTTAGTGCTATAACTACTGCAGGCAATCACTTGCTATCTAACTCACCGTGCAAAGTTATGAAAATTAGGGCTCCATATGAGTAACTAGTGATATTTTATATATTTAAGTATCTTAGCCATGTTGATGATTTTGCTCACAATGTGATAACAAATAGGCGAACATGGTATGCAAATGTTGTTAACCTGCCAAAGTCGCGCAAATTAATCGGTCTCAAAATTAAATGGTTTGTAGTATTAAAGTACTTTTGCAGATTGTGGTAACCCTTCTGGTTGTCTAATAAGATATTTGCATTATGAATACGAAAGCTACATTATTAATGTCTCAGGTATATTCAAGTAGATAGTAGTTGTCCAATGTCTACGCAGATTCAAATTATACTATTAAGGCATTTTTTTCTGATTGTATTTATATGGGGATTGGTCGATGCAGGTGATGATTCACTTGTAAACACACGTGAGCATGCTTCTTTTAGATTGCATACTAGTCCCGGGGGCATTACTCTTAATTTGTATACTCAGTATGTGTTTATGAGTTTTCAATATCAGTAAACTATCTATAGCGTTATTTTAATGAAAATAACAAAATACAAATATGCCTGTTAAACTATATTGTTTACCTTGCATATACACAATATTAATTTTAGTTAATTATTCGAAGCTTTCTTTTAGACAGTTATGAAACTATATTATAGCTTGTTGTGTAAAGAGGACTTACATAGGTTTTGTATGTTGCTAAATTAAAATCAATCTATTTTGAAAATATTTTTGAACAGCGGTATACTACTGTTGCCTTTATTTTTGAACTACTTTGTAATTTATTTGACTAGATGACATATTAAAATAAGAAGATGAAATAAGAATGGCAATTAGACAACTCTCAAAATGAGACCATATGGTACATTTCTTATCAATTATAGGGCAATGTACGGCCTTCAACAATGAGTGAACCCCATACCGCATTGTCAGCTTCATTACTCCCCGAAATGACTTATGTAAATAATCTAACGAAAAAACTAAGAGATTTATGTACAAAATAATTTACGAAAAACAAATATGATATACAGCAAAAAATGTCAATAAATGAATTACATGTTTCTGACTTGGAAAAGACACATACTGAATCGTGTTTGAAGGCTGATCAATCTCTTTCCCCTTATCATGCATTAAAGACTAAAATATCAATCAATGAACATCCAACATCATATGGATTTAGTGAAAAGATGTCGTTAACAATGTAAGACAAACATGTACATGACATTGTACAATCCTTGTCATATTTGCTGTTTTATGGGATGTTTTTCATTTTGAAAACGTTTGGTACTGCCAATTTCAAAATAATTGGACCCTTTGACATAAATACCCGCATGAAGTCTCAACGCATATTTACACTGTTTTTTCAAATTGATTCGAATTAAATGTGGTCCATATCTAGTGTTCTTTTAGTAGTTGTTGATTATCAATTTGTTTTTTTTTTTCTTTGAGTGGAGCTACATAGCTTATTCCCCGGCTGGATGGGGTAACTGTAACATAAATTGGATCACATTAAACTTAAATCGCGTATAGGTAAAGCAAGCATATAGACAAAAATGAAAAACAAGAATATAAAAAAATACCACAGCACAAAAAAAAAACCATTAAGAAATCAACAATAAACTAAGGATTACGAACGTGATGACATATTAACGCTGAAATTGTTCAATCATAAAAATGTATCATTTCATGCAAAGGACCTCAACCACATTAGTCGTATCTTACCATCCACACTGACCCACGTAAATAAACTCATCATAGATACCAGGAATAAATTTTGTATTTACGCCAGACGCATGTTTCGTCTTCAAAAGACTCATCAGTGATGCTCTAATCCAAAAAGTTAAAAAGGCCAAATAAATTACGAAGTTGAAGAGCATTGATGTAAATAAAGGCAACAGTAGTATACCGCTGTTCAAAACTCATAAATCCATGGACAAAAAACAAAATCGGGGTAACAAACCAAAACCGAGCGAAACGCATTAAATATAAGAGGAGAACAACGACACAACACCGAAACGCAACACACACAGAAACAGACCAATCATCAGACAAAACACCACGAGAATAACAAATGTAACATGAGAATTTTTACATTGATACCTTCAACACCCTCAGTGGCTATAATCGATTGAGTCGTTTACTTAAAGCGAGCCTGCTTTGATTAGTTCAAATTGGAAAATGATTAGCGAGTCAATCTGATCAGTAACGATAAATCTAATTGATGGATTCCTATTTCAATTTCTGATTTTCTAATTTAAACATGCTGGCTTAACACACCTTACTACTGCATTGAGCAAAATGATACAATTGCTGGCCAACTGTTCTGTTATATTGTGCATTCAGTTTGCAGATTTAGTGTTTTTAGGAAATATGTTTTATTGAATGAGGGATTGATGTATGGACAATTGATAAATTGATCTGTTAATTCAATAATCATTGAATTCATGCTTTAGGTTTTTATTATCCGAAAACAGTCTACTGCCATGTATATGTATATTAACAAAAATAAATAAAACCGAATAAATAAATTTACTTATCTATGTATTGCTAAACATGTCTTACAAGAATGTTTTAGTAAGCGTTTAGCTTAACAATGTTAAGGTTTAACGTATCTGCTTTATGCTTACATTTTTTGTAGTTTTTTCTAAAGTACTACCATATTTCAGGTTATTTTCGCGATTTTTATTGAATAAGGTATACGAAAAGTTTTGGCTGTTATTATTTTGGCTCAGTTACAGAATTGTCTCGCTTTGTGTATTCTTTTATATCATGATTGTATTTACATAAAGTAAGATGTTACTGTTTCGATTTTGTATTGACAATTTTAACCTGTACCCTTTGAGAATAAAACATATGGAGTAAAACAAGTGGCTGAATGCATAACCGTATTGGATGATTTGGTTAAAAAAGTGAACTTATAAGAATAAAAATTACACGATAGAAACTAAGTCTACCGACAAATAGCAACATACATTTTTTTGGTGGTTGATAACCATACTCGCATGTACTCCTAACTGGTAGATATACAGGGTAATCCTGTTTTTTAAATATAGAATTTGTTAAGTGAGTAAGTCATAACTAATAATAGTTGAGAGGATATATGAGTTTGACTGTCCCTGTGGTATCTTTCGCTCCTTCGTTTTGAACATTCAAAGATAAACTGAAAAATCACGAAAAGTATTAGACAAAAAAGGTTAACGTCACAGGCGCGTTTCGTCTAAAAAAAACACTAAACAATGTAACTCGCATAAAAAAGTAAACATGCCAAATCCAGTACGTAGTTGAAGAGCATCTATGACAAACCAATATCAAAAACCAGTACTTGAGACACCAAAAACAGGTCATCAAATTATTGGATATACAGATAATGAAATTATATAGACATTATACGACGAAAGTAAAAACTTATTGAGTTACTGATATAGAATTTCCTCTATATAGAAAAATCTGACTAAAGCATCATTAAAAAACAATGAACTTGACGAATTAAAACATACAAATATAATAATTATATACTTGTTTGGGTCGTTATTGCTTTTCATACGATCTTATTTATTTATGGAAATATAAATGACTGTAATTGTTCTTATAAACCGATTTGCGGTATAATTGTCCTGTAATGATACTAAAATTAGCATCGAACTATATGTATAGACAACCGATATTTCGTTGAAGTTCTTACGTCATATATTTTATGTAATATACTCTGCAGGATTAACGATGTGACAAGTATTATCGATAGTCAAACCTGTGGTAGTATGTGTCTTGAAATATTTCAGAGTCTACGGCCTAAACAACAAAACCTTCTCCCAAAAAATGCTTGGAAATCTGTAAAGAGACCACACAATTGACGAAGGATTGTCATATATGCATCTATGTGATCGTACACCAAATTATTTCACTCTACAGTTATATTATCGTATTCTTATTATTCATTTGAAAACCCACACGGAAATTATATATGTATCGTATTCCAGTTGAATTGTAACCCAACTCGTATGGGATCGAATTACCCAATTACTTGTAAACCCTCACATATGTGATCGTATTCAAAAGTAGTTGTTGCTTTGTATCACTTTTAAAGCAGCACCTGCATACGGAATACATATCTCCCTGTTGGTACGATATTCCAGGGTTTATATTCCCTAACATGACTTCCTGACAGAGGGATACTACTCACAAGCTAAGGAAGCTAATAATGCAATCGTTCCAAGTGTTGCGGTTAAAATTATCCCTTCGTAAAATTTACGGATGTCATCACGAGTTGGTTGACCGTTTTTGATAATCTGTTTCACGGATGATGATTATATGTTCCAATTGTAAGTATAATCTCGTCGTTCCCCGGATGTAACGAAATAGATAAGACTGGGATGTTACCTTTGTTTCACTTTCAATGTCTATATTCAGTTCCCTTTTATAGTTGAAGACTCCTCTTACCTGAGTAACCAATCTTTGGCTAGATGAGAGGTTAACTAAAAGGCACAAGAATACGGATTCAATGAGGTTGCATGAGCGATGTTTTGAGATTACTTATACAAATTTTGACCGAACGAACTCGACATCTATACAATATACACCAATTCTCCATGACATGAATAGAACAATCTATATTTTAATTGTTACTTTTAATGGTCCATCAATGGTTTTCAATACACATTTTATTGAACTCATATGAAGCTTAATTTATTCAGAGGTCTTTTAATATAAGATGAAAAAATATATTTTGCCATTTGATAAGGGACTTTCCGTTTTGAATTTTCCTCGGAGTTCAGTATTTTGTGATTTTTTTACTTTTTTGTTTATAGAACATGTCGTTTCATTCTTGTACAAGGTTAGTTTATTACAACATTCGCTGGTTTCTGACTGACTTTGCAAATAGATGCTATTTTAATCAATTTGAATTGTCTAGAAATCAAATGTTAGCTATAAAATGTCTTTTTTCAATCTAATGATCATGATTAAATTGTTTGATAAAGGTTTGCATGCCCTTTTTTCCAATTTAGTCTTTAAACTTAAATTAAAAGTTTCTCCAATATGCACTATAGCTTTACTGACAAAGTCTTCTTCATTGCAACAACAAATGTAGACTGTCGGTTTTGCGATAACTAAACACTTTTGTTTACGACAATCACATGTCACTGCATTCCGTTACTTGTCTGAATATATTGGTAATAAAAACTAAATACAAAAGTCTTCTTGTACATAACAGTATTATCGTGGTAGTAAATCGTTTACTCCACTACATTCCATTCGATATAAATTTATATTAAGCTCTGCACACTTTGTGGTTCTGCTGATAAGAAGGTAAACGAGAAGTGGTCACATTTTGTAAGGGATGGAAATCGTTTAATATATAATTGTGTCATGGGTGGTAGATGAAATTAAATTGTGTCAATAAAAGTGCAAGTGAACGAGATTTTGAGACAATGTTAGAAGCTGACACGTTAAGGTGTTGAACTCGACTTTCCCTCCTTTGCAATATAAAAATGTTAGAGAGAAACACTGGCAAACATTTTGTTAGTCAAACTTAATTTCATGCTGAAGCGTATAAAAGCTCAACAAATCCTAATGGCTCCGGAACCGGACCTATGGCGTCACATAGAAGATGTGTCACTTTGAAGTTAAAATTCGAAGAAAACAACCTTTTTTGAAATTTCATCTTTCAACATAAAGCACATGTTTTCTATATGATAAAACAGGTTTAAAAATTGATGAAAATTGGTTAACGACTGGATATCACTATTGTTAATTAATTTTGATAAAAAAAGAGAAGTTTGTGTTATAATTGCTAATGAAACAGCTCTCCATAAGAGACCAAATGACAAAGACATTAACAACTATAGGTCATCGTACGGCCTTCCACAAAGAACATACCGCATAGTCAACTAGTCAAAGGCCCCGAAATGACAAATGTTAATCTATTCAAACGAAAAAACTAAACGGTATAATTTATGTACAAAAAATTTACGAAAAACAAATATGTTACACATCCACTCTCACTGGTAGTTCGCTATAATAAAACATTTGTGGCCACTTTGTGGCCATTTCGAATAGATGAATATCCAAAATTGTAAACCCTTAACACATTGCAAAAGTTATTTCACTCCGGGCTGTGCCCTCAGTAAAATGACCTTCTTGTGTTGACCATTTTGGATATTCACCTTTTCAACGGGCCATAATTGTATATTATTATACCTATATATAACAAACAATTCAATTGGGTAGCACGTAAACATTAAATTTTTTATGAAAATATTCTTTATAAAGCACAAAGGTGTCAGTATTCACCTCAAAAACTAACAAAACCTTTGAATAGACTTATTGAGAAGGGATATAGTTACGATACTGTTGTCAGGTCATTAAAGATTGCATATTTTGGCGTTAATATTGATTCACTTATAGGGTCTTTGCATCGGAACTAAACACATTTATTCAAAAACCAGTTGTTGGCATGACACGGGTTATGTTCTTCTCATATATGCTATGATGGTATGATACTAAACCCCTAACGGGAAGGATTGTGCCTGATGTTCATATGATGAAATCATAATCTTTCAGTCAGTTAATTGAAGTCTGGAGCTGACATGTCCGTTAACTGCTAGTAGTCTGTTGTTATTTATGTATTATTGTCATTTTGTTTATTTTCTTTGGTTACATCTTCTGACATCAGACTCGGACTTCTCTTGGACTGAATTTTAATGTGCGTATTGTTATGCTTTTACCTTTCTACATTGGCTAGAGGTATAGGGGGAAGGTTGAGATCTCACAAACATGTTTAACCCCGCCGCATTTTTGCGCCTGTCCCAAGTCAGGAGCCTCTGGCCTTTGTTAGTCTTGCATTATTTTAATTTTAGTTTCTTGTGTACAATTTGGAAATTAGTATGGCGTTCATTATCACTGAACTAGTATATATTTGTTTAGGGGCCAGCTGAAGGACGCCTCCGGGTGCGGGAATTTCTCGCTACATTGAAGACCTGTTGGTGACCTTCTGCTGTTGTTTTTTTCTATGGTCGGGTTGTTGTCTCTTTGGCACATTCCCCATTTCCATTCTCAATTTTAATATATTACAAAAAGCATCTTACGTAACATTTACACCAGCTGTGAATACATGTAACACTATTATTTAACAGCGAAAACCTTTTTGTGTTTCTGAATTTGAACACGAATTGTGTCTCATGAAAATAACGTCACAGACGTAAATAAACTAAATGACAGCTTTCACGTTTCAATGGAAGCCCATCGAGAGACGAGAAAATAAGGCTATGGAGATTAATGTAGTGCCATAACTGCAGCAGCGGATGATATTTCTTATAAACGGTCCTTTTCAGGGCCATCATTGTATTTCAAAAAGCTTCTACCCTTGTTGTACATGCGAGAAATTATTAAACCAAAAATGTATTTTCAAACGTTAGCCTGTGTTTGTTACTAAATAATATAGTTAGTGTTCAAAAGGTCTTTCCACTGTTAGTTCGGTATAAGCAAACATGTGTGGCCATTTAGAATCGATGACTATCCAAAATTGTCAACCCTTAAAACATTATAAAAATTATTTCACTTCTGGTGTTTACAATTTTTGATATTCACCTTTTCAACGGGCCATAATTGTTTATTGGTACCTGTTTTGATATTATTGTGTTACATGTATATAATAACTTGTAAAATGGACTTAAAAAAAACATTTTTGGGTCTTATGAATAAAGCTTGAAAATTGATGAAAAACACTTAATAACAGAACTATGGGTGCTCTGAGATCGGAGGAATATACGCAAAATACATGTGTAGTACTATTGATTTGTCTTGTTTGTTATTTTTCAATCATTGTTTGAATTCCAAAGTAAATATATCTAATACAAAGCTAGCGGTATAAATTGTTGTTTCTCACATTTCAGCAAAGCTGTGTAAAATGGAACGAAAGATAGCAAAGGACAGTCAAAGTCATAAATCTAAAATAAACTGACAACGCCATGGCTAAAAATGAAAAAGACAAACAGACAAACAATAGTACACATGACAAAACATAGAAAACTGAAGAATAAACAACACGAACCCCACCAAAAACTAGGGGTGATCTCAACTCGTCGTTTTTTTGTAGAATGAACGTCTTTCTTGTGGTTATTTTTGTGTTTCCTGACTTATTGCTAGTCTATATGATCCTTTATTATTCCATTTTGTTTTAGACATTTAACTGCTTTCTCGTTATTTTAAAATGCAGGAAATTTAAGTCAAATGTTGAATTTATAAATTATGATATTAACACATAAACGTAAACTTATATCTATAAAAAAATGAATTTCAATGTCTTGCTACTGTTCTGCATACCAGTGTTCCTGTTGGTTGCGTATGAGTATGTGTTGTAGTACTTACTGCCGAAATACTGAAATAAAAAATCTGTATTTTTATGCTAAGTACAGTGAAACCTGCCTAAACCGAAACTCTTCGGAATAACATGTTGTAGGTTTATGCCGTTTTTTTGGTTTATGCAAGATTTAATTTAGTCCGTTTTTCATGTAATAACAATCATATTCATATTGCAATTTCTTTATAAAATTTCCAAAGAGCTGTTGTCAAATATTTTTATATTGAATGAGGTTAGAATTTGGTACTAAATAAGATAACGTTTTACATTTAATCATGGCGGTCGTTTAAAGCCGTCTATACATGTACGAATGATACTGTTTTCCCCGTTCGTTTTTGTTTGATTTGCACTTTTCAATAAAATATGCAAAGTGTCTCGTGGGTTCAAACAAAGAAACAATTGACATGAGTAAAGTTTTATCCTGTGTACTGCATCAAAATTTGATAAAGCTTATCATTGCATATAAGATAAAAACAATCACTGGATGTTGACTTAAACCAATATTGGATGTTAACCAATCAAATGTCACTCAATTCATCCTTTTTTACATGCTTTAGTAACCATGTAATCTTAAATTTCCAAAAATATATTATAGAAACTCAAATTAGAATAAAAAGAATAGTGTTCTTAAACCCCTAAAATATATGTTTAAGACTCAGGAATTTTGTTTTGCAATGAAACTACTTCAAACAATTGTCAAAATTAAAGGAATATTTTTCGACCCTTTTCCTTTTGAAACCGGATGTGACGTAACTGTAATTTGATTTATTGGTTTTATACCTTATATAAAATATTGGTTTTGCACATTGTAATCAGGT
Source organism: Mytilus galloprovincialis (assembly GCA_037788925.1). NCBI lineage: Eukaryota > Metazoa > Mollusca > Bivalvia > Mytilida > Mytilidae > Mytilus > Mytilus galloprovincialis. Next base: position 33,842,090 of record CM075343.1, on the reverse strand, counting down.
TATCTGCATATTAATATTGTTAAATATCAGCTGCTCGACACAATATGAATGTTGTTTTTATCTACTGATCAACCTGATAATCGGTACTTATCTTTATTTAACTTTTACCTTTTTTCACATACAAAGTTATGATAACTTTTGCAACTGTAATCATTCCAGCAGAAATTTTTGCCAGGAATATTGTTGACATTTAGAGCTGCACAATCTTCACCCTGAAGAAAAGGAAAGACATCAGTTATTTACAAAAAAACGATAATTTGCACCTGTCCTTAGTCAAGAACCTGATGTTCAGTAGATGTCGTGGTTAATACGTGTTTTTCGTTTTTTTCATTTTCATATAGACCGTTGGTTTTGAATGGGTTTACACTAGTCTTTTTTGAGCCCTCTATAGCTTACTGGTTAGTGTGAGCCATGGCTCTGTGTTGAAGACCGCACTTTGACCTATAATGGGTTTTATTTTACATATAAGTACTTGGATGGAGAGTTGTCTCGTTGGCACTCATATCAAGTTTTCTTACAAATGTATATAGGTACGAAGAAGAATAATCCCACCAAGACCTAAATGCACAATTTTGGACGTAACATTACTGTCCAGGAAAATTAATGTCCAGTGAAACCTGTCTTATTCGAATCTTGCATAAAAGACGACATGTGGAAAACATACATGTGTATTAGTCTAATCATATCAAATGCCATGTGCTGTCAACCTTATTAAACCGAGCATCTACCAAAAACGGGAAAAAACGTATGTCCCGAAGAGGTTCGATTTAGACAGTTTTTATTGTACTTAATTTCATGCATACCTGTAATGCATTGTTTGGTTCTCCAGCACACCAGTGGCTGTAATTCAATACATTGTGAGAGCCATTCCACTTCCAAATACCTTCGTGATCAATGTCGTTAGCACCAATCCAAAAGTCATGTAATGAATTAGCTAAGAATTATATCAGTATTATTACATATAAGACTGATATACCAAATGAATATTTATACTAATAAGTCAAAACTACACTGACAACACCACGGCTTACAAACGGAACAAAAACAGTAATCAAAACAAAAAATAGAATACAGACTGAATAAGATAAACCCAACTAAAACTGGGTGTGAGCTCAAGTGCTGTGAAATAATAAGCACCCGTCGTGTTGGTCGGGTTGGTAAGTACAAACCCGGTGGCAAGTATTATTCAAACGTGATCTTGTATGGAAACGAGAAAGTTTTCAAGCACAACTATGAGCAGAATAATATTGTATGGACATCTATTAAAAAAACACACACACTGTTATTGGTTTTTCATGCTTCTATATAAAGATGTATTTTTTTCTATGACCAGATTTGTTTTGATTGGAGTAACATTCATCAACAACTGTCAAATAAATGTTTAATTTTGCCACATCATATCACCACAGAGAAGAGGAGAATCTATTATAACGATAACACTTCCTTAAAGTCATATTTATTAATATTATGTGTAGTTTGTAACCCATATTTATTTCCCCTCTATAGATGTATGACCTTTGAACAGACGTATGATACTGTTGCCTTTATTTATCTTACTTTTGTTGATCAACTTCTCCATAAATACTTGCTCCTCTGGGGAATCTATATCAACCAAGTGCGAATTCTGTCTATTACAAAATGTCTGTAATAGGTATTGCATTTAAAATGTCCATTAGAATATGAAATATTTTATATATACTATGTTGCATTCATTGTCGTTCATAAAGCACAACCAAAGCACCGATGAGCTAAAGATAAAAATAGAATACTGGATGTATGTCCTCAAAGAAAAGCTAGACAAAAAGTCGAAGAAAAAATGCTTTGTTGGTAACTGGTTGATAGGGAACTTTAAGACATACATAAATGTCATCGTCATACATAATGGAACGAAACATAGGTTGACACTAGCTGACGATTTTAGTATTTCAACAAACATTTGAACAAAAATTGATGACAAAAGCATTGACAAGACTAGTGTAAAAAGCAATACTGATACATGTATCAATTAAACTATCATAGATACCAGGACTTAATTTTGTATATACGCCATACGCGCGTTTCGTCTACAAAAGACTCTTCAGTGACGCCCCAATACAAAAAAGTTAATAAGGCCAAATAAAGTACGAATGAAATCATTGAAAACCAGCATATAAACACAGATTCTTTATAAGAACTAGATAATTTTACATTGCCTCAGAGATATGATACAACAGGGTGTGGAGGGGTTTCATAAAAAAAAAATGAAGTTGAGAATCATGTGCTGCTAAAACATAAAATATAACCGCACAAATTAAAGAATTTGGTGAAAAATATACTGACTACAGAAAAATGGGAAATGAAAGAATTTGGTGAAAAAATATACTGACTATAGAAAAATAGTAATGTCTAGTATACATTTATCATTAATAAAGACTGAATATTGTAATAATGGGCAAAAACACTAAGATAAAAAATGTAGGACCCCATTCCATACTAAAATATAAGGTAATGTTATCATATTATACTATCATGTGTATATTTTGACCAATATGATTCGTTTAGAAAGATTCACATACATATTCAACTACATTTTCAAAAATTGACTGAAAATTGCTAATAGAAAAGTGATATTGCACGGTTATTTATTTTAGAATATATAACTCAATTGCTGTAACCAATCAATAAACTTGGTGCTCATCTTTTGGCTTATTGATATTGATAATATAACATTTGTAGCCTCTGGATACTTTTGAATATTCTTTAATTGTAATTGTCTTAACAAAACACTGCGAAAGCATTATTAATTTCATTTTTGTTGTTGTCTAACTTAACATTTTCCAAATTGATATGTTTCGTCTCCAATGTTCGTGTGTTTACTCTTCATGTTTTCATATGTCGTTTCAATATTGTTTAATTTAGCCAATTTTATTAGTTTAAAACATAGTTTACCGCTGCAGTGTGATAGTTATGAACTTGCATATGAGTGCTGGGATAGTAACAGGAATCAGCAAACCTTGTCCAGTTCGATTGACACAAGTCACGAAGGCTATCTGAAAATATGAGTTCACATCTGAATATCAGTCTACTTATCTTAATTCATGGTTCAAAGTTGTCTTTATTTAGGATTCAGCGTTGTCTTTATTGTATTCAAAGGTCGAAGTTATCTTTATTCAACTTTCAAAGCTGAAGTTATTCATGGTTCTAAGTTATCGTTATTCATGATTCAAATTCATCGTCATTAATGCTGCAAAATTAACATTTTTCATTGTGCAAGTCATCAGTATAATTTATGGTTCAAAGTTATCATTATTTATAGTTCAAAGTTAACGTTATTAATGGTTTAGAGTTAATACATCCACTGTGCAAAGAGTCGCTTAGCCTATATTAACTTTCCGAACGATTTTTGAATTTTGTTTGAACCGTTGCATTATGATGTTGTGTCTATACTTAGGCCGAATGGAACTGCAACAAAAACATACGCCGTTTGACTATGAAAACCATTGAATAAAGCAGAGCAATCATGTCCTGTCCCGTCTATTTTTGCTTGTATAGGCCCTGTCGACATGTTTATTAAACTAGATGCAATATACGTCAATGGCGGTGTTCGAATTTACCTAACAGTTTCAGGAGAATGTTGCAACATGGACTACGGCAACAACAGACGATAAATTCTGAAGACAACAGACGACAGATATCACTGATTTTTAAATCTCAAACAAAATAAGAAATTCAGAAAATCAGTTTCATAAAGTACAGTCATTGTTAATTTGACCAAAAAAGGTTGTGATGGACATTAAAAGCTTACAGACAACAAAAATATGTTCAAAACTTACTTTGAGAGTATACAACTACAGGAGTTTGCTGGAACAATATCGTAAATAACAAAGCACGACAGACTGAGATACGATACATATTACACATGTAACAGTGATTTGAAGACCTGAAAGAAAGTAAATAATCTAAGTTTCTGTAGAGATTAAACGAAATACATTTAGACTCAAAGTGGAAAAGTACAACACATATTCACAAACAATAGAAAACTGGCAGGTTGTCAGCGTGATGTGAAGTAGAGGATGTTGTCTAAATATTAAAAGTAAATTGAGGTTTGACAAGATCTACCTAAAAGTAAATTGTAAAAAGAAATCCATTTTTATCAGTAAAATATAGGGATTTCTTTTTAAATGTCGCTTTTATTAGTGGTATTGATCATAAATTCTCAAGTTCTATTTAAATTAACGTGCTTTCTAATAATAATAAAAAAACATACAGTAAAAAAATGGAACGTGATATCTTGTTTTATACGAATTCTACAGGTAAAGCAAACTTCCAAAACCAAATATGTGTATGTAAGAAATAACAACAACAATAAAACCTATATCTTCATCGCTAAACGAGCTCAAGATTTTGAAGAACAGGTAAAAGATTTGATACAAATATGCCCAAAAGTTTGTGTTATGAAATTGAGACAAAATCTGCGAGTGTCCAATCTGCAGTTAAAATCGGACTGTTCGTATTCTTATTGTTTTTAACTGATTTTTTATTTGTCATTCCGGATATGGAGTTGCTCATTGATGAAGTCTTCATGGTGAAATGTAGTTGTTCGCGTCTTTGTCTTTTTGTCTTTATTGATAGTTGTCTCACTGGCAGATATATTTCTTCATTTATGTATTCATTGGGTAAGCTCAAGACAAAATTTCGTTACGCTCTGATACCTTTCACGGATTTGGCTATACTTTTTGGAACTTTTGGATTATAGCTCTTCATCTTTTATATCAGCTTTGGATTTCAAATAGTTTGGCCACGTGCATTACTGAAGAGACATGTATTGTCGATATGCGCTTCTGGTGCAAGAAAATTGGTACCGTTAATGTTTTAGCATATGAATCATTGAAAGCTTATAAAAAAATAATGGTTAACGCATTTATAACTATACTCACTAAAATGCACAAGAAAGTAGAACTACATAATTCCAGAACTAGGTCATCGTCAATGTCTTATCTTCTTGAGAACAAATTCGGTTTATATAGCCACATCGACTTTTAAGTATGTGTATATCATGTATATCATGTATATATCATTGAACATTTACTACTGATTTTATGGGTCACGCTATTCGCTTTTTCGAAACAGAATCCTGCTTCTATCAATATTAGTAACAAGTGACAAATGACGAATGATATGTAGTAGAATATTAAGATGTTAAGGAGAAAAGAGACGAAAAATATCAAAAGGGATATTTAAACTCGTAAGTCGAAAACAAACTCACATTGCAATGGAAAAAAACGAAAGAAGTAAAATGTATTTTACATATTTGTCAATTTCAACGAATCGTTTTTATTTTAAAAATTCGCCATGTCTCGAACCTTTAACTTAACGTTTTTTTTTCCGAAATTGATGCTTATTTCTGATCATTGTATTGGACCACATTATAAATGCCGTAAGGTTTGATTTGATCTATTTTATGGTATAGCCTAACCAATTCCTTTTGTATGTGGTTAAGTAGAAAAACTAAAAGCAAACAAGTAAAAATAAAGTGGAAAATGCTTGGCTTATTAGATCGGCACGAAGCACAACAACAAAATGAACAAAACGAGAAAAAAAGACGATCTTATATTAGAGTACCCCACAGTTACTTAATTGTAAAACCTCGTTCAAAACAATTTCAAACTAAAGTAATAGTAAGCTTAACGTAACTCCAAAACTTATAAATGAACTAGGATTAAAGAAGAAAACATACAAGACTTACAAAAGCCAGAGTCTTCCGTCTTGGGACAGGCGCAAAAATGTTGCCCTATACCTCAAACTTATATAGAATGAACAAACACTCAGCAATACGCACATTAAAACTCATTTTAAAAGAAGTCCAAGTCTGATGTCAGAATAGGTATTGTCTTTTATATAGATGCCAATTAATTCTAACATTGATTTAAAGTGGTAGAGATAAGAAAATAATGCTAATTTCAAAACGTTAATCGCAGATTTACACCGGAAAGTATATATGAACCAAATAGTTATTCAGATTGTTTTAGTCTTTTATGTACTCATAAAGTTCGATGGTTTAAAAAATTTAGCAACAAATAATACACTTATGAGTCTAGAAATTTGTGTCAACATACGAATATTTTCTTTCAAGTATTTTGCAAATCAAACGATCTGTTACAAATGTCATAACTAATAACTTGGTATATTAATCTTAATATGATAAATAGCTATAAATAAGTAGACTTAAGTTAAAATTCGGTATTTATTGAATCAACTCTCTTGCAACTTCGTAAAATTAACTGGTTTAGACGATTCCGTATCAGATATGCATTGCTTATCGCCTGCAAACCATGCAGGTTCTATAAGCAGCGGATGCACAGATACAGTTATCAAATCTCTTTGACTGAAATAGCTTTTCCATTTCCCCATAAAAAGTAAATAAATCACAAATGACGCAAAATTGTTTTATCTACAAAACAAATAGAGTACTGTCGTGTATTTTCGACCTACAGCATAATCTGATAGATATGTGCATTGGTTACACACGAAAATAGTATTCAGCAATTAACATTTTAACAATATAAAGTGTAAAAGTAAGGAGATCTGGTATAATTGCCACTGAAACTAGTTTCCATCAAAGTTCAAATGAAGTGGCTAAAAGCGATAAAAACAACCGTATGGCTTGAACAATGAGAAAAACCAATACTGTATAGTCAGTTATTGAAGGCCCGAAAAAAATGAAAAACGTGAAATAAAAATGACACGAAACAACGAAAACAAATGAACTCCAGATCCTGAGGTTGATACAACTTACCGGCATGCAAAATTGTCTAGGAATGCTAAATCCCAAAATATGAAACCCAATATTCAAGTATTTTTTACTTACAATTAACAAATTTATATCTTCGATAACCATACTCAATAAAAAAAGAAAAATGTACAGCGAGATAAAAATCACAAATGAAACAAAATCAGAAGAAGAAAATAAGAGGCTTTTGTGGACAAAGGGAAGTAATTCTTTTCGAGCTCCTAGTAAATAAATTTGAGTTTGTTATTATTTTGATATAATAATGTACCACTGCGTTTACAAGTGAAATAAGACAACATGTTTATAGATTCAGGTAAGGCTGAAGATACTAAAATAATATTCAAACTCTTAAGTCGTTAAGAAACCGACAACGCAATGGCAAAACGCAAAACCGACCAAACGATGAACAACATTATACACAAACAGTAAAATCACAAAACTCCGAGGAAAATTAGAAAAAAAAAGAAAGTCTCTAATCACATGGCAAAATTAAAGCTTAAAACATCAAACGCATTAAACAAATGGACAACAACTTTTATATACCTGACTTGGTAAAGGTATTTTCTTATGTAGAAAATGGTGGATTAAATCTGGTTTTATAGCTAGCTAAACATCTCACTTCCATGACGGTCGCATCAAATTCTATTACATGCACAACGATGTGTGAACAAACCAAACAGACACAAAATATATAATTGTCAAAAAGGGGTACAGCAATCAACATTGTGTTATCATCTTAATCACTATAAAAACAAACAAATGTAAACAAAACATAGAAAACTACAGAATGATCACCATAAACTGAAAGTGATATCAGGTGCTACGAAAGGGTATTTTTTGTTGTGCAATGACATTGTGTAGAACATTTCACAAACGTGTACAGTCAATTGTAGTCAAAACAAATTGTTTAAATCTTGGAACTTTGTCAGACTGATCATTTGAATTATCTGGTTAGTATTTACATGTAGATACCCGTATGTTGCAAAAAAAAAAATAACTTGCTTTGTGGTGAAATGTATGTGCTGATATATTATTCGAATATAAAATTTGAGATTAAAAATAATACTTACGGTCCGAATGCAAATAGTAAAAAAAAAAAAAAACGTAAGGACTTAAGAGCTACGGTTTTGCAGCTAGGCTTACGATGACACGTAGACTTACGAAGGCTTTGTGAAACAGTACCCTGGTTTCTGAATAACACAAGATATTTCAATTTACAAAGTACCGAAGAAACCATTCAATATAAGCTTTATTAAAATGTAATTGTTTACAAGTCCTTTTTTAAATTCCGCTATGTACTATGTCAGAATCACCTAAATATACCAGTTAATCCTTATTTATACCCAGTTCTGAACAAATTGATTGTTGTCAGCAGCAATCCTATACCAGTATTTTCTGAACATTGCAAAGAAAGTGGCATCGTCTTCTAACATCGCGACCTTATTCAGACTTTTTATAACACTCTGAAAAAGATAATATTTATATTTAAGAAATATAAACATCGAATGACAAGAACAGACGTGTTGGTTCGCCATGGTATGTCAAGTGTGTTATTTATCTTTAAATGCGAATCCGAAACTAATTGTGCAAAAAAATTCAATTGAAGCGTTAAAGTCAATGCTTCACATTATAATACAACAAGCTTAGTACTTGCTTTAACCATATCTTTATCTACTAGTTTTACTGCAACCGAATGTTCCGTTTTAGGAGTCTTAGTTTCTAGAGTTTATATTATTTCGTCAATGATACTAACGTCTTCCAAAATGTAATATTGACTAAGAACAGAACTTATTTCATCAAACGTGATAGGTCTAAAATAAATGATAATGAAGAATGATGAAAAAGAAGGATAAAGCAACAAATCATCTTCGATTTGTAGTTAGGGCGTAAAGTATCACGGTTTTATCAAAATAAGAAAAGGACTGGAGCGTTTGCAATACCTTTAATATCTTTATTAAATTATGCCTAGAGGTAGATAACTTAAATATTCAATATGCAATAGACACCTAAAGGAATACGCGATGCTCTTGCATAAGTTTTAACCATATATTGAAAGAACGAGCAAGCACTTTTAGTGCATACGCATCGAAGACAAAAAAGCTCTTTTATTAATCCCCCTGACTTGCTAAAGGTAATATTGAATTCGGTTATTTCGATGTTTGTCCTTTAATACTTATTAATTCCGTTTAGATTTAAATACGTTCCCAAATATTATACTCGACCCAAGCTTACGTATTCGTACGTGTATCAATGAATCCTGGTTTTATCTTTATTGCAGTTTATCATTTTTGTTCTGATTTAATTTCCTGCATAAATACCAAACACAGATAAAAATTAAAGCAGATCGATGGACACCTTTAGGTGTTAATTTCTATGCAATTTTAGTCTCTTGTGGAGAGTTGTCTCATGGGCAATCATATCACATCTTCTTGAAAGGACAGAAACTTTATACTTGTGATAATTGTATCAATTTATTATTTATTGTGACATAAATACTTATCAGGTTAATCCAGCATGTAAAGGTCATCATTTGGGGCAAATGAGACTGACTTTATGATATAAGTGACCTTTGAATTAGTGCCTTATTATCATCACAGCTGGACTAGTATAGGTGTTTTCTCCATAGAGGTCGACTTTGTTACATGTTTGACGGTATTATATCTTTCTGTTTTATTTTATAATTATGTAAAAAAGGTGTATATATCAAACTTTTCGGTACATAAATCTGTTTTTATTTTCCCGTAATTGTTTCATTCATGTGGACAAAGGAAAGATTAATGCAAATGTCCAAGAAAGAAGTCAGTTTTGATGTTAACCAATACAGTCATATTTGTATTAGTCACAACGAGTACCAGGAGACCACAGTACTTCGATATACAATCAGAACTTATTTAAATATTGGAACAATTCTTAAATACATTTTTTTAATAAATGTTTTCTTTTATTATTTTTTGAGATATTGAGATCAGACGTGGCACGGTACTTGTCTATCCCAAATTCATGTATTTGGTTTTCTTGTTATATTTGTTATTCTCGTGGTGTTTTGTCTGATGCTTAGTCCGTTTCTGTGTGTGTTACGTTTCGGTGTTATGTCGTTGTTCTCCTCTTATATTTAATGCGTTTCCCTCGGTTTTAGTTTGTTACCCCGATTTTGTTTTTTGTCCCTGGATTTATGAGTTTTGAACAGCGGTATACTACTGTTGCCTTTATTTAGATTAAAGTATTGGTAACTAAATCTTGGTTTATACCTACATTTTACTTTGTTTCAAAATATTTGTTAGAAGTATTCTTATTCATGTTATTCGCATCCTCAAAATACATCAACAAAGGGATGTTGTTTTTTTACATTAAAATATTCTCTGACAATATGAGCTAGAATGTATTGTAAGTATCTGCTGTTGTCTGTTCTATGGTCGGGTTGATGTCTCTTTGACACATTCCCCATTTCCATTGTCAATGTTATGTTCGCTGTATATTCAGTTGGTACTTGAATGGGGATTAAGATAGTAGAAAGTCAATATTTGAAAAAATCAGTCGTTTTTTTTTGTCGCCTTAAGTTTGACCTGTCCTGATCTTATTGAGTAGTTTTATCAATTTCAATTTTAAAGAACTAGTATATTATTAACATTGTCTTATCTTAAAACTTATGATACAAACCTTAACAAATCCTACTTTGTCTGGTTTACACATTTGTCCTCATTCTTTGGGCGATTTTGCAATATTTGGAAACGTAATATGCTGAATGACTTCGCTTTGAACAGTTGCTAAAAATAAACAGGAATGCTGAGCTTTCTTTTAAAATTTACATAGCATTTCAATTATTCGAAGACAATATAAATATATATATATATTTATAAGTACGTCTGAGTCATTCGAACCCATGCTACTGTGATATCGTGACACCAAATCGCCTGCACTGCAGCCGTCCCGCTAGACCACACGACCACCTGGGCTCTCAAAAAAAGAGCTTTCGCTGGCCGTGTGTTACCTTTCCTCGTCAGTTTTAATCTAGCGGCGTACTACAGTACATGATATATAAGGCATGAAGATGTTAATGTTACAGATCAGCTAAATTATCTATAGTAAAGGATCCTACAAATTAATGTAATATACAGTCACAGAAAATAATTATATTTATAAGTACGTCTGAGTCAGTGACAACTCTACAACAGATGTATCCATCGGATCGCCATCAATGATGGTGATACATGGCTGTGTACAGAATGTATATACAACTCGTCTAAACATCAACCCAACAATGTTAGATCTGTATATTTGCTTTCATATATATATATAAATCATCTTCTTTTTCATGGATGATAGATTCCTTCGCTTAATTTTCGTGTAATGCTTATACACACTGTGGAATATAAAAATGTGATTTTGTTTTGTTGTTTGTGTGTAACCGTGGTTTTGCTTCCTAATCGAATTATATAATTTCATCATAGGACAACTACTAGATCATTGATATTTAGACAACCAACAATTAGAACAATTTCCTGCTTGCAAATCATTTTTATACATTTTCAAGATAATCGTTCTATCTTGTTTTAAATACGTTGTATGCAGTTTTGAAAATATTTTCCCATGTTTTTAAATAAATCTTCATCTAGTCTTTCCTCACTTCTTTGTCATTTTTTTTTTTTAATTCATATCACGCGAGTAAATGCAGTTTCCTTGAGATGTTAATCATTAAGCTTTACAATCTAATAATTTTGTAAAGGTCTTCAAAAAGAAGTAAAACAGAGTTTTGCATTGGACAAAACTGAAAAAGAGAAAAGATCTTTCTTAAACTTGGCTTTGCCAACAAAGATCTCGATGGCGTCAACATAGCCAATATCCTTCATCATAAATTAGTTCAGACGAAAATATCTCCTTATGTTAAAGACCAGTCTGTACCAATAATTTCTTATACCTATACCAAACCAATTGCAACTAAAATTTTAAATTACAAACACGTTTTGCAGGGTCTCAACATTAACGACTTCAAGTCTTAACCTCCTGATTGCATCTGTGCTAGTTACCAATTTACATATATTTACCCGGCTATCCACGTTACTAACGGATACCTCAACATTGTCAATTACACTTCCTTGCGAAATTTTCTATCTAAAGGTCCGAAATATTGTTAGCCTAAATCCGTCAATTTGAAATTACAACTTCAAAATACTGATTGATTCAGTAGAGGATTATGACAGGCAATGAGCTAAACGCAGGAAAGAAGACGTAGATACTCTTTCCAAATGGATTAAGGCGGCTGTGAAGTCATCGATACAAAACCGAAATAAGAAACTAAATGAGTCTATCAATACCCACGTTACGTCAATTTTTAAAGACCCGCATGTTCATTGTTGCAAAACACTTGTTCTACCTCCATGACAAATATGTTATCACCACAGATAAAGCACCAACCAACATCGTTTTTGTGTGTAAATATAATTACAGAAACTGCTTGATAAATGAATTAGGTATTATTAATTCACTTGGAAACTCAACTTATACCCTCACGACACATACCAAAGAGGAAATCCAGGATAATCATAAGGCTGTTCTATTTTCCTTTGGAATTTCAACCAAAGATGAAGAACTGGATGTTCCATCACTGTATTATATACCTTAATTACATAAGTGTCCTTACAAACAACGGTATATTGTTGGGTCTTGCAAGTGCTCCACGAAACCTCTTTCAAAACTATTAACATCTATTTTATCAGCAATCAAAGCCGGGCTCCAAAGTTATAGTGAAAGTGCACATTCTAGAGGTGGCGTAAATCAGATGTGGATACTAAAAAAATCCAAGGATCTGATATAGTACATACAATCAAATACAAGATTAAAAAATTCTCTGAAACTGACATTATCGAGATGCTTGATTTCTTGATTGACAACATATTTGCTAGTTTGGGGACGTGTTTTTAATAGACTGTCAGAACTTCAATGAAAACCAATTGCGCATCTCTTCTTGCCGACTTGTTTTTTTTTTTTATTATTATGGGGCTGACTTCATACAGGAGCTTCTTAGGAAGAAAGATAAGAAGTTAGCAATATCTTTTAACTTTACATTCCGCTATATAGATGATGTTCTCTCACTAAATATTACAAAATTTGGTGACTATGTTGAACGAATCTATCCCATCGAACAAGAGATAGATGATACTACAGATACAGTTAAGTGTGCCTTATATCTTGACCTACATCTAGAAATTAACAATGAGGGTCGGTTGAAAACGAAACTTTGCGACAACATAAATGCTTTCAGCTTCCCAATTGTGAGCTTTCCATTTCTATGTAGCAACATTGCAGCAGCGCCTGCATACAGTGCATGAAAGAACTCTTACTCGTATCAAACTACCAAAAGGTCGACAAAGGAACGAAGCATTAGTTCGCAAAGTAATAAATTTATAGCGTAAAACTATGCTACCATTTGACGTTTGCATGTTGAAAGTATTGTTTATGATATCTTAATGACGATTTTCCATTTTCTCATGGAGAATGTTGGTATACCGTGGTTGAAAAATGAAAACAATTAATAGAAAAGACAACTGTTAGGATTAGTGCAATGTACTATCATTTCTGTCGGTACAAAAATGTGATGATATTCAGAAAGAGAGAATGATTTGACAGAAAAAGGAAAAAAATACAATTGTTTTTGCTATATCTATTATTACTATGCAGAAGATACCATGAATAAGAAAATAACTGACAAAACACCATGGCTGAACAACACAAACAACAGACAAACAATAGTACACAAAACAAGTGTTTACATGATTGGAGAATCTTCTAATCATGTAAAAACTGGTAAAGGTCGTTTAAAACGGAGGCAATATAAACATATACACAAGGGCATTCGAACTCATGATTAGTTAAAAACAAACTGATAATGCTATTACAAAAAAAATAGAAAAAAAAAACCAAACATTATAACATGTATACATTACACAAAATATAAAGTTGTCCAGAGTGTTATCAGATCCTTTTTGGCGAATTACCTTTAGCGGGACATTTCAATGTCGATGACTAAAGTCTTTATTTATAAACTATAGTCAATGATTATTATTTGGAATGTTTTATAATGATTAAAGTAATGAAGTGGAACAAATATATTGATGAATAGGGATATATGCTAGTCAAGATTGTGTCAAAGTTGGCGAACCATAAAGCAGAATAGTACACCGTCAAAGGGGAAAATGCAGTAAAAATTCTCCCATTGACTTTAATGCTAATCTATGTATGGAATTAAATTTATACCTGATTTACCTTTAGAAATTGGAAACTTTCATATAATATTCATGAAAGTACAAATGTAGCCCTATCTTTTGCACTAATAAAAACATAGGGTCATGCGGCATTTTTGGGCATTCACATGGCCTTGTTTACAAACAATGTAGATTCGCACTGAATTCCTATACTGACGCCCATTACTTTTCAACCTTTTTTTTTTTTTTTTAAATTAGTACATTCAGCATTTATTTTTTATGTTTTTTTCAACTCTAGTTTTGATCCATCTACCAAAAAATATTATTACAAACATTATCTACCAATCAGAAGAGCATATGACTTCAGTGTTATAAGAAAGCTCTCCCCTAAATGGGCGGTCCCTGATGACGTATATTTATTTACTGAATTTACCTCAAAAATATCTATGTTTTGTTCTAAAAGACAAGAATCCTGTTTTTTTTTCTAAAAATTTTCTTTAATTGAATCGACAATAAAACGTATATATCCGCAACTTCATTCAAACTACCATTTTTAGACAAATTTTATTAAACATTTGATCAGAAAAAGTGGGTTTATAGATATTTTAAGTTAATGATTCAAGATGTTGTGTTAGACGAAATAAAAAATGAAAGATTTTATATATATTGCTATACCTGATAATACATTGAATATACAAGCATCGTTGAAAAAAGGTTTTGAATGTCGTAGAAGTTCTTACCACTGTTTAAAATAAAATGGTATAAAAAAAAAACGAAATCTGAGTGAGCACATCATGTATATTTATTCCAGAACTTTTAAAATAGTGAATGGTTGCCTTGTTGATCCAAATTGTGTGTTCTAATATGCAGATACCAATGATCAATCTATTTGTTAAACATAGGAGAGCCTACAATCCCGTACCCTTTTCACGAACGTGATCTACCGAACAAGACTTATTATCTTGTTTGTAGTAATATAAGCAACACAACGGGTGTCATATATGGAACATGATCTGATTACCCTTCCGGAGTACCTTAGACTATTCCTAGTTTTTAGTTGAGTTCGTGTTGCTAAGTCTTTAGTTATTTTAATTGTGCATGTTGTGCTTTGAGTGCCGTTAGTTTTCTCGTTTGAATTGTTTTACATTGTCTTATCGGGCCCTTTTATAGCTCACTATGCGGTATGGGCTTTGCTCATTGTTGAAGGCCGTACGGTGACCTATAGTTGTTAATGTCTGTGTCATTTTGGTCTTTTGTGCATAGTTGTCTCATTGGCAATCATACCACATCTTCTTTTTTATATTTGAGTGCTATTGTTTTTCTGGTTTTTATTTCAGCCATGGCATTGTCAGTTCATATTCGACTTTTGAGTTTGAACGTATCCTCTATTATGTTTCGCCTCTCATTTTACATATTAAGTGGTCTAGGTTGTTGAGAGTTTTCTCATCAGCAACCACATCTTCTTTTATATATATGTATCATTATATTCTGATTAATTACTACTACCAACAAGTTATTTACTCT
The DNA here is from genome assembly GCA_037788925.1 of Mytilus galloprovincialis. Classification (NCBI taxonomy): domain Eukaryota; kingdom Metazoa; phylum Mollusca; class Bivalvia; order Mytilida; family Mytilidae; genus Mytilus; species Mytilus galloprovincialis. Next base: position 33,826,598 of record CM075343.1, on the reverse strand, counting down.
CCTTTTCCTAAAAGTGACAAGTATTGTTGAAAAGTAGCAGCTAGAAATTTCAAATTTAAAAATCTGACTTGAACCTGTGAATTTAAGAACTCAAGGCGAGGACACAAGCACGAGACCGTCGAGGCAATTTCCGATTCCTGTGTTCTATGTGCTTTGTTCTCTCTATTGTTTGTTCTAAAGAATTGAGCGGCTTTAACGTAACAATGATAATATGCGTTGTTTTGTTGTTTTAATTAAGAACAACTCAAAAGTCAGAGTATCATTTGGAATGGTTGATTTTGTGTTAGACATGAGTTCTACTAATGTCGCTGTTGATGTCAGAATTTTTTTGAAATTTGAAATGATGTTTGTTATAAAGTGATGAACAGTTGAATTATATTAAAAAAATTTTCTTTCACACATTTTAATCAGTTTAATGGACTGTTTAAAACACGCCTTTCATTTAATTACGTTTTCAAATATAAAAAAGAAATTGTGGTATGATTGCCAATAAGACAACTATCCACAAAAGACCAAAATAACACAGACATTAACAACTATAGGTCACCGTACGGCCTTCAACAATGAGCAAAGCTTATACCGCATAGTGAGCTATAAAAGGCCCCGATAAGACAATGTAAAACAATTCAAACAAGAAAACTAACGGCCTTATTTATGTAAAACAATGAACGAAAATCAAATAATTATGTAACACATAAACAAACGACGACCACTGAATTACAGGCTCCTGAGTTGGGACAGGCACATTCATAAATAATGTGGCGGGGTTAAACATGTTAGCGGGATTCCAAACCTCTCCCTAACCTGGGACAGTGGTATAACAGTACAACAAAAATCTGATAAGTGACTGCTAATTTCCTTTCTGTAAGTTTTTGTTGTTTTTACACATTTTTTCGTTACTCTGATGCCTTTATGTGTAAATTCTGACATCTTTAATGTTAAGCCATTCAACCAAAAACGCACGTACACATATTGAAAAATAAGTTTTTTTGTAACTTCTGATTTTGATTTTTCGGAAAATGGGCAGTACGAATTATTGCCGTAACTAACGCATTCATGTAAAAAACGAAAATTTGGTGCGACACAAACCATAGAAATAACATTAGAATTTGTCTACCCATGGAGTACCATCTTAGTCACCAATGATAATGGACATGTGCCAGTTATTCTTGCAACACTCATTTATTTTTCCTCCATGTTGTGGTAAAATCTAATTTACTTGCAATGAATAACATCTAAAAAGCAACCAGTATGCCAGTAATTAAATATCAGTCCGGACTACATGTCTGTCAACATGCCTTGTTTATCCATCTTATAAGCAAAGTTTATTTCATTTCACTGGCTCTTATCTGATCAGGTTTAAGATAATATCCATTTACATTTTTGTTTTCATGTTCTTAATTTAGTGATTCAAAGCGATAGAAAAGAGACATTTTAATCAAATTTGTATGACATATGCTTAATTACTGGATAAGACTCATAAATATATTTAAGCATACACACTACTAACCCTTCTCGACCGGTGTTTCTGTAAGATTAGTGTTGTTCAATTGTAAGAATTTTGTGCAATAATTACTTGACTGCTGTCACTTTTATCATATTTCTCCTTTTTCTTTTTAGTTTGGTTTTACTAAAGATTTACGTACTATACGTATCTTCTTCCTCTTTATTTCAAAATATTTCTGAAGGATAAACCATGTATTCTTTGTCTAACACCCAATCGCATTTTTAACAGCACCAGACATGACATCATTGTCCTTGCGCATTTTCATACCCTTGTTTTATCTGAGTCCACCACATGCTATTAACTCATTACCAAATGCTTCTGCTTATTATGAGAAATGGTAAATAGAATACATGTCATATAATTATGCATTACCATGTGTTCGCTTTTCAACCTTTAATTTGTAGAAGGGCATGTGGTATTTTGATCAAGTTATTTATTTTAAAAAGGGGACTTTAACTTGTTATATATGGCTATTCTTAACAAAACAAAATTAAATGATTGTGCAAAATTAATGTTCAATCGTATTGCCCCTCTTTCTCTTTTTTCAAGTGAGTGTTTCGACAAAAGGGCTTGAACTTCATTAACCATTTGTAATTGCACCACTTTATATAGTGAAATAATTTAATTTTGGATGTAACGCGTCTTCTGATTGGCTGACGTTATTTTGTTATGAGCCCATAGACATAATTTAGTCATGTGACCGTGACGTCATCAACGTTTTTTTCATGGTTTTCTACGGTTTAAAATGGAATTTAGAATTAAATTATAAGAAATAACTGTAATATTTTTTTCTGTCTATTCGAAAAAACATAAAAAATGTGGTGCACACTGTTAAATAACCCGCTACGTCCGTTATTCAGTGTGCACCAAATTTTTTATGTTATTTCTTCATAGACAGAAAAAATATTACAGTCATTCCTTAAATATAATACTGCCAACGGGTACTGGAAGACATTATTCGGCTAAAAAATACAAAGATCCAATAACTAATCAGTATACTGTGGATTCATTAATATTCGTTGGATACAAATTTCGGTGATTTTGAGGGAACAAAAAAACCACGATTTTAAATTTTCTAAAGAAATTCATGCTAACTTTGCTTAAAACAACGAAGCTAAATATTGATGAAAATGCAAGTGTTCTTCAAACCCCGAAAATTGGTATTCTCGAAAAATAAATGAATCAGCAGTATATCAAGATGAGACAATATCATTATTATCTCACAATAATTTAATTTTGGATGCAACGCGTCTTCTGATTGGCTGACGTTATTTTGTTATGAGCCCATAGACATAAATTAGTCATGTGACCGTGACGTCATCAACGTTTTTATGGTTGTTCTACGGTTTAAAATGGAATTTGGAATTAGATTATAAGAAATGACTGTAATATTTTTTCTGTCTATTCTAACGCGTGTTATTCAGTGTGCACCAAATTGTTTATGTTATTTCTTCATAGACAGAAAAAATATTACAGTCATTCCTTAACTAACATTTCTAGTTTAATTTTGATGTTACAAACCAGTTGTGGTTAAGAGGAATCTCATTTTCTCTGTAATTACTTCATTCGCTGAATGTTGCATGGTTTCAACACGATCTCGTTCTGCAGAAAAATCATATTTTAGGATACATGCATTAGAATGTTAACAATGGTTAAGTACAATTTCTGTAACCTTATAAACAAGTTTTGTTCATGATTCATTAGAGCCTCCAAAACGATTCAGCTGTTCATAAAGTACTACGTTTATTTGAATAAACACTTGTTCATCTACTGTTATTTGACGAATCACACAATGTTCTCAACGATGCAATTTTTTATATCATAGATATGAAAAGCAAAACTATGTTTTATAAAAAAAAAAAAAGAAAAAGATGTGGTATGATTGCCAATGAGACAACTGTCCACAAAAGACCAAAATGACACAGACATTAACCTTTATAGTTCACCGTATGGCCTTCATAAATGATCAAAGCCCATACCGCATATGCAGATATAAAAAGCCCCGAAATGACAATGTAAAACAATTCAGACGAGAAGACCAACGGCCTTATTTTTGTAAGAAATATCTTTGCCCAGTTCCAATCTTCCAATTTTGCAAATCCAAAAAGCGAAAACAACCTATTTAATAATTGATGCATGTCAGATTTATCTCTTCCAGTGACATTGGTCAACACAGACTGGTACATAGAGGCGAGTGACTATTTGTCTTGTCTCTACATGTGTGGAATGCTGTCATACATATCTAATGTTTTATAATCATCTTCTTCAAGCCAAGTTTTATCGTTTTGTTGACTAATCCATAACATGTAAATATATTGTTGACTAAATAGACACTATTTGCAATTATGTATTTCTTGTTAGACAATTGACATTAGATTAAAAGGAAAATGCATATTTTGCAAAGCATATGGCTACAATTAATTTGTCAAGTTTGACTTTGACAATGTTTTAATATTAGAAGTATTGTACTTTGATTAGATTCTCTAGCCATCATTGAATTCTTGTTGTTTTAATATTTTGCAATTTTTTTGTTATTAAAAACATTTATTATATTATGTTATTTCATTTCAAACATTTTTTTATGTTTTGTTTTACTGGGTGCCTCGAAGAGTATAAGCTATGGATGCAACTTGAAACTTTAAAATGCAGTATATCATACGGCGTTATTAAGCCGAAGTAACATTTCGTCTGGTTAATTTTCTGTTAGAATTACTTTCTGCAAATGTCACTGTTGAAGTCAGCATTTTCTTGAAAATGTTGAAATCATGTTTGTTGTAAATGATACACAGTTGAATCATGTAAAAATAATTTTCTTTCACACGTTTTAATCAACCTACTCACAGATTTGAAACAAGCCTTCCATTCTATTGCGATATTAATATCTGATAAGTGACTGCTAATTTCCTTTCTAGAAGTTTTTGCTGTTTTAACACATTTTATAACCATGATACCATTACGTGTAAAATTCGGACATCTTAAATGGTAAGTCAATTAACCAAAATTGCACGTACACATCTTAAATGTCAAGCTTTGTAACCTAAACTGCACGCACACATCTTTTATACTAAGCTTTTGTTTACCTGTGATTTTGATTTAACGGAAAATGCACAGAACGAATTGTTGACAATCGGACTAAAAGATAATAATAGTTATAGGCTTTCTAATGATACATATTTTGCAGTATGTTAGAAGAGTGCAATCAAAACGAATGTTTATGGCTATTGATACTGACTTACGTCAACAACGAAACAAAGACTTTCGAAGAATATATCTTTTTAACTAGATTCAAATAATTATCAAAGGTACCAGGACTATAATTAAGTACGCCAGACGCGCGTTTCGTCTACATAAGACTCATCAGTGACGCTCATATCAAAATATTAATAAAGGCAAACGAGTACAAAGTTGAAGAGAATTGAGGATTCAAAATTCCCAAAAGTTGTGCCAAATGTATCAAAATTGTATATGTCCATTTTCAAATTGTTGTTGTTATTTTAAAAGAAAGAATTCAAGTTTAAACTTAAGTTACCAACCAGGACACTTGGTTAATTTTGTCTAAGGTAAATTCTTTAAACTAAGTGGTTTGTAACCAAGCGTTAAATTTCCGTTGTCCAACTTCTTTTAAACTTATGGGTTGCGTAACTTATGGTTAAATTTTTCACTGGCAAAAAAAAAATGTTTGGTCAATAAATATGATTTCTCATCGCATTACTCGCTGCGTTGAAGACCCATTGTTGCCCATCAGCTGTTGTCTGCTCTTTTGTAGGGTTGTTGTCTCTTTAGCATACTCCCCATTTCCATTCTCAATCTCATATCCAGAAATCAACGCCACTTTGCTTATTTGAATATTATACTAAAGAAATCGGATACGGGTCACGGAAATTACATTAAAATGATAGGGAATTTTGAAAAAAATGTCTGTTTTAATTTTAATTTAAGTGATAGACAGGTTGCCGGGGCAGAAAATGAATATACACAACAATATACACCATTTAAACGAAACATAATGACTGTTGTTGCAAAAATACAGGTTCCTGAGCTATTTTAAAAATCGAAGCGAGAGGCTTTTAACATTGCAGTGTAAAATACAGGCTAAAATGGCTGAAACGTCAAATTTGCAAACTTCGTGTTGAAAATTGGCTTACAAGGTCATTACAAAAACAGGTTGCCGGGGTGAAATATGAAACTTGAATTTCCAAAGAATAAGCAAGTCCAAACCTTGTATGTGTAGTCGTTGAACTCTAGGTTCCCACGTAAAATTAAAATGTCACTATTTCAAGAAGAATAAACTCACGAAAGCACGAAAAATTCACTAAATTCGAGTTCATTGTTTTGATTTTGCCCGCACAACTTTACGGAAATATCAAAGTGATTGTAAATAAGGACTCTGTGACGGGCAACTTATAATATCCGTGTTTTAAAGATTTTAATGATATCAAGCCTATCAAGCCAGTCCAGTTCAAAGTACTATCACGTGGTACAATTCTCATTTACATATTATGAATATTAATTAGCAAAACCACTACTAATTTCTGGCTATGTTGAATGACTGGTTTGGAAAAAAATAAAATTTAAAAACCAACGGTCTAATCTATAGAAAAAAATGAGGATCGAGAAACATATATGAGCCACACTGGCACATGTAACAGTATATTCCTATACACAGTCATGACATTGAAACTCTATTAAAAGATTCGGGAAAAAATAAAACATGTTTCATTATAGTAATATGGAATTAATCTATGATAGCAATAATATCTAGGAATTTCAGTTAAAAAATAACCGAGCTTGTGTTATTCAGGAAGAACGATTTATACTTGCATGGTTTCTCATGGGTCAATGTTTGTGTTGCTCAGTTTTCAATTTTCTTGTGCCTTAGTTTAGAATATATGTTTATTGTCCCTTTGGCATCGTTGATTGAACTTTTACTAACATTGATTGTGTTAATAATTGTCGGTTGAAATTTCAAAGGAACAATATATAAGTGCAGACCTTTTCTGACATTATTTTGTTACAGTTACGAGTTACAATTTCTTTTATATTGTTATCAAATGTACGTTAGGCATACAATGAAAGAATTTTAACAAATGCAATTCGGTCAGTATTAAAATTTCAAAGAAAAATATTTTTTTACCACTAGGGGCCGCATCACGAAAGGATTTTCGGGGCTTGCTTTTTACTAAATACGAGTTAAATTTGATACATTATTGCATGTGCTTTGCACCAATGGTTTGACCGGTAATTATAAGCTGGTCATTATAATATGCAAATAAACAGACAGGCATGTCTTATGAAACAATATATTTTAATGTACACTTCAATTTTAATCCCAATATATTGTCTTTTCTCAGTGAAAACGCGGGAGGTTTAAACTGGGTGCACCTATTAAGTCATTACAATACTACTGATTGCTCCTTACATAAAAAAATTTCTCAAGGTAGAATCATCTCTCAATAAATCAAATGATAACACAACTAAAGTAAATTGTTTGTCCTATTTCAGTTCCAGACATATCATTACTATTTAACCTAGACGAAAAATTAGAGGTTATGAAAAGTTCTGAATAACTGGTAAGCATTCTATTTTATTAGTCAAGCAAGTTCTTAAAAGGGATCGCGGGTCAAAATCATTTTTTTCTTAATACTAGTAAAGGATTTCGCTATATTTTTCTATAAATGAACTTTATCTTATATTTGAAAAATAAAATAACAAAATGGGGTCATCGTTCATTTACGCTCACAATCTGCCTTCGAAAGAAGCATACATTTTTGTAAAGGTGCTTTTTTTTGTTGAACTAATAGGAGAAAATAAAAAAGAACTAAATTACAGAAATCGCTCAAATTTTACAATAATTTAGCTCAAGTATAGCTAATTTGAAAATTATAATAAAAAATATAGGTAACCGATGATTTAAACAAGATATTTTAATTCTGATGCCAAAACATGGCATTTTTGCACCAAAGGGAGATAATTTGGAGCTTTCTCAATGTTATCCACATTTCAAAAGTCTTCTGGGGCCAAAACAAATTGGTTTTATGAATGATTTTTGTACCATGTGATAAAGTAGCTACTAATAAAGTAATAAATAAAATTTGTTATGAAATAAAATTTTTTAATTTTTTTCTGAAATTTTTATACCCTCGAGCCTGCTTGAGTGCTTATTTGTGGTATTTATGCAATTAAAATTACAGTCAGTATTTTGAAAATATATGATATGAAAACTGTTGCTATGGTTTAAATTTTATATATTTTGTTTTAGAAAATTGTGTTTTTTTCTCGATAAAAAGGTAATACAAATGTTTTAATTAAATCTGATTGAATAAATGTCCAGAGACTATAGCATGAAATTGACACATTTCTACAGACATCTCCTTTCAATCTTTTGTATAAAGAAAGTCAGGCTTGGCTAGTTGTTTTGTCCTCGTGAATATTATGTGCCTGTATCATATATCAACTTAACATCTGCTTGTTGTTATAGTGTTCCCACTAGCTCTGCATAAATAAGTTAAAAAAGTTGGTCTTATTCTAACAACTTGTTCTAAGAATGTATACGGATGTATATTTGAAGAATTTATATTGCCAGGTGTTTTTCTCTTTCGAGACACAAGGTTTAAGTATAGACAAGGTAGTAGTCGCCAAAATTGAGCAAAAACACTACAGCAGTATCTCCACCCCCCCCCCCAAAAAAAAAAAAATCGAAAAACCCGCCATATTTAATTTTTTAAATTGCATCTATAGCTTATATTGTTCGTTCGAAGCACCCAGCAATACAAAATATTTGAAATAAAATAAGCTACATATGTTGATATTGAGATGTTGTCGCGGTCATCTTGGGAAAAAGCCGCGATATTGAATGTTGAAGGTTGATTCATAGCTTCTATTTCGCGAAACGCATCAAGGCTGATCCATACATGTAGACAAACACGTTGATAACAACTACTAACATTTAAAATTTGATGCTTCCATCATTCAACTCAAAACATTTTGTAACAGAACTAAAATGGAACCAATAGATAACAAATGGATATGCATCAGAATGACTCAATGACAAATAAACCACTAAAATATGCAAACATTTTAAGGAAACTAAAGATTGAACAACCCAAACTCCACAAAAACATAAGTGCAGTGTGGTTGTGTCAAAAACACCACAGGCCACATTTATTTTCAACTTATTTTGATATAACTCTGGCCTTAAAAACACTTCTGTAATTACACATTGATCAGTTTGTCTTTTTCTTTGTAACTATACCGTTTCCAATGTGAACAATGATAGGTCACTGTATGGCCTTCAACAATGACCAAAGCCCATACCACATAGTCAGCGTTAAAAGGTCCCGAAATGACAAATGCAAGACAATTCAAACGAGAACAACTAACAGCCTTATTTATAGACATTTATCTTTTGTCACGCTTTTATATTGGTAATTTTCGTTCTAAACTTAAATGAAGACTAAAATATGAAAATCCAATGTGAACATACAAACATGTTAAAATAATTAAAACAAATTAAAAAAAAAAAAAACAGGAAAAAATTATTTGATTGCAACAAAATATTCCCTTAAGATGAAGTTTTCTTAATGACAGATCTTTTGTATAGTCTACAGCAAATCTTCACTCCTATGGGATCCATCTATTCCCTTTTCCATGCTGATTTTTCCCCGTTTATTCGTATTCGTATCAGGCGTTATTCATATAGGAATTAAAAATTAAATAAAATTAAAAAAATACTGAGCTCTAAGGAATATTCAAGTCGGAAAGTACTTTATCATCTTCTTATGCAAGACAATAGCATGAAATTCCATTATATATCAGTACCATGAGTAGAAGTAAACCAAATGCACATAATAGGTAATAGGTAAAAATTGCAAAAGTTAGACGCATGTAACTAATCAAGAGTTAAGGTGGTACCCAACACTTTCACTAAAATTAATTTGGCTCGTTTAATTTTCATAAAATTTTGTCAAAGTATTTACTTTGACCCTTTAACAAAAATATGAAAATTTCAAAAATTTTGAACCAACCGTTTTGTCAGAAAAATTACACTGGTTATATAGCAATTCGTCAAACACTTATTTTGATCATTGAGAAGCTTAATATTCCCTTACCAACACAACGTAATTAAAACGTTTAGCTGATTTTACAGAGTTATCTCCCTGTAGTGTTAGGTACCACCTTAAATGATACCTCAGAAACAGTAAGAGTGCCTCATATTTTGAGTTTACATCTATACATAAACATTGTCAATCGCTTATATCAATGTCAATGAAGAAAACTATTATTGTTTTTAATCATCTTCCATGTACACGTATCAACATTCTTGCAGCGTCTTCATTTATAGTACATACGTTCAAGATGTTACGATATTTCAAAGCTTTCGATACATATAATGATTTCCTTGACAGACGACAGCTGTGCTTAAGTTTAAAGAACACCTTTTTGGTAATTGCTAGTTATGTTTGCAGTAAAAAACGCTATAAATTTGTCTTTTTTTGTGCCCACAAGAAGAGTTTATAGCTTGTCTCTTTAATATCCATTGTATAAACGTTCATTAAAAAAAAATCCTATATATTTACAAATTGAACCCTATCCATTTTGTTGTTTGTAGATTTTGATGATCCTATTGCTTTATAATTTTTAAGAATGCCATTTGGGTTTGCATAACTCCTGAGGATGTGTACTCGTCCATCATAATAATCAGGCTCTCCAAAAAACCCATACGAAATAATATACTATAAGACGTGTCACGGTACTTATCTATCCCAAATTCATGTATTTGGTTTTGATGTTATATTTGTTATTCTCATAGGATTTTGTCTAATACTTAGTCCGTTTCTGTGTGTGTAACATTTCAATGTTGTGTCGTTGTTCTTCTCTTATATTTCATGCGTTTACCTAAGTTTTTGTTACCCCGATTTTGTTTTTTATCCATGGATTTATGAGTTTTGAACAGCGGTATACTACTGTTGCCTTTATTTACCATTCGTCCATTTTCTGTAAAATAGTTTGACTAAAACAATTTAGTTTGACTAAAACAATTTAGTTTGACTAAAACAATTTGTTTTAGTAAGGGTAAAGATTTGTTTGCCCGAAGTAAACGTTTGATATTTTGATTGTTTGGATCTCCATTCAATTAAAAAAAAATGCAAATTGACTTGAACACAATAAAGAAACTTAATGTCTAGTTGTTATTCAAAATATAATTTTTCTTATGGAATCTGGTTTAAATTTTGTATGATTAGGATGTTCTTAAAATCCGTTAATTATAATATCACCGATGTATTCTAATATTGCTTTATAAAGACACTTATTCTAGTTTTAATGTATACTTTTGCAACCTCGTAAATAATAAAATGATTCATATACCATCTTAATTTTTCACACAATATTATCGCTGTATCTGTATACATACACTTATAAACAATTGGGTTTTATTTCTCAGTTTTCTTTCAGAATGTACTTTCACGGTATCTGCTTACCCTTCTGGAGCACCTAAGATCACCCCTAGTTTTTTGGTGGGGTTCGTGTTGTTTATTCTTTAGTTTTCTATGTTGTGTCATGTGTGCTGTTGTTTGTTCATCTTTTTCATTTTTAGCCATGGCGTTGTCAGTTTGTTTTAGATTTATGAGTTTGACTGTCCCTTTGGTATATTTCGTCCCTCTTTTAGCCATGTCGTTGTCAGTTTGTTTTAGATTTATGAGTTTGACTGTCCCTTTGGTATCTTTCGTTCCTTTGGTATCTTTCGTCCCTCTTTTATCTTAAACATACTACTTTTTGAATGTTGTTGTTGTATCTTTCGTCTGTTTTATTATTATCTATTGATTTCAACAAAAAATCCAGAAAGACGAAATATATAGCATTTCACAATGACTACAGCGTCTATGACAGTGACAACAAGAGTCGGTGTTTTCAGCAATGTGTTTCACTTCAAAAGTCAAGACTCAGAAATAATTTTTCAGTTGCAGATTAGTTTGAATAATTGTCCCGTTACACGAACCTTAAGATACATAAAATACTTAAGATTTTCTACGAGTTGATTACATTACCTTGCGTATACTGCAAAACGTTTAGGAATTTTGGGTCCTCAATAAAAGTCAACTTCGTACTTTTTTTTACCTTTTTTGCCTTTTTTATCTATCGATCACTGATTGGTCTTTTGTAGACAAAACGCACATCTGGAATACACGTAAAACATCTCACTTTCTATATTACACATTTGACAAAACGATAAAAGTAAAAATAATCGGTCTTACTAAAACAATGTTCATATTCTATGTTTAAAACATAAAATGAAAATAAATCTTTCGTTTTTGTGCACTTATTACTAAAATAATTAAGCAAATAAAAACCAAATTGTACTATAGTCAATTTTTAGCATGCAAAAGTTAAAGTAAATACTCCTATGTAAGCCTATGCTCGGTTTTGAACTTTTGATACATTGCGACTTTGGTGAGAGTTGTTTCATTGACACTTATATCACATCTTCTTATTGATATGATGTTTGTTTCGTCTACAAAGACTCATCAGTAAATCTAATACAGATTGAGGATCGATCCCATTTCACTAGAATAAAGATCGATCTTTTTTAGAATGATGGATCTTTTGTACAAGTGTAAAAGTGCAACATGAAACAGATTAAAAGCCTGGGTTCGTGAAACAGGTCATTAAAATTTAATTGCGCTCTTAATATTACTTATACACCAACTTTTTTTTTAAATTTTCATACTTATAAGGTGCTTATGCCGTTAGATCCAGAAAAAAAGGTCCATTATATACATATCCAACTAAGTCAGACATCACGTGACTTTTGTGACGTATGCTAGCCGCGATTTTGTAGTATATTGCCCCATATAAAATGCATAGGTGTTTCAATAAAGTTTAATTTTCTCCTTAACCTGAACCGTTTTTTAACTTTTTCAAATCAATCCTTGATATTCAAACATATTTCTATTTAACAATGTTGGTCCTACAAGTTTAATTTTTGATTAAAGTCTGTCAATTGAGAATCGTAAAAACATGCACTTTTTCTTGTTATTTCTCCGTTGACTCAATGCTAAATGTACCGATCCCTTTGTACAAACAAATAAAGAAATTTCGTTAATAAAAATAAAACTTTGCAAATTGATTTAGTATATTCAAACATGTATCTGGCGAAAATACTATTCAAAACAGTTTAATTTCTGGACAATTTCTGTCAAATATCGATTTAAAAAAGTTACTATTTCGGGATTTTTCAAAAAGGTGGATGATATATATTGAAATGTTGCATCAAATCAAGGATTTGTATAGTAAGACTTTCCTTGATTAAAGTGGTACCTAACACAACAGGGAGATAACTCTGTAAAAATCAGCTAAACGTTTTAATTACGTTGTGTTATTAAGGGAATATCAAGCTTCTCAATGATCAAAATAACTGTTTGTCAAACTGCTATATAACCAAAGAAATTTTTCTGATAAAACGGTTGGTTCAATTTTTTTTAAATTTTTATATTTTTGTAAAAGGGTCAAAGTAAGTACTTTGACAAAATTTTATGAAAATTAAACGAGCCAAATTAATTTTAGTACAAGTGTTGGGTACCACCTTAAATTTTTCATGTAGAATCTCTGATGTTTCTGTAATTTTCTTTGGTGTTATTTGAGTGTTCAATTTTTAAGTTAATGTAGACATTTATAATATCATGAATATGTGTATCGTCAAATTTACGGCTATATTTTACAAAGCAAAAAGCCCCCCCCCCCCCCCCCCCCCCCAAAAAAAAAAAAAACATTTTTGATTGATTTTTTTTAAATTGATACATAAGAGGAGATAACTCAGATATTAGGAGAGATAACTAAGATTAATTAATTTTTATAATACAATGTGTTGTGCATTCATCTTCTGTTAATTGTGCAACAAGAAATGAGTCTTGTGACCAACTGGTCTTTTCTTATTTGAAAGCATATGATTAACACTACCTTCTCATAGTTTGTCTATGGTGTAGTTACATAAACTACATGTTGACAAAGAGTTGCTAATATCAAATGAATATTCTGTTGAACTAACTTTGAATAAAGCTAATACTAATAATAAACACTGCCCTTTCCACGATCTTGATATCTATATCATTAACGGGACACTCATTGTCAAAACTAATGATAAAAGAGATGAATTTTCATTCCCAATCGTTAATTATCCATTTTGAGATGGTCAAGTTCCCTTATCACCATCTTATGGTTTATATATATCTCAGCTTGTAAGATTCGCTCGTGTATGTAACAACGTATCAGATTTTAGCGAGAAATATTTGTGTATTACTGAAATGTTTGGCACCAGGGTTTTCGATATCACAAACTAGCTAAAACATTTACTAAATTTTATCATCGGTACAAGGACATCAGTCGTAAATATAATTCAACATGCAGACATCTTACACGTTCAGGTATTTCACATCCAATTTTTATGGTAATATTCTTTACAAAGCATAAAAATGTCGGCATTCACCCCAAAAGCTAACAAACCCTTTAACAGACTTATTAGGAAGGGATATAGTTACGATACAGTTGTCAGGTCATTAAAGATTGCATATTTTGGCTTTAATATTGATTCACTTATAAGGGCCTTTGCATAAAATAAACACACTTATTCTAAAACCAGTTACATACGGGTTATGTTCTACTCATATATTTCATGATGATATAATACTTAACCCCTATACGGAAGGGATTGTATTGGATATTGATATGATGAAGACATCATCTTTCATCAGATTAATTGAGGTCTGGAGCTGGCATATCAGTAACTGCTTGTAGTCCTTTGTTTATCTATGTATCATTGTCATTTTGTTAAGTTTCTTTTGTTACCTATTCTGACTCGGACTTCTTTTGAACTGAGTTTTACTGTGCGTAATGTTGTGTCTTTTTTTTTCTACATTGGCTAGATGTAAAGGAGGAGGGTTGAGATCTCAAAAATATATTTAACTCCGCTGCAATTTTGCACCTGTCCAAAGTCAGGATCCTCTGGCCTTTGTTAGTCTTGTATGTTTTTTTAATTTTAGTTTCTTGTGTATATATTTCGGAGTTAAGTATGACGTTCATTATCACTGAACTGATATACATTTTTTTGAGAGGTTAGCTGAAGCACGCCTCCGAGTACGGGAGTTTCGCGCTTCATTGAAGGCCTATTTGTGGCCTTCGGCGGTTGTCTCCTCTTTGACATATTTGACCCTTTTCTCTTTCATTCTTTTGTTTCTATATATACGAAGTCATGTTGTTGTAGTTGTGGATATATTGCCTCGTGAATCTCATTTGCATGTATCAACTATCAACGGAGCAGCTGTTGTTTTTGATAGTATTCACACTAGTCTAGCTTTTTATTAATAAAGTGATAAACAAATGAGTTGTCATTCATAATTTATTTGCCAAATTCATTCTGTATAAATCTTAGTAATGTATCATATTCTGTTTTCAGAATTCATTCCCAAGTGAAAGGCGAAAAAGTTTTGTATTATATCCCAATTTTATTGATTGGTAGATCTGCATGGATGCGCTGACATAAAAGGTTCAGCGTCGTTGAAGTTGAAAACATCTGTTTTTAAGTTAATGACCATCTTATTGTTAATGTTAAATGTATCTGCTGTGCGAAAATAATAATGTAGCCGCGCTATAAATCTTGTGCTGTCTGGATAATTTTGTTGCCGTTTGAACATCTCTGGACAAAGGATTGAATTGACTGTCAGAAGAAAGATCTACAAATTCATTCAAATTTATATAAACACGCACTTCATTAATTCCGTTTAAATAAAAGAAACTTATACTGTACTTATTGCAATATCATGCTTAAAAAATATTTTTAAAGACACTCCTGATCACCTGTACTTTTCCTTTAATTGCCATATAAAAAAAATTAGGCTTCTGTTGTTATCTTGCCACCCTGTAAATGTTTATATGACTTCTACACCTACTCAATTAACCGTTCTTCACAATATTAACACTAGCTCTGTACATGTATAAATAGAAGGATAGACAATTTAGTTGTCATTCTCGGTTTGATTTCAGAATGCAAACACACGAGACTCCAAACTGTCAAACATACTACTGGGTGACAAGCTTCTTTTCTATTGTCGGAATGGTGTTTAATAGCTTATTTCTTTTGATTTCAACAGAAAATCCAGAAAGAAGAAATTTAACAGATTCCACAATGCTGGCAGCTTCCATTACAATGATTACAAAAGGTTTTGGCCTTTTTATCAATGGGTTTATCGCCAAAAGTCAAGGATCTGAAGCTATTTTTGGTCAGTTGCAGAATGGTTTAGGTAAGTAAATATATATTCCAGTACCTATGGTTCCTAGTATGATTTTATAGGATGTCACATGTATAAAAATTTATAGTTGATTTTTTAAAGAAATATTCAATTTCTGTCAATTTGCATTTTGACATAAGTGACAGAACAAAACAAATTATAGGTAATAATTTATATAACAAACAAACAAAAATCGGAATGTATAATGTTAAAACTTAATAGAAATAATGTGAAAACAGTACTTTCGTTTGTGTGCCTTTTCAAAATTTCTAATAGTACCATAAAAACAAAATCAACAGTTTTAAAATGTGTAAACATATTGTACGTTGTACTTACCTGTTTTTTTTTTTAATTTTCAGATACCATTATGTTTTTCATGGATGGTATGAACACGTACAGCATTTTGATTCTGAACTTTCAAAGACATCAACTGCTCAGTAGAATAAAATCACCAATGAATAACAAAAAAAGAACGTCTAGAAAATTTCTTCAAATATCTTTTATATTTATTGGCATATTGTCCGTTGGTCATGGAGTTGTGAATTGGTTTTCGAATTGCAATTCTCAAATTATTAGGACTATATGTTATGCCCTTCATGTTTTATCGCAAGAGATACCGTTCGTTATAGCATTGGTATTGACTATTTCAATGATAAATCAATTGTGTAAAATCAATGATAAAAAGACTTGGTATAAAACATTTTTTATCAGTAAATCTCATTTGCTGGAGTATCCACACAGTTTCATCTTACTACGACAGCTCTTATTAACATTACTTTTACAAACTTGTTTTTATTTCGTTCCTTGGCTATGCATGCTATCATCAGAAGTTTTATCACATAATGTTTCACGAGACATGGCCTACACAGAATTTAATTTAATTTGCCAATTAGCCTGTGTGATTTTGACACCCTTTGCGTTGGGACTACTCATTGAACCTAGAAGAAGTTTCCTCCTATCAGTTCTATGTACGGACACATGTGTTAGTGAAGAAGATGATATTTCTCTTGATTATGACCTACAGGAATTCCACAAAGGAGAAAATGAACGAACCATAACAAACGGGAGTAAAACTTTTCAGAACTGGCGCTCTGGAAGAGTTTCAGAGACATCGTGCACATCAACCAATAGTACACAATTGTCAACACGACGTTCAAGTTTTGCAACTTCGTCCGGAAAAAAAAATAGACAGTAACCTATGCGATTTTTTTCTTGATGAAAATGAGGAACGATCTAAAAAATACAACATAGAAAAGTGGATTTCTAGAAAACAATCATTCACAACTTACAAATGCAATCAAATTCCAATCGAAACCAAAATATACAACAATAACCTAGACACTAGTTTATCGAAAACTGTTTCAGATTTGTCATCCATACCACAGGACTCTACCGAAATTATTGGGTCGATAAATCAACAATCAGGAAGATCATTGTCTAGTGGTTTAATACGGAAACCATCGATTCTAATGGCGACGGTTGATCCACAAACCGGAAGATCAGTTTCTAATGTTGTTATACGACGATCATCAATTGCAGCGCTGCTTAAAAGTGATAGCTACTTCTCAGATGTTCTTTCCATAATATGAAGGGAAACATATCTTGTTCTATGTTTAAGTAGTAATAAATAATAAAAAAGTTATATGATTAATTTTCTCTCTTTTCTTTTTGAATTGAGGTGTAGTGTTGGCTAAAATATTCATTTAAGTATCATACTATTGATGGTATAAGGGTTAATGTTAATCTTATTTTTTTATTCTCCTGGTGCAAATAGCGCATAAATTATATATCACACTGCTAGTTATGTTGCGTATCAAGTAAATATTCTGTCAAAAGCCATTTCACTTTCTTAAAAAAAAAATATTTAAACTTACAAGATGATTTTTTTTTAACATCACCCACAAGAAACTATTTGCTCATGAGTCTGAAATCACGCTTACATTATTATTCCGTACAAATTTGGGATCTTTTCGTTACCTTAAGTTTTTTGCGGATTCGTGCTTCAGTTAGCTGATAAGCACAAATATTTACAAGATATATGCTAGCACTTCATAACTCACTACACCTAACAAATAAACAGCATTTTACCAGACTGATAAATTAATGTAAAACCATCAATTTCCGCAAAGAAAGCATTTTTAAAATGTATAACTTTTATGAGTACACTTATTAAATGCTTAAAACTAAATTCTTATTTCAAAAAGATGAAGACGACATCAACATCACTATATAAATCGTCATCAGGTAATACTCAACAACAAGTGGAAAAATAACGACTTAAAGAAAAAGAAAAAAAATCATTTTAGACAGTGCTTGTTTATGAACTTGTTTAAGTCCCCATTCTTATCGAAATGACTGTATATTTGTACATCTCACGCAGCCAAACAGAAGTCATAATATGGCTTGGGTTTTACTGTCGGTCTGTAGAAAGCCTTCATAATTACAATATATTGTTTATTTGTATAAAAGTCTTAAATTGCACACCCAGTGTTACTTGTACTGTATATCGATGCAATATTTATTGCCGTAATGTTTTCTCGAAAAAAAAAAAAAAAATTCTGGCAAAATCATCACTTTCTATATTTTCAACATAATAACCGTGTCATGACACTATTAAAATAGGCCATCTAGGATCTGCCGTTCATTAACACGTCATTTGTAAAACAATATTTCCAACTGCGTGCGATTTAAGTTACATGTGAAAATGTCTCTTACAACCGATTGCATGGCAAAAAAAAAGAAAAAGCAATGCGAAAAGTAAAACGACAGTTTTAACATATTTTTTGGTAAAACTCGTTTTGAATTTTTCTACTAAACTACGAACATCTAAATGTTTGTGCTTTTGCCAACATATAAACAAAATAATGTAGAGAAGAAACAACCTTTCTAAAAAGACATATGATTGATATTGTCTAAATGTAAATTACAAGCGGCAAATATGTAATAAATATTCTGAGCGAAGCTGATTAGGGACCAGCTAAAGCCAGCCTCCGGTTGTAGACTTTTCTTGCATTTCGGAGACCCATTTCTGACCTTCGGCTAGTATTCTGTCATTTGTTCGGGTTGTTATCTTGAAGGAATATTTCTCATTTTCTGTCGAAATTTTACAAAATCTTCAAAAGTTTCAGATTTAATTATGGAAAGACTTGATCAATTTTATGTGTAACATGCAATTAAGCTTAATGAAAAACAGCTTAAAGACAATAAGTTTAATGAAAAATTTCAGCACATAATATTCGTCACAATACACATCATTCTTTTTTGTTGTTATTGTTTCAGGAACACCATGATGCTCTTGATATTTTCTGGTATACTACACTCACTCATCGTCTAAACTTTTTCATTTATAGTATTTGAAGTTTGGGAATATATCAATATCATGTCACATTTAGTTTGTTTTACATGTTAAGCATGGCATGACCCTGTTAAAATATGGCATTTAGGATCTGCTGTTTATTAACACATCGATGGTGAACCATTATTTCAAACTGTGGGTTATTTAAATAACATTTGAAAATGTCTATATAAACCGTTTATATGTCAGATAAAAAGGAAATATAAATACGGAAAGTAACAAAAGTTTCGACAGTGTTTTAAAAATACTTTCTTTTTTGCTAACTAATGAACGAGATGATTTAGAGAAGAAACGGCATTTGTAAATAGGCAATTGATTGATTATGTCTAAATGGTAGCTTCCAGCGGCAAATATATTATGTATATTTAGAGCGAATCTGTTTTGGGACAAGCCGAAACCTGTCTCCGGCTGTGGTCGGTTTTTTTGTTGTCTCTTAGAAACATTTCCCATGTTCATTCACAATTTTACCTGCACTTCAAAGAATCCAAATTCAACTATGTTACGACCCTTTTAATTTCATTTGAAAGAAGCACTTCTATTATAAAGTTTCCTTAAGAACAATTCAAGCCAACAAGTTTAAAGCAAATTTTCTTGTTGTAATCTCTTGCTTGCAAGACGTGTTTCCGGTTACTACACTCAGTCTGGCAGTTTTTTCTTTTAATCACCCTACACATAATTTTATACATATATTTGAACATAGATTAATTTTCGTTTCTGCATGCGTTGTGTAATTTTATTTGTCCTTTTTTAGCAATGTTTTTGGCAATTTATTTTCGAATATATTTTTTTGTATATTGAATGGTGCCCCATTGTTATCTTACGTAATGCAATTTTTAAATATCAAAACAAAACTTAAACATTGTGAGGCTATGACTAGCAAAAAACAAAATGGCCTATGAAGGTAAACTCCAAAAGAAAAGCAACGTTAACAGCATACAAAATGCCACATATAAAGACTTAGAAATAAAAATAATCTGCTGCCATGATTATTTCCCTCTAAAATGCGATGTTTTTATTCGAAATTCGACTTGACTGAATTAAACGTTTGTTGCTCAAGTATGTGAAATAATTTTTGAGGCAGGGGCCGGTCATAACTTTTAATAGTTCTAATCAATCCTAACGGAAAATATATTAATGTGAGGCATAACTTTCGTGGTCTTTTGGAAATTCAAGTATTTTGGTATGCAAAATGATAACACTGATACAATGAGAAGCCATTATACCAAATGAAAAAGTAGAATAGGAAAATTGACGGCTTGATGAAACATGACGGGGAACTATAAAAGTGATTTGGAATAAAACTTTTAAAAACATACGAAAAAGTTCCGTCTGTCAATTTTGTCCTTTCAATAAATCAAACGTTTTATCAAAAAGCATAATAATATTTCCAAGAAAAAGAGAAAATAAATGGAAATATTTCAACTTGTATAGCATTTGTCACTTTAAACAAATTAAAATTGCTCGTATGAAGTTTTATACTTTGTAAACTGTTAGAGCAAGACATGTCTTGATTTTGTTTCTATCAACATGCACAATACTTACAATGAAAAAAAGTAATTGGTAATAATGCCCTTATTTGACCAAACTAGAAGTTACTGCAAATTTAAAAGTTTTCACACTTAGTCTGAAATTTGACTAAGGTACCAGGTATTCAGAAAACAAAATCAAATTTCACTTTTAATGGTTTCCCATGGCAACAAACAATGAAAAATTTGTACATGTTGTGAAATATCTTTTTTTTTTTTTTTTTTTATCAAATTTAAAGTATATTTTAGATTCGCAAAGTATGTGCTCACACTAGAAACAAAATTGACAGAATTGTTTTTCAGTGTATTTTGATTTTATACGATATTAGGGGAAACAAAACTTATAATTCGGTGAGGTATCGATGTCCTAGTAGAGTAGGTCAAGTTTACTTAACAAAAGTAAGAAAATAGCGAATTGAAATACTTTATCAGTGTCAAATTCAACGTGACCACTTTTCATAAAGATATTCGAATGTCGCAAAGAACAGCAGGTGTTAAGTAAGTGTATGTAGGTGTTTGACACTTAGCAATACTGACATTGAGACAAAGTATTCGTTTAAAAAATAGTACGAACTGAATAACATACTTATAAGCAAGGCCACTTTAAGATAATCTCAATGATAATTCATAAAGTCGAGTCTAACGTGTTAAATCATTGCTCAACAAAATACTCCAAACAAACTGTGGCCTTTTAAAAACTAATTTTGTTTATTGTGAAATGACAAATGAAACAAAATGAATCTTACTATACTAAAATATCAAAATACAGACTTAGCTGCTTGTGCTTAGCTCATTTTTGTAGGCCATCCGATGAACTATATTTGCTACATTCTGTGTCATATTGGTTATTTTGTGAAGAGTTGTATTATCGACTAAGTTGCGTACATTTCAGCAATGGTTTAATACTGTTTCTGACTGATCGAGTAATAATTCAGACTATTTTCAATAGCAAAGATAACTAAAGGATCAAGTACAAATCAGAACAAAATAGTATGGTTAAGATAAAGTAATGTAATATTAAGTAAAACTCAGCCCAATTCATCCAGATCGAGTAAACATCAATATAGTCAAGTACAGATATTCTGAATATGTAATTATCTCTGTTTGTTATCATGTTGTCTTATCATTAAGTTATATTTTCATCAGGTATTTTGTTTTGACTGTGATAATTTTGTATATACATTTAACTTGTTAACCTTGAAAAGATTTTATTCTGTTGAACATATGAACATTGCTGACCATGGGCACTCTATTTCCCCAGTTTTGAATTCGTTTTGCTATTACAGAATTTTAAGTGTTTGGAATAATTGACTATTACTTGGAACATGATCTGTTTTGATTTTATTTTGACTTTATACGATGATAGGTAAAATACTTATGTTTCGGAGATATGACCATGTATTATAATCCATTGCTAGAGTAGGTCAATAAAATTGAGAATGGAAATTGGGAATGTGCCAAAGAGACAACAACCCGACCATAGAAAAAAAACCAACAGCAGAAGGTTACCAACAGGTATTCAATGTAGCGAGAAATTCCCGCACCCGGAGGCGTCCTTCAGCTGGCCCCTAATAAATATATACTAGTTCAGTGATAATGAACGCCATACTAATTTCCAAATTGTACACAAGAAACTAAAATTAAAATAATACAAGACTAACAAAGGCCAGAGGCTCCTGACTTGGGACAGGCGCAAATATGCAGCGGGGTTAAACATGTTTGTGAGATCTCAACCCTCCCCCTATACCTCTAGCCAATGTAGAAAAGTAAACGCATAACAATACGCACATTAAAATTCAGTCCAAGAGAAGTCAGAGTCTGATGTCAGAAGATGTAACCAAAGAAAATAAACAAAATGACAATAATACATTAATAACAACAGACTACTAGCGGTTAACTGACATGCCAGCTCCAGACTTCAATTAAACTGACTGAAAAGTTATAATTTCCTCATATGAACATCAGGCACAATCCTTCCCGTTAGGGGTTTAGTATCATACCATCATAACATATATGAGAAGAACATAACCCGTGTCATGCCAACAACTGGTTTTTGAATATATGTGTTTAGTTCCGATGCAAAGACCCTATAAGTGAATCAATATTAACGCCAAAATATGCAATCTTTAATGACCTGACAACAGTATCGTAACTATATCCCTAAACAAAAGTAAGAAAAAATCGGCTTGATTTTCTTAATCATGATCAAATGTAACTTGACCAACTCCCATAAAGACGTTCGAATATTGCAAAAACAGCTTAACAGGTGTTAAATAAGTGAATTTAGGTGTTTGACATTTAGCAATAATTACATTAAGGCAAAGTATTTCGTATTGAAAAAAGTACGAACCGAATAACATATTCATGAGCCAGGTAATTTGAAGAGAACTTCAATGACATTTTATCAACATGATCAAGTCGATTATAACGTGTGAATTCATTGCTAATCGAAATACTCCAAATAAACTCTGACCTTTTGAAGATAATTATTGTTATTTATTAAATGTCAAATCAAACAAAATGAATAATCTGTTAAAAATGAAATAATTGAACACCAAGAAAACAGACCTCATTGTCTATGTAATGGAAACACACATCTCACATAAAACTAATTGTAGAGTAGCTTCAACTTTTATAAATGGTATCATTCCATGTTGTTTCGAATATGGGATGTTCGCTAATAGTTATTTTTTATTAACATTTAAGTTAAAGCATGTTTTATAAGTTATTTCGAATGGGTTCATCAATATTTAGTAACGTTTTTTTAACTATCATGTCATTTCTTGTACCTCAACAGCAAATAAACATTGTTTGTACACTATCTATAAATAATTGCATAATTGTTAACTTAAATTATCGAAATTACAAGTTTGAGTAAAGTTAGAAAGCTAGTGTTTTTTTTTTTTGTTTGATTGTTCTTTATTCCTGTCACGTAATGCTGTCATTTTAGCGGTATTTTTTCAACAGCGCTATATAACCGGAAAGTTTATCTAGTAATTAAACCAGGATCAACCCTCCATTTGTCTTCAATTTTGCTGTTTGAAGTCAGAAATATGGTAGGGTTTTTTTTTTGTTCCGGTGTTCTCATCTTATAGTTGATGTGTTTCGCTTAATTTTAGTTTTCAACCCGGATTTCTTTTGCTTAATCAATAACACGAACAGACTATCGAACATGCCGCAAAATGACATTTTGTTGCTAAAACCTAGGTAGCGTGGTCTCTGCTGGATAGTTGTTTAGTTGGCAATCATGCAAAATTTTCGTAAGTCATTTCAAAGCTGGAAAAAGCAACAGCTTGAAAGACGTATGAATATGTAAAAAATAGCAGATATTCAGTAATGGTTTGTCGGTCTGTAATTATACCTGTCTCAAAAAAGCACTAATTCATGTATACGCAAGACGTCTTGCAAAAAAATTGTCAATGCATTTTTTCTAACATTAAATCAATTTAATTCTATGTAAATTCAATGCAAAACAACAAAAAATTAAAAAAAATAAAATTTGGTAATGCATAAATGCAAAAAAAGAAATTGAAAAACGAAACATCTACTTTCAATAAGAAGATATCAAAATAATCCCTCCTTATTTTGTTGGTGTACTGCTAATTTTCTGAGTAAACTTGGTTTTATTCCTTATTCATTTGGTGTAACTTGTTATTATCTCCAATTGTCAAAATTAACATGATCTCACTATGAATTTAATTGAAAACTCGGCAACCTTCCTCGCTGTAAAATTTTACACCGTGTTTCTTAATGTATCTTATATAACTTTTCATTGTATGTGTGTACTTAAGGCATCCGACCCATATTTAGCAAATAAATATCAAGTAAAATAACTTACAATTTTATCAAGGGTTGTAAGTTTGGTGTCTAAGAATTCTTACTATGGAATAAAAATCCGCAAAATATTTGAAGTTAACAACAGAACTGGGTTACAATGACCCCTATTTTTGTCATAGATTGTCTGATTGTAATTGTATTGTTAGTTTTCCATTTTAGATGGTGATGTTCTTTTAGCACCATCTTACGGTATAAATATTTAACAGGTCGTTCGCTATGCTCGTGTCTGTTGGTGACGCTTTTGATTTTAACGAACGTAATCTACGTATAACTGCTAAATTATAAAGCCAGGGATTTCATTTCCATAAATTACCATTATTTAGTATTAGATACAATACAAAGGTAACAAAGAAACAGGCCGCTAACAACCGTTGCCGGATAGTTTTTCTGCACGAGTAGTCAGGTCAAGACCTTGACCTGACTACAAGTGCAGAAAAACTATACGGCAGGTTGTTTCCGGCCTGTTTTTTTTGTTACTTTTGTTTTGTATCTGACTTGTACGACGTTTCAAGGAAGAAGTATTACATTTTGCAAGACTGAACATTTGAGAAACTTAAATGGCCTCAAATCAATAAATAGAATAAACACTTTTTTTTATTTTCCTTCAACGGATTTTTTTTTCAAGAAAAAAAATCAGGAATCTAATAATTTGATAAAAACAAAAGAATCATTTAAAGTATAAGATTAATGTTATCAAGTTTGAGACTTTTTTAAAATGCATCTTCGTTGAAATGTAATATATTAAAGAAATATTTAGTGGCAAGTAAGCTTATGTTTAATTTTATGGGTGAAACGGAAAGCGGGAGGGGCCTTAATTGATTTGAAATAAACAGGCTGTGATCTTTACTTTGATGAAAAAAATGCAGGATGTGCCATTTCATTTACCCATTCCCCCTTTAAACATTTTGTGAAAATCGCAAGTTTGCTGTCAAATGCATGAATTTAATATTCAGTGGGGGGAGGGGTGCCGGGGGTTGGAATCCTTTTTTTTTTTGGATGATCAATGCATTTGAATGTGGACAAATAGTTGAAACCCCCTTTTTTCCTGGGTTCGGAACTCCTTTCTTAAAATGACTGGATCCGCCCCTGATAGATTTGAATTCAACTTATAATTAAATGCAATAACAATATAAATGTATCAAAAGAATGAATTTTCTACTTCATTAGTGAGTAAAATGTTATGAAAAAAGGATTTTGTTCTGCTATTGTATATATTAAGACAAATACAAAAAATAATCATGCTCGGTCTCTGCAAGTGTTGATCGCGATTAATTGACTGACACGTGTTACTATATGACCAATCGCAGCCAACCGTCCAAAATTAAGGCCTGACATAAGTTGAATGATTTTCTTCAAGAGTTGCTGCTTATTTGGACATGTATTACACGAACACTTTTTATTTATAGGATCAATCGTGCATTGGTGAGTTGATAGGGATTTTATCTTTTGATGAAATTTGATTTTTATTTACATATTTCCTGTCTTTTTTAATCGAAATATAAACGTCGGTATCATCATTTCTTCATTTTCGGCATTATCCAAAATTACTATTCATGTCCATGCTCCATAAAAAGGGGGGAGGGGTGTGTACTTTTCTGAATATATTAACTATTTACCTTTACAACACCATCACCCAATATATATATATATTATTTTTTTTTTAAATTAGCACTGTTATATATATATACGCAGAGACATATAATACAATTACATTATATGTCTCTGATATACGGTATTTGAAAAATCAGGAATCATGCAGATCAATAATTTGTTATCTGCTTGACCATAGTTATTTTTTTCTCATAAAATTTGGGATCAAAATATCTTTGTTTATTAGGAGAAAAACATACCCCCCCCCCCCCCCTTTTTGAAGTTAAATGTACGAATCTCTTAGTATACTGATATGAATAGTATTTTACTGGAAATGTTTAAAAAAAATATATTGATGATAACGTAAATATTTTATTAAAAAAAGACAGGAAATATGTCGGTGAACCAAAAAGTTAAAATCTAATTGAAAGTTAAAGTGCCCATGAACTCATTGTTCATGCACGAGTGATTCTATTCATAAAAAGTGTCCGTGTAACAACTAAAAAGAGTCCGTGTATCGTCTAAAAAGAGTCCGTGTAACACCCGTTAATGTACTGTTTTTCTATAGCTCTGCGGGGGGCAAAGTCGTACAACGATAGTTAAACCATTGTGGTGACGTCAGCCTATTCATTTACCGTGGATTCTTTTTCTAGAATCAACGCTTCTTTTGTTTCCTTTGTGTGCCTAATTTCATTAAGTTTGAATTGACTAATTAACTGATTTCTGTTCACTTATGGAATTAGTTTAAAAACTTACCTTTAATTTTTGTGATTTCTATATGACTTCACTGGGATTGGAACCCGTCTATGAATTCTGATACGTGTTACTGACATCAAGATATCGACGAAACCTCTGGGCTAACAATTGGTTACGATTTAAACGTCTATTTTATTTATATAAATGAATACATGATATACATCGGCAAAACAGTCAAACAGGGCTTCTACCTTTATATATACATAATAGGCAAACGAATAGCATGAATTTGTAGCCACGAGGTTTCATAGTTAAGATAAATGAGAGTAAGGTACGGACTTGTATTTTTAGGTTCGAATCCCTGAATTCTCTTTGTTGTCCCTATTCTCTACTTTTCCAGTTTTTGTTCTTGTTTTGTATGTTATTGTGGATAATTTGTGTAATAAAAGCGAGTTTGGTCGGTTTTTTTTATTACTGTTGGCTATTCCACATGTTGGAAGCAAAAATTATTACATTCTCATGGTTTGTACATTTTTGTTTTGTAAATTAATATAATATGATTTCATCTGTTTTACTACATAATTTTACATCTGTTAATTCGTTAATTCCTATGCTAGAAAATCGTGATGTGCCTAGAATTAGGCTATTTGTTAGAAATTTCGGAAACATACTTATTATATGCACTATATATATATATATATATATATATATATATATATATATATATATATATATATATATATATATATATATATGTTCTTTGTCGGGTTTTATTCCCTTTGACACATTCTCCATTTCCATTTTCAATTTTGATAGGAATAAGTTCGAATATATCTTATTTTGTAAAAACAGACAATGTTCAGATGCCTGATAGTATGAAGATCTTTAAGGACAGACGTGTTGTGTTATAATATATTTGTATTTTTGTTTTAACCATTTAATTGTGATATTCAATTTATTGTAATGAATCATTTGACACGATTACATGGTTATTTCAACTCACTTACAATACCTTCTAATTAAGAATAGGCGATAATTTTTAAAAGACATTAACACAATAGTTTAAGTTATAGATACAATGGATAAGTGTTGATTCATGAAAAACAAACCATTCGCCCTACGGGCTCATGGTTTCTTTTTCAAGAATCAACGCTTATCCATTGTATCTATATCACATATAAAGATTTGGTTTTGTAGTTTGTTTTTACCTGTAGAAAACTTCTTTTAAATGGGATAGCACATCCTTATTTAAGGGAAATGCCTTTCAACCATTCCCGGAAATTTAGGAACGATCCTGGTAAACTTTGAATAAAATTTTCTTAAAGGGTAATAATTCAACACTGTAATTAGATCATGGAATATTGTTTTATTGGTATAAATATTGATTGTGTAAACAGTAAATTTAAAGCAAACTAAATTTAACAAGTATATTATATTCATATACACATTCATGGATCTACAATCTGTCGATACCTGTATCTTGGCATTGCACAATGTCATGTATTTCTCTGACTGTTTATGACATCTGTATACTAAATCAATTGGATGTTGGATGTGTACGAATGGATAATTTAGTCATTAGGTGCATGATTTTTTTATTAGTTGTTAGTGGCTTTGAACTTGATGTCAGTCAACTGCGAGTACTCTCAGATATGCTCATAGTGTTTTTTGTTGTTGGGATGTACAAGTGCCCGGCCACGTCAACTTGTACGTGTGTTCATCTTATGAGTTAAGCCTTTGTGCAACTGATTTTTATAGTTCGTTTTCACGTTGTACTGGTATACCACTGTTCAAGGTTAGGGGAGGATTGGGATCCCGCTAACATGTTTAACCCACATTCGGTATGCATGTGCCTGTTCCAAGTCAGGAGCCTGTAATTCAGTGATGGTCGTTTGTTTATGTGTTACATATTTGTTTTTTTTTTGTACAAAAATAGGATCGTTTAAATTGATTTACATTGTCATTTCAGGGCCTTTTATAGCTGACTGTGCGGTATGGGCGTTGCGTATTGTTTAAGGCCGTACGGTGACCTATTGTTTTTAATTTTGGTTTCTTGAGGAGAGTTGTCTCATCGCCAATCATACCAGACCGTTAGTTATGTTGATATCACCGCAAATGTTTGTATGTAAGCTACATCCACGTATCGTCTTAGTGAATTTGAGACCACACCTTAATGTATAGGTGTAATAGTTAGTATCCATACTTGATTATGTGTACTTGATATCACCCCTTAATGTATTGGTGTACTTGGAATCATCCCTTAATGTAGTGGTGTACTTGTTAATATCCATGATTTACGAAGAAATCACACCTGCATATCTTTAAGAACTTGTTTTTATTCATTAGCGCTCATAATAAACAATATGCTTCAGGAACGCTAAAAACAACGATCTGATTCATGAAAATTCAATACAACTAAATGCTTAAGAAACGCTCAAAATCAACTGTCTGCGTCTAGAACGCTTAAATACAACAATCTGCTCCTGGACCGCTCGAACACAACATTCGAAATCAGGTACGTTTAAAGCATCAATCTGCCAAAGGAACACTTAAAATCAACAATCTGCGTCAGAAATGCTCAAAAACAACAATCTTCGTAACGAACAATCAACACATACCATGCATACGTGTTGTTTAAAAACATTTTTGAACATCAAATCTCTAAATATTTTACGACTATTTTCCCATTTTGTTCATTCTTTTGGACAATTTGAATATACAAGTGATTTTTTTACACGTAGTATATTGTTCCGTTAAGACCAAATACCCAAAAATCTGTCAAAATACATCAATATGTTTTTTCTATATTGCTGAAAGACGGCATTTACTTGAACATCGTCCTGAACATGCAGGAAATATTTGCCACTCGACATTAAACAACCATTAATCAAGCTACTTGAACACTTCGCACAGCTGGTAACCAATAGTGGAATGTTTCTCCCTCATTTCAACATCCCCGCAAAGTATCATAAATAGAATGAACAATATAAATTTGACTGACAAGAGTACACTCTTTGTCTTTTGATACAAACGCAAAGAATCAGTTTCCATGTGTTTGCTTAAGCATTACTGTATTGAATTTGATGTAATTACATCAAATTAAGTATCAGATACGTAATGCGTAGTCTGTATCTGAACAGCTTACTGTATACACTTTGAATAATTTTTATTACTACTTCAATAAGACTAATTCATGAAACACATAGACTGTATTAAACCATGTAAACGGTTGTTTTTATTTTATGCTTTATTCATGTCCACACACATTCAACATTGATTTAATAACTTAACAAACAGCTTACATTAAATTTACTTTATTCAACTTTCAATTTTATAACATTGTTAAAAACCGCTTGTTTTTATATCACCATCACAAAAGTTGGAATGTGCATTTTTTTCTAATAGTTTTTACGAAATATTGTAAACGAAGGCAGTTTCCCCGGTATTTGCAATAAGCAGTTTTTTGTTCCCTGTATCAAGGATGATAGCAGATGGAAAAAATAGACCGTCATCTTTGGTCAAGATTTGTTTGTGATGCTTTCCATCGCTTGATATAATTATTACGTTGGACGATCTGAATCCAGCAACATACACGTTACCATTAATATCAACAGCGATGTCCATCGGTTCATTCAAAACAAGTTTATCTTGAAAGGTCCAAACACGTGATCCGTTTTTATCACAACAAAGTACATTATGATCTTTATTGGTAGTGTAGTATATCTTGTCTAAGAATACAGATACGTAGGAAGCGGTCGGTAAATTACAACTGATCACGTGATTTGTAGTACCGTCCAAATAATTTATTTTGTAAATACCACGTCCATCTACACATACAAACATTGAATTGTGATCTCGCGTGATTCCCCATGTACGACCAGAAAGTTTGATGAATTTTATTTTGCGTTGATTCTTGATATCTATGATATCAATACCGAAATTCTGTCCTGATTTCCCATCTGTAATGGCAACAGTTGTTTCGTCAATCAGTGTTATATCATACCCATAACTAGGACCTAGTGGCATTTTATGTTTGCGTTTGTTATTTGATGCAATGGTGATGAGCGATTTTTTGAAAACATGATCTGTGAACAAAAAAGTTCCCTTCTTTTGACATACAACAACCGTTAATTTTTTGTCCGTTTGTTTTAATATCCTTCTGTAGAATCAACTTTACATCGTTTATATCAGTCGTTTTCGTTATTACTACTTGTATCTGTGCTTGCTTATTTTTCGAACCAATAAACTCAAGGCTGCTTGTTTTAGTTCTCATTTCAATTGATCCAAAGTTTTTTAAACTGTTTGAAATAGTTTCAAAAACTGGATCAACCTTCCACTCTAGGTCAATCTGCTCCAAACTTTTTGCCTCTATCAATGACTGCAGATACTGTTCGTTTTCGTATACTATAACTTCAATTTCTGTTATTCCCAGAAATGTTTGAAGATCGGATGCATATCGTTTGATGCTTTGGAAATTGGTATGACATTGAGTTACCATGGTTTCTTTTTCTGTGACAGATGATAAAACTTTTTGAATACTATCTTTACTTTGACACTCCTTCTCTTCAAGATCTTTAATGAGCTGTTTTTCAAGATTGTCTAAGTGTTTGTTTATTTCCACTCTTTTCTGTCTAATTTCTTTACCAAGTAGGATTTTCATTTCTTCAATGTTAGTCACATTAGAATTTCTGTCCTTTTTAATTCTAGCGATATTTTCTAATAAGTCGTCAAGTCTCGATTCTAAATCTAGAAATTGCTCAGAGGTCTTAAAATCATTGGTGACTTTCTCAAGAGTATTGACGTTACATTTACGATGGTCATTGATGCATTTGAAACAAATAGGTAACGCGTGTTCAGCGCAATATTGTTGAAACGGTTTATTGTGATAGACACATGATTGTTGTATGCAAGTTATGAATGACGGTAGTGATTTGTAATTTGAAATTGATATGGGTTCATGACTTCTTGTAGCTTTCAGTAATTTGTGATGTTCTTTGCACTCGTCACAAATGCCTTCTTCACATCCCGGACACCAATATTTGCAAACATTTGTTATTTGTCGAAGTGAACATATGCCACATATACTTGGGTTAGAGGCCATTAGTATCTCTGAAATTAAAGCAACATAAAATGTTCTAATTGTTTTGCAATTATTGTCAAGTATCTTGCTCTACACTTATTTCTTCTTTTTATTTTTAATATGTTTACTTGCTTTCGTTAGCCCTTTAGAAGTTTTGTTATATAACTATTTTAGGTTGCATTTCTGTAAATGTAGACAATGCAATTTCATATAGAAACTCCCTTTGCGGCTGAAACTGGGATATTTGTATTATGAAGTTTTGTATAAATATATATCCTTGAATGCAAAGTTGATATGCTCAACTATTAAATTCAAAGTTGAAAAGGGCTGTGCGGCATTATTCAACAATTATAAGCCTCTACTTTGTTAAAATTTAAATCTAAACTAAAATTCTGGACTATCCATAACTTCACTTCGTTCCTACGTCATGCACTTCACAATTAAATTTTTCCCGCAACAATATTTTTATATACTGGTAACATTGCCTGTTGCAAGTTTTGTCTCTATGATATGAAACATATTTATCATATATGGGAACCAGCACGTAGGCAAAACGAAATACATTTGAGTATTATATATCTCACAAAAAGAGGCGTGGTTTGAATAATAGTTGTATTTACAAAGTGCATCTTATAATGTGTTAATCTTTTCTGTTATGTCATTTCGTTTTAGTCTTAAATAGGTACATATGTTGATATAGCATTCACTGAAATTCACTGAAATTCAGCATAGTTGTATAAATAATCAATAAAGAATGGCCGTTTCTTATCAAAGTCAAAAGAAAGAAACTATACACAAGTTTAAACTCCAATTTATTGTGAAATATAGTATATTGAAATCACTTTTAAATAATCCAATTAAAAAAATTAACTCGAAAAGAAACTCATATGATTAAATCTGAGAAAATGGAAAGAGTTTATGAAATACTCTCGAAGATGAGAATTAAATATTAAATTATCTGCAAAGGCAGTTTATATTCTAAGCAGACCATTTTTATTTTAAATATCATTTATTTTTTTTTTAAATTAGTGAAAATACAATTTTTTAGCTTGCAAAAAATGCCCAAACAAATCGCGTATTAGGTAGAAAACTTCATCGGCTCTTACTAGAAATAAAGACAATTTATGTTAAGGAGGTCTTGAAATCTTGTGACAGCTTCCGAAGTGCTAATTTTTAACCTTTTTCAACTGGACCAAATCAATTCTTTGCTTTAAAATTCATTACCCAAATTGTTTGACAGTGTCATTTTATCCCTTGACTTACTACAGTCAAACCTGATTAAGCCGGACCCTGAATAAACCGGTTTCCTGTCCATTCCGGCCGAACATGAAAGTCCCAATTTCCCCCCTCCAAAGTCTTTGTTAAAATACCCTTTGTAAACCGGACCCTGTGTATTCCGAATTCCGGTCTAATTATGAAGTTCCAATATTCTTAATTACATTAATTATTACCTGTCAAAACCGGTTTGTCTAATTAATTTCAATGATCGATATGCAATCAAAACATATTTGTTCATACAATATGGCTTTTCAGGTAATCAATTAGTCAGGTGTTAAACTATGAACTTACAATCGTAAAGTAGTGAGCTTTATTATTTATTAAAACATAATAAACGTGTTAATTAAACGAAAAGAGGACACAACGAATATATCTCGGAGTGAAATTACATTGTAACTTGGATAAACAAATTTAAATCGCAGAGTAAGAAATTTACATGGTGATTTCGAAGTCCCGGATTCCCTGTTGTGAACCCCTAAATAAATGACCTTGATAATGAAAAACACCCGGATGACAACAATCTATGGGTATGTGTACGACAACGTTTCGATAGGGTCTCTCATTGGGGGGGGTTCCGATCCCGGATCCCGCTAACTGTTTTGTCAGATTCCCGTATCCCACTTACACTATGTACGTAAGCAATTCTCATTTTTTTGTAATTTCCCGGGTCCCGCTAGACCTCATTTCCCGTTTTCACGCCACAATAATTTGACTTTCACGTGTCAAAAAATCGGCATTCCCGCGTCACGCTTAGACCCCAATGAGACCCACTCGATAGTGATGAAATTACGTTTGATAATATTCTGGCTTTTTAATCGGCCATTCCAACATTTCAAATTAATGATCATGGAAGTAAATCGAAAGTCTCGTCTGACAATCCAAAAAACGCGAGCATTATGATGCAAATGCAAACAATGAAAAACGAAGTGAAGTATTTTAATTTATCAGATATAATTTACAATCAGAGAGAACTTTTACATGCAAAATATCGGACGTCACAAGTCAGTAACTTCCGGTCAAAACGCAAACCTGAATAAACCGGCTCACCGTCCAAACCGGCCCTTTTATATAGTCCCGTAGCCGGCCGGTTTATACAGGTTTTACTGTATTTAAGGCATACAACAGAGAAAAATACATTCGGAAGGGGTATAAAAACATTTGCAAGTAACACACTGTCTACACTAGGGACTACATTCGTGGACAACAAAAATCAAGGACGACAATAATTTGTGATCTCGGACCATTAAGGTGATGTGCGAGTATAACTTTTAAAAAAAAGACAGAGTTTGTTCATACTTTGCCAAACGTAGTAACTATCGATATATGTCCGAAAATATAATAAAAAAGATAGGTCACCGATCATTTTCTCATGCTACTGGTTTAAAAATATGGACCATAGGCTCTCTGTGTTCTACCATTCACGATGGCAAAATACAACAATACCGCCTTAATTTTAATGCTTGATAAAAAATAAATAAACACTCTGTAAATATGAGACCAATTTGACATTTCTTTACCTTTGGTACAATGTATCCAAATTCAATATATATGGAAAATACAGTGCCTTTTATCGTTTTTGTTGATGATTAGTATATATACAATATCTTTAATATGACCTATGCTAACACATGTATATAACATGTATAAGCAACTGATCCATATCATTCATTATAATTTAAATGTATGAACAGACATCGTTTGGTGCAGGTATATTCTATCCATTTAATTCAATACAATAATTGACCATTATAGATTCTAGTATATGGTATGTACATGTAGATCATACCCCAAATCAATGTCAGTTATCAAACGTAAAATGCTTTTTAATACAGATGTCATTAAAGAGGAGGGTAAATTTTATATAATACCTCGTTAAAATATAACCCATATTTTTGTCATACCCCAATAAACCCAACAATAGTAGGTGCATTACTTGCGAAGTTGAGTATACATAACTTATATATCGCACCATAATTTCTGACCGACTTTATCAAACTTAATGTTCACTGGATCTTTGGAAGTGATTATCAATGGGGTTTAGATTAAAACAAAAACATTAGGTATACAGGTATAAAATTTATACGCGTATCACTATTTTTTAAAGATTATTGGTTATTAAGTTAGTGAAATGTTACAGCATGTTATGGACCGTTTTTATTTGATAACATTTAGAGATATATTTCAGACAAGTGCTTTGGAAGAAAATAAATAATGAATGAATAACCTATCACAAATTTCTTTAAAATCATATGTATGAAATATATTTATTATATTTAGTTTGTGTATGCTTACCTAAATAAAATGCTCAAACAATCAGGTGAAATAGTCCATTCTTATTTAACAAGGACGAAAAAAGATCACATGATACACATTGATGTATACTGACCGACATTAAAAACGCGAAATCAACATATAGTTTCAATAATATACGAATAAAAAAGGTGTGTAAAGCATGCATATAACATTGATTTCCAATACATGTAAAATAATTATACAAATAATCATTCTTTTCATTTATTTCATAATTGTTAAGATAAAGTTTGCAGACCAAACTAAAGAGTCCAAAGAGCCTGTGTCGCTCACCTGCTTTTTTATTAACAAATGATGTATGAAAAAAATTTAAAAAAATTATGCAACCGTTATACTTCAGGTTTGGTTTCAGAAAATTGGTCAAAGACATGTATTTTCACACTAACTATAATTGTTAGCCATGTCTGCCATGTTGGTCGACAGGCAGGGTCGTCGGATACATTCTTTTGAACTAGATACCTTAATGCTGATTGTGGCCAAGTTTTGTTAAATCTGTCTCAATTGTTTCAGGAGAAGAGAAGTAAAAGATTACAAAAAATTACGAAAAATTGTTAAATTTGACTTATGGAATCAATTGTTTACATATTTGTAGATCCCTCTTTGCTGAACATTATTGTTATTACAGTTTATATCTATCTATAAAAATATTCAAGATAATACTAAAAAACTTCAAAATGTCCTTGAAATGACTAATTCAGGGACAGCAAACCAACAACAGATTGTCTGATTCTACTAAAAATTTCAGGACGGATAGACTTTAATCTGATAAACATTTACCAAGTGTCAAATTTGCTTTAAACGCGTTAGTTTTAGAGATATAAGCCAACATATACATTTTACCCCTATGTTCAATTTTTTATCCATGGCGGCCATCTTTGTATGTTAGCCGGGTCATTGGAGACATTTTTAAAACTAGATACCCCAATGATAATTGTTGCCAAGTTTGGTTAAAGAAGTAGGGCAATAAGGCCCTTGTTTGGCTAAAAAATTACTGCAAATTGAAAAGTTATCATATGTATTCTTAAATAACTCAAAACCATACTACAGTATAAGATACTCAGAGAAACAAAACAAATTTGACATTGAACAAGGTTCCATGGCAACAAATCATGGTTTATTTTGCATATTTTGTAAAATTACGTGATTTTCCTTGGTTTTCATCCAATTTTATGTATATGTTAGATTGAAAAAGTATGTGCGCACCAAACAATCAACTTTATATTTGGTGGGATCATGTCAATAGTAATAATAAAGCTTCTGTTAAATTATTTTGTTGTTTCTTGATTGCGCACGATGTTTCCATAACAGAAATAAAGATGGAAAACTGCATAAAATCTGCATTTTTCATCGTTTTCTTTTTAAATGACGTAATTATGAAGTCACCAGGTAAAACCTTTATGTTTTTCTTTCATATTTCTTGACCCTATGACATGTATAAATTTCTAAACATTATGTGCCAATTTGAAAAAGATATCAAACATTTATTTTTTTTGGGCCAAATCCAGGCCTTAATGCCCCTACTAAAGTAGTTTCAGAGAAGATTTTTGTAAAGGTTAGCGATGGACGACGAACACCAAGGCATGAGAAAAAAATCATTTGGACCTTTTTTGGCCAGATGGTCAATTGAATTGAATTTGTCATTAAATATTTCAATCATGATGTACATTTTATAAATTTGATTCAGATTCCATATTCATTATTATCTTACCACAAACAATTATTATCTTACCACAAACAATTGTTGCATATATATACACAGTACTATATTCACATTACATATGTGTCTTAAATCTACGTATATTGGACATTTGTCTTTTCGTAAGTTTAGTTTGAGTAGTAAATAATCATTATATTGTAGACAAGATAAAAACACAAAATTAAAAAAAAAAATTGTGAAAAATAGGAATTCTTAAGTCAAATTTTGCTAAAAATGTAGAATTTTGTTTTTCAGATGTCATATGCTAAATATTTTAAAATAGAAACAATACAATAGAAAAGTTATCTGAAAATATACAATGTAAATAAAACTATGAAAAGTATGTCATACTGTGAAAATTAGTGCGTACGAAGTTTGTGATCATTATATTTACATTTCTACTCTTCTTGAAGTTGGTAGACAAGAATATTTCTATGAAGTGACATTGATTTTCTTCTAAATAACTTGTTATAGTCGTTTTACTTTGTTTATAATTTTAACTTTACTGTTTTTTAATTTGTGATAATATAATTTTGACATGGTCTTTCATTTTTGCTGATGTATTATGTCAATAGAGTAACAGTTGTTGGCATGACACGGGTTATGTTCTTCTCATATATGTTATGATGGTAGGATACTAAACCCCTAACGGGAAGGATTGTGCCTGATGTTCATATGATGAAATCATAATCTTTCAGTCAGTTTAATTGAAGTCTGGAGCTGGCATGTCAGTTAACTGCTAGTAGTCTGTTGTTATTTATGTATTATTGTCATTTTGTTTATTTTCTTTGGTTACATCTTCTGACATCAGACTCGGACTTCTCTTGAACTGAATTTTATTGTGCGTATTGTTATGCGTTTACTTTTCTACATTGGTTAGAGGTATAGGGAGAGGGTTGAGATCTCACAAACATGTTAAACCCCGCCGCATTTTTGCGCCTGTCCCAAGTCAGGAGCCTCTGGCCTTTGTTAGTCTTGTATTATTTTAATTTTAGTTTCTTGTGTACAATTTGGAAATTAGTATGGCGTTCATTATAACTGGAATAGTATATATTTGTTTAGGCGACCAAATTAAAAACAACAGCAGAGGGTCACCAACAGGTCTTCAATGTAGCGAGAAATTCTCGCACCCGGTGGCAGGGGCCAGCTGAAGGACGCCTCCGGGTGCAAGAATTTCTCGCTACATTGAAGACCTGTTGGTGACCCTCTGCTGTTGTTTTTAATTTGGTCGGGTTGTTGTCTCTTTGACACATTCCCCATTTCCATTCTCAATTTTATTCCTATGTCATTTTGATTTCATAGTGATTTATATTTTAACTCAAATTGTTAACAATTGTGTTTATCATTTCAGTTTGTTTTGCTTACTCATCATTGTCAAGATAACAAAATTATATGCGACTAGTATGCATACAATGGGAAGCTTTGGCTAGCTATAAAACCAAGTTAAAACATCAATTTTCTACACGAGAAAATACATGCACCAAGGGTGGAATATGAGGTATACATTTTTGAGAATAGCTTGTTTGTTTGTTAACATCCGAATGCAAACAAATTGAAATCCCTGTTGAAGTACGATAAATAAAAAAGAAAGAACAGACTTTATGCTATATTTAACAGAAAACTACATGTAGAGTTGATTCTTTAACATGTTTAACTTTAATAAATAAACACATCATAGATACCAATATTACAATTTCATAAAGACGCGATTATCGTCTACAGAAGACTCATCTTTGCTGCTTAAATAAAAATCCGAATAAAATACGAAATCAAAGATCTTCGTGGAACAAAAATTTCGATATCTTTTTCTTGGGTCGACAATTCTTAGTATTTTGGAAAAATGTTTTATACCATGTTCTAAACAGTTAAAGATATCATTTCAGGTATTTCTAAATATGTAATTTTCTCTGTTTGCAGTATTGTTGTCTGAACATTAAGGTTTTCTACACAGTTCAGGGTATCAGTTTAGGTATGGCTTGATTTGAATGTTCTCTGTTTGTAATCTTGTTGTCTGAAGTTATGTTTTTATAAATCAATTTGTTTTGACTGTGTTCACTATCGTTCTGTATTTTTCTACATTTAATATCATTTATTGTTGCTTTATATTTTCAGTAAAATTTTTTTATAGAACTTGTTAACTTTGAAACGATTTTTTTCCTGCTACACATAAACAATTCTGACAATTGGCAGTTTATTTCTTCAGTTTTGAACCAGGTTTAATCCATCGTTTTCTACATAAGAAAAGATATATACCAAGTTAGGATTATGACAATAGTTATCAATTCGTTTGATTTATTTGAGCTTTTAATATTGACATTTGATTAGGAAGTTTTCCTTTGAGTGCAGTATTTTTGTAATTTTGCTCTTTGTTTTAACAGAATGCTTGTATTTATTTGAAATAATTGATTATTATTCGCAACAGCATTTGATTTGAGTGTATTTTGACTATATTCGATATAAGGAAAACAATACTTATCTGAGAGGTGACCATGTTCTATCTTCCATTGATAGAGTATGTCAAGTTAACAAAAGTAAGAAACAATTTACTTGGTTTACTTTAAGGTGTCAAATTCAACGTAACCAACTTGCATAAAGATGTTCGCATATCGCAAACAGCAGGTGTTAGTAATTTTATGTAGGTGTTTGACATTTAGCAATAGATACATTAAGACAAAGTGTTTCGTATCGAAAATAGTACGAACCGAATTACATACTCACAAACAAGACCACTGTAAGAGAACATGTTTAACCCCGCCACATTATTTATGTATGTGCCTGTCCCAAGTCAGGAGTCTGTAATTCAGTGGTTGTCGTTTGTTTTTGTGTTAAATATTTGTTTTTCGTTCATTATTTTTATATAAATGAGGCTGTTTGTTTTCTCGTTTGCTTTGTTTTACATTGTCATATCGGGGCCTTTTATAGCTGATTATGCGGTATGGGCCTTGATCATTGTTGAAGGCCGTACGATGACCTATAGTTGTTAATGTCTGTGTCATTTTGGTCTCTTGTGGACAGTTGCCTCATTGGCAATCATACAACATCTTCTTTTTTATATTCAATGACATGTTGTCAAGTAAACGAAATACTCCAAACAAAATTTGGCCTTTTAAAAACTCAATTTGTTTATTGAGAAATGCCAAATGAAACAAAATGAATCATCTGTTTCAAACATCAAGATATCAAAATATGGACTTAGTTGCATGTGCTTAGCTCATTTTTGTAGGCTATCTGGTGAACTATATTTGCTACATGCTGTGTCATTTTGGTTATTTTGTGGAGAGTTGTCTTATCGACTTGGTCGCGTACAGGTCGGTAATGGGTTAAGACTGTTTCTGACTGGTCGAGTAATAATTCAGACTATTTTCAAAAGCAAAGATTAGGATCAAGTAAAAATCAGAATTACTGGTTTGTAGTGTGAAGACACATCATCGATGCTCCATTTTGTTTTTAGATTAACCGAATTAGGTTCGAAATTTAAGAATTTAGAGGACATAAAAGTTGAAAGGTTTTGTCACACATGTTAGGTATCTATTTCCATGGTCGACAATTCTTAGTATTTGTAAAAACTCAAAGTTTTCTACACAGTT
Organism: Mytilus galloprovincialis; assembly: GCA_037788925.1. Taxonomy (NCBI): domain Eukaryota; kingdom Metazoa; phylum Mollusca; class Bivalvia; order Mytilida; family Mytilidae; genus Mytilus; species Mytilus galloprovincialis. The sequence continues at coordinate 33,785,857 of CM075343.1, read as the reverse complement.
AAAGCTGTCCTTTTAAGTATTTTTTAATGTGTAATTGTCTTTGTTTGTAATATTATTGTTTGAACTTTAAGTTATGTTTTCATGAGATAATTTGTTTTGACTGTGTCGGCTATTGTTATGTATTTTTTTTACATTTAATATCATTTCTTGTTACTTATTGTTTTAGTCATCTTTTCGTATAACTTGTTAACCTTGAAGACATTTTTTTGTCTGCTGAACATGAATAATGCTGACCATGGGTACTCTATTTCCCTCAGTTTGGAATCGGTTTTGCTATTACAGAATGATTTTTTGTGTTTGAAATGATTTATTATTATTTGCAACAGGATCTGTTTTGATTGTATTTTGACTTCATACGATGGTAGGCAAAATACTTATCTTTCGGATTTAGGACCATGACGTATATGCAAATTATAGAGAAGGTCAAGTTTACTCAACAAAAGTAAAAAAAAATCGATTTGATTGATCACTTTAATTTTATGTAGGTATTTGACATTTAGCAATAATTAAATTACGTAAAAGTATTTCGTATCGAAAATAGTACTAACCGAATAACATATTTAAAAGCAAGGCCACTTGAAGAGAACTTCACGGACATGTTTTCAAGGCGATCGGAACGTGTTAATTCATTGCTAGACGTCATACTCAAACAGACTCTGACCATTCTGAAAAACAAATTGTTAGAATACTACTTTCTCAAAAGTTGCTAAGACAGGGCTATGAATCAATCAAATTAAGGTCAGCACTCAAGAATTGTTACGGTCGCCGTCATGAGCTGATTGGCCATTATGACAAAAGTGTGTCAGAAATCATATCTGATATTCTTCCTTTGTCATGATCATCATTACTGAACTGAACAAAGAAATAACACGACGGGTGTCGTATACGGTGCAGGAAATGCTTACCCTTCCGGAGCACCTGATTTCATTCCCGTTTTTAGTGGAGTTCGTGTTGTTTCTTAATTATTTTTTATAACTGTTGATGTAAATGTCCTTTGGTTTTGTGAGTCTTTGTTTACTCATTGGTTTTGATTGTTATTGTCTGTTAAGTACTCAATTATATTAATGTCAAATCAAACACAAATGAATCATCTGTTTCAAATGTCAAGATACCAAACATTAGACTTTATTGTATATGTAAGGTAACACACACAGCTCAAATTAAACTGATCATAGAGAAGCTTTAACTTTAATAAAACGGTATGATTTCAGGTTGTTTCTAGTATAGATTTTTTTTTCTTATTGTAGCCTTATCTGAACAGTGCGATACATGTATGTTTTATAACATGTATAATTATGTTTTAAATTTCTTTTAATGATTTCATTAATATCATTTTAATTCTTGTACCTACCTGTTGTTTAACTCCCTATAAATAATATGCTAATAATTTATTGTTGTCTTTCGAACAATACACGAAAATTGTTTTTTATACTCTCTAACGAACAAAATTCGATTATTTATCACTTAAATAATTGAAATGTAAAAAATATCGATAAACTAACAACATTTCGTGAAATGAATACATTACAACTACACACAAGAACTCTCAGGACAGAGAAATACATAAACTATTATACAAGTATCACATAGATATGTGCAGAATCACAATAAAAGTCTGTGTTACATGTTGTAACAACTGTTATACTATTTATATGTGCATTTTTCTATGTTGAGTGTTTGTCTAAGATGTTTTCCTGCCACTTAGTACTGTCGTTTAAGCGATAGTTTTTCTATTTCTTGAAATGTCCTTTACCAAATCAGGAATAATGCAGTTGTTATCAAATAGTTTGTTTCTATATACGTTGGCGTTTGCATTTGTTGCACTTCAGTGTTTCTGTTGGTCTTTTGTTATCCTCTTATTGTTTTCCTTGGTTTAGATTATAACCGGAGTTTATTTTCTCTCAATCGATTTTACGACTTTTATACAGCGCATACTCCTGTTACCTTTATTTACCAATTTGAAAAAGGAAATATGTTAGATGTTGTTCGGTTAAATCATAGTAAATTTGCATTTTTAGGCGATAAAAAAAATACTGGTTGTAGGTCATTTCATCAATCTTATAGAAAGACTCATTATAGATACCAGGATAAATGTTTGTATTTACGCCTGACGCTCGTTTCTTCTACAAGGGACTCTTCAACGATGCTCGAATCCAAAAAAAAATTAAAAAGCCAAATAAAGTACAAAGTTGAAGAGCATTGATAACCAAAAATCCTAAATATTTTTTTAAATACAGCTAAGTTATTTTTTTCCTGAGGTTAAACTTCTAAATAGCTTTTCTGGATTAACCTGAGTAAGATGCGCTCAGCCGAAAGCAACTTAAGCCTATGATGTATATGTTTTAGAACCTATGTGATTACAGGAGATCAAAAAGAAATGCGAAGATTGCATTATACATTTACTTATGGGCACAATTCGTTGCATTTCTTTTAGATATGCGTCATTTGTTCCCTTTTTCATCTAGCATCCTAAACGTTTGACATTGTGGGTGTCTATGTCCCAATACCAGCCACACAATTATCTATAGATCTCTGTAGGATTTATTTTATTGAATGATTCATTTATTGTAAATAAATAATTATCTCGTTAAGTATCTAGTTATCAATTTTTAGTGAACGATTTTTTCTGGACGACATGCATGCAAACAGGATATTGCCCCTAAATCAATAGCGAAATTGAAATAGGTTTCTTTCCTTCGAAACTACTAGATCGTCACTTCCATAGCAACGAATCAAGTACTAACTGTTCGAGTGCTGTTGTCGGTTTCAAAGATATAAAGTACGTTATTTGAGGTTTTTTTGTTTTAAAACTGTTAAATATGTTAATAGCTGTTTTGTTTTAGAAAGTGTTAAACTCGTTCCATATTCAAGTAAATATTGTTTGCGGTATGCGCTTTTATTTCACACATCCTTAAGCTTGTTGTGTTACATGTTATCCTTTTAGTAAGTGGGTTTTTATGCTATGTTTCCATTTCAGAAACTTATGAATGTTAAGAGTTGAATACTTTTCCTGCATACATGAGATCAACTCCAGTGTAAGAAAATTTGCTTGAACATATCGATGGAGTTATTTGGTTTGACTATTGTTTAATGGAGTATCATTGTTTCTACATTTTATTCAGTACGATTGATCCGTTACAAGTCCAATTCGGAAGGTTGCATTTGTAAAAAGGGGATGGGATTATTGTTACGATTTAAGGAAGATTTCCGCTATCATATGAAAAACGGTTATTCCAGAACGGTCAACCAACTCGTGATGGCGTCCGTAACAATTTACGAAGGAATAAATTCAACATCACTACTTGAAACTCCTGTTTCCAAAGCTTCTTTGTTATCAGCAACCCTCTACCAGAAACATCATAATACAAGACCAGGATTATCGTATCAACTGGGAGATATATTATCCGTATTTCGACGTTGCTTGATTTATGCTACATAGAAATGGCAATTTCACAATATGGAAGATTAAATCATCACTTTAAAGTTTTATTTTATTTTGACCCTAATTGTCAATTATATTTGTAGGTATTGATATGAGGCAGATCTTATTGTATCCTTATTATCCTTTATATTAAGCTCGATAGGATAGATTCGTACTACATAGTAACCAATTTTTTTAATTATTTAGTGAGAGAGCATAATCAATAAACCGGAAAGTAAAGTTATGGCTATTGCTCACTTTATTTCTTTCTTCGTGCGAATTTCCTGTATAGATTAAGCCTCATACGAATAAAGGAACAATTCGAGAAGCAGATGGGTACAATTTGTTCCCATTGGGATGACGGTTGTTTGTTGAAAAACACATCCTACACGTAACAAATATGCTGTCAAAAAGAGATCAAGTTTCTTGATAATGTCAGTTTCAGAGAATGTTTGGTTTGAATACGAATGATTTTTTTATAACATATATTTATACCACTCTTAGACTATGGAGACATGATGCTTGTATCTACGTTAGACATTCTTTTTATAACACTAATCAGGATCAACGCTTTTAGTTTGTCTTTTAGTATGGATTTGATTGCTGATAAAATTTGTGTCTTGAAATATGATTCTACCATGAATATTAGTAGACAGAGCAGGGCATATCTATTGTTTTGAGAACTTTTCAGACTTTTTCTCCTTCGTTTTGATATTTTGAAAAACTATTAAAAAAAAATCGACAGTAAGCCTTGACAAAATATATAGTTATAAGCCAATAAAACAATTTTTGAAGCAGAAACAACGATTTTTTCACTAAGCTGTTTATGTCCAAATCTGCAGCGAGTGTTAAATGTATGTTTTACGTAAAGACATTTTGGAAACCTCCATTAATAATTCATTCACTTTGAATTCTCTATGTACTCATTTATTATCACATTCCTTTTGAGATAGAAATGTAAACTATCCCCACATGTTTTTAAATATTGGCAAAAAAATGAAATTTTGAAACCTGATAGGCATAAATGGACCAAAAGGGACCTTAAAATGAGGGCAAAGAGGTTCGTTAGTGATATTTATCATCCTAAAGTCATCTATAACATCACATTCCACTGTGTATATGCAGATAAAATAAATATTTGACCATTAATGGGTCCTCACTATATTCTAACTTGATCCAGCTTGATTAAGATTTGTATAAAACATTTTGCTCAAAGGGGTTCAGATGTTGTCTTACATTATGCTAATTTTTTTCTCTAATTATTGAAGTGATCATGCCAAACTTGACAGTTATACATGAAATAACCATTATTACAAGGGGGAAATTGGCATTCAGCTTATTCTACAAAAAAAAGTCTCATTTGGATGTGATACCACTAAATCATAAAAAGTTGCATACGAAAAAGGGTCGAAAAAAAAATCCCTTGAATTTGGCAGTTGCATGATATTAGTCTTACATTTCATTGCAGTTAAAAAAAATCAGAGTCATCAATAAATATTTATTGGATGTTTCAAAGCACCATTATTTTTTTTTATTCGGTGTGTTTATAGACTATACTTGAGGTTACATGGTTACTATGATTTGTATACAGGAACGAAGGGTAGGAAATTTGATTGGTTATCTTAAAGTGATGGTTATTTTCTAATACGCATTGAAATTTTATGTGAAATTGTTACTGTATAAATCGACAGGATAAAACTCTACTTATGCTAAGCATTTCCTTATTTTAAACCAAGGTAAATTCTGCACAATTGATTTAAAGATGCAATTTAACAAATAATATATAGGAAAATCAATGGTGGTATGACACCACAAGTGTTTTACAATATTTGGGTCTTTTAAAGATTGATGCAGCATGGGTATTAATATACCAATTCAATTCCTTTAATTCTTATTATTCTCAACACCTTAACACATTCGGATAGAGTAGCTTCGTCTTTTTGCACGTTTCAATGCCTGGCATAATTCTCGACTGAATCCATCAACATTTTAAAATTGTGTTCCCAAGCATTGTACCAACTTAGCCTCTTAGGTCTTGTGTGTTGTTAATTGTCCTGTTACTAGATTTCTTTAGTGCTTTGGTCCCGAGTACGGAGCTACTATTCTAGCAAGATATTCATGCTTTCTTATCACGTCATAAATATCAGCTTTCTTTAGTTTCCTCATGATGTGTGAAATATCCTTTTTCCTAGAACAAGGAACAAATCCTAGACAGAGAAAGATATTTAGTGCGGAGAAAATTGCAATAATGTATTCAAGATCCGATTGAATACCATCAATGAATAACTTTGCCTCTTCTGAATAATTTAGCTAGTGTATATAATGTCAAGTCAAATTCAAATTTATAAAAAAATGAAGGCATATATGAAAAGCTTTCTTAGTAATCATCATCTGACTATATATGTAATCATATACACCAACAGCTAAAATACATATTAATGTCAATGGTCTGGAATAAATTCTCTACCGTAATTCTTCATTTCTACTTTACAGTTAAAAGTATATCTAGAAAGGAGACTAACCAAATATTTTCAATACCTTAACAACAACAAAGACCACATCTTGCTTATCAGATTGATCTAGCAAAGCACTGTAATGTTTTTTTTAGAAAGCTGAAACTTGCATTGTGTAGCAATTATATTGGTGCCATTTGGTAAGATAGCCTGTATACAGATAACACATAACCTGAAGTTTATATTTTATGCTTTATTCAAGACCGGAGTGGACTAAAAACACATGTATATTGATACTAGTTAATATATAGCTATTGGTCAAATTATCTTTTGAGTTCTCATGTTTTATTGGGTTTCTTGGTGTATCATTTATTTTAAAGGAAATCGACATATATTTATATAGGAATTCCAAAATCTCACATGAAATGCAGTTTAGCAGGTTGTCTAGCTCGGAAACAAATCAATTGCTCTTACCGATCTCTGGTTTTACATAAAAGTATGTCTTTATTATCAAAACACGATCTTTTTTTTTCAATATGAAACAATGAAGGGAGTGGTACAATATAAATCATTATTCATTTTGACCACTTTATTTATCTAAAAAAAAAAAAACAAGATAAGAATAAGATATATAGCTAGGAACATTGCTATTTGAGACGACATCAACAAGTAAGAACTAGTAAAAAATGAAAACGTCATATATTGGTAACTTTTATTATCCCCATGGAGCTGTCTTTCTTTAACACATATATGTTACTATCAGTCCAATGTGAGCTTGAATTACATAACATAGTAATTTGACAATACCTTTCTTTTATGTTCTTGAAATTAGTCATAAAAGGAAACTAGGTCAACATAACAAGTTTGATTCATTCATATACATAGAACCACTAATTCGGGCCCGGTCGGAAAGAACAGACAAAAAATAAAATGTATATATTTAACCGAATAGGTCCTAGGTCAAGCTTTTGCTTTATTATTAAGTAAAATATTGGGTTGATGCATGTATAAACTGAAAGCTTTAAGAAATAGGATCATTGCTGAATTCTTGCTGAAAGCTTCTATTAAATAAAAACAAGTCCTTCGGACTTTTATTTGTTTGTGAGTGAATGGGTCGAGTTTATACACCAATAAATTCCTTTAAAAAGGCGTTTAATCCTAAAAAGAAATAAACTTTTAGTATTTAAGGTAGATACATTGTATACCGTCATCTTGGATTGTACAATCACAGTACAAAATCGGTCTAGTTATTTGCCTAAATCTGCAAATTTGGAGACAGATTTGCAATTCAATGGTTTGACTTTTTTTTCTATATAAAGAAAACTTGTTTATTAATTGTATTATACAAAATGTTTTAACAAATATCATTTTTTTTTTTTTGGTTTTAGAAACATTTTTTTCAAATAAGCCATTTAAGGGGAGAACTCTTTTAGAACACAATTTATACTGGACTAATAGGGAATTTTTTTATTTTTACTTGTAGCCAGAAAACAAGTCCGGTGAGACCATGTTTTCTTTTAATTTTCTTAAAACATATTATGAAACCTAACTTCCCACAATTTATTTCAAATTCTATCTCATAGATTTTTTTTTATGCACACTTATGTTTTTTTTCATGAACAAACTAACCAAATTTTGAAAATTTTCAACGACTCATAGCTTGAAAAAAGAGCACGGTGACCCATACATTTTATAAAATTTTTAAAAGAGCATAGTAAAATCTTCCTTTTAGCAAGTTATGTGAAAATTCTGTCTAAAAAAATATACACTTATGATCTACTTTAAAAGGGATAATAAAGTGCTAAAAAGCTGCTTGTTACATTGTATATTATATATCAACTAATATTTTTGAAATATTTCTTCCTGGAATTTTATTTCACTGTTGAAATGCAAATATGAAAATTGATATTGATATATGTTCATTGCATTCGACGGTACTTGATTCACATTTTCACATCAAGGAATCAGAAATAATTCTACTTCCGTTTTCGGATTAAAATGTGTTAAATATGTTACTTGCTGTTTTTTTTTAAAAAGTACTAAACATGATAATAGGTTTAACCTTGGTCCAGATTCGAATGCATACTGTTTTCAAATATACAAATGCATTAAAATTTTATATGAAACCACTTTATTAGTTTTTTAATCAAATATTAAATGATTTTTAGTCTTCAGAAAGTTAAGGATTGAATTCCATTCCACATAATTTAGATAACATTTCGATGTTAACATTTTGCGGTACGTTGCTTCAATTTACAACTTATTTGCTTATAAAATGTCTACAATTAGGGTGTTGGATTGTATGTACTCTCGATTTTTTGTTTTTGTTTTTTTTTCTTCAATTTATGAAAGATGTAGTTTTTCACTGTTAAGAAATGAGTTATTTCTCTTTATACAATTTTAGTTAAAAAATATTCTTTTAAAAAACAATAGAAGTGTCCCAGAGAGTTTGATTTTTTTGTCTGCCTCATTATGTTGTATTATGTATATAGAAGTATATGTATAAGCAAATGGTGCAAAGTATAGATTCTTGTGTTTTTAACCCGCAAAATAAGGTTATATTTTTTGCCTCTTACGAACAGAATTTCGGACATGGTTTTGACAATAAACACTTTGTTACTTGCCTTACTGAACATATATTTGTTTAAGTGTTCTGCATTTATTGTATTGTACAAAGAGTTAAAATTGTCTTGATTCTGTGTCTAGGTTATTAACCATTAATATTTCTTACATTTTAAGATCGGCAAACATACACCCTAGGAATTGTTGGTTATGTATATTTACTCATTTGGAATGTTATTTGCTAGTTCGAATCCTGAAATTGAAACATAAAGTTAAAATATAAATGATTGAAATAGCTTCATTTGTATATATGAAGATGTCATTTTCAATTTGCTCTAAAAATATCTGAAATCATATAATGCATGCAGGTGTACAAATGTCGTATCCGATATAAGATGCATTTTAAAACATTTGAAATAGTTAACACGTTTTGACTTGCGAATGCAATTAACTTTATACAAGTTTTCGGTCATTTTTATATATGCAATACATTTCGATGTATATATCAGGAGAAAAATAAGGAGATGAAGTATGATTTTATTTCTGCTTTCGGTAGACGGGAGATAATCCAAACTTACTTTTATCATTACGCCTATTACTAATATTTTATACGTCAAATACCTTTGTTAAGATGATGGCTTCAGTTAATTTTTTCATAAGGGAGAGCACAGGTCTAGACGCCTGCAGTAGATGACTATGCAAGCAAAGTTTCTTACGCGAATTTCACATGCATCTCACATTGTATTCATGTGAAAAATTTCCCGTGATATTCACTTCAAAGAGCTTACAATGTATATTACTTCAAATGAATTTCACGTGAATTAATTTTGTGATTTTTTCCTTGTGAAGTTCATGTGATTTTAACATGTTTAACATTAAATTCACGTTTAACTCACATGAACTTAGTTGTACGTGAGTTTCACGTGTAAGCTCGTATGGTGCAGAATTCTTATGAGTTTCACATGAGTCTAAATTCAAGTGAAACTGATCTGAGTGAAATTCGCCTGTAAACAAAATAGTGTATAAGAATCATGCTGCGTTGAATTTGTTTGACTGTGTGCGATCTATTAATTATAAATAATGCTAAATGTTAGTCTGTATTGTAAATGAATGTGCCGTTTGAACTTTGAACTTTGAGGTTTTCTGTTGGTTTCAAAAAATATCCTTTTGAAAAAGTTTTAAAGGCCTAATCAACATTATTGAAGACAACACGTAAGGAATATCTTTTTTTCAAAATGAGTGTTAAATAATACATTCATTAAAAAGTATCTATTTTTTGTTAGAAATGTTTAACAAATGCATTCATTCTTTTCAAAATATTATCAAAATGATATAAAGCCGAATAAATGTTGACAAAGAATATTTTTTAGCTGTTTAACTCTATGTTTCTACCTTAACAGAGACGTCCTCAATTGCGTCAAAACTTAAGATAATTGATACACGGCGATTACTTAGCGTCGACTTGAAACTTAAAACAGAAAAGAGTACATAATTAATACAAAAATATCCATATCGATTAAAAACGCATATTTATAGGTTATTAATACTATTAGCTAGCTATAAAACTAGATTTAATAAAGTTTTAGTACATGATCAAATGACTGTGCCAATTCGGAAATATGATAGTTGTTTTCCATTCGTTTCATGTCTTTGAGCATATGATTTTGCCTTTTGGTTAACGACTTTCCGATTTGAATTTCCCTTGGAGTTCGGTAATAAAGTTGTTTTACTTGCACGTAATTAGTTTTGATTATCTCCCGTTCGCCAGACAGAAACATAACATAACATCAATTCAACGTTACATATGTAAGGTCAGATACTTACGTAAAGTTATGTGTATGTTAAAAGTTGGTTCTCTTTTAATGTCAATGTTTTCATTCGCTACTTCAACTTATACATAATTCAATTAACATATTTGCATTTGCACTTTTGGTATGACTTGAATGAATATTTGAAATTTTAGTCTTATGTTTAATAAAAAATTATGATATTTCATGGTCAACATTCTTGGTATGCATTCATCCCAAAGTGGCTCATTAGAATTTAAGAGTAAAATGAAATAGATATAATTTTTTACGAACAGGAAAGTACAATCAATTAATCATTGGACTACTCTGTTGAGTGTTAGGGGGAAACAAAAATTAGTAAAATTGAGAATGGAAATTGGGACTGTGTCAACCCGACAACAACCCGACCATAGAACTGACAACAGCCGAAGGCCACCAACGGGTCTTCAATGTAGCGATAAACTCCCGCACCCGGATGCGTCCTTCCGTGGGCCCTTTAACAAATATGTTTACTAGTTCAGTGACCTCATACTTTACTCCGAATTATATACAAGAAACGAAAATTAAAAATCATACAAGACTAACAAATTAAAGGCCAGAGGCTCCTGAAAAAATTGCTGCGGGGTTAAATTTTTTAACATTCTTTTTATGCGACCGATAGAAAAACAACTGCATTTTTGAAACTGTTATAAACCTTGCCCAATAGCTCATCTATAATACGCTTCCTGTAAAATGCCAAATGATAAAATCACAGTTTGCTATTGTGTTGTGAATATATAAATATAAACTAGAATATATTGTTTTCTGTTTTTACTGACAACAGTTAAGTTTGTATAAACTATGAAGAACAAAGAATCATTGATGTACGACATTGAGAATGATGATCCAAATTCAACAACCATATTATTCATGTAAGAAAAGGATCATGTTGCTGCTATTACATTTTGTCAAATGTGATGGTATTGTTAAGATCATTCGTAACAATTAAGTTTTGTTTAATTCATTTGCATATAGTCAAAAGTACTTTGGTAGAGGGGGGAGTGTAGTTTTTTTATCAATGTCAACTTCAGATATGATCGAACTGTACTTACGTGATGAATATTATGTAAGACGAACTTTTAGTTTCGACTGTAACTTACCTAACTTACTTAATTTATGTATGATCAACCCCGGTTGTTTCCACGTGCATAGTAGGATAACCTCACCTTCCCGAAGCACCAAAGATATCTTTTTTAAATTGGCGGGAACATTTTTTTTTTTACTATTGAGTTTGTTATTTTTTGTATTTCGCCTCTATCTTCGTATCGTATGTTTAAAAATTAAAATGAGCTGAGCTTTTTAAGATGTGTTTTATTGACAAAGGTCTTTGATATTTGATTGCTTATTTCAGAACATAATTTGTTTTTGTCTTGATTCCAGTCCACTGTTGATATGATGTTTTACTTTTTTTTTTTTTGAAAATGTGAAAATATGTTTTATTTAAAATCTATTATTATGCGTATCAGATAAACATGAAAAAGTCAAATATTAAAACATGTACACTATATCACATTGCATAACTATATCTGCCTATTTAATATTAAAGGCAGAGGAAAGCGACATATACGAATGGAATATGCACACTCATTATTCAAAAACAGAACAGACAAGGTTCAGATTTGTTGACTTACTTTGGTATAGACACACAATATTGTTAGGTTGATATTTTGAAATCAGTTTGTTTATTTGTTTATTGTATATTAACCAAGCATCATATACATAAAAGAATCGAGCTATACTATCGATCAAATATATAATTGCTTTATAAGAGGACGGTAATGTGTCACATGGCCTATTATAGCAACGAGAAATACGAATTAAAATAAGTAATGTCATTCATCTGACGTCATAAAGCAATTGGAGTTGTCAAGACGTTGTCGATGACGATGAATAAGAAGGAAACAATTGAAAATGCGTAGTAAAAGACTGAGTCCTTTTCATTTTCCATTTTATAATCATTTATAAGTTAGGGGTTAGGTATCAAGGCATATGTTAGTTTCCCATTTACATGTAGCAACGAAAGAACCAACCAATCTAATTACAAAATAGAAATAGTCAAAGCACCGTCCCTGACGTTTCTCTGGAGGATGTATAGACGTATGTAAATTATGCCACAGATCAGAAGTCTATAAGATAAAATGTTCAAAATTCTATTGTTTTTACAGGAAACAGATGTTAACCGAGAAGTAAAATCTCGTTAATTGATAAGAAAGGCAAATCAAGGTAAGAAATAAAAAAAGAGATAATTCATAAGGAGTGAGATCAGATGAGTTACAATGTAGCGTGCATTGGTATTATTATTATCAATACAGAAATGATTGCAATATTTTGTATTATTGCTATACATGGGACAGGATTCTAATCGAAATAATTTCAACTGGCATTTTGGATTTTTTTATATAAATTGAACAAGATATTTCTCAATCCTGTTTAAAAATATTCAAATCGCATTTTAGTCTTAAATGACAAAATTGCGATAATAAATGCTCGCAATAGTTTCTGAATTCAAAATCTATTCTGAAACGGTTATTTTTTCCTTAACATCAACCGACATATCTGACAAAAAGATAATAAAGTCATGTTAAGTCATTTGGTCAATTTTCAGACTTATCCGCTGCATCAAATTCAGTCCGGGAATGAACAATTTTCTGTAAATGACATATAAATGCCTCAGGAAGTCTTTTAAGACCGTTTTAGATCAAAATTGGTGAAGCTATAGTATCCGTCTCCGGTTAAATATTCATTCAAGTCCCTATGACTCCTATCCCAACCATGATCAATCAGCAATCCTCGGGTGAATCCGCTACGCTAATTCTTAGATAAAGGCACGGAATCGGCCGAGTTGTGACGAATGCAACCAATATGTTGCAATAATAAATAAGATAAATTATGATTCCGACGATTGCACAGATTTAAGACAACGAAAATGTGTCACTGAAATGACTGGAGACATCGGCACAGAGTTTTTGTAGAGCAATTTGTGTGTCAAGAGCACATGTTTTAGACAACTTTAAGTCAGATTCTAGTTAAAAAAGTAAAATGAAAAAAACTCGAACTCCGACGAAAATTCAAAACAGAAAGTACTTAGTAATCAAATGGCTAAATTGAAAGCAAAACACATTAGACGAATGGATAACAATTCTCATATTCCTGATCTGGTACAGGCATTTTCTTCTGTAGAAAAGGGTGGATGGTGGGTGGATAAAACCTGGTTATAGAGTTGGCTATACATTTCACTTGTACACTGTCACATAAAGTTCGATTATATTGACAGCGATGTGTGAACAAAACAAACAGACATAATACTGTGGATTCATTATTATTCGTTGGATACCAATTTTCGTGGATTTCGTGGGCACAGTCAAACCACGAAATTAAATATTCAACGAATGATAATTTTTCTATAGATTTTTATGCAGACTTCAGCAAAACCACGAAATTAAATATCCATGAATATGCAAGTTTTTCTTAATCCACGAAAATTGGTACCAACGAAAATAAATGAATCCACAGTAGTTAAAAATGTCAAAAATTGAAGTGCAGCATTCAGCATTGTGTTATAATCCTAATACTTTAGAAAGAAGAAAAAACACCCTTTGAAGAGGATTTGAATTTTTTCTAGTTATACTGAGGTAACTAACAACTTTGTGACCTTCGACTGAAATATAACAAAGGTGTCAAAACTTTGCAAATAATGCGCTATAAAACATATACTTTATATTAAACAAAGCATGTGTACAATAATTAACAAAGTTACCTTTACTGACATTTTGAGATATTAAAAGTTCTCAATTATGATGATGATATCAGCTTTGATATATATATTCCTATAATCTTAAATATATGTTTTTTGTCTAATCATCGAGTTAAAGTGTTAGAATTCTTTGTATCGTCTGTAACAAATAAGTATGTGCATGGACTATGATAAGGGACAAGAGGATACCATATCAAAATCATCTTTCAAAGCAATCCAAACACACAGCAGTCTTAACATTACTTAATGATCCAAACAGGTTGATTTTACACCGTTATACTTAATTTTGTAACTATCAGGAACAAAGTAAGGCGACATATGCTTACAATGTTAACATCTCGTAAGGCAAACCAATGTAACTAACAAAAACTGATAGAATCCAAAAGCAGTGAGACCAGATGTGTCAGCGGGTACTTGTAAGTAAATTATATTAAAAAAGGTCATGTTGGTCCTAAAATCGACCAAAATTCAAACTAAGAAATATTTAAGTCATGAAAAGTCTTCAGGTCAATTTTCACACTTATTTGCTGCAGTAAAATCAGTACTGCTCAGTCTGGATATTAACACAATTCAGTAAATGACATACTGTGGATGCATTATTATTCACTCGATACTAGTTTTCGTGGATTTCGTGGGTACATGAGAACCAAGAAATTAAGTATTAAACGAATTACAAATGATCTATTAGGTAATATGCAGATTTTTGCAAAACAACGGAATTATTTATCCACGAAAATGCAAGTTTTACCAAATCCATGAAAATGGGTAACAACGAATATAAATGAATCCAGAGTTATAATGTCGTGTTTAGTCTTTTGAGTGTACAAAAATTTCAGAAAAAAATTAAACATTTTTTTTCATTACAAATTTTATTTATTACTTTATTAGTTGTTATTTCATCATATGGCACAAAAATCAACCTAAAATTTCAATTTGTTTTGGCCCCAGATGACTTTTAAAATGTATATCATTGAAACAGCTCCAAATTATCTGCCTTTGGTGTAAACATGCATTTTTTGGCATTTAAATTTATGCAATACCCGAAAGCCCCCTTAAAATCAAACTTAGTTTACTTGTGAGTAATCCGTCAGTCGGCAATCCTTAGGTGAAGACTCTACGATTTTTCTTTGATGACAAAACGACATTGGTCGAGTTGGGACGAATGCAACCAATTATGCAATCAATGTGTTACAATTGGAAATTGGTTTAATTTCAATTCAGATTACAATATATTAATACAGATCTAAGACAAAATGGCGATAAAAAATGACCTGAGACGTCGGCTCTGATGGGGACGAATTTTGTGAAAGGAGAACTTATTTAGACAACTTTGAGTCATAGGTTTGTTAAAAATAATTGAAATCACCAAAATACCGAACTCCAAAGAAAAATTCAAAAAAGAAAGTACCTAATCAAATGGCAAAATCAAAAGCGCAAAACACATCACACGAATGTATTACAAGTGTCATACACCTGAAAAGGTGTCAAAATCTTGATAATAAAGCACAATATGAAACTTATATATATCTTACAAAAATGCCCCACAAGGAAAATATGTGTACAATAATTAACAAAGTAACCTTTCCTGACATTTTGATATATCAAAAGTTCATAGTTATAACAATGGTATCACTTTTGATATTATATTTCTTTAACCTTAAAGATATGTTTTTGTCGTATCATCGGATTATAATGTTTGATTTCTTTGTATTGTCTCATTGATTGTTATTTCGAACTAAGTTTCAAAATAAGAGTACGTCTGTACGTTCATCATGGATAAGGGGGTACAATATCTACATGATCTTTCTGAGCAAACTAAACAAAAAGCATACTAAACATCATTAAATGATCCAAACAGGTTGTTTTGATGCCGTTACTTTCAATGTTGTGCTAAATCATTCACCGCCCTTCGGGTCAGCTGACTTTTTTCGTATTAATACGGTTTTAGTTTGCAACGTTGTTTCTTTAAGATTTAATTGTCTTTTAATTTTTTTAATTTTGACATTGTCATTTTCATTTTTATTAATGCATTTGAATGTTCCCTTAGCGTTCTACATCTCTTTTATTGTAGATACAAGTATGTTGTTACTATTTTGTAATATACATGTCTACTGCAATGTCCTTCAAACACTACTTTTGGTAGTAGTTTCTCATTAGTTTTCATCATATATGTATCTCACTGTGTTTATAATATTTGTTTTACCTCTAACAGACCTAAGAGTATCTTACTTTTTAAGACGTTTCCTCAACTAATTTCTATTTAATTTGATAAATAAGTATACTTTCAAATTTGGTAATTGCTAACATATTTGAGTGTATTTTAATGCACGGTATTATATCGAAATTAACGAAATATAAATAACGATGTATTTACTATAAATTAGAAATAAGTATATCTAGAATAGAAGTAACCCTGAATTATGGAGCAATAAAACGTCGATGGCAGACGTATGTGTTCAAAAATAAATTTGGAAATTCGGTGGCAATTTTTGTCTGTTTAAGAAAATGTTCACTTACACATAATTCAAATGATACATTTATTTAGCAAGTAATGGACTCGAAATACATATTTAATTGTCGATTGTTCATGATGTAGTTTGGATTATGTTACGGAAAAAAATAACATACCACTCAAATTGAGAAGAAGATTGGGATTTGTGTGAAAGAGACGAAACCCTGACCAAATAGGAAAAAAAGTGAAAAAGGCCGTCAATGGGTCTTCAATACAGTAAGAATATCCAGCATTTAGAGGGGGACTTCAAAATTTGTAAAACGTATTCTGTGAACCAAACTGTCACCTTTCAAGCAAAAGCAATTACAAAATCCAATAATGCATGCAACATGTGAAAGCCATTACTAGTTTCCCCAAAAAGTAACAAAGGTAAACAAAAAATGGATCACGCATTAAAAACTTGTTAAACCACAGTTACTGACGTTCCGTTTTGGTAGCTTTTAACTAGACATGTTTATAGGAAAGACCAGATGTTTAGAAGATGGAGTATGCCAAATTTTAGTTTTTATATCAGAAATATATTAAGACGATATATGCTTACGATAGGAAAATCATGTTAATTGATAAGGAAAGGCAAATCGAGGAATTAAACAAAAAATGAGAGAATTAAAGACCAATTGTTCAGGCGTCTGTTTATTCTAAGATATTAAAATTCGGTTCAAAATGTCATTGCTGGAATCAAATGATAACTAATTGTACGCTGATTTCAAAAAATATATGGTGTCTATACATTTTTTTTTTAAATAAGGAAGATAATTTGTTAATTCCGGCTTGAAAATTTTCACTAGTTCGATAGTTTCCTGGACACTGATTCCAAAAATATATGTTTCTTTATAATTGTAAATTGCATGAGTACAAAAAATAGCTACTTCTGGTTCACACACGGTCAGTTCCTGTTGACTTTTCAAAAGTCATGCTAGTTACAATCAAATGCAAAAGTACCTAGGCTTTATCATGTATAATTATGCAGTAAAGGCAAAGATCACATTCTAGAACGTTAAATTTACCTTTGAACTCATTTTTAAGGTCAAAAACCTAGGACCTAAAATCAAAAGACAGTAGGTCTTTATTATTTATGGTGAATGAGTTATTTCACGATACACGTGATTTAAAATATCAGAGGAGAGAAAACTTGAAATTAATGTAAGCGTACCTTTCCAACTAAAATGTATGTGTTATGAAATGCGTAACTAACAATTTAGTAAATTATGTTGTCGCTATCTTTTACGGTTTTTGAAAAGAAGTGAAAATAAGCAGAAAATATAAGTTTAGAATATGACCTTGACATCTGACCTCTGACCTTGAACTACTTTATTTTTTTTACCTCAAATCAAAAGATCCTAGATCTCTATCACTTCAGTTTATCGGTTAGAAATGCATATCACTTATATCAAATGCATAAGGGGGAATACCTCTCACAAGGAGTGTTCGTAACGCTTCAGTCAAAATAAAACGTAACATTCTGAGGATATAACGAGCAATTTAAAATATCAATTTGTTGCTTTCTTTTACGGTTGCGAAGGAGATCTCATAATAAGAAAAACTGCTGGGTCATACAGGGTTAGTTTCAAAAGCGTATAGACGCAACATCGTTTGAAAAAAAATACGGCGACAGAAAAAAATTAGGCGAAAGAAAAAAAAAACATAATCCTAATAAAATCAATAGGTCGTTCCACGGAAAGGTAGTAAGACCTAATGAAAAAAATATTGAGAAGGGTCAATGTTATCTTAACATCAATAAAAGGTTTTGAACAATAAATAATTGAGTCATGTTTAGTCTTTTTGGTCAATTTTCAGACTTATCCGCTATAGCAAATTCAGTACTATTCAGTCTCGAAACTGACATAAAAACTGAAAAGGATTGTTTATTTTTCAAGAGCTGCTCTGTTAAAAATGTCCGTTTTATGTCATATTTTGAGGACAAGCTTCTCCGGTTTACTCATACACCGCAATAGCCACTCTATTCCAACAAATATGTCACGATGGGAAATAGATTTATTTACGGTTGAGTCATTTTTACTGGTATACACATAATTATTTAAACCAACAAAAACATGTCGCGAAATAGGGTTTGACGTCATGTGCAATGTTAACAAAGAAACGCGATCATCATGTAACGTTAATGCATATCAAAGACAAAGAATGATTCAAAATTACATCATATTAAGTTCCTTGAGTTCCTATATTTTACTAGACTACTCAAAGTTTCATGTGAACGAGACCAGAAGAAGGAATTACCTTTCCGCGTTCTGCACAAATGCAGGATTTCAATGACAAAAAAAGTTAACCATTTTGAGTTCATTACTACAATTAAATTATTTTTTTATTCTTTTTTTTTTCTACTGTAATCGGGAACATAGTCCCCTTATTAGAGATATGCCATTTTGTGCATTTACCCAGAGGATACTTCGTTCAAATCAATATTATATATTTTTGTACTGAATTTGATAGAAAATTGGGACTTTATGGCAAATAAAGCCAAATTTTTGGCAGAAAATATATTTACTTTAATACAGAAATTTTTCTAATAAAATTTAAAACATGGATTACTCACTTCTTTTTCCATGATTTGTTATTGTTTACTGCTTACTAAAAATCCTTAAAAACCTTTAAATTTGTAAAAAAAAATCTCATGCTAAGTCATTAAAGTAGAGCGCACCCTTGATGAAGTACTTGAATTGATCCATATTCATATTTGTTTTAACCATTATATGAATTAATAAACTTGTTTTAAGAAAATAATTGTAAGCACTGCATACAATAAACATCTATCTTTGCCCAACTTTTTGTAATTTTGGGTTCTCAAGGCTCTTCAACTTTGTACTTGTTTGCCTTTATACCTATTTTGCTCTGAGCGTCACTGGTGCGTCTTATGTAAAAAATCGAGAATATGTAAAAGAGAGGGAAAAAATAGGGAAAAATTATGAAAATATTTGGTCTCTTTCTTTGTTAATATTTGAAAAAAAACATTGCCAGCAATCTTTAGATTTATTTATATTGGTATCAGTAATCAATCCGACTCATCTGAAGTGGATTGTTCAATCTTCTTTTATCAGCAAAAAAGTACCTGTATAAATAAAAATAACTTCATTTGTTTTAGGAAAACGATACTTAACCTATTCAAGTATTGGACGCGATATACTTGTGTTATATCGGTTATTCATGATTAAGTTTGGATTATGTTACGTTTGACAGAAAAAAAATTAATTAACATACCACTCAAATTATGAAGGGGAATAGGGAATGTGTCAATGAGACAAAATCTTGGCCAAAAAGCAAAAAATGCCGAAAGCCGTCATTTGATCCTCAACAAAAACAAGAATATTCAGCAGCTGAACGCGGACTTCAGCTGATTCCTGGCCACTGCATTCTATGAATGACCGAAACGTAGAAACAATAGTAAAACGTCTGCAGTTGACCCAAACTTCACCATTCAAACAAAAGCAATTACGAAATGCTATAACGCATCAAAGCAATTACTAGTTTTTTCCACTTAACAACAAAGGTAATCAAAATCATATTCGAATTGAAATATAGTTAAAGCACTGACACTGATGTTCTCTGTAGTGAATTTTAACTAGATGTAGGGACGTGTAATTATTGTATGAAAAACACGATGTTTAGAAGATGAAATATACCATATTTCAGTTTTTTATATCGTATATAGATTAAAGCGATATATGCTTACTCTGGTAAAATCTCGTTAATTAAATAGAAAAAGTAAATCAAGGTAACACACAAAAACCGAGAGAATTCAAAAGTAACAGACATCTTATACGTTTAGATATTGTACATCCAAAATGATATGATAATATTTTGTATCAAGCTAAAAAAAAATGTCGGTTATCATCTCAAAATCTAATAAAACCGATAAACAGACTTATTGAGAAGGGATATAGTTACATATAACTGCTGTCAGGTCATTAAGGATGGCATATTTTAATATCAATATTGATTTAATCATATGATCTTTGCATCGGAAACAAACAAATTTATTATAAAACCAGTTGTTTGCATGATACCGGTTATGTTCTTCTCATATATTTTATGATGTCATGATAACGGAGAAGATTATGCTAGATTTTCATATGATGAAGACATAATCTTTGAGTCAGTTTAATTGAGCTCAGGAACTGGAATGTCAGTAACTGCTTGTAGTCTTTTGTTAAATTATGTATAACTGTCATCTTGCTTAGTTTGTTTTGTTACCTATTCTGACACCAAACTCGAACTTCATTTCAACTGAGTTTGACTGTGCTTATTGGTGTGTGTTTCTTTATATTACATTGGATAGATGTACACAAATTGGGGGTTAGTATTTAACAAAACATGCTTACCCCGCCGTATTTTTGCGCATGTCCCAAGTCAAGTATATGTTCTAGAGTTAAGAGAGACATCCATTTTCTTGAATTACTAAAAAAAAAAATTGAGGGGCCAGCTGAGGCCCACCTCCGGATGCAGGATTTTTTCGATGCGTTGAAAACCAATTGGTGACTTTCGGTTGTTAACTGTTCTGGTCGGACTTTGTCTCATTGACATATTCCCAATGTCCATTCTCAATTTAATTAAGACCAGATGAGTCATGGTAAATGAATTATAATCTGAAACGGTCATTTAGATTTTTAAATCAACCGAAAAATGTCAAGCTTAAACGTTTTAGTCAATTTTGTGTAAAGAGCACGAGAATAGACAGCTTTTAGCAAGATTCTGTAAAAACACATGTTGACGATTACTTGAATTTTTACTTGTTATTTTGGTGTCACTAACACATTTGTAACCTTTATTTGAAATAAGATAATACAAAGGTGTCATTATCTTGCTAATAAAGCGCATTAACACTAATATGTATTGAGCAGAAATGCCCCACAAGGCAAACATCTGTATAATAACAACGTATCTGTCCTGACATTTCCATAAAGCAAAAGTTCACAGATGTCATAATAATAACAGCTTTAATACCTATATTAAGGTTTAGTCTTATGGATATGTTTTTGTATAGTCATCGAGTTAAAATGTTAGGATTCATTGTATCGTTTGAATGACGGTTATTTCAGATTTTGGGTTTTTTACAGCCATGTTTTGATTTTTTTCAAAATTGCCTGATTCTTACAAAGACTGGCACTTTAAAATCTGAAATAACCAGTCTTTGTAAGAATCAGGCAATTTTGAAAAAAATCAAAACATGGCTGTAAAAAACCCACCTACCTAGCCATCCTATTTTGAAGTAACAATCATCCTGAGTTAGAAATGGAAATTCTTTAGTGTCTGCGTGTCTGGTAACTTGAGAAATCTTTAGACAAACTTTGGTTAAATGATAGCAAATTACAGAGTTAGCTCCCCTTAATTGTTAATTTCTAGTGCATTGTAACCAAATTTTATCTCCAATTACCAGAACAGGACAATGAAACGAATGGTATATTTTTGCATCATTATACATTTTGAACATAAATTAATGTCAAACTGAGTGGGTTTTTGTTTGCCATGTTTTCACCACTGCCTGATTCTTAGGTAGACTAACACTTAAGTTTACAAATAATTTTGTGTCTGTAGTTTACGCAGGGATAAGAGGATATCATGTCCAATTCAATTTTAAATTTAACTCAACACACAACAGCCTTAACATCACTAAAAGATCAGATTGTTTGTACGCAGTTCTGTTTTTATGTTATACTAAATCTTGTAAACATGCATTGCCCTTCGGAACAGCAGAGTAGCTATCGTATTGCCTTGGTTTTAGTTTTCTGCATTGTTTCTAGTAGACTTGTTTGTCTTTTCGTTGATTTAATATTTTTGTTTTGTCGTTGTCAATATTTTTATTAAGCGTTCTAATGTTCCCTTCAACAAAGGAAAGTTTTTAACGACCTTGACTGGCTATACGGCCCTTGGTTCCTTAGCATTGTGTATCTATTTTAATGTAAAAACAGATGTTTTGTAAGTATCTTTATTTGTTCATTTATCTTGCAATGTCCTCTAGTTAATGTTGCTTTGCAATGTCCTCTAGTTAATGTTGCTTTGCAATGTCCTCTAGTTAATGTTGCTTTGCAATGTCCTCTAGTTAATGTTGCTTTGCAATGTCCTCTAGTTAATGTTGCTTTGCAATGTCCTCTAGTTAATGTTGCTTTGCAATGTCCTCTAGTTAATGTTGCTTTGCAATGTCTTCTAGTTAATGCTGATACTAGATGTTTTTCATTTTTTTCATTATATTTGTTTGACCCCTAATTAACCTTACTATCTGACATTTCAGGACATTTTTTGCTGCTAATTATATTTTAAGAAATGTTTAATAAGTTTAACATGTTTAATATCAAATTGTATATTTCCAACATTTTCAAGGAGTTATCGAAATTGGAAAAAAAACAATGACGGTCTGTTTACTAGAAAGTTATTTAGTATAGTAAGTACCCTTTCGTTTGATTAATAAGTAGTAGGATGAAATCGATTTTTTTTTATACTTGGGTGCATAAGTATTTATTCAGCAAAAAAAAATGGTGTTTGAAGCAACATTTTTTAGTTTTTACAATTGTTCACTTGTTATTTTGTTTGAAATTGATTAAATTATCAATATGTAAAAAAAAAAAAGATGTGGTATGATTGCAATTAAGACTGTTTTGCGAGACAAAATGACACAGAAAATTAGAAGAGTTATAGGTCAACGCACGGCCTTATCAAATGAGCAAGGTCCATTTCACATAAGCAGCTCATTAGATATGTCTGTGACTATCCCAAATCAAGAGCCGTAATTCGGTGGTTTTTATTTGTTGATGTGTTACATATTTGTTTTTCGTTCATTTTTTGTACATAAATTAGGCCGTAAGTTTTTCGTTTGAATTGTTTTACATTTGTCATTTCGGGGCCTTTTATAGCTGTTTATGCGGTATGGGCTATGCTCATTGTTGAAGCCTGTACGGTGGCCTATAGTTGTTAATTTCTCTGTCATGTCGTCATGATCTCTTGTGGAGAGTTGTCTCGTAGGTAATCGTACCAGATCTTCTTTTTTATATAGAAGTGATTGGATGAAGTGACAATAAAAGTATGGGAATTCAAAGATTGCAAAAGATATTTATATGTAATAAAGATTAGAATGGAGAGATATTAATACCTTTGAGACATGAAATGACATGGATGTAAGCAAACCATTTACAATAATGGAAACGCTATATTGAATAGTCAGCTATACAATTATATTTGTCTTGCAAAAGCAAGGGCTACATATGTGATGTACTGAACTCCTTGAAAATTCAATCAGAAAGATCATAATCACATGGTAAAATCAAATGACAAAACACATCACACGAATGGACAACAACTGTCCTGACTTGGTACAAACATTTTCGAATGTAGAAAATGGTGGGTTGAACCTGGTTTTATAGCGGTAAGCCTCGTATTATTGCTATATTTACAACGATATGTAAACAAAACAGACATAATAAATGTCAACTTAAGTGACAATGATTTAGACAAATTGTACTTTCGTCAAATGCATAGTCGGAATATTCTAAAACTCCAATACAAATCTCCAATATTATGTTATGTATATATATAACAAGGCTACCTAAACTAGCTTTCTTCAGAAGATAGCACATTAATGGTATTTTTCTTTAGTGAGATAACGTTGACTTGAGTGTTAAAATACGTGTATACGTATAATCATTTATTTAAAGGTCTTCCCACTACATAAAAATATTAAATATTGGAAACATTTTGATTGAAAAAAACTTATGGCTGTCTTTGTAACAGTAAAAAACGAAGAACAAATATGACAACCTATCAAACAATGACAACTATTCACAAATTAAAGATTTCTTTCTGTGAAGAGGCACATAAAGAATCTGATGTTGTAAAATAATGTTAGTTCCAACCCCCTAAACATTTATGAAACAATTGCAAATGACTTAACTTAATATAGCTATAAGAAGCACAAACATCATCAACAAAGCACCAAACAAAAAGAATTGACAACTGCTAAAAGTTGGTTCAAAACAAATAATATTATATTAGTTATTGTTTTTCATTTGACGAATATTTAACCTAACATGGAAGGTTTTATTGTCTATAGGTATCTTTGCTTTTTCGGTTGAATTCGAAAAAGCTAAATAAAACGACCGAAAAGTACCTGTATCTATTTTGATCGTCCATGTCGGGTGAACGCTGACATCACTTAAATAGACAATGGGAATTATTTTGATCGCCCCTTTTTATCACCACTATTCGACTTTTGTTTGGTGGCCAGTTTTTATTGTTGAAAGAATCCTGAGTGCCCTTGTCAATTGAGATTTAAGTCGAGTGCATCTGCACGAGCGGGGTTAGAACTCCAAAACCTCAGTGTTGACTGGTTAGTGACTACAGTAGTTACCTTTTGGACCACTAGACCAACGAGGCTCCGAGAATGTGTAAAAGAGATAACAACCCAATTAAACAGTAGAAAACAGCCAAATGCCAGCCGAAGTAGTCGTTAGGGTTTACCATATACATATCGAACTTATAACTCTTAAGATTTTGTTTACCTTCTCGTATTTGATAGGGTTATTTGATATGATTGGTTTCGAAATAGCAATTCACCAGTGATCAATGACGTTTATCTAGCAAATATAGATCACAACATGGCATTTGACAAAGAGCAAATCCATACCGAATCCTAACAATAAAAGGTATCGTTATTACAAAATGATTCAAAACAACTGAGAAAAACACCAGCTTCTTAATGTACAAAATAACAATTACAATAAATATTTTTAATTACATGATAAAACGAATATACTGGACATGACAAGAAAAAGAGAAAATAGTAACAAGCCTAAATATATATCTCATTAAATTCGAGAATTTTTATTTCTGTCTAAATTATAGTTATAATTGCATCACACATCATAGCCATTGCAGTACAATGCCGTCAGTTCAAATTACTTCTTCGAGTAATATAGGAAGATCAATATATAACTAAATGTATACTTAATTGATTAATTGCTTATTGGCGGTGAATGAATCTGTTAGCCAACTCGTCTTTATCATGTCGACCAGTTCATTTTGCACATTTTATTTTGTTGATGGCATGTGAGTCTAAAAATGTTGATATGTCAGTTTCAATGTTGATAACATAATTATTAACTTATGTGGCAACTCAGCAACCGATTGAGAGGCCGACCCCGAGTTAGGTTTAAGAATATGCTACTTCTTGTATTGATATCATAAAGTATGTCGTCTCTTATGCACACCATTAGTATTTGTAATTTAAATAACGTAAGGGAAAATAGTTTGTGAAGGAACTTTATAGGGTGAAATAATCGTTTCAATTTATTTTGCCCACTGTTATTATTAATAAAATGAAATAATTATGATTTTATGTCTTTTCATGTATGATAAGAAACATCTGAAACTTAGAAATCTTTTGGAGGTACAGTCACAATGGATGATCTACGTATCGCAACAGTTGAAACAGATCTCCGTCGTCCATTTTCCGACTCCTCAATGTCTTTAACACCACCTTGTGTATGTTGTGTTAAGTCGGATGCCGAATTTGATAAGCTAATATCAAAGTTATTACAAAACATTCTGATTTCTATTGACCCTTCTTTACATATTGGTTTTCTTCTAGATATAAGCTTTTCTATGTCGTTTCTTGATATATCTCCCTCACTCCCAGCCAGGTCATGCTTTCCCGCCTTTTTCGTTCCTTGTGAATCGATTAAACTATTACATCGGGATAATTCGGTACTATTCGTCGCACAAGATGTTTCAGATTGTCTGTCTGACCTTTTCATCTTGCAAGTTTTTACCAGGTCATGATCATTGTCTATAGCATCTAATTTTGATGAGTTTTTTGCCGGAGACCTTTTATTTTTTTCACTTGGAAATGTGTCCATACACCAAAGTGACATTAGAAAACCTCGTCTTGGTTCGATAAGTATTCCCAAAGCACATGGCGTCAAAATCATGCAAGTTAAGTGACAAACTAAATTGAATTCTGCTAGAATTTGTATTTCAGAATTAAAATAAATTATCATTACGTCTGATAATAGCAAACAAATACAAGGAACAACGTAAAAACAAATCTGTAAAAGTAAGGATAGCAAAAGTTGTCGAAGTAAGATAAAACTTTGAGGATATTCATTTAAATTAGATGGTTTCGTCAAGAATGTTTTATAACCGTTTTTACCATTGATTGTATGTAAGCGGATTATCAATATACTAGTTAATAAAACAGTTATAACGAAAGGTATTTCTTTGACTATAAAATGAAGAGCATAGAGTATGGTCATGCCCATTGATGAAAGAAAATCAGACATCCATACAACGATGCCATGACAAACGGACAATATTCCAGTCATAATTAAGGACAGTTGAAGATACTGTGTAGTTGTCCGCTTCATAGAATTTAATGGCGATTTTATTCTACTAAGAAGTTGATATCGATTGATATTAAGGATCAAAATGCTGTATATGCACATGCCATCAAGGAAAAAAATAACCGTATCTGAAAAGAAAAAAAAGTAAGCACATCATGTATAGATATATGATCATATATATATTTAATTTAAATTCAAATAATATATTATAGATTTGTTATATTTCCTTCCTGCTATCATGTCTATAAATACTTCTTTAATAAGATAACATGCTTTTTTACACAATGCATTTTTTACAATTATCAATTAATTTATGGACTGTATTTTGTAAAAAAAAAAACACTGAACCAAAATCGAAATCTGTTTGTGATATTTGCTCACTCGTGTTACATTCTTAACATTAAGATTTGATTAGTCATTCATGGTCTATCTTATTGATTATAAAAATAGTTAATCTTTTAAAAACTTTATTTTTTCACACAGTAAAACCTTTGGGTTTGCTATACTTACCTAAACCAATCTGCAATTGACCGTAGACAGTGTTCGATCCTCCACATTTGGCAAGGAAGCCATTAATAAAAAGACTGAAGCCTTTTATGATCATCGTTATTGAAGCTGAAATCATTGTTGAATCTGTTAAATTTCGTCGCTCTGAATTTTCAGTTGATATCCACAGAAATATACTATTAAAAACCATTCCCACAAAAGAAAAGAAAGAAATCACCCAGCAATATGCTTGACTGTTGAGATACACCTGAGTTGGCATATTGATAGCATAGTGTGAGTGACATTTGTATGTTATTTTTATTTATACTCGGATAGTGTGAATATTGTGAATATTTGAATCTCATTTATTAGTTTCGTGCGTCCGACGCGCTTTTCGAAAACAATAGATAGTTAGACCTTTATTTTCCAAAAATAGAATTCACAAATCACGTCATTACCACAAAGCCAGCACGTCTAAATTATTTAGCAACTAATACATATTCGAATACTTAAGACACATTCACAGTACTTGTCCTGACATTTTATTTAAACGATTCTAACACCTAGGATTTGTTCTACGTAACTGCAGAATACTTAAACTATGTTTCATTTTAAAAGATCAATTAAAGCAAAAATGAATTAACTATTTTGGAATCATCTAGGTGAGTTGTCTTTTTGAGTAAAATAAAATGTTAAACAAGTATTGTAAAAATAAACTAAATGAATTCCACGATTAAATATTCGTCACAAAAATATATCACTGTGTGTGAAGTCCTGTGATTTCTGTCGTCCATGGAAGATGTTTGTTGTTATTCTGCGATTTACATGTTGTAACGACTATTACATTATTTATTTTTTGCGTTTCTATTTGATTAATATTATTGCGTTTGATTGTGCCATATTTCTGTCACGTGGTGTTGTTATTTAAGCAGTATTTTTAACATTGCCATATAAGCGAGAGGTTTGGTTAGCCATAAAACCAGGTTCAATCCACCTTTTTCTATTCAGATATTCTGTACCAAGTCAGAAATTTGTCAGTTAAAATCACAAAAATACTGAACTCCGAGGACAATTCAAAAAGGAAAGTCCCTAATCAAATGGCAAAATCTAATGTTTAACCACATCAACCTAATGGATAACAACTGTCACATTCTCGACTTGGTACAGGTATTTTTTAAAGTAGAAAATAATGCATTAAACCTGGTTTTAAAACTAGCTAAACTTCTCACTAGTATGACAGTCGCACAAATTCCATTATGTTGACAACGATGTGTGAACTAAATAAAAGGACATTATAGAGGTATAGGTGAAAATGTCAAAAAGAGGTATAGCAAATAACATTGTGTTATACATTATTTATTCACTATACAAACAAACAATAGCACAAAAAGGTATATAGACAAAGCATATTAGCAAAACAAAAAAAACAAGAATACACATGTTTGCCATAGAACAATACCACAATGACGGGATGTATAAATACAGAGCCATGTAATACATGTATCGAAGAAACATTAAAAGGCATATTACAAAGCACATTAGCAAAAACAGAAAACTAGAATACAAACATGATTAACAGTAGTACAAACATAGTATGTATAAGAACAGAGCCACGTATCAAAGAACACAAAAAGTCATAAAGACAAAGCATATTAGCAGAAAAGAATACGATGATTATCATAGAACATTAACACAATGATTGGATATATATTTATGTGCTCTACGCGTAGTTATTTTTAGTCGCGTAGTAAGAATCGGTTTGGATTTCGCGGGTAGCATTTAAGAAAAGGTTCACGTTTTTTTCAGCTATCGAGGTTATGCTGTGAACACATTGATAACTACTACCGTATAGACATATTTACAGTAATGTATAATTGTTATGTAATTGAGAGATTAATTGAATGTGCACTAAGATATTCGTTTTTTTTTAGATATTCTGTAGGGCCAGTGTACCATGAAATTTGCTTATATAGTGGACGTTACGTATTTGCATTAAGTGAATCCAATGTTTTGTGGACAGTGAAATGATGATTTAGAAAATGTTTAACTTGTATTATGTTTAATAAAATGACATGGTCATCGTGCTGAACAAAATCAGAAATGTGATTCTTATTTTATCCCAAGTATGATATAATATACAGTTTGGGTTTGAAGTAGCTTTCAGAAATCAAGTAGCGATGTGCACATAAACACTTTATAAAATAATATTGAGAAGGAAACGGGGAATGTTTCAAAGAGACAACAACCCGAACATAGAAAAAAAAAGCAGAAGGTCACCAACAGGTCTTCAGTGTAGAGAGATATTCCCGCACCCGGAAGCGTCCTTCAGCTGGCCCCTAAACAAATATACTAGTTCAGTGATAATGAACGCCATACTAATTTCCAAATTGTACACAAGAAACTTAAATTAAGATAATACAAGACTAATTAAGGCCAGAGGCTCCTTACTTGAGACAGGTGGGCGGGGTTAAACATGTTTATGAGATCTCAAACCTCCCCATATACCTCTAGCCAATGTAGAAAAGTAAAAGCATAACAATACGCACATTAAAATTCAGAGTCTGATGTCAGAAGATGTAACCAAAGAAAATAAATAAAACGGCAATAATACATAAATAACAAAATACTTCTAGCAGTTAACTGACATGCCAGTTATGTTCGTTTGAACAAGTGAATTAAAGCATAAAGTTCGTTTCTATGTATGTTGGCGTTTGTTTTTGTTGCACTTCAGTGTTTATGTTGTTCATTTGTTTTCTTCTTACAGTTTATGTGTTTGGTTTAAAGTGTAACATAGATTTGTTTTCTCTCAGTTGATTAATGACTTTTGAGCTACGGTATATTACTGTTGTCCTTATTTATTTGTCATTATTTAAGCTTGATTAGATATGCACGCACATTTTAAAAGGTTATATATCCTCTCAAAATTGTGTTTAAAACATTTCAGTTTCATAAAACTAAACTTTACGATTTAAACAACTTGAAATCTTTGATCATGACTAACAGGTTTACTTAGTTACAAAAATGTATGGGGGAATCCAGAATGTGCTTGAGTAAAATGCATTTAAATATTCAACTTTTATTCAATAAGTGCAAGAAATTTTTCTAAACAATTCTTGAACCTGTTTTTAGATAAAGTTTAATATCTTTCATGATTACTGAAAACAATCTTACATTATTTGTTACTTGTGGAGATATAGTTTTTATCGGTAATTCGTATATTTTCCCTTTGTTCTTACTGCCCAATGTTTTTGAGTTTCAACATACTGGCTTATCACTGAAAATATTAGGCAAATACATTGTGTGACGTCATAATTACCGATAAACAGAATAATAGGTAGTTTCGTTTTTGATACTGACTATATCATGTGGAATATCTCAACTTGCCCTAACGGGCTCGTCTAGATATTCCACGTAATATAGTCAGTATTAAAAACGAAACTACCTATTATTCTATATGTAATCTCAATGTTCAGGCAACTTCAGGGTCATACAGGTGTGTATAGCTCCTGATATTCGTCGAACGTTTAAGTCTACGGTAGTCACTGTTTTTTCTATCGCCTAGAACAACTTTTCAATATATATTCAGTTATAAACGAACACTATTTACAATAATCAACTTATTTTGAGATCGCTCTAGTCATACAAACTGTCTTACACTGACTGGTCTTCAGACTCGGGTCAGATTCCAACAATAACTGTAAATTTCAAATAATAAGAAATGAATGCTATCCGAGTAGATAATGGCACTTTTTTTCAGCTTCTCTTACAATAATCAAGTCGTGACATTTCTCTTCTCCTCGATTGTTGCAGAAACAATGAAGAATCGTCAATCGTTTATTCAAAATTTGATCAGTACAATTTAGATAACTGCCGATTGGTCATCATTCACTAAGTAAAAATCCAGGATTCGTAAATCATTTTAGTATGTTAGAAATTCAGACCCTCACAAGAAGGATAGATTGATAACGGTTATGCACTGATTTATACGGTTTGTAGCTTATGATGCGTTGCATAGAAAACTAACAGTATTAAGTACATGTGAGTTGCATGCACTCGGCAACTGAAATACCTTACAATGCTATGCTCTATGCTATCTATATTTTCCATGTGTCCGGCCGAATGATAAATCACCGTAAGGACAAACATTGATGTCGCTATCAAAACGTAAAATCACAAAATTACTACCAGGAAAATTCAAATAGGTAAGTCCGTAATCAAATGCCAAAATCAAAAGTTCAAACACATCAAACGAATGAATAGCATATATCATATTCTTGACATGGTACAGGCATTTTTTATGTAGAAAATGGTGTATGAAACCTGGTTTTATAGCTAGCTAAACGTTCTTTTTTATGACAATCTTATGAAATTCCATTGAACACTACGTATTGATGTTTTCATTGTTTTTTATGTAGCCAGTTAAGTTACTGCGAATTTGGCAGTCAGATAAAAACATGACCATGTTCTTTTATTTTCTGAAAAGATTTTTGTCGATATTGCAACATTTTGTCGCTGATCGAAATTGATATTTCGACATTATCGGTGTGGACAACATTTAGATGTTAATATATTAGACATCAATGCAATAACAAACATATGTGTTTAAACATTTTGGATACTGCATACAAATAAACAGTCTTGCGCATCAATAGTAATTATGTCGTAAGAAAATGTAGATTTAAGCAAAATACTATACCGATTGTGCACTGTTGTTGTACAATGAAGATGGGGCTACACAGATAATCTACATAAAAAAGTTCCAAATAAACACTTTTACCTTAGAACTGTCAGAACGTGTTTATGTGCAGACCTTTGACCTCTCAGAACATGTTGATGAGTTCGCGCGTGCGCATTTTTCATAATATTTTATGCAACCTCGCTGACACAATAAAAAAATAGTTTTTGTTATCTTGATCAACAGTTTGTCCTTATAAATTAACACTTTGAAATAACTGTTTATTTATTATATAAAAACATTAAACAATGCGTGAACAAACATCCGAAATATATATATGTGTTAATAAACATGATAACATGAAAATATTTGTGGGGTGACCGCACTCTTAAATGTCTTCGGTCTACACAACACTGCAAACAAACAAACAACAAACTGATATACACTGAAAGAGATTTAAGTTTGAATTGCCCCTTTAATACCTATAGAACATAATAAAATTATTGAACCAGATCAACATATATCATCCGCTGTATTTATCATGATTAGTACAAATTCGATGAGAAATTGAATTCGGTGTTGTCATAATTTATGAAAATATCTTTAGTTCATTGTTACAAGAATTTGCCGTTTCAGAATCTAAAGGACTATGGTTAATTTTATTGTTCGTACCCCAAAATGAAAATAACGTCACGTCATTGGTTAAATTTCAATTGTTTAGGACGTTTTTAACCAATCAAGACGCTTTGGTGTATGCTTTTGAAACTATTACCCAAAATGCATTAGATTCTGAAACGGCGAATTGGAGCTGGACCGTTTTCGGCATATATTCCTTAACGGTCAAACATATGCTTGCGTTCCTAACACCTAAAAGCGTTATTGAAATTTTAGATTAGGTCTTCTTTGTTCCATAGCTTCATTATAAGCTGCACACAATTCAATGATAAATGTAATAAGAACAATAAGACAGTTGGAAACAACACATAATAGAGTACGACATAAGACAGACTATATCTGTGCCATTTCTATTTTTAGTGTACTTTTTTCACGGTGGGTAAGGTTGTCCTCCAAGAGAACGTTCTGTGCTGGTGATTCGGTCCTGATGGTTGCTGGTGGGTCATGATTCTGTGCTGGTGGGTTTGTTTACATTGTATCAGAACGACAATAAAACGACTTTTTTGTTACTTAATTTTTCTCTGATACGTCATAAGTACCATGCAAAGTATATTACAACAATATTTTATTGCAAAAGTCGTGCAAGTTCGTTAAACGAAATTGTCCTGACGCTGTGCTGGTGATAAGAAAAACGGTCCTGGTTCTATGCTCTTATGTCTTGGTTCTGTCCTTTATTTTTGTTAAAAATGGCAAATATTCAAGATCATTGATGCTTAACTGTAATTGACTAATTAGCTGTAATCTGTTTTCTTAAAATTTACGTTATTGTGAATCTGTTTACTGCAATTATGAAAAAAAGAACCCATAATTTTTGAATTGACTGTTTTCTGTTTTTCTCATTAAAATGATTTAAACAGCTGTTATCGGTTATCAACATTTTAATGTACTGAAATTATAAACAAAACAGACATACAAGACTTACAAATCCAAGCTTTGCCTGACTTGGACCGGGTTCTAAAATGCTTTGGGATTGAACATGTTTTGTACGAATCAAAAACAAACGAAGTTGATCAAAGCAAACAATCAGACTCAGGTGAGCCTGAACACTTATTAGATGAGTTTGGATAATGTATTCAGTGTAATCTAAACATTCTGAATATTGTTTCTCTGGCAAATTTGTATGATACTGTAGATACTTTTCTTTTTATTCAACCAAATGAAACCCAGCCTTGTTTCTGTGCGTTAGAATCATGTGTCTTCAGCAGCTACAATCAGATTTCTTTGTAAACAAGTTAGTGCTGACTAAAAGGATGACTAGTCTTTAAGGGTTTTTTTGGGGGGGAGGTAGTAAGAGGGATGTCTGAATTTGTCATAGAATAAAGACGATATAACCTAGATAATTTTAATTGAAATTGAATGAAAAACGATTGACCGAAAAAAATGCCTGATTAGAAATACTTATTTAAGCCTTGGTAATATCACGAGGCTTTTAAGTTTTGTGTTCCAAACACACCTTATCTGTAGTAATGACTCGTTACTGAGGTATTTCACTTCACGCATTTATTTCATTTGTTGATACAGTGCATTCTTAGTACTATAACATTAACATGTAACCTTTGTATATATAATTTTTTTTTATCGAAAGTAAAGCCAATTATATCATACATTTGGTTTTTTTTATTTATTTGTTTTCAGGACAAAGCAATCAACTGAAACACGCCTTGGAAGTAGAATGCGATAAAATGATTGCCCATTTTTACTCCCCCCCCCCAAAAAAAAGAGCTGTTGCTGGATGGGAAAGGAGGGTCAGATATGCAAATTAAAATCAATATTTTATCTTTTCGTGTACTTTTCTTTTCAGGTGAATTCATACTTGTTTGCCCATACAGAAATCGGTTTTGTTAAATGTGCTTTTAATTTCAAAAATTAAAATATCTCATAGCTTCATACTACCAATTGAGTGATAATTAGAAGTATATAACATAAAAAAAACCTAAATTATACGACTACATTTAACTTTTAAAACCCATAACAGTTGAAAATCAAAGTACTGATGTACTGAACATCGGATGACAGCTGTCCTATGGATATAATGATAAAGACATGTCTCAGAAAAAAAAAATCACATCTCTATACCTGAAAGTAAGGTTTGTTGACAGATATAGTTTCTTTTTCTGAGACAAATTCGTGCGTTGATAATAAATTACTAACAGGGAATTCAACCTCAACGTAATGACTATTATATTGTAGCAATAAACTCTGGTTTATTGTTATTTATCATATTCATGCTTGTTTATTACAGCTACATGTATATATAATGTTCATGTATTTGTATATCATTCTCTTCTACTATATAAATAATAGTGCAGTACAAGTGCATATAGGACACTCTACTGAAAAAAATTGATTTTTCTAATAGAATGGATTTGAGTAGGTATTCGTATTTTCCCGCGAAATATGTTTAATCATCCATGTAGAGTTATTGTTCCTTGAGATTGCAAACGTGTTTGAGATATTCTTCCCCCTGCGTGTGCATAGATATTATTGGTTTTTTTTATATGTATATACATATAACAAAACATTTTAATGTTATCAATATGTATCTTATTTAAAAAGTATTCGATGAGTATTCATTAAATAAATGGATTTATAACAAACGATAAGGAATGTTGATGATATCTCTGTATTCATCATGTTCATAGATCGGTTAAAAACCCAAAACGAAAGTTACGTAATGGAAATCTAGGCGATATCAATACACCGGAAAGCCCTCACTGTCATCCGCTGTAACAATACAAATCTACACATTTTACAAAACTGATTTGAAATAACTGGTTATCAACCCGTTTCGCTATAAGCTCACCTGTGGCGAAGGGGCGGTGTGAGCTACATGTATTGACTTGGCGTCAGTAATAACAAAAAAACTTGCCTATCTACCTTGCACTTTTCAGAAAATTCAGATCAGATAACGAAACTTGGTACAACAACATTTATAACCAATATGAGATTTTGACCAACACAGTTTCCATTCAGCACAAAATTTAATATTCTTGTTAAAACAAATAATTAAAAAAGCAAAAGTACCAGTTTCAACCTCTTTAGTTTGTTTAATCATATATGAGACTACTATTACACAGTGTGTTATAGTAGTCTCAGTGTTATAGTTGTGATAAGGTAGTGATATATGTCGTATGCTACGGTTAAATACGAAACTAGGTTAAAATAACGTATCTAACTATAAGGAGACTCACATTATCCGATAAATTGATAGTGATCAATCTCTGTGTTATAGTAGTCTCAGTTTATGTATGTATATGAATATAATTATGAAAGACAGCATGGTCACCAGTATGTGAAGTCCCTAGCTGTCATCTGAAGTTAATACTAAGCATAGCTCTAGAAATCGACAGATAATCATGACATTTAAAAAAAAAATCTCTCTTGTTTCCGAAGTTTTGTAGTTTTGTTTTAACAAATTGACACACACATAAATATAATATTGTTTATTGTTTTAACTTGTATTCAATATATACATGGGTAACACCGGTTACTAGGATAACAATCCTGTCAATTTGTCACGTATGAATTTGGTAAAATAAATCAGAAAAAAGATGGAAATATGAAAATATACTTGCGATGGGTGCAACAGCATACCGTCAATTGGCTCACCAGGGTTGAAGCATAA
The DNA here is from genome assembly GCA_037788925.1 of Mytilus galloprovincialis. Lineage (NCBI taxonomy): Eukaryota > Metazoa > Mollusca > Bivalvia > Mytilida > Mytilidae > Mytilus > Mytilus galloprovincialis. Next base: position 33,749,525 of record CM075343.1, on the reverse strand, counting down.
AAGTAAATCAAACTCCATAAAGATTTTATTTAAATATAAAAACAGAAGATGTGCTTATAATTGCCAATGAGATAACTCTCCACAAGAGACCAAAATTTTGGGTGTAAAAGCTTATAGGGGCTTCAAGATTGACAGGACTTGAAAATAGTGTTTTTCCGTTTTGCAAATATTTTAAGCTGCATACAATATATATATCTCTTTTCTTGTCCTTGTATTTGCTTTATACCTACAACCCTAATTTTTTCATCATATTAGCAGAAACATAGGTAAAATATATTTTTTTTCTAAATAAAGTACAACTTGCTTTTGGATGGCTTTTGTCATTTGACTTTAATGTTAATAACAGTTAGTTGTCAGTTTGTTCAGAAGTATAAAGAAAGGGGTGCGTAAAGAACACCAATACATGTATGTGTTAACCAATACATGTACAAAAAAATCAGACATGTTGCAATATAACACGAAACATGAAATGTCTCATTCACATATAGATAAACATATATAAACAGATAAATGAAATTTCAGAATGTTAACTACTTATAACCAACATAGATCTATTTTCCTAATTCTAACAGTTGCTATATAAACTATAATAAAGTCTCCAGGTGTTGGGTACATTAAGAAAATTTGAAGCAGTTACAATTTAAGGGTTATATATACTTAAACAATTATATTATTCTATTTACAGCAATTATATGGGTAGACCTTCCTGAAATCCAAAGCGAAAATACAAAAGAAAGAAGAGAGAACAAAATCGACAAAAGAAAAAGGAATCTGTGCATATTTCACGCTATTGTTTAATATGTGCAAGTGATCCTGCTGCTTTGCTCTGAAATCGTCTTCAGAAACAGACCGTACAGTTGACACCTGTTATTCAACCAGTAAACAAAAAAATTGAAAAACCGGACCTGGAGACAAAGTTGACCTATATCAATGATCCATTGTACATAAGATTTCAAGAATATCAGTTACTTAAAAATAGAAAGAAACAGATTGATATGGCAAAATTTTGGTAAGTGTACAAAAATGTATTACTATTTTAAATAAGTATGAGAAAGAAGATGTGGTATAATTGTCAATGAGACAACTCTCCACAAGAGACCAAATGACACAGAAATTAACAACTATAGGTCACCATACAGCCTTCAACAACGAGCAAAGCCCATATCACATAGTCAGCTATAAAAGGCCCCGAAATGACAAATGTAAAACAATTCAATGAGAAAACTAACGGCCTTATTAATGAAAAAAAAATGAAGAAAAAGTGTATGGTCAAAGAACAGAAAATATTGAAAATAAAACTGAAGTAAAATTAAATGGACATTTGTACATTTGAAAATAAAGAACCGAAAAATGAATTCAGTTAACCTTTACTTTTTTAAATGCAAAATTCAAACTGAAACAACTTATATTTTTACGACACAAGGAATCTTCGTTCTTTTAGGATTGGAAAGATGCATCTGCTGTCTTGAGCCAGTTCTTCTGCTGAGAAGTGCACTTGTGTTGTATATTTCATAAAAATGCATAATAATTATTTGTTGTTTGTAATTCATTGCTGCTCATGTACATGTACTTTGAAAGAAACAACCAAAAAGTTGAATATTTCAAAAATATTAGGTCAGAAACAGGAAGTGGCGTGTATATGGCATAATGAAATAATCACTATTCAGGAATACATCATCCTTTGTAACACATTACTATAGTCTTAATTACTTCAGGCATGTGCTGCTTAACTTTATACAGTTCACCCTGATGTACTTTAAAGCTTTGATTTAATTCTGCAACACACTTTGCTTTAATATCAAGTGCAAATCTATTCTTGAGATTGGCCTTCTTTGAACCAGAAAAAAGACCAGAACTAAATGTTCACTTTGTAATAGCCCTTTTCATAGTTGCTGATAAATGTCAAACATCGCGAAGTGCTTCAACATTGATACAGTGAACTTGTTTGACACCTTGATATGATTTACTATCACCATCAGTTGTTATATGGGAGATTCTTAAAAAATTCACTGCTCTCTCTGGCACAAGAACTACTGTACACTGCCTCTTACCAATGGAGGCATCTTCAGCTATATTTGCTGTGCCACACCTCCATGAATTGGACATATAATTTCAATACCCTTCCCTCTCAACCTAGTAGCAACACTACAGAGTTTATTACCGGTGAAGAACGACACAATTTGTTTGGCAGAAGTATTATTTTCCGACATTGTGCACACAACCTGGATACCAGCTTGAAATGGTGTAGTGCCACTATTTATGAGAGGGTTGTTGTATCGACAATCAGATTCAACCCGTACAAATATTTCATTAGATAAACTACATAATTTATTTTCCTCAGCTAAATTTCTCCTAATGTCTTGCATACTTGCTTTATTCAATTCCTCTATCTCTTCTGCAACTTTGTTTGCAGTCTTTTGCAAATGTTTTGCATGCCAGATGGGGAAGGTGGACTCATATTAGAAATCATAAGAATGTCTCGAAAGTTTTTATTTGAGATTGGGGAAGTTATCAGACCACACTAAATCTGAATATTCAGCTTTGCTGACTTTGGACCTCATTTGTTAGTTTCAACAACATCATACAATCTGTAATATTTGCTAACAAAATCACATTCTTGGCATTTCAGTCTTCCACGCCAAACACAACCCCATTGTTTTTTATTTTCTACATCAAAATTTAAGTCACCATCACAATCTGAGTTATAAAGTGCATGTGTTCTTCTTTCAGAATTGAAGAGTAATTGTACATGTTTAGGAGCATACACTTTAGTTGGACAAGCAACAGAAGAGTTATTAGCAGCCTGGGGGTACTTGTCAACTACATCAAGATTTTGAGGTTTTGGCCAAAGGATGACCTGTTCGACAGGAGTTCCATCAACATTTTCAATTGTCAATACACCATTTGAACCTTGTCTTACTTTACGATCAAAGACACTTTGAGAATGCCGATAAAACTGATTTTTCTTAGATATTTCAATGAATTCAAGTTTTTTACCTTTATTCCAAGAGACATAACCCTTTTAGAAACCATGAGTTTTTGACAACTTACTTCTTTTGCGAGTCATTTGTCCCCTTAAAACAACTTGAACTGACTTCTTCTGCTGGTCAAATTATAGTCAAACTATTACTCTCCAATAAAAATCATTAGAATATGTACGATATTTTATTGTTTATCAATTATAGCCTAAAATTAGACCCCTAACTCTGTTCTGATACATGGTTTAGAATTTATACCTGCTGAGGCAAATACATCCTGAGCATTGCTGAGAGCTGATTATTAATTGGATTTAAAGTGACATATGGTATTCTAATCTCAAGATAAATTATTCTTTCCATTTAACAACTTTTTATTTAAACAAAAGTAGTTGATTAGCAATAAAATTGGCATACATTCTGCAAATTTAATATTTTTTAACCAAAATTACAAATTCAAATCAATTTAATTCAAATTTAAATGAAATATTTTTAGAATTATATTGGCTAGTTAGATTAGTTAAGGCATATAGTGAGGAAAAACAAGAGAACAATACACTTTTAACCTTTTTAGTTCTTTAATTTTGATGATCAAAGTGTCTGGTGAACTACCCAATTTTAAAGACTTTTGTTATGAGATTGAGCAGAAATAGGGGTCTTAGTTTTTTTCAGTCTTTTTCAGTAACCGTTTAACATTTACACAGCATACTCAGAATTGTTTTTGGAACATGACTGATCCATTGAAATTCTGTTTTTTGAGCAAAACTGCTGTTATAGGTATAGAACCACTAATTCGGGCTCGGTCTGAAAGAACATACGAAGAAATTAGTACATATTTAAAACCAAATAGTTCCTATACTTAGCTGTAACTTTTTAATTTTTAAAATATTTTGGCAATTGTAGTATCAAATGAAAGGTGAATGACTGTGGATCATTGTAGAACCTTTGTTGAATGATTATATTAAATAATAAAAAAGTTGTATGAAGTTGAAACATGAGGGCCTTTATTGCCTGATTTTCAGATCTGAAGTACATGTTTTAGTACTTTCGAACTTCGGGGAACCAGTGCGTCCTTATATGCAATTAAAGATATGATGATTTTTCCAGCATGGATTACCAGAAGGTAATGTTTTGACATGGAATGAGTGTCACCTCAGTTGAACTTTAAACGAAAGAGCTATGAAAGCTTTAAATCAAGGAATTTAACATAGAAAGCAATGGGACAATTAATTAGTGGTTTTATTCCTGCATGGGAAGTATTTTTTTTCTATTCTGTATTCTCCACTGCATCTCGCAAAAAACATAACTTGACTTAAAAAAAGCATTGTTATGTATAACGAATAAAATATGGAATCAAAAAGCTGCTGTTTTCTTGCAACCGACAAACAAAGACCAGCAGATTCCGCTACCCTCTGCCTAGATGTGTCAAATGGTTTTCCGGTTAGCCGTGTGACTAACCACTGTCTACTTGTTAACAAACATCTTTTCTCCGCACTGAAGTGTAGCGATAAAAAAATATAAAACAAGACGTTTAATAATTTATTGCGTAAGTGAACACAACAGAGGTCCAGCTAGTTTACATAAAATAAGAAGAAGGATAACTGTGATTTACTCGTTGAATCTGCGAGGTTAACATTTTCCATTCATGTGTTTAGAATGGTAGTATAATTCGTAGCTCTTTATTCAAGATGATATATTTTTTTGCATATTTCCATAATGTTTCCATGCTCTGTCATATACATGTATATCTTCTTTTAAACAAAATTCGTTTGGTTCAGCAATTAGTCATTGTTTAATGAAAATCAGAAGACATACGGTCATGGTTGATGTGTTAGACAACTTTCCAGTTCTTTACTTCAAATATTCAATTTTTCATATCATTTATGATATTCTGCCTTAAACATAACATTTACCAAACCAAAGGGGATGGGTATCACCTCAAGGCACCCCTGTCCCAATCGGCAATCCTCGGGTGAATTCGTGATTTTCCTTTGATCCGTTAGATGAAGGTACGGAATAGGCCGAGTTGTGACGAATGACTCCTTCTCTAATCAACGATTATGAATTATTGAAAACTCCTTCAATTTTGAACACTAGAATCAGATAATGAAAATCTAATGATACGTATTGCTAAAATATGTATCATACAAATTGTGGTCATTGTGTGTTTAAAATCATTTTAGGTAGGCCCTCGCTCATTTGTATTTTGTCAATATCTATGTTAAAAAAAATCCATCCCTGGTTTTCCAATACTCTAAATTATTTGTATAGCGTATAATATACATGATGATAATGTAGAAGTTTTTCTGTTTCTTTTCAATTTCAATCTTTATGAAGTTAATGTATTTTTTTGCAGTTATATAGCAGTATGTTTTTTTTTATTTAAGTTTTAATCCCTCGTTAAATATCAAAATATATATTAATACTTATGGACTACATGAACACATGTATAACAGGCTAAATTAGTGTCAACTCAACATGATCAGTTCCTGTATTGTTCGGTTGCACCACAGTTCCAAAAGTTAGGCGAGGATTGGGCCCCGCTAATATGCTTATCCCCGTCACATTATACATGTATGTGTCTATCCCTAATCATGAGCACCACTGTCCACGGTTAGGGGAGGTAGTGCACCAGATAACATGTTTATCTGCGTCACATAATACCTGTATGTGTCTGTCCCTAGTCAGGAGCACTACTGTCCCCGTCACATTATGTGTCTCTGTCCCTAGTCTGGCGCTTTTAATTAAGTGGTTGTCGTTTATTGGTTTATATCATTTGTTGTTTTGTTCATTGTTAGGACATACACTGGACCGGCTTTTTTTTATTGAATTAATATTGATAAGGTATCATATATAACATATGTTTATAAGATATCTTAAAACTTTAGGAGATATCTTATGGAAACTTTATGAGATATCTTATATAACATTAAAGAATTCTTATATAATATATAATATATCTCATATAACATAATATAATATATCTTATAAAAATGAATTTATATAAAATATCTTATATATTTAAGGAGATATCTTATATATTATAGGAGATATCTTGAAATTCGAAAAAAATACAAAAAAAGGCTAGCCAAACTTATCCCTGTGATGCCGATGGATCACTCTGAAATAAGATAAATATGTTTAGTATCATAGAAACATGACGAAAATATTTGTTTGGTGGACAGACGGATAGACAAGATGATTGCAATGCAATTCCTTTTTAAGAGTTCGGATGAAATTAAATATCAACTATATACATGTATTTAATGATTCATTGAAAAACATGTAAACATGTCATTGTAGTAATTGAATCCTATATCAATTTGACATTATTTCGCTAGTTATAAGCATTAATTCTAGAAAAAAATGCGACATTCCATCATGTAACAATATTTATAAGAAAAGAAAGACAATATGGAATGTTCAGTTCTTCCTTCGAACTATTGGTCTGGTTTTGCTTGATTTTTTATTCAGTTTGTCTATTATAGATGAGGTTTCATGATTTGATGATAAAAGTTTATATAAATTATGCAGAATACATGGCAACAATATAACAATAAAGAATAAGGAAAATTGAGACAAGAAAAAAAAAAGACTAGATAATATTGTGCATTAAACATCAAAAATAGAGATTATAAAGAAAAAAGAAAAATGGCTTAAAAAATTTAAAGGATATGGAATTGAAGGATCCCCTATCGAGACCATTAAAGATTTAGTAAAACAATCAACTTTCAGATAAAACAAAATACATTTGCACTGTCATTGAACGCTCTAGATGTATTTTATAATATTAAATGATATTTTAAACTTTTTAATGAAAGTGATACAATACCCAAAACAATATTGACCTAAAGGGATTCAAACATAAAAGTTTATCCTTTCAAGAATATTGAATAATTTCGTGTTTACGACGTGTATTGATAAAAATCTGCCATGTTACCTTAGAAATCCATGTTATTTATTATTAAATAATTAATTAAAATAACCAATCAAACCTTATCTTAATCATCTGTTTTGAAATTTATTAAATTGAAAGCTATTAGAGCAAGATGGAAAACATATTGTTAAGAGATCATAAAGCATCGACAGTGCTCTTTTATATTATTTTTTATAGGATTAAACACATTTGTTCTAGAGGTTATTGATGTGTAAACCGGGGCGATTAACTCACAAACTGAATAAAAGTCTTTTATGTAAAGTATGTGGGTAAGAGACCCGGTTTAAACATCAATAAAAATGTGTTTAATCCTTATAACTCTTCAGCCAAACATACGCCATTATTAATTTACATTATTTGGTTTGCGGCTACTATATTTACCATCAAAAGCACAATGGCATGTCGTAACTAAGAAGTACGCCGCCATCTTGACTTTCTAAAAACCATAAATGTCCGATAAGTGCAACAGAATCTAAAATGAAATAGCACCTCAGTCATTCCCAAAAAATGGGTACAATTACAAAATTTCAGTGTCGCCGGCAAATAACCACAAAATGCAAGCTTAACATATGTCACAGATAATCTTTTTCGTGTTCTAAGTGATTAATATGTATACTAAAATAAAATTATATTCTTTTGTGATGTCTATCGTAAATATATTTGTGTGATTTTCTATTCAATATACGGAAATCACACGAATTCCGAATGTCGCCAAGAAAAACTCCAAATATCGGTGTGAATTAAAATACTTTATTTCATCTAAATCATGATTAGATTTGCTTTTTTTATTTGACACTATATTGATTTTTATCCAAAAAAAATATTTTAGAATCAAAAGTTATAATATACACTTTGATTTACCCATTAAACCAATGTCGCCGATAAACGTATAACCTACCGTAACGTATCTTTAGGTACAGTCAAAACATATTTATATGATTGGAAATCATGCCCAAAGTGACTTTAAGCAAAGTTGATACATCAAATTTTAAAATCCTGCCTTTAACTTTTATTGCAATGAAACGAAAAATAAAAAAAAAATCTTCTCTTTCTCTTTTTTTCGATTGTCGCATATAAGAATCCAACCTACGTAACGCGTATTTTGGAACGCACTAACCAAGAACAAATCAAAATGATGATTATTTCATTGAAAGCACCCATAAAGCTTCTCAATAATCAGTTTTGAGAAAGCAACTCAACAATATTGTTACATATTTCCATGTATAATGTAAATAAAACTAACCTCCGTTTAAATAACCTCCGTGACGCAGTTATTTACAGTTAAGTTGTCAGACCTTTTTTTATCAGTATCAGCGGCTGCCGACACTGCCGAAAGTCATTTTTGTAGCAGACATCATTTATTATAACATGTATAAAGAAAACAGACAAACAAAATACAGATTTTGAGAAAAAAAATGTTGTTTTGAGAAAGGTAGGTTAACTTGTTTTTTCCCTACTATGTGAGCAACATTATAACGTTTAATAAACATTATATCAGCCATTTTCTTAGATTTAAAATAGTCTACAACACAACTTGTGTAATTACGACGACAATCATAACTTTAACAGCGGTTTATGGCAAACATTTTCAAGATTATTTAGGACTCATCAATGTAACGGAGGTTATGCAAATAAAAAAAATCTAAAGATGCATGTAAACACGATCATACCAATTGAAATTCTTGTACATTGTTATAGATACCAAATCAGTTCATCAATTATCACTAATAAAAATCAAAAGGTGATGTCAATCATAGACGACATCATTGATTTACGTTACGGAGGATAGAAATTTAAGGAAAAAGTTTTTTTTTCTCTAACATGACTTTACTCTTTTTAGATAACGATTTACTAAGAAAAATGTTTAATTCTGTTGTCTTGTTTGTCATTTAATTCCAATATTTACATTCATTTACATGTTTGCTGTCGGTAAGAACTGGAATTGTCCGTTATGGAGGTTTTAAATGTCGTTACGGAGGATAGAAATTTTCGAAATGAAATATTTTGACTCCAAAACTTCATAGTTGAGTATAATACATACAATATGGTGTGAAGGAAGATGACATTATCTGTATAGAGCTAATAAAATTAAGTTGAACAGTATTCGGTTTAGGTCAAACATATTTTTGAGTGAAAGTTCATGAATCGTTACGGAGATTTTGACAAGAACAAGTCCATTTGACTAAAAGAAACATATAACTTGATAGAAAACAGTTTTTTAGTTTGTAATGTCAATAAATTGTTTAGAAAAGCTAGCATTAAAGAGTTAAGTGATACTATGTATCAGCATTCAGATACTGGTTTGATATCAACCTCCGTAACAAAGATGGGGGTATGGATTAATACAAGCATAAAAAAATACATACAAGTGATTCAAAACATAAATAATAGGGTTTTTCCTGGAAAGCTGTATTATGAAATTAAAATATTATACAGCATAACATTTCATTAGTTTAAATTTATTACTAAATAAGTTGTGAAAACTACTTATTTGAATTATTTTTTAAAAACTATATTAATTCAGACCTTAAAATTGGTATTTGCTTTCAATATATACAGAATAATACGTATAAATCAGTTTGCTATGGTGGTAAATGTAACCCGTTTCACATGAGCCTGGATTTAAATCTTGTGTTTTTCTCTAATGCAATTTTTAAGATGACTTTACACAACACTAACCTCCGATACGTTCATACTTACCTTGTCTTACAAAAAATGCTAAAACTAGAAAACAACTAAAATGGTGTAAGTAAAAATTAAAAAAATGACAGACTAGATATAGACACAGAAGAAAACAACACTCTCTCTCTGCTCAGTTGAAATTTATTTTTTAACAGTGTCTACATTCGAATTGTACCCATTTTTTGGGAATGACTGACCTACCTCAAAAACTTCATTTTAATTAGATATTATCCGAATTTGAAGTGTGCACGTTACGAAATAGTCTTTCCCTTGAAAACTGTTATTCGTGTGGCGTCGTGTTTACCATGACGTAAATTTGCCAAATCTTTCATGAAATTTCGCAGGATTTTATTAAAATTTTATTTTTATACATTTTCGAAGCTTTAGGACATTTATTTTTTTATTTTTTGTTGTTGTTGTTATATATGCATTAGAATAGAAACAACTGGTATGCAATTGTTTTATAATCTCAATTTGCTGAAAATCCGAATATACTAGCAAGAATGTGTATTGTGCATGAATAGATTACGAAAGTAGTTTCGGAAACATGGTTTATCGAAGTGTAAACCAAGATAAATATTCTAATTGACCAATCCAATTCAAGTATTTATAAATATGCAAATGATATAGAATTATTGTCGAATATACTCAGTTTTAACCTCAAACATGAAAATACAATACATAATGATAAATATTTAACAAAAAGTGGGAATGAGGAGATTTTCGGATAGCACATATGCTAATATGAATATCACCGATACTGTTTCTATAATACTAAAATAACGAGGTCAAATTTGTCAGCCGTCATCACGTAAAAACGACGAATCAAAGAATACAACTTTATATATAACTAATATAGTACAAAGGTGTAGATTAAAAATTACACCACTCCAGGCCCTTTTATTTTCCACGTAATTAATATTGCCAATAACTAAGAAGTTCCGGGTCGAGTCCGATACCAATACCAATAGTATATTCATCTGTTACCTATTACCTTATATGTACGTTCTGCATCTGACAGCCACACCACCAAACGGTGTATTTAGGATTATGCTATATACACGGGTCATAATCACAGGTTTGACACTACTAAATTCAATCATTGTCAAATTGTCACCTATTATAGTATTTTATTCAGCAAGACTTTCTAAGATAATAATACGAATACTAAAAATCTGGACTAAAAATAAGGCGTATAGGTTCAGTTTTCAATTTGTTAGCAGGCATGACAGCGAATCAAAGAATTCAACTTTATTTATAACTAATATAGGACAATGCTGTTGATTAAAAAATACTCTATTCCAGGACTTTTTGTTTTCCAAATAATTAATATTACCAATAATTGATAAGTTCTAGTTCGACGGGTTCAAACAGAAAGCAGAGAAAACTGTGTATCTTATAATCGGCATGACTTTATCAGATGCAAATACTTATACTAAAATAAGGCTTGCGCAAAGTTATATACTTTAATTCAGTCACAGAACTGCGATATCACTGGTGTGTTCTAGTTGTATTAAAATTTAAGGGGAAGAATCTGTTTTATCGGACCCGGGAGTTGGAAGATGCACAATTTGTGCGCATGCCCGATAACCCCATTGTACGCTGCTATGCTAGAATATAAACAGCGGCCATTTTTGTTCACCGCTTCAAAAGACGATTGCGCTATTTTCGTTTTTAACTTTTTGGCGCGACCAATCTCTATATTCTACATACAAAGTAGTTTTTACTATTATAGTTTCCCGTACTTTTTATGTGGTCCGAGTATAAAGTAGACGTACTCCGTGCTTATAGTATTGAGTTTTGGAACTTTTTGGAAAAGAATGACTTGGACATCTATTGTGAGTGTGTGTGTTTTTTTAGGGGGAAAAGGGAGGGTTGAGATCTCAATAATAACATGCTTACCCTACAGAATTTGTGCGCCTGTCTCAAGTCAGGAGCCTCTGGTTCTTGTATGATTTTAGATTATATTTCTTGTGTATATTTCGGAGTTTAGTATTATGTCCATTATCACTAAATTAATATATAATTTTGTTTAGGGGCCAGCTGAAGAACGCCTCCGGGTGCAGGAGTGTCTTACTACATTGAAGATCCAGTGGGGGCCTTCGGCTGTTGTCTGCTCTTTGGTCGAGTTGTTGTCACTTTGACTCGTAACCCATTTCCATTCTCAATTTTATTAAACAAAAAAAAAGAAAAAAAGAAAAAACACAACAAGGCTTTTAATAGTTCTTTTAAAAAATGCTTTCGTTTCTTACGTTCTTTTATAGATTGATGAAAAATTCCGACTTATATTTCGATGTTACTTCAAATTTTGCACGTAAATGATCTTTAAATGAAAACATTTAATGTTGGTACGAACTAATTTTCAGCCAGGCATCAATCGGGTCGATCGGGATACTATATAAAAAAAGGCATCTCAGAATCACAAACACAGTTCGAATTGTCAACAAAATACATCCCTAGACTCTTTAAAAATCAACTGAACGTTTTAATCACATACTATTACTTAATAGAGAAATCACGCTTCCCAATGATCAGAATAAGAGTTTGTCCTTCTACAATATATCCAATGAGACTATTCCTGTAATTCGTATGGTCTAAATGTCTTGAAAAAAGAGTCATGCTAACTGAATATTCTGAAAGATGGTAGAAAACATGAGTCTTTCGACTATTTTAAGATTTTATTTAAGAATTGAATGCTTCTTTTTGTAACTTTATTGGGGTGTAAAAGCGTTGACCGAAGTACATTTTGTATGAAGCGCGGACGCTTTTACAACCCTATGAAGTTACAAAAAGAAGCATTCAATACTTATAATTACATTTTTAGTTAGGATAATGAAAACACGATTTAAATCAAGTTTTTATTTAATTTACCTGTGCACTTTTTTATGGGATCTCGTGTCATCATGAATCATAAGTTTTATTGTGTAATGAAATTGCTAAAGGAATAACACGTGATGTGCAGTTAGCCAATCAGAACAACGTATTATAATGAAACATACATCTAATGTAATTATAAATATAAAATTAATAAAAAGAAAAAGAAGAAAAAAGCAAGGATGCGTTTCATGTCAGGACAAAAGTGCTGACTCCTAAAAGGGGATACAATTTTTTATAAAAGTCTTAGTCTTAGCACAAAAATGATACAAATATAAACAAAATATAACCTTTTTTTTTAAAACGTAGCTATAAAACAAGAAATTAGAGCAAACAACTGCATTCTGATTATTAATGAATTTCTGTAATGTCTCTTAACATTTATTAGCTTAACAAATCAAACTCCTTGAAATATTGAAACGATTGGTTTATAAATAACAATGAACAGTAGTTTCAGCTAAACTATTCCTATTGGTTTAAACTAATGGTGCAAGTCACGGAAAACTTCATATTGTATTATATATTACTGTCGTCAAATTGCACATGCCTTACATTTAAAAAAAAAAAACGGATAAGACAGGACATCTTCATTTTTATAGCGTAATGACACAGTTGTAGTCAATGCAACTTCGTCTAATCAACAAAACACATGTATTCTTGATAAAATTCCGCGTGAAGAAATAGGTCTAGATAATTACATTGAATTGAGGAATACAATGTTTTTAAGAGTATGTAAAATTTTCATTTCGCTGTTGATTATTAACATTAGTGAGGGAATTCGACTAAATATAACTGGTAGTTCGTTCACTAAAAACAAATATAGTGATTCTCATGTTATCTTGGCCTATAACAATGTTGGTCCATTGATGTGCGTAAGTGACTGTATGATGTACAAGGAATGCAACGCAGTGAATTTTAACAGAAACAAACTAGAATGCGAATTGCTTTCTGTTTCCTATCCGGGTGACAGCATTACTGATATGGACGGTTCTTATTACACAGAGATAGGTGGTTGGAAAAAGGTAGGTTGTTTTCCATTTATGATTCTTATTTTTTTTAAAAACTTTTTGCTTGCTTTTTTTTTTATATAGGATATGAAGATATTTCACGAATTATAAAAAAAACATTAAATTCTTGTTGTTGTAACATTGTCACGTGGACGTGTGAACGTGTAACGTTCGATAGCACTGAAGACTAAATTGTAGTCTGTGGTTATTTCTTTTTTCGTTGTTTTTTTTTGTGTTTTTGTTTTGATATCTACCATTTTTTCTCTTTTCTTTATATTTTTAGTCTTTTTACTCTAATTTCTTGTTTCCCCTTTTTTATGCACATTTTATTCATTATACTCTATTCAGTAAACCCAATCCACACCACTCTTATATATAACGTATATACCAGATTTGTCTTCGGATAAGGTTTTTGCTTATATATGTACATTGCATTCAATAATTTTTTATATCACATTTCAAATTGTATTAAAGTCTTTATGAAATATTTATGACGGTCGTTCCCTAGTGCAGAGCATATTTTGTATATTTAAAGGATAAAGATGAATGCACCCCGAACCCATGTGAAGTTGGACAACAATGCATCCCGGCCATGTACAATAATCATATCTGCCTAGAATTTGGTAAGTTACATATTTATTCGATTAGAGAATGATTGTCTTAGAAGTTCTTCAAGTACCTTCAATTTCTCTAATAAGAGGATCTGGTTTGGAAATCCTTTATTTTTGTATTCTTTATTTCTATAGAGGTAATTTTTCTATTTTTTATTATACCTTTTGGCCCAATCGACCTTAAACCTTTACTTAGATCATTTGCATCTAGTATGTGCAAAGTATATTTTAATTTTGACTTTGTGATATACAACCTTCTCCGCAACACTACTGACAAACTCGTACGTGTCTAGGGCATAAGGCCTATGTTCCATTTTAGAGGCCATTTATACCACTACCTCTTGTATAATTTCACACGTGGAGAATCTCACGAGTTTGGCCAGCCGACAAAATTAATTGATAATTTTGACTATGTGATAAACCGAGATAACCCCCTCCCCAACCCTATGCTGACAAACTCGTAGGTGTCTAGAACAAAAGGCTCAGTGAGGGAAAACTCATGGCTTGTCTCCATCATGCGGCCAAACTAAGGGTTAAAGAGTCTAAAATGCCTACCCCTATCCTTCGTAGTCTGTCAAAAATTCCCTACGGCAATACTATTATTTTAAAAATCTAGGCCAAAAGGCCCAGGTGAGACAACTCATGCTTTGTCTTCATCAGATGACAATCTTAGGTCTAAAGAGTCTTAAAAGCCTACATCTCACTCCACCCTCAATAATCGACTAACATTAAATTCGAGCCTAGAATTATAGATATACGTGATAACGCAATTGTGTATTCTAATTACTATCACTTGCGAAGAAAAATAGCACCATTTCAATCCTGGTATCTATATTTATCTTACCTCCTATTCAAATCTTGGAATATGATTGGCTAAAAGCAACCACGTGGAGACCGTGACTATTTCATATGGGGTTAGTTGGCGGGGCTAATTTCAATACACAGCTAGTAGTGGTGTTACAGCCCAAAATAAAAAAAAAAAAAACACGGTGCTTCGCTCTCACCCGATATGGAATTTACTGACTCCATATTTATCGTATTAGGTCACTAACACACCATGTAACTAATAATATCTATATATCTTTTTAAATAAATTGGTTCTTTTGAGAGTATATATGTTCATGTATACTTAAAACTTCTGAAAACCAGAAATTCTTCAAGACTTACTAGTAGTTTTCCTGTAGAATGTTTTATTTTTAAATGAATTCAGGAAATCCTTTCAACTTCGATATGATTCATGAGACCAAAATAATTGTCAGCATATTCATGATATAAGAGGTTCTCATGAAGCTGGTGTGTTACTTTTCAGAACAAAATACGAAACCTCCTTCAGTGGCGGGTCCAAGGGGGTGAGAGGGTTGGAATCCCCTTTTTAATGAACGATTAATGCATTTGAATAGGGACATGTAGTTGGATCCCCCTTTTTACAATGATTGGATCCGCCCCTGTCCTTATAAGTGTCATGCCACAGAGTACATTTCACATCTAAATTGTACTTTTAATTTTCTCTGTACAAACCACATCAACCATGAGTACAGATAGTTTCAATAATGAGTAGATGACTAATTGTAAGCATCCAGGAAACAAAATATGAAGATATGAAAGATGACATAAATGCATCCCAGATTATAAAGCGAACTGTGTGCTTGCTTATAATTATATTGCGATTGGTCTGTGCAATAGACTATTTTCATATAATTGACTTTTGACTGGTTACGTACTATGTGGTAGGACATTCAGGTACTCGGTCAAATATGAGCAACATAAAGGAGTTGAATTAAGCTTTCAATCGATACAATTTTGGGGGCAGAAATTCTGATTCATGTTTTCTATACACGACAAAGTCATCAGATAACAGTAAATTTTCCCCACAAATTGCACCAATTACATGTTTGATTTTACTTCTTTTGTTTACTCCTACCTGACTGAGTACCAGGATGTCCTACATGTACCACAGAGTAGGTAACCTGTCAAAAAATTATATAATACGGCGCCAAAAGTTGGAAATATGAAAATAGTCCATTTGCCTTAGACATGCATCCGGTTTGCAGAAACTGGAAATTGCAATAAGATTACATTCTTATGACTTTGTATATTAAACATGAAGAAAAATACATTCAAAAGACATAAATGAAATAGTCAAGTCATTTAAAAAATGTAAAACATCATCACTTAAGTTATTCTATTTACAGTCAATTATGTCAAATCAAAAGCAAAAAAAAAAAACAAAAAAAAAAAAACAAAAAAACACAGCTTGTTTTTTAGGTAACGAATCAGCGTTGGGTTCACATGTTGCCCTCTTATTTTGAAGAAAGCAACTTGTTTGTTTAGAGACAAGTGCCTCTAAAATAATCTCTTTGGTGGTGCTTTTATCTATTTTTTGGGGAATCTGAAACCTTTAGATATATTCGTTTAGAGAGCCCAATATTTTTTCTTTTATTTTAGAAGCACCTTGCGACGTTAACCCTTGTTTATATAACAATGGTGTATGTAGAAACAAAGTCAACGATTACAGATGTATTTGTCCGAAAGGTTACTATGGCGATCACTGTGAATGTAAGCAACTCTAGTTAAAAAAAAATTTGTAGCTTTAATGAATTGAAAATATCTCATTGAACTTCGCTGATGGAATATTATCAGTTGAAATTGGATTGACCAATGACAGATCATCATGAAGGGCAAAAGAAAAAAAATACTAACAAACAGACAAAAGACATAAAGAGAAATTGCAGTTTTTGAGGGTCTGAATGGTGTTCTCGTTGTCATAGAGCGTTGTCTATTATATATCAAAGGAACAACAATAGATCTACATAGGTTGCGATTGACGTAACAAGAGTTTGAGTAAATTTCCTTTGTCACGGGGACAAGTTCAATTCAGGTCAACATGGAAAAGTTCCTTCATTAGTCAACCAAATTCAGCTTTGTATTTTGATGTTAACTGTTTGAAACAAAAAGTTTTTGAACAACTTTATCTGTTGGAATTGAATTGATCATCACGAAGGACAAAAAAAAACTAACAAAAAGACAAAAGACATTAAGAGTAATTACAGTTTATTAGGGTTTGGATAGGGTTAACAGAATAGAGAATAATGGTCAAAAAGGGCAGAACATTTAAACATTAACATTGTCGAAATGCGCATCTGGTGCAACAAAATTGGTACCGTTGATTTTATTACTACCACTGGGTCGATGCCTCTGCTGGTGGACTATTAGTCCCCGAGGGTATCACCAGCCCAGTAGCCAGTACTTCGGTACTGGCATGAAAATACGGATTTTTTGTGTTATTAAAATTTGCTGTTACACAATATTAAAAATTATTATAAATTAAGGAATGTATCTCCCTCATGCAAAGCTCTGATTCCTTTCACGAATTTGGCTATACTTTTTGGACCTTTTGGATTATAGCTCTTCATCTTTTATATAAGCTTTGGATTTCAAATATTTTGGCCACGAGCATCACTGAAGAGACATGTATTGTCGAAATGCGCATCTGGTGCAACAAAATTGGTACCGTTGATTTTATTACTACCACTGGGTCGATGCCTCTGCTGGTGGACTATTAGTCCCCGAGGGTATCACCAGCCCAGTAGCCAGTACTTCGGTACTGGCATGAAAATACGGATTTTTTGTGTTATTAAAATTTGCTGTTACACAATATTAAAAATTATTATAAATTAAGGAATGTATCTCCCTCATGCAAAGCTCTGATTCCTTTCACGAATTTGGCTATACTTTTTGGACCTTTTGGATTATAGCTCTTCATCTTTTATATAAGCTTTGGATTTCAAATATTTTGGCCACGAGCATCACTGAAGAGACATGTATTGTCGAAATGCGCATCTGGTGCAACAAAATTGGTACCGTTGATTTTATTAAAGGATAGAGAAAAATAGGCAAAAAAAAACAAAATAAAAAATAGAGAATAATGGGGTGCTAAAATGTAAAGAATACAGAATAACGGACAAAATGAATAAAAAATATAGAAATTGGCTAAAAGAATAAAAGAATACAGAAATGAAGGCCCACTTTCGAGACTCTCATTAATGATAAGTAGTTTCAAAGCCAATTACAACTAATAAATCAATCGTTTTTTTCAAAAACTTAAACAAGGATCAGTACACATCCAGCAGATAAGTGCAAAGATATTTTAATTAGTTTGACATAAAGTATGACCTTGCGCAGTGCAAAAAGAAAGGCATCATCTAGACGCACGACTGTTACAGTTCATAACATAATAAATATTTAGTTTTTTGTTTAATTTGTAAAAAACAAAATCAATGACAGTTACGATCAAGACAAAATTAAGGGAAATTGACAAACCGTGAGAAGTCGAGAGAACATCATGATCCAAAAAGGAACAAAGTAGAACGACAGACGAACGTTTTTATCTATACGAGACTCGTCAGTGTCGCTCGAATCAACATAAAAGAAATCAAAAATAAAAATAAAAAAGCCTGGATATAAAAAACTAATGAGGAGGTGTACCAATGAGACAACTATCCACCAGATTTCAAAGAAGTAAATATATAAATATAAGCAGTTATTGGCAACTGTACGACCTTCGATAGCCGATTTTAGTCGTGAACTGTAATATTGATAGATAAACCATATTCTAAAAAAAAAAAAACAATTAGAAAGGACTATGATTATTTGCTTGGAATTATTTGACCTAGCCGCATCTAAGAAAAAAGGCAGATAATAAACGAAGAGTCTTTGAAAAAAATAACGCCATGTCAAAAACGGAATACAACAAAAAATACCGAGCAAGACATTAGTCCACAGAACATAGAAAACTAAAGATATTGCAATGATAAACTCGGAGTGAACTCATGTGCTGCGGGAAGGTGAGCAGTCTCTGCTCCACAAATACTACCTGTCATGTTGCTCATCATAGTTTATCGACCTTTAAAATTCAAGTTAATTTTAAGGTTGTAAAACTTTAACCCTTCAAATCAAAAATTCATATTATACACTTCCAAACGGATCAAGTTGGTAAAAAAAAAACAGGTATCCATATTCAATATCCAAATTTTTTATATATTTTTTTTACTTTTTTATTTTTATTTCTATTTTCACATATAAGTTATTTTTTTTTATTTCGGTTTGTTATTACAATTTTCTTTACTAAATAGAAAATTGATTTTAACCTTATCAGTTTAACACTAAGTTTAAAATATTATCAAGTGTTATCAACTTGAACCACACACTTTATCGGGAAAATTTCATTCACTATATAGGGATTTGACAAACACTAATTTTGATCATTGAGAAGCTTAACATTTCCTTAACAATAGAACGTGATTAAAACGTTCAGCTGAATTTTACAGAGTTATCTCCCTGTAGTGTTATGGACTTGATTTCAAATCATGACGTGATTATACAACACACAATCTTTCATCCGTTCTTAGAAAAAAAATCACTTGTAGTCGTTTGTGTTTTGAAACGGAGGCAAAGACTTAAGATATTATTAATTGTAACTTGAAATAAATTCAATTTCTATTTTCCAGACACTCCATGCACCAATGTGCATTGTCACTTTGATGGGTATTGTGTAATTTCTGGATCTGGCTGGTATTGTAATTGTCCAGGTGGTTATTATGGAACTAACTGTGAACGTAAGTAGAGATTTTACCTAACTCAGTCTTGGGTCAGTCTGCTTAAGGGCATACGATACAGTTACAGAAGAAATAATGACGTTGCTAACGTAAAATGTTATTTTTGCGACGTCAAACTGTGACATATCGGGAAAAGATGCATTTTTCGACTGATTTTTATCATTGAAACAGATTTAGTTTAAAAATAGTGCATTGACCCCTATTTTTTAAAACGACATTTTGTTTCACTTTGCAGGGAGATTATGTGGACCAAATTTTATAAAACTGTAAATAGTGCATTCTTTTTAATTTTGATAAATATACAGCAAAAAATTACGTTTTCTTTTCTCAATGCATGACCATTTGATAAATATGAGTTATTTCTGAATAAGAAAAGCATAAATTGTTAGGATACTCATAAAATACAGAAATTACAAATTATTTAACAAAAAACAATTTGTGTTTATCTTTTAAACAAAAAAGTTATGTCTTTCTTTCGAAAGAAAAAATACGGCCACAAATCCGAATTTTGAGCAAATATACAAAATTTCGACCTCATTTAACTCAAAAAGTAGCACATGAAGGTATATTTTTTATTACATATTTGATTTAATCAGGCAAAAAATGGCCTATATGGAAATTTTCATCAAACTGTAAATACGGGATCAAAACTGTATCGTATGCCCTTAAGCACCAGTCAGTGGTTAAAACACGACAAACACAAATCCGCTGAAGTTTACATTAACTTTTAGTTAAAAATGTATAATTGTGCACGAATATAATACTCGTTTTATTTCCTGTTCTGGTACCGGTGTTTCATGATATAATTTAGTTGAAATGTACTAGAAATTAACAATAAGGGAGATCTAACTACAAGTACGTAATTTACTATCGTGACAACCAAAAGTTATCTGAGATTTCTGGAATAACCAGACACGCAGAAACGAAAGACCTACCATTAATAGCTCAGGATGAGGGAACTTCAAAATACGAATAACCTCTTCACTCCGAATCCCGCATGTAGTCGTGATTGAAAACACCATCCGTTGATAGTCCATATAACCCTCAATTATGTTTTAGAACTGCCCCAGCTGATCTGTATTCAGAGCAGGGAGTTCAATCATGCAATTCATGTGAAAATCTGATCTGTAAAACAAGGTCAAATTGGACAATGTATTGTCAGAAGTCTGTAAAAATGACGGCAGACCTGACTCTTCAATAATAATTCCCCGGTAAGACAATCAAGGCACATATATAAATCAAAAATCTACCACGCCCCCTTTCCATGCCATCAATCAAAACATAGTTTAATATAATAGATCAGCATCAGTTACAGTATCAAGAGTCAACTAATTTGCATATAATTTGCACATGTTTGATTTTCCAGAATATATCTTGGCTGTCGAATTTTAATTTTCAACACATTTAAAGAGTGTTTTGGTCAGTTTTACAAACCCAAATTTTTTTCAGAAATCTCTTGGAGTTTCACCAGTTACAAAATGTAGTTAAAGTTTATTATGGGGGAAAATTTAGGTGACATTGAGAATGGTAGAAGGTACAATGTACCGTGTTGACACATTTCCTAATATGTAAAATCATACGTATTTAGCCCCATATCACCCACTTTTCTTCGCTTCAACTTCGCTGATGGAATATTATCAGTTTAAATTAGATGGACCAATGACAGATCATCATGAAGGGCCAAAGAAAAAAAATACTAACAAAAAGACAAAAAACATAAAGAGAAATTGCAGTTTTTGAGGGTCTGAATGGTGTTCGCATTGTCATAGGGCGTTGTCTATTATATATCAAAGGAAAAACAATAGATCTGCATAGGTTGCGATTGACGTAACTAGAGTTTGAGTAAATTTCCTTTGTCACGGGGACAAGTTCAATTCAGGTCAACATGGAAAAGTTCCTTCATTAGGCAACCAAATCCAACTTTGTATTTTTGAGAAAAAAAAGTTTTTAAACAACTTTATCTATTGAAATTGGATTGACTTATGATAGATAATCACGAAGGACAAAAAAAAAAACTAAAAAAAAAAAAGACAAAAGACATTAAGAGTAATTACAGTTTATAAGGGTTTGGATAGGGTTAACAGAATAGAGAGTTATGGTCAACAGGGCAGAAAATTTAAAGGATAGAGAAAAATAGGCCAAAAAAACAAAATAAAGAATAGAAAATAATGGGGTTCTAAAATGTAAAGAATACAGAATAACGGACAAAATGAATAAAAAATATAAAAATTGGCTAAAAGAATAAAAGAATACAGAATTGAAGGACCCTTTCGAGACCCTCTTTAATGATAAGTAGTTTCAAAGCCAATTACAACTAATAAATCAATCGTTTTTTTCAAAAACTTATACAAGGATCAGTACACATCCAGCAGATTAGTGCAAAGATATTCTAATTAGTTTGACAAAAAGTATGACCATGCGCAGTGCAAAAAGATAGGCATCATCTAGACGCACGACTGTTACAGTTCATAACCTAATCAATATTTGTTTTTTTTTGTTTAATTTGTAAAAAAACAACATCAATGACAGTTACGATCAAGACAATATTTAGAAATCTTACTACAGTGTTAAGTTTTATAACCTTTAAGACTAAAGTTTATTAAAAGAACCAATAAGTGTATATGTACCCTATCTAAATTTACGGGCTCTGTAAACATCATATAGATATACATGATGACAGATAATGTTCATTGAAGCGTCAATAAGACACGACATAGAGAACGAGTTGGGAAATAGACAAACCGTGAGAAGTCGAGAGAACATCATGATCCAAAACGGAACAAAATAGAACGACAGACGAGCGTTTTTTATCTATACGAGACTCGTCAGTGGCGCTCGAATCAAAATAAAAGGTATGCAAAATAAAAATCAAAAAGCCTGGATATAAAAACTAATAAGGAGGTGTACCAATGAGACAACTATCCACCAGATTTCAAATGAAGTAAATATATAAATATAAGCAGTTATGGGCAACTGTACGACCTTCGATATCCAATTTAAGTCGTGAACTGTAATATTGATAGATAAACCATATTCTAAAAAAACAAAACAATTAAAAGGGACTATGATTATTTGCTTGGAATTATTTGACCTAGCCGCATTTAAGAAAAAAGGCGGATAATAAACGAAGAGTCTTTGAAAAAAAACGCCATGTCAAAAACGGAATACAACAAAAAATACCGAGCAAGACATTAGTCCACAGAACATAGAAATCTAAAGATTGTGCAATGATAAACTCGGAGTGAACTCCTGTGCTGCGGGAAGGTGAGCAGTCTCTGCTCCACAAATGCTACCCGTCATGTTGCTCATCAAAGTTCATCGACTTTTAAAATTCAAGTTAATTTTAAGGTTGTAAAACGTTAACCCTTAAAATCAAAAATCCATATTATACACTTCCAAACGGATCAAGTTGGTAAAAAAAAACAGATATCAATATTCAATATTGAAATTTTTTATATATTTGTTTTACTTTTTATTTGTATTTCTATTTTCACAGCTTAGCTATTTGATTTATTTCGGTTTGTTATTACAATTTTCTTTACTAAATGGAAAATTGATTTTGACCTTATCAGTTTACAATATTATCAAGTGTTTTTGACAAAAATTTCAAAAACTTGAACCACACACTTTATCGGAAAAATTTCATTGAATATATATAGGGATTTGACAAACACTAATTTTGATCATTGAGAGGCTTAATATTTCCTTAACAATAGAACGTGATTTGAACGTTCAGCTGAATTTTACAGAGTTATCTCCCTGTAGTGTTATGTACTTGATATCAAGTCATGACACGATTTTACAACACACAATCTTTCATCCGTTCTTAGAACAAAATCAGTTGTAGTCGTTTGGGTTTTGAAACGGAGGCAAAGACTTAAGATATAATTAATTGTAACTTGAAATGAATTCAATTTCTATTTTCTAGACACTCCATGCACCAATGTGCACTGTAACAATAATGAGTATTGTGTAGTTTCTGGGTCCGGCTGGTGGTGCAGTTGTATTCCCGGTTATTATGGAACTAACTGTGAACGTAAGTAGAGATTTTACATAACTCAGTCTTAGGGTCAGTCTGCTTAAGCACCAGTCAGTGGTTAAAACACGACAAACACAAATCCGCTTAAGTTTACATTAACTTTTAGTTAAAAATGTATAATTATGCACGAATATGTTATTTGTTTTTTTTTCCTGTTCTGGTACCGGTGATTCATGATATAATTAAATTGAAATGTACTAGAAATTAACAACAAGGGAGAGCTAACTACTGGTACGTAATTTACTATCTGAGTTTCTGGAATTTCCAGACACGCAGAAACGAAAGACTTACTATTAATAGCTCAGGATGAGGGAACTTCAAAAACGAATAACCTCTTCGCTCCCAATCCCGCATGTAGTCGTGATTGAAAACACCAACCGTTAATAGTCCATATAACCCTCAATTCGTTTTTAGAACTGCTCCAGCTGATCAGTTACAGTATCAAGAGTCAACTAATTTGCATATAATTTGCATATGATTGATTTTCCAGAATATATTTTGGCTGTCGAATTCTAATTTTCAACACATTTAAAGAGTGTTTTGGTCAGTTTAACAAACCCAAATTTTTTCAAGAAATCTCTTGGAGTCTCACCAGTTAGTTTAAGTTGATTATGGGAGAAAATGTAAGTGACATTGAGAATGGTAGAAGGTACAATGTACCGTGTTGACACATTTCCTAATATGCAAAATCATACGTATTTTGCCCCATATCACCCACTTTTCTTTTCATAGAGACACATAGTTCATTAAAAGTCATTACCAAACTTTAAGAAGATTCTTCATTTTTCTTTACGAATGGAGTCCCAAATATATAATATCATAGCTAAATATACAGAAAAAATCTGAGTCACCCTTTTCCCTTTATTTAAAAAAAAATCAAATATCTCAAAAAGGAGTTCCATAACCTATCAATATTTTTAGCTTATTTTGTTCCTTATCTGATGCTCTTCTGACTTATAATATCAATTATAAAGTATATATACTTTTTTAATTTCACCTAACTACATCATTAAGGGATAACACTCGAGTGACAATTAGAACAATAGAAGGTACCGGGTTGAATCTTGTCGCTGAGTATTAATATTTGGTATCTTACATTTTGGCAAATACGAAAACCTTGTATCTACATGCCAAGAAATTTCCTCCTTTGAAATTCTACATCTCAGCCAATTACGTTCGTAATTTATACTTATACATAGACTACTTTTGACTCCAGATTATTAATTTTTCGACATGTTACATTTTCTGTGGTAGGACATCCTCATCCTCGGTCAAGTAAGAGCAACCAAAATAAGTAAAATCAAACATATAATCGATGTAATTTGAAGGGAAAGTTTACTGTTTTCCGATGAATTTCTCATGTAAAGAAAATATAAAGCAGTTAATTTTCCCCAAAGTTGTATCGTTTTAAAGCTTCATTTTGCTTCTTTACGTTGCTCTTACTTGACTTGGTACCAGGATGTCGTACTTCTGAATAAGTAACCTGTCGAAAAAATATAAACTTCGGAGACAATAGTCGGTACTATGAAAATGGTCATACTACACGGCCATGTTCAGTGGGATATCCAGTTAACGAAAACAAAAGAAAATTCACTCTTCTAATGATAGAGTCGAGAAAGTCAATAATAAAACATACCGTTGTCGATATTAATCAAAAGATATTTCTAAATAATAATTGTACATTTTAAAGAAATTATTTGTTAAACTGTGAATTTAGGATTGTACATGCAAATACACGATGTTTCATGTTCAGTATTTATCGAGATAATTGCTTGAGAAGCTTGCGAAATTGAAATTTAAAAACTGCCAATCTCTGCTGCATATTGATAAAACAAAATGGAAAAAATCATGTACATACAAAATCGAAAGATCTTTCAAGTCACCAATTTTCGGAGTGTTCCAAAAAGTCCTTATTATGTTACATGTTCCCAATTTATGCTTATTTTCTCATACCTTAGTTATCGAGAAAACCGGTCTGCTCCTGTGTATATGTATATTTAATAGAGAATTATTGTTTTTCGTGAATATAAACATTTAAAAGTGTGTCTGTGCAGGTTAAAAAATTAAAGATGACTTCTTTTTATAAAGTAGGTATCTTTCTACTATTTTGTATACAATTTAAAGAAAAGGTCGTCTCGAGTATTTGCGGTCTTCTCGATCTATTCACATTTTATGTTTACATCAAGATAAGGTCTGTATGATTTTGCTAAGTAAATTAATTTAAAAAGTGCCAATCTTTGATGCATTTCAATTGATTCCTTTGGATTTTTACCCCTGACTTTCTCTGATCTAGCCTGTACTCGTCGTTGGCAACTTAAGGAGGAAAATGATAACATTGAGTGGTTGTTTTGTTTTTATTTCAATTTATTTCTATTTTTACTATTTACCAGAACGTTTTTCCGTGAATCCATAATTGATAGCGTCCTTGCTAAAATGGGACAAATATTGACATTGGTCTAGTTTTCAGTGTTTACAGGGGAAGTAATATTTTGTCACTAAATTTCCCACCGTTTAAGCGACATAGGTCATTATCAAATACAATGTATTTCAAACCATTAATTAGGGTCTGTGTCGGGTTTTACTGAATAGTCAATAAAAGGCAAGACGTTCAGAATAAAGGGCAAATATCTTAAAGAAAAGAGAAAAATAGGACATAACATTACAATATAGAACAATGAGGTGTCTAAATATAAAGAATAGAGAAAAATGACCTAAAATTTAATGAATACAGAATGAAGGACTCCTCATCTAGACCCTCTACAATGAGGAATGTTGGTGCATTCGTCACAACTCGGTCGATTCCGTACCTTCATGGCGAGAAGCAAATTCACCCGAGGATTGCCGATTTAATATTGGTGGTGTACTGGAACTTTTAGCTAAGAATTTTCGGCATTGAACTCCCATATCAAATTTTATTTCCGTAAAAAATATAACATCTAGGTCTGCACATTATTAAAACAATGCATAGCATACACATATTATTAATTTATAGGGTCGTTAAAGCTTCCGCCTCAAAGACATTCAGTGGTTGTCGTTTGTTGCTGTATATCATTTTGTTTTTTTGTTCATTGTTTTTGTACATAAATCAGGTCGTTCGTTTTATCGTTTGAATTATTTTACATTTGTCATTTCGGGGACTTTGATCGCTGCTTATGCGGTATTGGTTTTGCTCATTGTTGAAGGCCGTACGGTAACCTATAGTTTCTAATTTCTATGTCATTTGGTCTCTGGTGGAGTGTTGTCTCGTAGGCAATTATATCTTCTTATCATTATACATAAATTGTAAACAGTATTCTTGTCAATCATTTTATTTTACAGATCACGTATGAATATATGTATGACACAACACACATTTTAGAAGATAAAAGGAAACAATTTGAATTTGTTTTGGATTATTGTAACATTTTCGTTTTTGACATTTTGATTAGTCCAGGCGTCCTTTACGAAGCACTGAGAATACGCAACCTAATTGACGATGATGGGACATACATTTCTAAATTGGTCCATGCCAGATAAAGTAGACAAGAAAAGAAATTATAACAGATGATGCTTTTGAACATTATTATTTATATTCACTTAAAACACATTGTTATTTAAATGCCATACATGTAGCTATGTATATTGTAATACTTTGTAATAATAACAACATAATCATTCACGCGTTGTCGCTATTCTCCATAGGTTCAACGGATTGTAGAAACATCATCAATGTTCGCTTGTCATGTTTTGGAAAGTTTGTCAGATTTTCGGATTTAAAAAATGCCCACTGACCCCCATTTTTCTTTTTATAAATCTTTTACATGTATGATTATAAGCCATCTGTTAAATTCTTGTAAAATCTTTGTTATTTTTTAATAGCTTTTGAAAACTTAAACTTGTCAATGATTAAGATATAAAAAATCAAGAGAACATTTTCTCGCCAAAATTTCAATGGATAATATCTCGGAAACAAGCAAACGCAGCCTTAATTTTTTCTGCTTTTTTAGTTACTTTATTTATATACTATCAAGTTGTAAGTCTTTTGAACAGCTTTTTATTTTGAAACAGAGTAGCGAAGTTTTTTTTTAAACAGAGTAGCGAAGCTTTTAATTTTGAAACAGAGTAGCGAACATCCTTAAATTCGGTGTTCGAACAGAGAGGCAAGATAAAAACAATTGTGTAAAGGTTTTTCTACCAACCTTATTTTAGGTTTCGATTTGACTATCAAAATTTGTTATTTGCTTTTTTGAAGTGAATAGTTATAAGATATCAGGTCTCATCTCCATACTCAAACACTCAAGATAAAAAGAAATACCACAACAGAAAATACACCTTATCTACCAACCATCTAAAGGTATCGTTGGTCGATCAGTCTATGTAGTCAAACTACTGTATAACTTATAGGCACTTGTTTATATCCACGGGAAGATCCATATGAATATGATAATCGACCTTCCAAAGGATAGAAACAAGTAATGTTGGTACTAAAAGCATGACAACACGGAGTTAAACAGTCTGAACCACCGACGTGACAGGTGTGGTTGACTAAAATCTAATTTAACTCGGAATATAATGTCAGTTGTCCTGCCGAAAGTCGGTTATCCACCGGCAAATTCAACGCTTACGCTCGGTATTAAGATATTGATAAATATAATGCCTACCCGTATTAAAATGAACACAGAGCATGGCACGAAACAACTTTTTACTCCGAAAAAGTGACAACGTATCATACATGTAGAAAGGACGACTATACCACTGTTTCGGAGTTTTGTTATCTATTATACCTATATTTTAAAGTTGCCACTGTTTCGGAGATTTGTTATCTATAATACCGATATTTTAGAGTTAACACTGTTTCCGAGATTTATTATACCGATATCTTAGAGTATAAGTGCTTTCCTGTACTTGTATGCATTGCATCCTTTAAAAATACGATTTTGTTAATCTAATGATACAAATTTAAAAAAAAGATGCAGAAGCTTGATTTTTCCATAAACTAAGTCAACCCCACCACCTTTACTTTCGCCTCTCCAAAGTCATAAAATCGAAACTTGTCAGTAGTTGTTGTATTTCATTTCTGCTGTTATATTGTTATTGAAGAATTGAGAGTTGATATTAAAGTTTTGATTGTTTCTGTAATATTTACATAACTTTTGTATATTGTTGAACACTATATATTACCCTATAGACATGACATTGGTCTTTGTGCATAGTTGTTGTTTTGTTATCGTACATCATCATGGGGTGGAGTGTTTTCCTATCTTTAAAAATTCATTTTATTATTCAAAAACTTTCCTCAAATTTTCCTAAAATTTTCCACTCTATTTTGCCTGTGAAGACCATAAAACCATCTTCCTATATTGTCAGTGTACTTTGATGTTTTCTTACCATTTGAAATTATCTAAGATATTTATGTTCAAGCAATGTGTTACCAATAGATGCATGCTTGTCACAGGTTTATTTGGTTATTAGATATAGGAAGATGTGGTGTTAGTGCCAATGAGACAACTCTCCATCCAAATAACAATTTATAAAAGTAAACCATTTAGTCTTAGATGCATGATTTTTTTTATTAGTTGTTAGTGGCTTTGAACTACAATGTAGCAGTCAGATAACTGTGAGTACTCTCAGATCTGTTCCTAGTGTCTTTTTTGTCGGGATGTACAAGTACCCGGCCACGTCCACTTGTATTCTTATCCATCTGATGAGTTAAGTCTTTTTCAAATGATTTTTATAGTTCGTTCTTTATGTTGTACTGTTACACCACTGTCCAAGGTTAGGGGAGGGTTGGGAACACACTAACATGTTTAACCCCGCCACATTATTTAATATGTGCCTTTCCCAAGTCAGGAGCCTGTAACTCAGTGTTTGTCGTTTGTTTATGTGTTACATATTTGTTTTTCGATCATTTTTTATATAAATAAGGCCATTAGTTTTCTCGTTTGAATTGTTTTACATGTCTTATCAGGACCTTTTATAGCTGGTTATGCAGTATGGGCTTTGCTCACGGTTGAAGGCTGTACGGTGACCTATAGTTGTTAATTTCTGTGTCATTTTAGTCTCTTGTGGACAGTTGTCTCATTGGCAATCATACCACATCTTTTTTTTTTATACATTATAGGTCAATGTACGGCCTTCAATACAGAGCCTTGGCTCACACCGAACAACATGCTATAAAAGGCCCCAAAATTACTACTATAAAAACCATTCAAACAGGAAAACCAGCGGTCTAGTATACATGTATGTTTTTTTTTTTCATTTTCATTTTCTCACGAGATAAAAATAAATAATTTTTTTTTGTTTAGAAATATGCTATATGATTTTCAGACAAATTAAACTATCTTAAAATTTATTATCAATGTTCACATTTAAACAAAAGCAACTGCAGACAAAACTTGACCAAATAAACAAATATTCTTTAGACAATTTTACATCTTTTAATGACTTAATTTTGAAAATCTAACTAGGCAGAATAATAAACAATATAGCCAAAAAAAAATGCAGGTGAGGCACGTTTGGCCTTGTACTATAAAGAAATAAACAGCTGACAAAAATATGAAATAATAAATCAAATACATTTACCTGCTCCTACAGGAATAAGAATTCCAAACTGTTCAATAATATCTCTTGACTGCTGAACTGTAACAGTTGCTTTCTCTACTTTTCTCTTTCCATTACAAGTCTGAAGTGGAGGTTTCAGCATATACAGCTTTGATGCCTTCCATCCTTTCCCCAAATAGTAGCGGTGGTTTGGACAAATTGTGAATTGGTCAGTCTCATGTTCAAAAAGTCGAGCACGAAATTTAATAAGTTCTTGTTCATTACAAAGTGAAGATGGGTTGATTCTGTTTTGTGAAAGATGTGCGTCAATGTTGTCAAGACAAAAATTGAATGAACATATCTGAAATGATAGTTTGATGTTAAAGTTAGTGTTACAAGTAATCCTTGAATACTGGGAAAAAGAGCACTCCATCTATAACATCATGAAAACACTAAAACCCTATCAAAGAAGATACTGCATATCATTGATTTGTTGACAAGTGTTCTGCTACTGGACTATCTTTTGTGCACTTACTATTAAAGATCTCATTCAAGGGAGATAATTCTATGGCACAATTTTGAAGAAAAATTGAGAAAGTTCATGCAGAGAATCACTGTCACTGTGGCCTCTGTCCAAAGGCTTCTCAATATTTCTTTTGATTTGTGTTGTTTAGGTGTGGCACTTTCTGGATATATTCTATTTGATCAATTATGTTGTTGCAGATTTAAGAAAAATAGCATTTAAATTGGGGAAAATTGAGATAAAATAAATCGTTATTATAGCGTTTGAAACTGATAGTCAATAAAAAAATATATGGAAAAAATGGTGAAAATTAATGAAATTGAGGCAAACAGTTGTATATCGATTGATTTTTTCATGCTCTTCATTATACAACATCTTACATTCAGGAAAATTTCACATTTCACCAAATTTCAAACCCCCCTTTTTCCCTATTGGTTACCATGGGAATGGAGCGCAATATTGCAAATAAAAATGGTCTGGTATATTAGCATTGTTTTACTTGACCCACAACTGGAGTAAAAATTGGTTTTTCAAAAAATGTAGTTTCAATTAGTTTTAGGGATGAAGCTTGATGGTTCGTGGCATTCCCTCTTAAATTAAACTCAAATTTATTGTTTCTTAAAATTAATTAAACAAATGCAGTTTAATCTTTCTTGTTGAGAATCGTTAAATTATATTCTTTTGTGTCAATTAATTCTTCTGCATTGATAACTGTTATTTTTAAATTATCAATGATCATATTTGTGTACATTTACGTTTCATCAAAGGCCATGAGAATTCATTCCCTTTTTACCTCGTGTGTTTTATTAATGAAATCTTTTGTATATCAAACTTGAAAGTTATGAATCTAAAAAAATGATTTTAATCTCTCAATGCGTCTCGTTGGAGAGATACACTCTTTGATTACTAGTTGAATATTTCGCAATGCCTCATTAATTATTTCTAGATTAAATTTAATGATTTTTTGAAAGACTAAGGTACATGTGTCCATGTTTTTAATCATTATTATTCTTTAAGAAATATACGTATGGGAATCTATTTCTGTTTTCTTCTATATAGATTATCAACTATATATTACCATATAGCATATAAGTGAGTTAGCGATCTATGTAAAGTTCTTTATTGCCATTGAAGTTTTAGATATCTTAAATGCTCCATATGGAGGTGCTCTTAACTGTAGGAAGTTAGCACAGATAAGAAGAATCAATGTTCCAAATGAACAATAATTAAGGTTCCGAATATTCCTCCATAGGCTATATTTCTAACTAATTATTATCAGTGAACCCTCAGGGGGCACAAGCAATAACAAAACTAAACATTTCACGAAATTTTGATTATGTGATAATCTAGAATTGTAGTTTTGAATATGTGATAATCTAAAATTGAATTTTGATTATTTGATTATCTTGTTTTAAAAAAAATAATGATTATATAATTATATTGGTAAAACATCTGTGATTATGCAATTACAAGGACAACCCATTGGGTGAGGGGCTCTATTTTTATAGTTTTACACTCCTTTATTCTCTATTCCTTACTTTCTTTGCTCATATTTCTCTATCATTATTTCTTCACAACATGATATGGTTATTATTATCTATTCTGTAAAACCCTTCAAGACCCTCCCGAAGTCCATCATATTTAGTTCCTACATTATATCAAGGCCCTATTTCTTATACTTCCGTCATTTGTTTAACATTTCACAAGAGAGACTACTAAACGCTTAGTTCAACAACGAGTGTTTGTGCATTGAAGACTTCGGAACTAAGTTAAACGGTCATTCGTATATTGGCGGTCTTAATATGTAGTTCCAAACAAAAAAATCAAATTTAAAACGTAAAAGAGTGAATACATTGTGGATGCGAAATAGAAAGTATGCAAACATAGTTAAACAGAATTTTAAAAAACCAAAGGTACTGTATATCAATCTTGATTAATATACCAAGTCTTATCATTATTAATTGGATCCTTTTACAAAAACAGTTATAGGAGACATTTAAGTTTCAATTGTAATTTTAACTGTACTATAGTGGTCTTTGTCGACTGTGCTTGTAATTTCTGTTGATGCAACATTGTATTTGTTTTCACATGACTTTTTGTATGTATATGTTATTAATCTATTTGCTGTTGTAATTTGTATAAATAAACATCTGGAAATTTCTTTATTTTTCTTATATACCGAGTGTTTGTGCATTATTCGGCAGGTTTAATTTCAAAGTTATACAAATGATACTAAAAAATGTAGCCACACTATCCGCTGAAAGAAACACAGTTTCTTAAGTATAAGCTCAGCCGATTCTGTTTATGTCTGTCCTTTAATAGAATATACTATAAACATAGTTGTAGAATTCGCCGATAAAATATTTTTGTTTGTTTCGATGTATCAATAGGATGCAGAGCGTATTCCCAATTTCTTCTTTTCTTCTATGTTTAGTATCATAGAAATATGACGATAATATTTCTTTGGTGGACAGATGGATAGACAAGATGATTGCAATACAATTCCTTTTTAAGAGTTCGGATAAAATTATATGTCAACTATATACATGTATTCAATGATTCATTGAAAAACATGTAAACATGTCATTGTAGAAATTGAATCCTTTATCAATTTGACATTATTTCGCTAGTTATAAGCAATAATTCTAATTAAAAATGCGACATTCCATCATGTAAATATATTCATAAGAAAAGAAAGACAATATGGAATGTTCAGTTCTTCCTTCGAACTATTGGTCTGGTTTTGCTTGATTTTTAATTCAGTTTGTCTATTATAGATGAATTTCATGAGTTGATGATAAAAGTTTATATATATTAAGCAGAATACATGGCAAAAATATAAAAATAAAGAATAAAGAATATTAAGACAAGAAAAAAAAACTAGATACTATTGTGCATCAAACATCAAAGATAGAGAAAAAAGAAATTATAAAGAAAAAAGAAAAATGGCTTAAAACATTTATGGGATATGGAATTGAAGGAACCCCTATCGAGACCATCAAAGATTTAGTAAAACAATCAACTTTCAGCATTGTTCAGATAAAACAAAATCGTGACGATTAGAAGAATACATTTTTACTGTCATTGTACGCTTTAGAATATTAGATGTATTTCATAATATTAAATGATATTTTAAACTTTACAATGAAAGTGATACAATACCCAAAACAATATTAATCTAAAGGGATTAACACATAAAAGTTTAACCTATGAGGAATATTGAATAATTTCGTGTTTACGTCGTTTATTGATAAAAATCTGCCATGTTACCTTAGAAATCCATGTTACTTATTATTAAATAATTAATTGAAATAACCAATCAAACCTTATCTTAATCAACTGTTTTGAAATTTATTCAATTGAAAGCTATTAAAGTAAGATGAAAAACATATTATTAAGAGATCATAAAGCATCCACAGTGCTCTTTTATATTATATTTTGTCGAATACACTCAGTTTTAACTTCAAACATGAAAATACAATACGTAATGATAAATATTTAAAAAGAAAAAGTGGGAATGAGGAGATTTTTCGGATAGCACATATACTAATATGAATATCACCGATACTGAATTGTATTAAAAATTAAGGGGAAGAATCTGTTTTAGCGGACCCAGGAGTTGGAAGATGCACAATTTATGCGCATGCCCGATAAACCCATTTTACGCTGCTATGCTAGAATAGAAACAGCGGCCATTTTTTTCCATCGCTTCAAAAGACGATTGGGCTATTTCGTTTTTAACTTGTTGGCGCGACCAATATCTATATTCTACATAAAATGTAGTTTTTACTATTATAATTTCCCGTACTTTTTATGTGGTCCGCGTATAAAGTAGACGTACTCCAAATTAATTGTCAATACAAGATAACGAATCACTCGGAACTTAAACGTCCTTATGTCTAAAGGCATAGTATTTTTAAGCCATGATAGCTTTTCGTACCTTCATGGCGAGTAGCGGATTCACCCGAGGATTACCGATTTAATATTGGTGGTGTACTGGAACTATCAGCTAAGAATTCGTGGCATTGAACTCCCAAATCAAATTTTATTTCCGTAAAAAATATAACATCTAGGTCTGCACATTGTTTAAACAATGCATAGAAAAACAAACGAAAAGCTTGATATAACTCTTACATTTCATGGCTGTAGCATACACATATAATTAATTCAGAGGGTTGTTAAAGCTTTGATTGTGCGCACAATTTTAAATTGAAGCGCTTCCGCCTCAAAGACATTCAGTGGTTGTCGTTTGTTGCTGTATATCATTTTGTTTTTTTTTTGTTCATTGTTTTTGTACATAAATCAGGCCGTTCGTTTTCTCGTTTGAATTATTTTACATTTGTCATTTCGGGGACTTTGATCGCTGCTTTTGCGGTATTGGTTTTGCTCATTGTTGAAGGCCGTACGGTAACCTATAGTTGTTCATTTCTATGTCATTTGGTCTCTGGTGGAGTGTTGTCTCGTAGGCAATTATATCTTCTAATCATTATACATAAATTGTAAACAATATTCTTGTTAATCATTATATTTTACAGATCACGTATGAATATACGTATGACACAACACACATTTTAGAAGATAAAAGGAAACAATTTGAATTTGTTTTGGATTATTGTAACATTTTCGTTTTGGACATTTTGATTAGTCCAGGCGTCCTTTACGAAGCACTGAGAATACACAACCTAATTGACGATGATGGGACATACATTTCTAAATTGGTCCATGCCAGATAAAGCAGACAAGAAAAGAAATTATAACTGATGTTGCTTTTGAACATTATTATTTATATTCACTTTAAACAAATTGTTATTTAAATGCCATACATGTAGCTATGTATATTGTAATAATAACAACAAAATCATTGACGCGTTGTCGCTATTCTCCATAGGTTCAACGGATTGTAGAAACATCATCAATGTTCGCTTGTCATGTTTTGGAAAGTTTGTCAGATTTTCGAATTTAAAAAATGCCCACTAACCCCCATTTTTCTTTTTATAAATCTTTTACATGTATGATTATAAGCCATCTGTAAAATTCTTGTAAAATCTTTGTTATTTTTTAATAGGTTTTGAAAACTTAAACTTGTCAATGATTAAGATATAAAAAATCAAGAGAACATTTTCTCGCCAAAATTTCAATGGATAATATCTCGGAAACAAGCAAACGGAGCCTTAATTTTTTCTGCTTTTTTAGTTCCTTTATTTATATACTGTGAAGTTATAAGTCTTTTGAACAGCTTTTCAATTTGAAACAGAGTAGCGAAGCTTTTTTTTTTTAAACAGAGTAGCGAAGCTTTTTATTTTGAAACAGAGTAGCGAACATCCTTAAATTCGGTGTTCGAACAGAGAGGCAAGATAAAAACAATTGTGTTGAGGTTTTTCTACCAACCTTATTTTAGGTCTCGAATTGACTATCAAAATTTGTTATTTGCTTTTTTGAAGTGAATAGTTATAAGATATCAGGTCTCATCTCCATACTCAAGCACTCAAGATAAAAAGAAATACACCAACAGAAAATACACTTTATCTACCAACCATCTAAAGGTATCGTTGGTCGATCAGTCTATGTAGTCAAACTACTGTATAACTTTTAGGCACTTGTTTATCATGTTTATATTCACGGGAATGTCCATATAAATATGATAATCGACCTTCCAAAGGATAGAAACAAGTAATGTTGGTACTATAAGCATGTCAACACGGATTTAAACAGTCTAAACCACCCACGTGACAGGTGTGGTTGACTAAAATCTAATTTAACTCGGAATATAATGTCAGTTGTCCTGCCGAAAGTCGGTGATCCACCGGAAAATTCAACGCTTACGCTCGGTATTAAGATATTGATAAATATAATGCCTTCCCGTATTAAAATGAACACAGAGCATGGCACGAAACAACTATTTACTCCGAAAAAGTGACAACGTATCATACATGTAGCAAGGACGACTATACCACTGTTATGGAGTTTTGTTATCTATTATACCTATATTTTAAAGTTGCCACTGTTTCGGAGATTTGTTATCTACTATACCGATATTTTAGAGTTAACACTGTTTCCGAGATTTATTATACCGATATCTTACAGTATAAGTGCTTTCCTGTACTTGTATGCATTGCATCCTTTACAAATACGATTTTGTTAATCTAATGATCAAAATTTAACAAAAAGATGCAGAAGCTTGATTTTTCCATCAACTAAGTCAACCCCACCACCTTTACTTTCGCCTCTCCAAAGTCATGAAATCGAAACTTGTCAGTAGTTGTTGTATTTCATTTCTGCTGTTATATTGTTATTGAGAAATTGAGAGTTGATATTAAAATTTTGATTGTTTCTGTAATATTTACATAACTTTTGTATATTGTTGAACACTATATATTACTCTATAGACATGACATTGGTCTTTGTGCATAGTTGTTGTTTTGTTATCGTACATCATCATGGGATGGGGTGTTTTCTATCTTTAAAAATTCATTTTATTATTCAAAAACTTTCCTCTGTTATTTTTAAATTATCAATGATCATATTTGTGTACATTTACGTTTCATCAAAGGCCATGAGAATTCATTCCCTTTTTACCTCGTGTGTTTTATTAATGAACTCTTTTGTATATTAAACTTGAAAGTTATGCCTCTATAAAAATGGTTTTATATAAGATTATTTAATCTCTCAATGCGTCTCGTGGGAGAGTTACACTCTTTGATTACTAGTTGAACATTTCGCAATGCCTCATTAATTATTTCTAGATTAAATTTAATGATTTTTTGAAAGACTAAGGTACAAGTGTCCATGTTTTGAATCATAATTATTCTTTAAGAAATATACGTATGGGAATGTATTTCTCTTTTCTTCAATATAGATTATCAACTATATATTACCATATAGCATATAAGTGAGTTAGCGATCTGTGTACAGTTCTTTATTGCCATTGAAGTTTTAGATATCTTAAATGCTCCATATGGAGGTGCTCTTAACTGTAGGAAGTTAGCACAGATAAGAAGAATCAATGTTCCAAATGAACAATAATTAAGGTTCCGAATATTCCTCCATAGGCTATATTTCTAATTTATTATTATCAGTGAACCCTCAAGGGGGATCAAGCAATAACAAAACTTAACATTTCACGAAATTTTGATTATTTGATAATTTAGAATTGTAGTTTTGAATATGTGATAATCTAAAAATGAATTTTGATTATTTGATTATCTTGTTTTAAAAAAAATAATGATTATATAATTATATTGGTAAATCATCTGTGATTATGCAATTACATGGACAACCCATTGGGTGAGGGGCTCTATGTTTATAGTTTTACACTCCTTTATTCTCTATTGCTTACTTTCTTTGCTCATATTTCTCTTCCCCGAGGGTATCACCAGCCCAGTAGTCAGCACTTCGGTGTTGACATGAATATCAATTATATGGTCATTTTTATAAATTTACTGTTTACAAAACTTTGAATTTTTCGAAAAACTAAGGATTTTCTTACCCCAGGAGTAGATTACTACCTTAGCCGTATTTGGCACAACTTTTTGAAATTTTTGGTCCTCAATGCTCTTCAACTTTGTATTTGTTTGGCTTTTTAACTATTTTGATCTGAGCGTCACTGATGAGTCTTATGTAGACGAAACGCGCGTCTGGCGTATAAAATTATAATCCTGGTACTTTTGATAACTATCTCTATCATTATCTCTTCACAACATGATTGGATTATTATTATCTATTCTGTAAACCCCACCAAGACCCTCCCAAAGTCCATCATATTTAGTTCCGACATTATATCAAGGCCATATTTCTTATACTTACGTCATTTGTTTAACATTTCACAAGAGAGACTACTAAACGATTAGTTCAACAACGAGTGTTTGTGCATTGAAGACTTCGGAACTAAGTTAAATCGGTCATTCGTATATTGGTGGTCTTAATATGTAGTTCCAAACAAAAAAATCAAATTTAAAACGTAAAAGAGTGAATATATTGTGGATGCGAAATAGAAAGTATGCAAATATAGTTAAACAGAATTTTAAAAAACCAAAGGTACTGTATATCAATCTTGATTAATATACCAAGTCTTATCATTATTAATTGGATCCTTTTTCAAAAACAATTATAGGAGACATTTAAGTTTCAATTGTAATTTTAACTGTACTATAGTGGTCTTTGTCGACTGTGCTTGTAATTTCTGTTGATGCAACATTGTATTTGTTTTTACATGACTTTTTGTATCTATATGTTATTAATCTATTTGTTGTTGTAATTTGTATAAATAAACATCTGGAAATTTTTTTATTTTTCTTATATACCGAGTGTTTGTGCATTATTCAGCAGGTTTAATTTTAAAGTTATACAAATGATACTAAAAAATGTAGCTACACTATCCGCTGAAAGAAACACAGTTTCTAAAGTATAAGCTCAGCCGATTATGTTGATGGCTGTCCTTTAATAGAATATACTATAAACATAGTTGTAGAATTCGCCGATACAATATTTTTGTTTGTTTCGATGTATCAATAGGATGCAGAGCGTATTCCCCATTTCTTCTTTTCTTTATATCGAAACATGTCTATTTTATGTATAAAGTTTTTAAGGTCAAGTTCAAATTCTTTATTGTAAACTCTCAAACATAAAGTGGAATTCTGTACATATATTCAAATGAAAATGGAAACTACAATATATACATGTGTATCATTAAATCAATTACGACCAATGCAGCTACATACACTATTTTTTTCTACAT
Organism: Mytilus galloprovincialis; assembly: GCA_037788925.1. Classification (NCBI taxonomy): domain Eukaryota; kingdom Metazoa; phylum Mollusca; class Bivalvia; order Mytilida; family Mytilidae; genus Mytilus; species Mytilus galloprovincialis. The sequence continues at coordinate 33,710,009 of CM075343.1, read as the reverse complement.
TCCTAAAAAATATAGCTATATTCTTTAACACCTTTATATTACATGTGAGAAGACTCTATATATTTTATATACAGATGGATAACGTGTATAATATGTATAAAATTATATTGGTAGGTTTCAGAAGAGTTTTGCTGACAAAAGTTTGCAGTAGTTAATTTAAATCAAAATTCAAAGTTCAAAGGGGTTACATTGTATATCTTTCCAAAAAGTGTTGAAACATAATTCGCCGTTTCAGAATCTAATGCATTCTGGGTAATATTTTCAAAAGCGTACACCAAAGCGTTTTGATTCGTTTAAAACGTTATAAACAATGGAAATTCAACCAATGACGTAACGTTATTTTAACTTTGGGGTACGAACAATGAAATTACCCATGATGCTTTAGATTCTGAAACGGCCAATTGGATGTGCTTATTATCTACAGATTTTCATGAAGTCATTTCAGAGGAGTGGTGCTGACAATGTTTGTATTTATAGCAATCTGCCTTTTTATCTTAATAAATTGATGTTGCTAATAAATTAATAATTGATAGCATTAACCAATCAATTATTATCTCAATCATCTGTTATGAAACAAATTTAAAGTTTGCAGAGCAAGATGAAAAACATATTTAATTCAATTTAATGTTTTATTAAAGACTCATCTCTCAACAAGTACATTAGACATGTTTACATTATAAAACAATACTGTGCAGAATTATAAAAGTAATAAAATGCATAGATATAATACATTCATTAATATAAAATATAGTATCATGGTATTTACATTATACCAAGGAGGTCATATAACCTCCTTGATTATACTTAGCTAAATGCCTTCCTAAAATAAAATTAAAAAAAGACTTTTTGCACACACACGTATTACATTTACATCTAAGAATAAAAACATTAACATTTTTATCATCTAAAGTATTAAAAGTTTCAGAGATATAATTTGAATTGTTTTTTTAAATCGCCACAAAGAGGACATCTTAATTAAACATGCGCTTCGTCTTCAATAACACCGTCGCAATTATGGCACACGAATAAGTTAGTTCGCATTTATTCAAATTACATTGTGATGTGGACACTTTCTCAATTGTAATTCGAATTAAATTATAAAAAAATAATTGCTAATGGAAATTAAAAGTATGTCGTTCGGACAGTTAAGCAAAGGAGTAGGTTCAGTAAGACCCCTTTTTGGCCCCAAAGTAAAGCGGTTTTACAAAATTGTTAAAATGTATACTTTTAGTTATTTATTGGACAGTAGAATGTTTCTGCTAAATAAATATGGGCTGTGTTTGACAATACAAAGTACATATATCGGGTACTAGCATCATTAAGTCATGCTAAATTACTGAAATCTTCACAATTTTAGCATTTTAGTTATATTTTAGACGGTTTCCGTCTTAAATGAAAGTGGCCGCATTCGTGTTCATTCTTAATGATGAAATGTAAGTTGTATTTGATGATAATACATAACATATATAAAGGTTGAGGATCAACACGGATGCGGCCACTTTCATGTTTGACAAAAACCATCTGAAAAGTGTCAATTATTGGCATATTTGATAGATTTTTCATATTTAAGCTAGAATCGGAGCGTTTTTAATGAGTAAATCAGTTAAAATCTTTTACATATACTTATTGAATCAACTAAAATAGACACTTTAGTGTTTAAAAAGTGTCTAAAACCTTCCGTAAGATGAACTTGAAATTTGAGGCCAAAATTGGCTCTTACCTTAGCTACTCCATTGAGGTACATCACAATTCGAATTAGAACTTATATTAGGACTTAAAACGTTTCGAATGCGAATTAAACTAATTCGAATCAGTTAATGTTGCATAAATGTGAGAATTGGTCAGCCTCCAATGTTTCAGTTATTACAAATGTGTCTATAAGGAGTATTTAGAAACAAATTTTAGTTTAACAAAAATCTGATCTTGTAGTTTGAATTTTTAGTGTTTTTTCTCTTTTTCTTGATTCGAATTCGACTCGATTAAAAACCACGAAGGTGTGCACGCAATTAAAGAATTCGATTCGATTTGTACATGCAAACGAGGTATGATTATCCATTTGCATACACACTAGTATCAACTATGCATGAAAAAATATATATATAAATCCGAACGTCAGAGGTCTGGCATCTCGATCTTCCTATCGGCAATCCTCGGATCAATCCGTTACTCTCCTTCTATCCGCTACACGAAGGTACGGAATTGGACGAGTTATGACGATTGCTCGATCTCCCCCTTAGAACGTTATACATTGACGTACTACGTTTAAGGATGTTTGCTGCTAATTTTCAAAATAAATAACTTCCATAAAACTAGTAAATATTGATTGGGAATTATTTGAGGAATCAAAAAAGCCAAAAAAATATAGGGATTAATGTGCTTGTTTTCGAGATATTAGCCATTGGAATTTTGGCGGGGACATTTTCTCTCTTGATTTTTCATAGCTTTATCATTAACCAGTTAAAGTTCTCAAAAACTATTAAAAGATAAATAAGATTTTATAAGACCTTTACAAATGGCTTATATTTACACATGTAAAAGATTTATTAAAAGAAAAATTGGGATTCGTCGAAAAAAATGTTTAAGGCATTCAAATGGATAACACCAGAGGATTTCGAAAATCTGACAAAAATTCCATAACATGACAAACAAACATCCTTAATCAACTACTTGTACTATGCATTTGATATATTTACTTGCTCTAGATTTCCCAAACAGAAATTACTATAGTATTGTGTAACGGGAGTGTTGTTTTTAATGCCACTGGCTTCGTACATTAGGTTCCCGTTGTCTACCCAAGTTCTGGGATATTGGACAACTATAAAACCACGTAAATATAAACAAGATGCTTATTAAGAGACATACGTTATGATTGAATATAAGTTACATACAAGAATAATAAATATACGATGGCGGCTAGTCTACTTTTCATTGTAAAGTTCCTTATTTGCAAGCTACACGGTATGAGCGTCTGCTCATTTCAAATCCTTAGTGTAGACTGCCGCGAACCCGTTGAGTGACGTCATATTTATAGTTCCTGAGGACAACGAGCCTGACCGGGCCGGATGCAGGAAGTCCCGACAGGAATAATTACATTGCCGGTCTCGGGTCTACAGAGCTATAAATAATAATAAAATTAACCAATTTCGGCTAATAAATAAAATATTCACGTTGAAAAAGTGACCGACATTACAATTGTCTTACATGTAGCTATAAACAATGAATTGATAGATAAGTTAAAACAAATTAGATTAACATTTTTTCTTAGTTTGGTATAAAATGGCTGAAAGTTCAACGTTTCTTTATTACTTTGCAAATATTTATGATTATACATTACACATACCTTCAATAAAGCGTTGTCTTACATGGGTATCATATTCAATCACAAAATTAAAACTTTACATAAAGGCGATTCAAATGAAAAGCAAAAATGAGAAGAAAAGAATCATAATTATATAAATATAAATAATAAATAATCTTTTAAACTTAAATGAACTTTTTCAATATCAACTTTGCATAGATACTAGGGTAGTCCGAGATTACTCTGACGTCCAACAGCTGTTTTGCCAGACAAGCTTGGGCCGTGGGACGTCAGAGCTTGTCCTATATCAAAAAGTGGATATTTGCCCACCAAAAATAGATGCGCTGCTTCGTCGCTTCTGGTGCCTTGGACTTATATAAATCTGCAGAAATCAATGGGTCTCTATGAAAACTGTTAAAATATTGACAAATAAAGGTTGGCAGGTAGGTGAAACTTACATAAATGAAGAGATAAAGGAAAAATGAACAGGTTGATGCCCGATTTAGATAATTCGAATTTAAGGCCCCCAATCGGCACCAGAAGCGACGAAGCAGCGCATCTATTTTGGGTGGGCAAATATCCACTTTTTGATATGGGACGAGCTCTGACGTCCCACGGCCCAAACTTGTCTGGCAAAACAGCCGTTGGACGTCAGAGTAATCTCGGACTAATACTAGGGATGTCAAAAGATCTGAAATTTAATACTCGGATACTCGGTCATGATATTTGAGTACTCGTAAGTGAAAAGTTCAGATTTTAGGTCGAATTTAGTGTTTTTGTTATCACCTTTCACATGTTTCATAAACATATTAAGACAAATGCATATCAAACATAGCTTGCTCTTATGTTGTTTTTTTTGTGTCAATTAAACAATGAATTACCGACCGCCGTTTCTACAAATAACCTATCACAATAGAAATTATAGTTTGTTTACGTGTTCATGAACCCAGAGACATATAATTCAATTATATGAATGAACAAAAGTCCAATTAAATTAAAGATATGTGCATACAAAGTCCGAAGATTACATTTGTATCAACAGTACCTGAGGAGTCGGTATTTTTATATTACGACTTGTCGATTAATTTGTCAATAACAGTATTGGACTTCAAATTATTCGTGCTTTGTCGTGTCGCTCAGTCTTACTTTTTTCTGTTTCATGTTTTTTTTGCACCATCGTTTGTCTTATTTTCCTTTTTTTACCATGATATTGTCAGTTTGTTTTCGACTTTTGGGTTTGTAAGTTGGTTCCGTACTTTCGCCTATCTCTAGTTAAGTTTCAAACACAGAGTAAATAAATTAAATTAGATATACATCTCATACCAATCACGTTTATATAAAAGTCTCGATTAACGAACAATGGTAAGTTTTACACTGTGATAAGTGTTGATCCGTGTATAAACAGCGTTCAAATGTCTCTAATCAGTTGCGTAGGTTTCACCGCAGGTTTATTAAGAAATATGATCTGGTCAACAGTTTCAGACGAAAGACTGTTTAAATTTCTATTTTTTTGTTTAAAGTAGTGCACATGAAAACATTCCCGCGGAAGAAGGTTTTCTTTTCTTTGATATGAGACCCAAATAATACCAATGCAAAATTAAGGTAACAGTTCGAGTCAGCCTTTTCCCGCCATATTTTATAAATCAAATATTTCGAGACCTATCAATATTTTTTAGCTTAGTTTTATCCTTTTTTTAATACTCTTCTAGCTTAAAGTATCAATTTTGAATTCCTCATTTATGTAATTTTACCTTAGATCACCTAAGTACATCCTTAATTGTTTTTTTTAGTATAACAAAAGAGATATTTCATCGGAACTAAAGTGAGTGGAAACGTGAAGAGAAATATCTCAAGATGTCTAACAGCAAACGAGTATCCGAGTACTAAAACAGTACTCGAGTACTCGGCCTTTCGAGCGAGAACCCGAGTACTCGAGTACTCTTTGCCATTCCTTATAGATACATATAGTGACGACTCGAGGGAGTTTGATGCACTACATTATTTTACGAGTGATTGCTTCATCATATTCATCCCATTCTTCTTCTCATTCTTTATATTTGAATAAATACTTTTTAAATATTCTGATTCAAATGTAGATAACCATTTATACAATGTATCTATATATGTCCTAACGAATAACAAATTTAAACTGAGCTTTTTTATTCTGAGTTGTAAAGATAAACGTATTAAAAATACATATTGTTTCTGTTAATGGACATTATAACAAAGAAATAAATAATTGTTTGTGCTTGTGTCAGTCAACAAATTATCAACGTATAATGCTATTTATTTTGTCAAGCAAGTATGAAATCAATCAAATTATAACATCACCAGATATGAGGGTCAAATCATACAGTTGATGAACTACGTAGACTTATCGGCGACCACTAAAGATGCGCTCGTTGACCACTAAAGATGCGCTCGGTGACCACTAAAGATGCCCTAAGCGACCACTAAAGATGCGCTCGGCGACCACTTCGGATGCGCTCAGATAAAAGGGTCAAGGAATTCAAAAGACTATAAAGATTAATATCACTTAACGATCACCAAAGTCCCCTCAGATATAAAGACAATTTATATATATCTACAACAGTAGATGAACTACATAGACCACTCGGCGACCACGAAAGTTACCTCAGATATGGGGGACAAATGAAACAGTAGATGAACTACATAGACCACTCGACGACCACCAAGGCACCTCAGATATGGGGGACAGGTGAAACTTCAGATGAACTATATAGACCTCTCGGCGACCGACACGGTCACCTCAGATATAGGGAACAAGTGAAAAAGTAGATTAACTACATAGGCTACTCAGGGACCACCAAGGTCACCTCAGATATGAGGGACAAATGAAACAGTAGATGAACTACATAGATTACTCGGCGACCACCAAGGTCACCACAAATATGGGGGACAAATGAAACAGTAGATGAACTACATAGACCACTCGGCGACCACCACGGTCACCATAGATATGGAGACAAGTAGAACAGTAGATGAACTACATAGAATACTCGGAGACCACCGAGGTCACCTCAGATATGGGGACAAGTGAATCAGATATAGGGACAATTGAAACAGTAGATGAACTACATAGACTACTCAAAGACCACCAAGGTCATCTCAGATATGGGGGACAAGTGAAACAGCAGATGCACTACATAGACCACTCGACGACCACTAAGGTCACCTCAGATATGGGGGACAAGTAGAACAGTAGATGAACTATTACACCACTGGGCGATCATCAAGGTCACCTCAGATATAGGGAACAAGTGAAACAGTAGATGAACTATATAGACTACTAAGCGACCACCAAAGTCACCACAGATATTGGGGACAAGTGAGACAATAGATGAAATACATAGACTACTTGGCGACCACCAAAGTCACCCCAGATATGGGGCACAAGTGAAACAGTAGATGAACTACATAGACTACCAAGGTCACCACAGATATGGGGGACAAGTGAAACAATGATGAACTACATAGACTACTCGGCGACCACCAAGGTCACCTCAGATATAGGGGACAAGTGAAACAGTAGACGAACTACATAGACCACCAAGGTCACCTAAGATATGGGGACAAGTGAAACAGTAGATGAACTACATAGAATACTCGGAGACCACCGAGGTCACCTCAGATATGGGGACAAGTGAATCAGATATGGGGACAAGTGAAACAGAAGATGAACTACATAGACTACTCAAAGACCACCAAGGTCACCTCAGATATGGGGGACAAGTGAAACAGCAGATGCACTACATAGACCAATCGACGACCACTAAGGTCACCTCAGATATGGGTACAAGTAGAACAGTAGATGAACTATTAGACCAGTGGGCGATCATCAAGGTCACCTCAGATATTGAGGACAAGTGAAACAGTAGATGAACTACATAGACTACTCGGCGACCACCAAGGTCACCTCAGATATAGGGAACAAGTGAAACAGTAGATGAACTATATAGACTACTAAGCGACCACCAACGACACCACAGATATTGGGGACAAGTGAAACAATAGATGAAATACATAGACTACTTGGCGACCACCAAGGTCACCTCAGATATAGGGAACAAGTGAAACAGTAGATGAACTATATAGACTACTTGGCGACCACCAAGGTCACCACAGATATTGGGGACAAGTGAAACAATAGATGAAATACATAGACCACCAAGGTCACCACAGATATGGGGGACAAGTGAAACAGTAGATGAACTACATAGACCACCAAGGTCACCACAGATATGGGGGACAAGTGAAACCGTAGATGAACTACATAGACCACCAAAGTCACCCCAGATATGGGCACAAGTGAAACAGTAGATGAATACATAGACTACCAAGGTCACCACAGATATGGGGGACAAGTGAAACAATGATGAACTACATAGACTACTTGGCGACCACCAAGGTCACCTCAGATATAGGGGACAAGTGAAACAGTAGACGAACTACATAGACCACCAAGGTCACCACAGATATGGGGGACAAGTGAAACAATAGATGAACTACATTGACTACTTGGCGACCACCAAAGTCACCCCAGATATGGGGACAAGTGAAACAGTAGACGAACTACATAGACCACCAAGGTCACCACAGATATGGGGGACAAGTGAAACAGTAGATGAACTATATAGACTACTAAGCGACCACCAAGGTCACCACAGATATTGGGGACAAGTGAAACAATAGATGAAATACATAGACTACTTGGCGACCACCAAAGTCACCCCAGATATGGGGACAAGTGAAACAGTAGACGAACTACATAGACCACCAAGGTCACCACAGATATGGGGGACAAGTGAAACAATAGATGAACTACATAGACTACGCGGCGACCACCAAGGTCACCTCAGATATAGGGGACAAGTGAAACAGTAGACGAACTACATAGACCACCAAGGTCACCACAGATATGGGGGACAAGTGAAACAATAGATGAACTACATTGACTACTCGACGACCAGCAAGGTCACCTCAGACATGGGGGACAACTTAAACATTAGATGAACTACATAGACCACCAAGGTCACCACAGATATGGGGGACAAGTGAAACAATAGATGTACTGTATAGACTATTCGGTGACCACCAAGGTCACCTCAGATATGGAGGACAAGTGGAACAGTAGATGAACTACATAAACTACTCGGCGACCACCAAGGTCACCTCAGATATGGAAGGCAAGTGAAACAGTAGATGAACTACATAGACCACTTGATGTTCCAGCAGATATTATTGATCATAATCTTTATTAATCACAAATGACACCCATAAGAGTGGACTTTCTAAAACGTCTCATAAGACATTATGTAACAGTAAATGTGGTCCGGTAGTGAAATTTGTCCGCCAGACTTTTTTTCCTAGTTAATCAAGTCCATGTCCATGATTTTACTAGGAATATAAGTCCTAGGACAAATGTTCCTAGGAAAATAAGTCCATAGCTAGTAATATATGTCTGGTACTTGTTTTCCTAGGAAAAACTGTCCCAAGATTTGTTTTTTCTATTAATTTTATTACATCATAAAATATATTCAAAATAGAAGAAGAAAAAATGTTAGATAAGATTGGAAAATTTCCTTACTTTTTTCCAATTAAAATGAAGGACATTTCTTTTATAACCTAATTAAAACAAGAATATTGAGTTTCCATTGCTCATAACATTTTCGTTTTATAATAACAGACATGGACATTTTTACATAGGAATACTAATGGCATGGACATGATTTCCTAGGAAAATTAGTCTGGGGACATAAAATTTATTTAAAAAATTGATACACAACTCTTTAACAATATTAAAACATATTACATTAAATAGTTACCTTTTAAAACTAAGGGCTTGGACATTTTAACCTAAGACTATTAATGACATGGACATGATTCCATAGGAAAATTAGTCTGGAGACATGAATTTTATCAATAATATAACTATGCAACTTGAACATTACTAAAACTTAACATTTAAATTTCTATGATTTAAATGTAATTGAATTTATTATAGGATTTTATAGGACATGATTACCTAGGAAAATTAGTCTGGGGACATATATTACTAACATCGGACTAAATATACTAGTAAATTCTGTAACCATGGACTTTTTATACAGTAATATTTGTCCGCCCAGACATATTTTACCAGGACAAATTTATCACTTACATAAACATACATAAGATTGACAAATAAAATTCTTGGAAATATTGAAACGGTTGGTCTATAAACAACAATGATCAGTAGTTTCTATTGCTATTGGTTAAACCAGTTGTGCAAGTCACGGAAAACTTCATTTTGTATTACATATTAATGTCTAATTGAACAGACTTTATAACAAAACATAGACTTCGTCTAATCAACAAAACACATGAATTCTTAATTAAATTCCGCGTGAAGAAATAGGTCTAGATAATTACATTGAATTGAGGGACACAATGTTGTTAAAAATATCTGAAATTTTCATCTCGTTCTTGATTATTAACACTAATGAGGGAGTTCTACAGAGCATAACTGGCAGTTCGTTCACTAAAAACAAATATAGTGACTCGCATGTTATCTTGGCCTTTAACAATGTTGGTCCATTGATGTGTGTTAGTGACTGTATGCTGTACAAGAAATGCAACGCAGTGAATTTCAACAGACAAAAATTAGAATGCGAATTGCTTGCCGTTTCCTATCCGGGTGACAATATTATCGATAGGAACGGTTCTTCTTATACAGAGATAGGTGGTTGGAAGATGGTAAGTTTTTTTTTCATTTATGATTCTTTTTTATTCAAATATTCTTTGCTTCTCTTTTTTTTTATAGAATATGAAGGCAGTTTACTAATCAAATTAAATTCTTGATGTGGTGAAATTCTTAAATCGGTCGTGGAACGTTCGTTAGCACTAGTACTGTAGGCTTAATAGTTGGTTTTTTAATAATGAATAATATTCTGTGGTTGTTTCTTATATTGTTGTTTCGTTTTTGTTTTAATATCTTATCCTTTTTTAATCATCATTTTTTAGGTCTTTCCACTTTTCCGTGGAAAGACCTATTGTATTTGTTCTGATTATTATTTTTTTTTTTTTTTTTTTTCTTCCGCCTAAATTTTTTTCTTGCGTAGTATTGATGTTTCAAAAGATGTCGCTTAGATATTTGGAATATGATGTCGTATAGTTTATACGCTTTTAAAATTTACAACTGCGTAACAAAATACTTTACGTTGTAAGAGTTATCTTCCCAAACACTGTTTTTCTTGTGGCCACTACTCCTTCGCAACCGTAAAAGATTACGACAAATTTATTTTACCAAATTGCTCGTTACTTCTTAAGGATTAGGCAATTCATTTGGACCGAAGCTATCTGGAGACTCCATATGAGAGTTATTTCCCCTTATGCATTTGATATAAGTGATATGCGTTTCTAACTGGTAAACCATAAGTGATAGAGACCTAGGGTCTCTTGATTTGAGATCCTTGGTCCAAAAAAATGAAAATAAGGTCAAGGTCAAAGGTCAAGGTCATATTCCAAAATTTGATTTTGGCTTATTTTCACTTATTTTCAAATACTGTATGACATATTGACAAATATGTTTTCCTAAATTGTTAGTTGCGACATGTCCTTACTTGTATATTTTGGTTGAAAGGGTGCGCATACAATAAATTGGAGTTTTTGTCCATCTTACATTTAGAATTACGCGTAAAGTGGTATTACTCATTAACCAAACATATTAAAGACCTAGGGTCTTATGATTTAAGGTCCTTGATTTGTGACCTTGAAATTTAGGTCAAGGTCATAGGTTAAAAGGACGTTCTAGATTTTGACCTTTGCTTTAAATTCATATAAATACATCATAAAGCCATAGGAACTAACATTTTAAACTGATTTTTCATATTTCAATATCAAAATAGACCTTTACTTGTGGAAAGACCTTCAATTGTTCTCTGAACAATTGGTTTTTAATTATTTTTGTAAAGTTAACAAGTTTTACGCACTATTCTATTTAGCCAAATTGTTGGCTATTTTTTTTTTTATTATTATTATTAAATCAGAAATACATTGTAGGAATCTCCCACAAATGACTTTTGTTAACTCTGACGCCTTATACATGTAGCTGATTTTGATGAAACAAAACCAGTTTATTGGTTGAAAGAAAAAAATCTCTTTTCGTTATTCAAAACCTTTCAGCTGTTCACAAGATATTTATAATCTTTTACATATATTCGGCGATTTTCGCGTCACTGGTGAGTCTTTTACGTTGAGCGTACACATTTTTTATTTCAGTATCTATGATAAAATCATGCTTATTTTTAATTTTTAATTCTGCCTTACATTTAAAAATAAGGAAATATGGAAAGATTGCCAAATGCAACAACATTCCTACATGAAAAAAAAATGTTATTTTGGGTTGCATTACATTTCAAATACGTGTAAGGCAAAAATTGTTGCATTACACATTACACATTACATGAAATTACTTGAAAATATGTAATTGCATTACCCATACCTGATCTGGGATCCTGAAACAATATTTTAAACACCGTATGTGTAATTTCGGTTCAAATAAATTTGAATTGAAGCTTGCGAAATCGAAAATATTTAATCAGAATTCCAGGTTAGACAAAATGTAAATAAAATCAAAGAAGGGAAAAGGGGGGGGGGGGGGGGGGTGTTGTCCACCAATTCTTTATTCTTTTATTTTTCACTTTTCATTAAAGTTATGTCTGTTATTCTCCATTTTTGTCGAGCCTTCGACTTTAGTCGAAAAAGCGAGACTAAGCGATCCTACATTCCGTCGTCGTCGGCGTCGTGGTCGTCGGCGGCGTTCACAAATATTCACTCTGTGGTTAAAGTTTTTGAAATTTTAATAACTTTCTTAAATTATACTGAATTTCTATTAAACTTGGACAGAAGCTTGTTTGTGATCATAAGAAAGTATCCAGAAATACATTTTGTAAAATAAAATTCCATTTTTTCCGTATTTTACTTATAAATGGACTTAGTTTGTCTGCGAGGAAACATTACATTCACTCTGTGGTTAAAGTTTTTAAAATTTTAATAACTTTCATAAACTATCCTGGATTTGTACCAAACTTGGACAAAAGCTTGTTTCTGATCATAATGTATTATTCAGAAGTAAATTTTGTAAAAAGAAAATCATTTTTTCCGTATTTTACTTATAAATGGACTTAGTTTTTCTTCCAGTTAACATTACATACAGTCTGCAGTTAAAGTTTATAAAACATTTATTAGATTCATAAACTATCCTGGATTTTTTACCAAACTTGGAAGCTTCTTTCAATCAAAAGACAGTATCGAGAGGGAAATTTTTATTGATGTTTTTCCTCATTTTTGTTGAGTCTGCGATTAACAGCAACAGTAGGCGAGACACTGGGTTCCGTGGAACCCTAAGGGATTTTTTATATTTTAGGCCTATTTTTCTTTAAATTATACTTCTTGTTGGTGGTTTTTTTCCATGCACATTATGTAAACCCCATCCACATCCCTTTTATATATAACATATAGTGTATATCTTATCCGGTATTTAAAGTGGTACCCAACACCTTCCCTAAAATTAATTTGGCTCGTTTAATTGACATACAATTTTGACAAAGTATTTTTTTGACCCTTTGACAAAAATATAAAAATTTCAAAGAATTTGAACCAATCATTTTATCAGAAAAATTACACTGGTTATATATCAGTTTGACAAACACTAATTTTAATCATTGAGAAGCTTCATATTCACTTAACAACGCAACGTGATTAAAACGTTTAGCTGATTTTACAGAGTTATCTCCCTGTAGTGTTGGGTACTACCTTACTATGCCGGATATCAAATTTTAAATTAAGGTCTATGACAATTTTGAAATATTTATGGGGCGGTTACCGTGGTATTACCGATAACATATTTTGATGGATCGATTTATGTTTTAATTAATATAAAAATAAAGAGATTGGTAAACCTGTTTCCTTCACCAATAAAATAAATATATTAGACTTAATCATTCTGAAAGTTTATACTTTTAGTTACCATTCCAAATACCCAAATAAAAACAATGGCCCTTTTCATATCTTTTCCGTGCGAGTGTGTAACGTTTTTGCTGCTCCAAAAACATACTGTATCAGCTCAGAAACAAATACTCACTAAAAACTTTATTTTGTACGCTATACACACCTTTCGTCTTCATAAGGGACGACATCAAAAGTTCAATGTAGGATAAAAAACTTAATTCACATAGTTTTTTCACTGACCCCCCTAAAAATCGATTTTAGATATACAAAACTTGCAGAATTTTAACCCCCCCCCCCCCACCCCCAAACTATTTGATTTAAGTTTTTTATCCTACATTGATCTTTTGATGTCGTCCCTAAGATTAACGAGGTACAAAATAATTGGAACCTTAGTGTTTCGAAAAAGAAAAAAAATATTCATATCAATACTACATTGCTGATTAGTGCTGATTACAATGAAGTAGACAACTTTCTAGTTCGATGCATTTTCTTCAAAAACTTTGGTTTAAGGAGGTAGACCTAGGTTAAGGGAGATAACTCTTTAAATCAGTCAAGCGTTTGTAAAAGTCAAGTTCACCAATATATTTTAAGCATTTACCTGAAACAGATTGAAAATAATCTATGTAACCTAGAAGCTTAGAATATGTTTTTGAAAATGGTTGACACAAACGTACTGATGATTGTAAGAGTAATTTCCCTTAACCTAGGTCTTCCACCTTAAGTGAACACCATTTGTGCCTATAGAACTACATGTACCTCTCTTGAATGAAATAATATGATTTCACCTAGAATTTGATATAGATATCTTAATGCAGCATTCATCACAACTCGACCGAGCAGCGGATTCACCCGATGATTGCCGATTGATAATGCAGAAATACTTCGTATATTTATAGGATAGAGATATATGCACTCCAAACCCATGTGAAATTGGACAAAAATGCACCCGGGCCAGGGACAATCATCCTATCTGCCTAAAATTTGGTAAGTTACATATTAAGATTTATTCCTATGAAGAATAAATCCGGTTATCGGAGGAAAGTGGGCTTACGTTTTGGGAGTTGTCCCGCTTTGAACACGTGGTGGAACTTGTTATGTATTATGAGTCACGTTAATTATTTTAACCTTGATAACTGTGACGTCATCATTCTTTCTTTACCACGTACGATACAGCAGAGGGAAGACGCAAAAAATTGGGTTCCGTATGAATTAACTAATGTTTGTTTCAAAAGTTAATAATATTTCTTTGATTTGGTATATGAAATGGATGTCTTTCAAAAAATCTTATTTTACTGAAAAGGTTCGGAAAGTTTGAAAGATAGGAAAAGCACATGGTTTTGATCCAGTATAAAATAGTGTTAAAGATTTTATATCTTTTGTTGTTTCTTCTGTAAAGAGTTTCTAAATATTTCATTGTAAATTTTTAATTGTTGGTTTAATTCAGTGGAAATCATGAATTATATTTCCAAAAATAGAAATTTTAACAGACCCGTAATTTCAGATAAAAACTGCGCACATGGTTTTAAAGACACGTGTCGCATGGACGTCTGCGATTTTAAAACTATCGTTATATGAAATGTTTCATCTGCTACACAGCAAGCAATTTAAAGAGAAACCAATAATGAATAAATGTATGAAGTTTATAAAATATACAGATCTAACATTGTTGGGTTGATGTTTAGACGATTTGTATAGATATTATAACTTTTCAACGGTCGTTTCACTAATATTATTAATGTAGTAATTTTTCAGTTTTAAAAACCAAACATCTTATGGAAATCGGGAAAGCAGATCGTATGTCACAAAGGCCCTCTAAAAGTCCTTATAAATGCAGCCAAAGGCAAAGGGTACAGCAGAGGGGCGTACCGACACCGTTGGGAAACAGATCTAGCAATGTCGTTGGACAGCATACTTCCACGCAAGTTTTAGCTACATGTATGATGACTCAGGAACTTAGGAATGAAGTTGTTCAGATTGTCAATGGCAATGCCCTTATTCACTCTCCAGCTACTGTTAGTGTTACATCTCCTGACTCAGTCAATGAAAGGCAACAATCGAATACAGGTATAACACAAAGTTCTAATATTTGCCAATAACTAGTGCAAATGATAATCTATGTTTAAATGTTTCACAAAACTCGGAACAAAATAATTAATGGTGAATATGTAGATTTAGGTATATATTGCTTTAATACAAATTCAGGCACAGAACAGTAGATACAAATGGACAGCTGATTATCCAAACTAAACTAAGTAAAAAGATTACTGATATTAACACATGGATAGATGCTTTCCTTATTTACATAAGTATTTATGTTGGTGTACATTTAGAAGATGCACCTAACTTAACCGAATACATACATGTTAAAATATTTTGTGTATCCGTGTTTCCAGTGCAAAATTTACAAAATCTCTCATTAGAGGGTATTGTTGGTCTTGCATACCTACCAGTTTCTATTGATAATGAGTGTGCACTTATTCTTAATTTAGTGATAAATAAAAAGTTAACCACAGTTTCCATCTTTTATCTTAGATAGTTCAAATTTAATTTAATTTTGTAGAAATCTTCTAGTTTCTGTTTGAAATTACTATTACAATGCTTGTTAAAGGGTATTCCAATATATTTCATTAATTCAGATAATTTATTAGACCACAAATTTTCTCTGTACTAAGTTGATATTTTAATAGGATTGATTGATTGTTGGTTGCTTAATGTCCAGTGGCAAATATTTCAGGCATATCTATCAGGACGAATATTTACACAGTGTCTGTAAATTGTGTCATTTTAGGATAATTTAGTTTGTATCAAGCGGATACATTGTTATGACACAGTGTCTGTAAATTATGTCTTTTTAGAATAACTTAGTTTGTATCAAGGAGATATTCTGGTAGGACACAGTGTCTGTAAATTGTGTCTTTTTAGGATAATCTAGTTTGTATCAATTAGATCCATTGATAGGACAAAGTGTCTGTAAATTGTGTCTTTTAAGGATAATATAGTTGTATCAAGTAGATACATTGATATGACACAGTGTCTGTAAATTGTGTCTTTTAAGGATAATATAGTTTGTATCAAGTAGATATGTTGATAGGACAGTGTCTGTAAATTGTGTCTTTTAAGGATAATATAGTTTGTATCAAGTAGATATGTTGATAGGACAGTGTCTGTAAATTGTGTCTGTTAAGGATAATATAGTTTGTATCAAGTAGATAAGTTGATAGGACATAGTGTGTTTAATTGTGTCTTTTAAGGATAATATAGTTTGTATCAAGTAGATATGTTGATAGGACACAGTGCCTGTAAATTGGGTCTTTTAAGGATAATATAGTTTGTATCAAGTAGATATGTTGATAGGACAGTGTCTGTAAATTGTGTCTTTTAAGGATAATATAGTTTGTATCAACTAAATATGTTGATAGGAGACAGTGTCTGTAAATTGTGTCTTTTTAGGATAATTTAGTTTGTATCAAGTAGATACATTGATATGACACAGTGTCTGTAAATTATGTCTTTTTAGGATAATTTAGTTTGTATCAAGTAGATACATTGATAGGACAGTGTCTGTAAATTGTGTCTTTTAAGAATAATTTAGTTTGTATCAAGTAGATATGTTGATAGGACAGTGTCTGTAAAATGTGTTTTTTAAGGATAATTTAGTTTGTATCAAGTAGATACATTGATAGGACAAAGTGTCTGTAAATTATGTCTTTTAAGGATAATATAGTTTGTATCAAGTAGATATGTTGATAGGAAAGTGTCTGTAAATTGTGTTTTTTAAGGATAATATAGTTTGTATCAAGTAGATACATTGATAGGACAAAGTGTCTGTAAATTAAGTCTTTTAAGGATAATATAGTTTGTATCAAGTAGATATGTTGATAGGACACAGTGTCTGTAGATTGTGTCTTTTAAGGATAATATTGTTTGTATCAAGTAGATATGTTGATAGGACACAGTGTCTGTAAATTGTGTCTTTTAAGGATAATTTAGTTTGTATCTAGTAGATATGTTGATAGGACACAGTGTCTGTAAATTGTGTCTTTTAAGGATAATATAGTTTGTATCAAGTAGATATGTTGATAGGATACAGTGTCTGTAAATTGTGTCTTTTAAGGATAATATAGTTTGTATCAAGTAGATACATTGATAGGACAAAGTGTCTGTAAATTGTGTCTTTTAAGGATAGTTTAGTTTGTATCTAGTAGATACATTGATATGACACAGTGTCTGTAAATTGTGTTGTTTAAGGATAATTTAGTTTGTATCAAGTAGATACATTGATATGACACAGTGTCTGTAAATTATGTCTTTTAAGGATAATTTAGTTTGTATCAAGTAGATACATTGTTAGGAAACAGTGTCTGTAAATTGTGTCTTATGAGGATAATTAAGTTTGTATCAAGTAGATACATTGATAGGACAAAGTGTCTGTAAATTGTGTCTTTTAAGGATAATTTAGTGTGTATCAAGTAGATACATTGATAAGACACAGTGTCTGTAAATTGTGTCGTTTAAGGATGATTTAGTTTGTATCAAGTAGATACATTGATATGACACAGTGTCTGTTAATTATGTCTTTTAAGGATAATTTAGTTTGTATCAAGTAGATACATTGAAAAGACACAATGTCTGTAAATTGTGTATTTTAAGGATAATTTAGTTTGTATCAAGTAGATACATTGATAGGACACAGTGTCTGTAAATTGTGTATTTTAAGGATAATTTAGTTTGTATCAAGTAGATACATTGATAGGACACAGTGTCTGTAAATTGTGTATTTTAAGGATAATTTAGTTTGTATCAAGTAGATACATTGATAGGACACGGTGTCTGTAAATTGTGTATTTTAAGCATAATTTAGTTTGTATCAAGTAGATACATTGATAGAACACAGTGTCTGTAAATTGTTCCTTTTTAGTATTTTTGATTTGTATCAAGTAGATACATCAGAAACATAGTGTACATGTCTAGTGGCTTTCGAAGAGTTCCGTAAATTGTATAATTATGATATCATTTGGCCACCACTTTTAGAATCACTTAAGGCATTTTTATTGCATGCAACTATATTTATTGCTTATATGTCACTTGAAACAAATTAAATCGGTTTATAGGACAGCTAACTGTTATCCGTAAAGAATGATCACGTTGCAAAATTTTGCTATTATTGTTATCCCATTCTCAAAAACGGATCAATGTTGTCATGGTACATGTATAGAAATAACAGAAACTAAACTAGAATATTGTCTAATTTATTTGTAAAAAATATGAAATGCAAAGACCAAAGGTTAAAGTCTCCTTATTCTCTGACTTTGGTGACAAGTACCAGTGTTCATGTATTCTAAGTTTTAAAAGTTTGAATACATGTAGGAATAATGGATTCAGTTTCATTTTGAATCGGAGATATGGTAAAAACCAATAAGCATGAATAAAGCAGCCACAAGAATGTACACCTTTGCCGCTTAGCTATATATACAATTGGGAGGTTGTTACATAAAATAGCCTGAAATATATGATAAGCCCGATATATTCACATCTGACGGCGTTACTTTATCTCATGTGGGCAATTGTTTTTTTTTTCTTATTTCATTACAGGGTAATTTAAATATAAATATATGTGTGTGGTCATTTAAAAGTACGGTCACGGCGGGTGTGTTGTGTCGCTACCGCATTTGTGGCGGTGGTCGAACTCAGTGTCCAATAACTCTTGGCATAGCCACTGAATTCGACCATGTGGCGAAAATAGCGACACAACATCTACAAATATATTATGCTTCTTATAATGGAATTATGTATCCGCTGAGCTTCTGTTTCCCAGGGCCAGCATCCGATATATTTTGGAAGCAATAATGTTAATAAGGATATTATATTGATATATAAGGAAATGACATTATAAGGAATAACAATAAGGTGGAAATAAGGAATAAGAATAATGTGGAAATAAGGAATAAGAATAATGTGGAAATAAGGAATAAGGAATAAGGAATGGACAATAATGTGGAAATAAGGAATAAGGAATGGACAATAATGTGGAAATAAGGAATAAGGAATGGACTATAAGGTTTAATTATATATACTAGGGACTTGCCAATTATGTTTCTCGGCAGTCCCATTCTTTGTCAAGCCGTGGCCGTACAATTTTGTACTTTTGCCAAATAAAATATTTCTTACTTTATATATTTGTATGTCATTTGGCCCCACGTTGTCTCAGATAATAAGATTTATTCCTATGAAGAATAAATCCGGTTATCGGAGGAAAGTGGGCTTACGTTTTGGGAGTTGTCCCGCTTTGAACACGTGGTGGAACTTGTTATGTATTATGAGTCACGTTAATTATTTTAACCTTGATAACTGTGACGTCATCATTCTTTCTTTACCACGTACGATACAGCAGAGGGAAGACGCAAAAAAATGGGTTCCGTATGAATTAACTAATGTTTGTTTCAAAAGTTACCCACCCACCCACCACTTAGATAAAAGACATACTCCTAAAATGTAGTTAATATACATGTGTTAAATGTTATATTATGTTATATCATGTTGTTCGTTTTTCTGCTGTTTTTGTTCTATTTTTTAGGTTGAAATGACTGTTAGCTTATTCCGATTGTAATCCCAATCCTTCGTCACGGCTTCAGACAAAGACTCCGACCATTGTAATCCCAATCCTTCGTCACGGCTTCAGACAAAGACTCCGACCATTTAATGGCGAAAATAGCGACACAACATCTACAAATATATTATGCTTCTTATAATGGAATTATGTATCCGCTGAGCTTCTGTTTCCCAGGGCCAGCATCCGATATATTTTGGAAGCAATAATGTTAATAAGGATATTATATTGATATATAAGGAAATGACATTATAAGGAATAACAATAAGGTGGAAATAAGGAATAAGAATAATGTGGAAATAAGGAATAAGGAATGGACAATAATGTGGAAATAAGGAATAAGGAATGGACAATAATGTGGAAATAAGGAATAAGGAATAAGGAATGGACAATAATGTGGAAATAAGGAATAAGGAATGGACAATAATGTGGAAATAAGGAATAAGGAATGGACAATAATGTGGAAATAAGGAATAAGGAATGGACAATAATGTGGAAATAAGGAATAAGGAATGGACTATAATGTTTAATTATATATACTAGGGACTTGCCAATTATGTTTCTCGGCAGTCCCATTCTTTGTCAAGCCGTGGCCGTACAATTTTGTACTTTTGCCAAATAAAATATTTCTTACTTTATATATTTGTATGTCATTTGGCCCCACGTTGTCTCAGATAATCATTCGATTAGAGAATGACATGGAAGTCAAGAGGGTGTCATTTTGAGTGTAGCGTACGAATTATTGAACGTAACGGATATGATCTCTGCGCCGGAGATTGATACGTGTGGTATAATTGAGAAAAATTTGCACCCGCGACCAAATAATGTAGAAATTAACGATTATTTAGGCAATCGTAGGGCCTTCAAAAATGAGCAAAATCCCGACCGCAATGTAAAGATTCAAAGACGCCAAAATGTGTAACAGTTCTTTAAACGAAAAAAAAAAACCCCGGCATAATCAAGATTTTTCTTACCCATCATATTGAAGTCGTGTATTATTGCTTCACGGATTCTGGATCGGGATCTGAGGTTTGATAATGATTTTAACAACATTTGGGTACAAAACGGTCATGAGCATTATTTATTTTGCCCATCTCTCTTCTTTAGATTTTGATAACCCATTATTCTCTATTCATTTTTTTGTGGACTATGTTTCTATTTTTTTTTGTTTGCCCTCTTATTCTTCACTTTTTGATCATTATTCTTTATTCTGTAAAACCCATCCAAACCCTCGTATACTTTGAAAGCGCTGTCAAATAATGAACAGTATTCAAACAAAAACCTCCAAAACGTTATGCCAAATTTGAGTATAGAAAGTTATGCCTGATGATAGATTTGATTGTTGGTGCTTAAACGCCACTTTTAAGCACCACTTTTGGGCTATTATTTGGATGCTAGTTTTTATAGGTAATTTTGTTTCAGAGGCAAGAGCCCATGGCGGATCCAGCCATTTCAAAAAGGGGGTTCCCAACCCAGAGTAAAAAGGGCGGGGTTCCAACAATATGTTCCCATTCAAATGCATAGATTGTCCAAAAAAAAGGGGGGTTCCAAGCCCCGGAACCCCCCCCTGGATCCGCCAATGGAGCCTGTGTGATAACGTCGTTCTGGTGATGCATTTATCTTATTTTGGGGGAAATTTAATCTGCAATCTTTGAATATAATGTGTAGAAGAGCCGAATGTTTTTTCTTCTATTTAAGATGCACCTTGCGACGTTAACCCTTGTGTTAATGGTGTGTGTAGAAACAAAGTCAACGACTACAGATGTATTTGTCCCGATGGTTACTTTGGTGATCATTGTGAACGTGAGTAGCTCTATTTAAAGAAAAAAAATAACAATTTGAAGCTTTGGAAATATCTGATTGAAGAAGTTGTACCGTTACATAGTGTTGTATTAACACCAAAGAAACAACTGTAGATCAGCATAGGTTGCAATTGACGTAAATAGAGTTTGAGTAAAAATGTGTACTAGTAATTAGGTTCAACAGGGAAATATTCCTTCATTACCTATTGTTTGGTTCTACTTCTGATGACCGTTTAGCTTTTACTTTGAATCTAGGCGTATAGTATGGTGTTTCTGGCCATTCCAAGATCGTTAGTGCTATTGCTACTGACCCTGGAGATGGCATTACTAGTGGCGATGTGTGTGGCGGTATCCGGAGTATGTCATGATCATCTAGGTCAAATCCCTCGTCATAGTCAATCCAGCATCGCTTGCCTCTGTCGCTTGTTGGATGGAGATAATATTGGCGATGGCATGCCTTCCTGGGGTTAAACGGACTGATGACGATGTCTGTTTTGATGACGATTCCCTCAGGTTTCCCTTGGTATTTTGTAGGTATTATCTCCCTGCTACCCCCTAATGATGTTATAGCTTTTGTCTGTTGTTTCTGGTCTACCCTGGTAGTTGGTGGAATGACCTCAGCTGATGTTGCAGCAGAGCTTTTGACCTGCATCAACTGGTCGTAACGATTGGCGTCCCTTCTCCTGGTGGATGATGGTTTGTTATTTTTCAGGGCCGGCTTGGATTTACTGGAGGATGTCTTTGGTTCCTTAGCCATCTTCGATGTCAACTGTACGGTCACCTGGTCAGTACTTGCCGAAAACTTTCAAGCAGGTTCTTCACTAGACAACTTCATGGCTGCTAATACAGAGTTCAATTCATCAGAGATTTCCATAATGAGTTGTCAAAGAAGTGAGTCGTGTTTTGAGCTGTGATCCATACGAGTACAGAGTAATGGGCAAAAGAATGGACAAAAAAAGGCTGTGTATAACAGTTATAGAAAAATAGGGCAAAAAAATAAAGAATCGACACTAATGGATAAATTGTATAAAGAATAGATTGATTGATTGTGGGTTGCTTAACGTCCAGTGGCAAATTATTCATGCATATATATTCAGCACGAGAACAAGTCCACAATAAATACAATAGGAAGATCTTGTCATAATAGAGGTCATTTGGGATGATGGTTGGGGAAATTTGGACTTCCACTGGAAAATGAGGGTATATTGTATAAAGACAGAAATGTTGCCTTGCAACAGGTCACATACGGGCCCTCAAAGAGTTGTTACAAAGGTTCTTAACGTGTAAAGAGCGTGGCAAACTCTTTACACGAGACATCGAATTTAACGTCCCCATTCTGACCGGACGTGACTGCGAACTTAATCCCGCACAGCCAAACGGATGCCCCACTTCGTCAAGCACTTTACTGCCGGTCGGGAGAAGACCAAGTGACCATATATCTATTACCCAGTCATCCTTGGGGAGAGAAATAGAGAAAATGACTTACTTCTTTTCTGTATCTCCCTCCTGCTAATGAGGAGCACATCCAAACACAATTAAAGAACAAAGAAATAAGTTTCTCCAATGAGACACTCACGTCTTGTTAATGCGAACTAGTTTCAAAGCCTTTACAAACAATTAATCACATTTCATGGCTGCCTATAGATGTTCTTTTTAACTGTAACCACTGAGACCCCTTGATATTTCAACCCCCTTTTCGTACTTTATATTGATTATTTTCTCTGATAAAACTTGAAGAGAACGGCTAAACATGTCGTACGGTGGCCTATAGCTGTTAATGTCTGTGTCATTTTGGTCTTTTGTGGATAGTTGTCTCATTGGCAATCATACCACATCTTCTTTTTTATATTAATGTATCTGATGTCTTGTTCGATATTAAACTTATTTTATAAAAGTAATGCACATTTATACTCCGACAGGTTGAAGGCAAATGAACAATAGAGCTATACTCCCAATACAAAGAATTTAACAAAATAAAACATCATATACCGGTCGTAAAAAGGTAATACTACTTATGCAGGTGTGGTGTCAATTCTGCTCAGAGCAACCCCGGTCCTCCCTTTTTTTAATAAAAAAAAAATTACTTCCTATGCATCAAGAACTAAAAAAAAACCGTATCATTTATTCTTCGCTCTATTTTTACCATTATGGACAGTTATGCCCCTTTTCTACTGTACCACTAAATCCACCTCTTAGAAACACTGTATCTGTATATATCTGTAATTGTCAGTTCAGTAGTCAATATTGATGTTTCGTTTGTACTTGTAAGTTCAGTAGTAGACATTGATGTTGCATCTGCAATTGTTAGTTCAGTAGTAGACATTGATGTTGCATCTGCAATTGTCAGTTCAGTAGTAGATATTGATGTTGCGTTTGTAATTGTTAGTCCAGTAGTAGACATTGGTGTTGCATCTGTAATTGTAAGTTCAGTAGTAGTTATCGATGTTGCATCTGTAATTGTTAGTCCAGTAGTAGACATTGGTGTTGCATCTGTAATTGTTAGTTCAGTAGTAGTTATCGATGTTGCATCTGTAATTGTCAGTTCAGTAGTAGACATTGATGTTGCGTTTGTAATTGTAAGTTCAGTAGCAGACATTGATGTTGCATCTGCAATTGTCAGTTCAGTAGTAGATATTGATGTTGCGTTTGTAATTGTTAGTCCAGTAGTAGACATTGGTGTTGCATCTGTAATTGTAAGTTCAGTAGTAGACATTGATGTTGCGTTTGTAATTGTAAGTTCAGTAGTAGACATTGATGTTGCATCTGCAATTGTCAGTTCAGTAGTAGATATTGATGTTGCGTTTGTAATTTTAGTCCAGTAGTAGACATTGATTTTGCATCTGTAATTGTTAGTTCAGTAGTAGACACTGATGTTGCGTCTGTAATTGTCAGTTCAGTAGTAGACATTGATTTTGCGTCTGTAATTGTCAGTTTAGAAGTAGACATTGATGTTGCATCTGTAATTGTTAGTTCAGTAGTAGACATTGATGTTACGTCTGTAATTGTCAGTTCAGTAGTAGACATTGATGTTGCGTCTGTAATTGTTAGTTCAGTAGTAGACATTGATGTTGCATCTGTAATTGTTAGTTCAGAAGTCGACATTGATGTTACGTCTGTTATTGTCAGTCAGTAGTAGACACTGATGTTGCGTCTGTAATTGTCAGTTCAGAAGTAGACATTGATGTTGCGTCTGTAATTGTCAGTTCAGTAGTAGACATTGATGTTGCGTCTGTAATTGTCAGTTCAGTAGTAGACATTGATGTTGCGTCTGTAATTGTAAGTTCAGTAGTAGACACTGATGTTGCGTCTGTAATTGTTAGTTCAGTAGTAGACACTGATGTTGCGTCTGTAATTGTCAGTTCAGTAGTAGACATTGATGTTGCATCTGCAATTGTCAGTTCAGTAGTAGATATTGATGTTGCGTCTGTAATTGTCAGTTTAGTAGTAGACATTGATGTTGCATCTGTAATTGTTAGTTCAGTAGTAGACATTGGTGTTGCATCTGTAATTGTTAGTTCAGTAGTAGACATTGGTGTTGCATCTGTAATTGTTAGTTCAGTAGTAGACATTGATGTTGCGTCTGTAATTGTTGGTTCAGTAGTAGACATTGATGTTGCATCTGTAATTGTTAGTTCAGTATTAGACATTGGTGTTGCATCTGTAATTGTTAGTTCAGTAGTAGACATTGATGTTGCATCAGTAATTGTTAGTTCAGTATTAGACATTGGTGTTGCATCTGTAATTGTTAGTTCAGTAGTAAACATTGGTGTTGCATCTGTAATTGTTGGTTCAGTAGTAGATATTGATGTTGCGTCTGTAATTATCAGTTCAGTAGTAGACATTGGTGTTGCATCTGTAATTGTCAGTTCAGAAGTAGACACTGATGTTACGTCTGTAATTGTTAGTTCAGTAGTAGACATTGGTGTTGCATCTGTAATTGTTAGTTCAGTAGTAGACACTGATGTTGCGTCTGCAATTGTCAGTTCAGTAGTAGATATTGATGTTGCGTTTGTAATTGATAGTCCAGTAGTAGACATTGCTTTTGCATCTGTAATTGTAAGTTCAGAAGTAGACATTGATGTTGCGTCTGTAATTGTAAGTCAGTAGAAGACATTGATTTTGCATCTGTAATTGTTAGTTCAGTATTAGACATTGGTGTTACGTCTGTAATTGTTAGTTCAGAAGTCGACATTGATGTTACGTCTGTTATTGTCAGTCAGTAGTAGACACTGATGTTGCGTCTGTAATTGTTAGTTCAGAAATAGACACTGATGTTGCGTCTGTAATTGTTAGTTCAGTAGTAGACATTGATGTTGCGTCTGTAATTGTCAGTTCAGTAGTAGACATTGAAATTACGTCTGTAATTGTTAGTTCAGTAGTAGACATTGGTGTTGCATCTGTAATTGTTAGTTCAGAAATAGACACTGATGTTACGTCTGTTATTGTCAGTCAGTAGTAGACACTGATGTTGCGTCTGTAATTGTTAGTTCAGAAATAGACACTGATGTTGCGTCTATAATTGTTAGTTCAGTAGTAGACATTGATGTTACGTTAATTGTCAGTTCAGTAGTAGACATTGATGTTGCATCTGTAATTGTTAGTTCAGTAGTAGACATTGATGTCACGTCTGTAATTGTCAGTTCAGTAGTAGACATTGATGTTGCGTCTGTAATTGTTAGTTCAGTAGTAGACATTGATGTTGCGTCTGTAATTGTTAGTTCAGTAGTAGACATTGATGTTTTATCTGTTTTTGTCAGTTTAGTAGTAGACACTGATGTTGCAAGAAAAGAACGAGTTACTGTGAACGTAAGTAAAGATGTAACGTTATGCTTATTAAGGGACAATATTACATTTTGGTGACGATCCGAACGATAGAAGGTACCGGGTCTACACTTGACCGTTTCAGAATCTAAAGGACTATGGGTAATTACATTGTCCGTACCCCCAAAATGAAAATAACGTCGAGTCATTGGTTTAATTTCCATTGTTTAGGACGTTTTTAACCAATCACGACGTTTTGGTGTACACTGTTGAAAATATTACCCAGAATGCATTCGATTCTGAAACAGTGACTTATCGTAGTACTCATATTCAGTATCTTACATCTTTAGCATAGGGAGCAACCATTTAACTCCAAAAGGGGGTGGTGGGTTATGTTTTTTTTTAAGTCAGATATTTTTTTTGTTTTTGCTAAATGGTCATTCCCTAAACAAAAGGAGGTTATCTCATATATAGATCAGATCGGTCTATAAATCATGTTTTTGATGTTGATAGATAAACAATACTTGGTACGTTAATTCATTGGAGTATTGCAGTTTTTTTTTGTCGGCTCTTGTTTGAGAGTTTATCGAGGTTTTAAGGATTGAAATAATACAGCAGTTGAGACATACGAGTGTTTTAAAACAAATGTATTTGCCACTGGACGTTAAGCAACCAACAATCAATCAATCAAAACAAATGAAAATAAGGAGATGTAGTATGATTGCCATGAAAAGACTCCTACCCACTAGAGACCAAAGGATAAGATGTATTTGATAACCTATGTGGTACAGGGCTGTACAATCTAATCACATTACAAAGTAATGAAAATCAACTAATTTTCGTAAGTTAAACATTAACGCGAATGAAACTCATCGCGAGTTTTGTAAAACTTGGATATTTCCTTAAAACGATACATTGAGAAAATTGATAATCGCGAAAATAAATCCGCGTGAAATCGGTTATAAAACGACTTATCACAGTACTACAACTTCTAGGCTGAAGATACCATGATTTGTTATGTTTTTTTCCTAAAAAAAATTTCTGATCCCCAGTTTGATAAAAAAAATATATTCTGGTCAAGCAGATGACAAAGAAAATATTCTGAATCCAGATTTTCCCGACACCTTATAGTGTTAAATTTTGGGGAAAAAAATTGTGACTCAGAAAAAAAACCCCAACATATCCCCCCGCCCTCTGCCCCCTTTTGAAGTTAACTGTTTGCTCCCTAACATATTAAAACATCATGTACCGGTAGTGAAAAAAGTAATAATCCTTTACGCAGGTGCGGTGTTTACTCTTTTAAGTACAAGCTCCTGCCACTTTTATGCATTGCTAGGCATCATGAAGTAAAAAAAATCGCCTTATTTGCTCTATTTTTACCATTGTTGACAGTTACGCCCCTTTTTCCCTGGAGCCCTGGTTCCTGGATCTACTTCTTGGAAGCGCAATGTAAACTTTTAATAACCTTTTAAAACTACAAAAACAGAAGTTACTATATTCCATTCTTGCAATCGCATTTTAATTCAATATGAAACACGTAATTGTTTTCTGCTGACTTGATGGAATCCATATGAAACCACGTGATTGTTTTTTGCTGATATGATGGAATCAATATAAATCAGGTGATTGTTTTCTGCTGATATGATGGAATCAATATAAAACACGTGATTGTTTTCTGCTGATTTGATGGAATCAATATAAAACACGTGATTGTTTTCTGCTGATATGATGGAATCAATATAAAACACGTGATTGTTTTCTGCTGATATGATGGAATCAATATAAATCACGTGATTGTTTTCTGCTGATATGATGGAATAAATATGAAACACGTGATTGTTTTCTGCTGATATGATGGAATCAATATAAAACACGTAATTATTTTCTGTTGATATAATGGAATCAATATAAAACACGTGTTTGTTTCTGCTGATATGATGGAATCAATATATCACGTGATTGTTTTCTGCTGTTATGATGGAATCAATATAAATCACGTGATCATTGTTTTCTGCTGATATGATGGAACACAATATTACGTGATTGTTTTCTGTTGATATGATGGTATAAATATGAAGTCTCCACCTATAATGTTATTATTTTTTGTAGATGACCCATGTTATGGAGTTTCTTTGTGTAATAATGGCTATTGTGTTGTGCAGGGATCCTCATATTACTGTCAATGTCATTCTTGCTGGGGTAACAATAACTATCTGTCGTTATGCACTTGTGAGTATTTTATGCAACGCTATACTATAGTAGAGGGCTATCATGTTTTCTCGTCTATGTGTTTGTCTGTATAATCCGCCTAAAATTGTTTAAGTTTGGTTGAGGACGATTGGGGTCTAAATAAAAAATTTTTTTAAAGCGGATCGTCGGTATATATTTCTTAAGATAGAATTTGCTTACACTTTGCCAAAAAAAGATTTTACTATGCTCTTTTCAAAAATATAATAAAAAGTATCCCTTCTATTTTTCAAGCTACAAGTCGTGCAAAGTTGCACAAATTTGCATAGATTGTTCATGAAAAAACACATTTTTGTGAATTAAAGAAATCTATTGGATAGAATTTTGAAATAAAATACGAGAAGATAGGTTTTATAATATACCTTAAGAAAATGAAAAGAAAAAAAATGGTGTCACTGAACTTGTTTTCTTGCTACAAGTCAAGCATGAACATTTCATTATCATTCCAGTATAACACTTTTATTATAAGAGTTATCTTCCCTTAAATGGCTAAGTTGAAAATTGCTTCTAGAAACACAACTATTTGGTATTTTAAATAATGAACATCACTTATTTTTCTTTATACAAATAAACAGACTTACACATCAATTGCAAATCTGTCTCAAAATTTGCAGATTTAGGCAAAGAACTAGACCGATTATGTACTGCTATTGTGCAATCCAAGATTGCGGTAGACACTGAATCTACCTAAATAATTTGTCAAAATGTAGTTTATATTATGGTTTTTTAAAAACATTGATAAAAAGTATGGGTAACCGTGCTTTTTTTACGCTACAGGTTGTTCAAAATTGTCAGATTTGGATAGATTATCCAAGGAAAACCCTACTGTGTGTGATAAAAATAAAACTACAACATAGAATTTTAAGAAAGACTATGAGGAGATATCTCTAATACTATGCTTTTATATAAGAAATAAAAAAAAACGGGTCACTGGACTCATTTTTTAGCTACATTATAAAAAAATGTTAATTAACAACACATTTTATTTTAAAAGTTACTTTATCTGAGTTATCTCCCCTTATATGGCAAGGTTGAAGAAATGAATCAAACAAAAATATTCTGTTTTTTTTTTTGTAAAATACAGCCGTAAAATATAATGAAACACATAATTTTTCAAACTAACATGAAAAGTCTTACACATGAATTACATGCTACTATCGATATTTTCACTTGACCTCGACCTCATTTCATGGATCAGTGAACAAGGATAGCTTTCATGGCCTAGTCCATATCTCAGATACTATAATCAATATGTTGACTATATATGGTGTACGGAATGATTGTAAAGTGTACATGTCCAACTGGCAGGTGTCATTTTGGGGTCTTTTAAAGCTGACTATGCGGTATGGGTTTTGCTCATTGTTAAAGGCCATACGGTGACATATAGTTCTTAATGTCATTTGGTCTCTGGTGAAGCATTTTCTCATTGGCAATTATATCATATCTTCGTATTTTTGTATACAAGTTGTATACAGTATTCTCGTCATTCATTATATTTTACAGACTATATGTGTGGATAGGATGATGGCATACTACGTAACATTTCTCTCGATATCAATGGACTAACTGAATTTGTTTTGGATTATCGTAACGTTTGTGTTTTTGGACATTGTAATTACTTTAGACGTCCCTAACGACACACTGAGAATGCACAACCTAATTTACGAGGATAGAACATAATTTCTAAATTGGTCCATGACAGTTAAAGCAGACGACGAAAATGAAAATAAATAACTGATGTTGGTTTTGTAATTGTTATTATCTATATTTACTTTATAACATTGTTATTATCTATATTTACTTTATAACATTGTTATTATCTATATTTACTTTATAACATTGTTATTATCTATATTTACTTTATAACATTGTTATTATCTATATTTACTTTATAACATTGTTATTATCTATATTTACTTTATAACATTGTTATTATCTATATTTACTTTATAACATTGTTATTATTAAAATGTCATACATGTAGCTATCTATATCGTAATACTTTTTAGTAATAACAACATGATTATACCCGCAGTATCTATATTCTACATAAGTTTTATTATAGAAACATCCTGAAGTTAAATTCAGTGTTCGAACAGAAACACGAGAAAGGCAAGAAAAAAAAATAATTATGTTTCGATTATTCCTACCAACCTTATTTTAGGTCTCGAAATTGACTATCAAAATTTGTTATTTGCTTTTTTGAAGTGAATAGTTTTAAGATATACGGTCTGATCTCCATACTTAAATACTCAAGATAAAAAGAAATAAAACGCAACAAAAAAAACACCTTATTTACCAACTATCTTAAGGTCTCGTTGGTCGATCAGTCTATGTAGTCAAACAACTACTGTATAACTTATAGGCACTTGTTTCTATCCATGCGAAGGTCCATATTGATATGATAGTCGACCTTCCAATGGATAGAAAGAAGTCCCTTTAGTACTACAAGACTGTAAACATGGAGTTAAACATTTCGAACTACCCACATGACAGGTGTGATTGACTCAAATCTTAGTTAACTAGGAATGTAATGTCAGTTTTCCTGCATATTCCACCAATAAAAGCTGACCGTCAAGAAATAGCCAATAGTACTAAAACACCAATCAATCAGAAAATTAACCAAAAACAATATTTATTTTGTTTTGTCTGTCATATCCCTTATGCAAAGCTGATCTCATGTTCGAGTACGGTATGACCCTTGGGTAAATTCTGCTGATAGGTAATATAAATGCAATGAATAAGCGTTGATTCTAGAAAAAGAAATCATGAGCCTGTGGGCGAATTGTTTGTTTTTCATGAATCAACGCTTATCCATTATATCGTTAACTTAAACTTTTGTGTTGATGTCTTTTAAAAACTAAAGCCAATTCTTAATTAGGAAGTAGTGTAAATGAGTTTAAATAACCATGTTAGTATGCTCGCTGATGCGTTATTGAATCACAATTATTTGGTTAGAGGAATACAAATATAAGGTAACACGGTTGTCAACATATGAATATGAATAGCATCCGTAATTTATAAAATAAAACATATTAGAACTTATATTTCTAAGTATGTTACCAAAAATTCTACAAAGAAGGCTATTCTGTTCTCATCACGGTTTACTCGCAAGGAGATTTCTGTAAATTTTTCAACAATTTTTGTATAATGCTTGTACCCTATTAGCATGATAGATATCTGTTATTTTATTGTCGTGTACCCTTAAAAGAGAGACTACAAAATCGCTTTGTTCACCAACGAGCGATTGCGCATAGACTATAGAAATAAAAGTCTCGATTATCCAGACGCTTCATATGCATATTAAAGAACGATAACTATGGTGAAACGAAATTACGGAACAAAGGGAGCTACCATTTGATTTTTATGGGGGCTAGGATTTTGTGTCCTGCTTTTTTATAGTTTTAATATCTGTCCTGCCTTTTTATTTTTTTAATCTATTCGGTCCTGCCTTTTTTTTTACTAGTTTATCCTGACTTTCGTTACACAAATTGTCATCCTGCTTTTTTTTTTTACCAAGTTGCTCATCCTGCTTTTTTTTTTAACTCAAAATTTCTGTCCTGCCTATTTTTTTCAAATTTCATCCTAGCCCCCCCCCCCCCTCCCTAAAAATCAAATGGTAGCTCCCTAATTCAGAACCGTTCGTACGAATATTGGCTAGCTTATCACCGCAATTCGTTTTCCATACAACAATTGATTTTCAGGTGAAAACGTAAGAACAAAAAATATTGTTGATGCTAAATGAAATGTAAGCAAACAGAATAACAAAATAACAAAAAATTAATAACCTCTTAAAGGGGCACTAGCTGTCAAATTCATGGTCACCGATTTGACTCAAATTCTCATATTTGATTTATAACAATGTAAAACATTTATCCAAACTATCAAAAGTCTGAAATAAACAGTTTACAGAGCATGGGGTAGATAATATATAGGTTCGTTTCGTGTGTATTTTAGTCCAGACGCCATCTAATTAACTATCGATTTGACCTCAGATGACCATATAAGCGATGTTAACATAGATAAAGATATGAATAGATTAAACCAACACGTGCAATTGGGATTTTTATAGGTCTGTTTGATTTTATTTTATAGATTAAAAATAGATGTTTCTCATTGTTTTTAACCGTATAAGAATGAATTTATGTGCATCGAATTAGTAATCAAATGATTTACCGTAGTTTCACTTTCATTGTTGACATTCTTTTTCTTTAAATAACCAGACGTACAATGCATGCGTTGTCAATCTCTAGCTAGGGGTTAAATTGACGTTCACATGAATACGGATTTAAAGAGGTCGACTCATTCACTTGCAAGTGAATAACTAATTATCAATGTTTCTTAGCGTAATTTGACAAATTTGAACCTTTTTAGCTGCAAAAAGCGAATTGTTATTTCACTATTTCACTTTCATTATTGATTGAACAGAAACAAATCAAACTTCAGATTTTTTTTATATATCTCGTAGCTAGTGCCCCTTTAAAGCCATATGAAACGAGTGACCGGTGAAAAATAATATAAATCAAATTCTTGAACCAATGCATACATATATCATAAACTTAGTCTTCTGTGCAAGACTTTTTGTTTCGCATAAATTTCGTATAATCGCCATTTTTTTTTCAATCGGTCAGTGTTGTTGTGAAAATATGGCAGGTTATTTAAGGTCGTGTTTTGATGCCGAAGTTTAATGATTGTCACCCGTTTGTCAACAATCAACAAAGAGGAAACATTGATATTGAGCACGGGTTCAACATGTACAATCTGATAATAGTTTATTTCAGTGACAGATCCATGCGTATTGCGATCACCGGTTTTTTTATGATAGGAGTCACGTTAAGGTCACTTTGCATACGGAAAATATGTCGGCGAATTGCTTCCTGGAAGCAAGCAATTAAATAAAGTAAACTTCTTTTGAATGTGGACAAGTTAAAGAGTTTTCTTCAGAAAAAAGTATATGTATATAATTTTCATAATGAAAACTATCCATTTTGTTATAAAAACATATGATTCATTTTTTTTTAGTTTGAGGTTTCATATGACTTTAACAATTAATGAATAAAACATATCTTAATGAATTGCTTCCTTTTAATCAAAGAGCTGAAGAGCTCCGAGGGAAAAGACGACCATTGTTTCAATTTTTAGGGGGTATCTTTTGATAGTCTACATACAAAGAATGAGCAAAAGAACAGCTAGAACATATAGAAAGGCTAACAATTATGAAACTAATTGTTGTTTATTGTTATTTCATTTCCTTAGTCAAGAATTCATCATAGAGACAATTTGGACCAATGAGATCTGCACCTTCTAAATCAAAACATTTGATTAAAGTTGGGAGTTAATTATCTAAAATTCAATTGAATTTAACAACTACTACTAGTACAATATATTTTAGAATTTTAATTATGTACAACTGACCGGCAGGCTAAGACCATTCTCAATTTTTGTGACAGTATTCTCAAGAAAGTGAGGACTGAAAAATCTATTCAGTTTTAATTTTCCATTGATAAAGTTCCCAGTTACAACTCTCATCACAGGGATACATGTACTTATAAAATGAAATATGATTGATATAAGCTGTGTTAAGTTTGTTTCCAGATCCCACATTTTGATATATCTGTAAAATTCATGAATAAATAGCTTTAAACTACAAAAAGCACATTTTAAGTGTTCAGAAACATTTACTTTGATTTTAGTGTGTAATTACTCATCAATGGAGGTGCTCCTGAATTGGAGGAAGATTCTAAAAACAGAACTTTACAGAAACAATGAAAACTGTCGTTTCTCTCCCCAATCACATGTATCCCCATTGACATTGTTTACCGCGAAAGTTGACCTACAAATTATCTGATTATAGCCTCAGATTAAAGCATTGCATGTTGGTGTGTGAATGATCGACACTACAGCAAACATCATTAGGTTTACATTTAACAAATACGGATTTTAAATTAGTATACAAATACTGTGACTGGTTTTTATAATGAATAAAGGATATCCCTGTGTGGCATTCCAACAATGACGTCACTAGTTTAGATATATTTAGAATATTTCGTAATACTGATCCGGACTGTAAAAGAAACTTATATAGTGTAAGGGAAAGCTCAATATACGATAATTTCACGAGAAACAGAAGGGAAATGTGTAAAAATTGTATTTAAAGTCAATCTGTTCTCCTTGTTATCAATTTCAGTATGACATTTTGAGGGGGTTTCCAAACTATCAAAACAAAATGATTGACGTGAGGGAATGATACTCTGGCCAACCCCATTGGGGAAGTGACGGCTTGAAGCCGTCTTTCCCCAAAAACAGGCACTAGCACTGGGAATAGTAGACTTTCTAGTTTTCATTGAAGTTAAAATTTATTATAATTGTGGTCTTTGACAACTGTACGTGTATTTTCAGTGTATGTAAGATTGTTTAATGTTTTGTTTTAATATATATTTATGTGCAATTATTTTTTTTGCTGGTGTAATATGTGCTTAATAAATATTTAAAAATTTCTATTTTATCCTCTAATCTGTACAATTGTGCATAATCATGATAATTCAGTATCTATAATTTCAAAATCGTAGCTACACCATCCGTTTAATGAAACAAACCGTTTCTTAATATTAAATGCTCAGACTTTCAGTTAATTTAGTTAATTCTGTTGTTGTTTTTTTCCTTTATCAAAACTAATTATGAAAGTTTACAATGAACATTGATGTAGTTGTCTACTGTTGACGAACAGTTTCTAAGCCTGATTCGAAATGTTTTTTTTTTTTGTTTATAATGATGTACTTTTTGTCACATAATGTTGTCATTTTAGGGGTGAATTCAACATTGTCATATAAGTGAGTGGTTTGGCTAGCCTTCAAACCAGGTTCATCCCACTATTTGATCTTAAAATGAAGGAATAACAGTACTGTAGTTGAAGAGTTGCCACCGTCAATTGTAGTTTTGACGGTCGCAAATGCAGTTTTACTGGTGATGCGTAGCGGAGACAGTAAAACGGAGATTTTCGACCGCCAAATCAAAATTGACGGTTGCAACTCTTCCACTGCAGTACTGTTATTCCGATTCTTATGCATTACAAAAAGAAAAAATACGATAAAACTTGAACAAATTTCTAAATTTTACAAATAGAAAAAAATCCGCGAAACTTCATGAATGATTTTGGCACAAAGACGTCATGGCTAAACGTGAAGTCATACAAATGAAAACTTACAAACTACATGTTATTACGTTACCTGTACGCTTCAAATTCGGATAAAATTACATTAAAACGGTGAATTAGAGGTAGGTGTTGTTTCATTTTCGATTATATCGTAGTGAAAAATTGTTACATCCAAATTGCATTAGAATGTCCTGTACCAAGTCAGGAGTAGGGCAGTTGTTATCAATTGGTCCGTGTCTACGGATGTTGGTGTTTGTTTTTGTAGCAGTTTAGTGTTTCTGTTGTTTTCTTCTTATAGTTTTGTTCCCTCACTTTTGGTTTGTGACCCGAATTTGTTTATGCTTAATCGATTTATGACTTGAGAACAGCAGTATACTACACACAGTTGCCTTATCGTCAGGTTGTAGTTCATGTGCATATTCCACTTATCTTAATTTAAAAAAAAAACAAAAAAACTTGTATATTGTTTAAAATCCGTTTGATGTTGTTTGGTTTGACATAAAAAAAAATTAAAAAATATATGGAATGAGTGCCAATGAGAAAACTCTCTATCTAGGTTGCAATGTGCGGCCTTCAACACGGACCCTTGGCTAACACCGAACAGCAAACTATTAAGGATCCCAAAATGTAAAACATTTTAAACAGGAACACCAACGGTCTTTACAGACATCAATCAGATGGGAACCTTCTCTGTGTGGTTGTCAACTGAAACCAAAGTGTTTGACCTTGACCTTTGACCTAGGATGTTGTACATACATGTCATGTATAAATTTTAAAATCATAACGGTTCTCAAGATATAGAGCGTACACAACCTTTACCATAGGACATGCATGGGGTTGTCAATTGAAACC
Organism: Mytilus galloprovincialis; assembly: GCA_037788925.1. Taxonomy (NCBI): domain Eukaryota; kingdom Metazoa; phylum Mollusca; class Bivalvia; order Mytilida; family Mytilidae; genus Mytilus; species Mytilus galloprovincialis. Next base: position 33,673,278 of record CM075343.1, on the reverse strand, counting down.
ATTTTTTTACCTTGCACTTTGACCTAGGAAGTTGCACATACATTATGACATCTCCTCTGATGTTGGTTAAGATACATGTCAAGTATAAATTTTGAAATCATAACAGTTCTCATGATATAGAGCGGACAAAATTTGTAACCATAGGACATGAGGTTGTCAACTGAAACCACTTTCTTTAACATTGACCATCGACTTATTTACTTTTTGTGGCACATCATTTTTTTTAATTTATTCACAACTTTTTTCAGACTTTTTACAATGGTGATTTTAAGCTAGGCATATTGCATTGACACCTGTCTATTGGGAAAGATTTTTGTGTTGTTCTAGTTGAAAAAGACCTCTAATTATCTTGAGGTAATTTTCTCTCTGGGTAGCTGTCTCATAGATATATAACCAACCTTTTCTTTATATACACAAAAAATAAAATTAAAAAGATAAAGTTTATTTATGACAGAAAGAGAAATGAAAAAAAGCTAATTGCTTTAAACTTAATCACACTTTTTTTCAACTTGTACATATAAGATTGGTGGGAAACTTTTACATCAAATATATAAATTATGAATTACATTCAATTTCGAGAATTTCGAGAAAACATTAAAATTTTGTTTGAAATATAATTATATGAATTGGTGGGTATTTTGAAATTAAACAAAAATCTTATCAGTGTTGGATTCTAGGAGAGCATGTGCTTACAGGAACAATGTCTGAAAAAATATCCGCTCGGCAAAGGCATTCACATCATTTCAACCCTGGCTACACCACTGATAATAGAAATGTAGTAAGTATATAACAAATATATACTATTGCACATCAATGTTCACAGTCTTTGCATGGTTGCATATCTATATTGGGAATCACTAAAGCATGACTTAGAAAATTTCAGTAACACCTCCTGAATATAAACGGCATTAATCAACATAAACAGTATTTCCATGGTTGTATGATAAAATATAAACAGTATTTTCATGGTTGTACATCAATCTTAACACACTACATTATTTTCATAGACATTAATGGACATAAATCTACATTCAATGTATATAAAAAAAAAGTTTAACAAACAAAATAAAACATAATAAAGATGTAAATTTTTATAAAAAAAAAGAACATATATTATCAAAAAATAAGTTGATGATCATAGGTTATTCAGATATATTGTGGTTAAAACAGTGTTGAAAACATAGATTATACAATTCAGTTTCCTAACTTATAAATTGAAAATATCCGTATCTTTTCAAATTCCCCAAAAAATCAAATATGTCTACAGAAATTTCTCTTACAACATACTGCTATAAATATACAACATTTCATCACAACAAATAAAATGATCCAGGACATTTACTTCACAAATTCAATACAATTAAAATATTTTCATTAAAAAAGAGTGAGTGTTGGCTTTGATGATTACAAATTTGACAATGTGTCTTCAAAACCCTTATAAAAAAATGAGATTTTTTGCTCACTCATAATCTGTTAGAATCTCACCAAATGGTGGAAGCCCTGAGATGAGATGTAGCTTAGAAACTTCCTGGATTTTAAAACCAATAGTATAACTGTTTACTGCTATTTTCCTGGGCATCATCAATGACATTAATTATCACATGATGTCATCATGTTCTCACGCTACTCAACAGAGATAAAGCCTTTCAATCAAATTGATATTGAAAATTAGCACACAAAAAGATCAAAGTAAAATTTAAGAAAACAGCAATAAATAAATATTATATATTTGGCAAAAAAATCAATAGCTATTATCACAGATAATGTGTTATACCTTAAAATATAAATCAAATAACTGTACTAGTAATCAAATTTCAATGGTTGTAAAGTTTAAGTACAATTGTCTCGTGAGTGCCCTGAGATTTAACATGCGTTTGATTGTCTAGTTAACACTTGGATATCAAACATAAAATTATTTCAAAATGTAATTGTACATGAAAAAAGCAAAATATCAAAAATATCAAATTAACTGATCACAGTTCAATTACTTAAGTTTAACATACTATAGTTTAAGACATTTAATGAACATTCATTTGTAAATGTATACTGCTTGTAAAAGTAGTTGTGAAAGTTTGAAGTTCATTAAAAAAAAACCCAACAGATTGTCAGTCAATATTTCCTTAAAAAGGATATGACAAGATTATTTTATTTTACATTCTCTTCTGATAATATCAAAATAAACCAATGAAATGTCTGCCTTTTTTGAAGGTGTGTCTCATCATGACAAAACTATAGGATCTCACCGGTTGTTAAAACAGAAAGTAGAAAGTAGCATAGACAAATTAAGGCTCTGTATTATGATCTGATTGATAAATGCATGAAATGTTGATGATTTTTCTTCTGTTCCTTCATGTACACTTGTTTTAGAGTTGCTGGACCAATAACTTTTTCTCTGACTTATGCTTCTTAATGTGACCTACTGATCATGAAATAGACTTATTACAGGGTTTGTACTAATATGAGCAACACAACGGGTGCCACATGCCCAACAGGATTTGCTTATACCTTTCCCTAGCACCTACAATCATCCCCATTTTTTGGTTAGTGTTGCTCAGACTTTAGATTTCTATGTTGAGTTTTGTGTATTATTGTTTGTCTGTTGTTTGTTATTTCTTTCTTATTGTCAGTTTGATTATAAATTATAAGGTAGAAATATCACATATGAAAATATTCAAAATATAAATGTTGTAATATATATAAAAAAAACAAAAATAAAAAATATCACAGTTTTTTTGGAAAAAAAAAATTTTCCATATTCCTGATAGAAATTGATTGCTCATAATACTTGATAACAAATATTTGGTTTGTTCCAATGATACAAATACATTATTGGTGCCTGAGACGCTACAAAGATAAAAAAAACATACATATAAACAAGTACAATAATAAGTTATACACAATTATACCAAGAATATGTCCATAGTACATGTGAGCCCCACTCACACTATCACTTCTATGGCCAGTATTTCTATGTTTAGTTGACAGTGAAATTGGGGTCTAAACTCTAATTCGGCATTAAAATTAAAAAGATCATATCATAGGGAACATGTGTACTAAGTTTCAAGATGATTGAACATCAACTTCATCCAAAAACTACCTTGACCAATAAACTTTAACCAAAACTTGAACAGACAACCAAATGAACAGATGAACACATGAACAAATGAACAGATAAACAAATGAACAGACAAACAAATGAACAGACAAACAAATGAACAGATAAACAAATGAACAGATAAACAAATGAACAGATGAACAAATGAACAGACGAACAAATGAACAGACAATCAAATGAACAGACAACACATTAATTGAACAGACAACACATTAATTGAACAGATCAACAAAAAAATGATGGACACACAGACGGAAAAAACATAATGCCCCCAAGTAGGTGGGCATAAAAATACATTATAGAAAGACAATGGCAGATCCAGGGGGACAGAGGACCATAATTCCCTTTTTGGACAATCAATGCTTTGAAATGAGGACATTTAGTTTGTGTATTAATTAAATGTTATCAAAGTAAATGCTTATAAAAATGCACAATAATCATTGAATTGGTTATTAACAAGGGGATGATAATTTATTTGACTTACATCAAACTAATTAATAGATTTCTTTATTGCCCTTCCCTGTGCCTATATCACCCTGCTCAGTCGATCCTTAATTCTCGTATCAAGGCTTTAAGGCGAGAGCAGGCAATATATACAACATCACAATGTCTTGGAGGAGAAGTTATCAATCAACTACCTCTCAATGTGTGAGAAGACGTTATCAAGCTTGCTTTCGTGATGTGTAAAACTGACTTAGGCAGGGAGAAATAATCAGGTTTTTATACGTATAGGTATCTTAAAATATCCGCTGCTCGACATAATTTAATGCTTTTTAGCTCTTTGGCTGCACTCACTCACCAAAAAAATCACATTGTGGATTGCAGCTGATATTTTACGTTGTCAATGTGTAGAAAACCCGATAAACTATACTTATCTGAAAAGTTTAATAACACAGCCACAAACTCCCAAAAGCTGACTTATAAACTTATCACAGACACCAGGCTTAAAATTTTGAACGCCACATGCATAGTTCATCAACAAGACTCATCAGTGATGCTCCGATCAAAACATTAAAAAGGACAAATAAGTACATTCACAATATAGTGCAAAGTTGAAGAGGACTGAGGGCCTAAAACTCTTAAAGCTATGCAATCTTTTTCATGTGGTAGAAAATCCTTTGTATTAGGAAAAAAAAAGGTTTGATAAATATAAATTTAGAGGTTACTAGTTTAAAAACTAGGTGAGCTCAAAATTGACAAAAAAAAAAACAAAAGAAACTGTGAGCTACTGCTAACTTTTGATAACCTGCCCGCACGCCTGGGAAGTTGACTTATATACACCCTGAAACCAAATTTCAGAAATCCTCATTATAATGAGAAAGATGCAATGAAAGACTTCATGGGACAGATGGACAGACAGATGAATGGACAGAGGGACGGAGACAGACAGATGAATGAACAGAGGGACGGACAGACAGAGGTAAAACAGTATACCCCAACTTCTTTAAAGCAGGGGTATAAACATAGAAAGGTGACAAAGTTCACATTACCTCTTGATTATTACATTTCTAAAACACATCCCAATATATGATATATATATATCAGGTTCACTGATTTGACCCATACTCTCATCATACTTGCTTTATAGTATACTAAAACATATATCAAAATTACCAAAATCCAAAAGAAACAATTAAAACAATATGAACCTTAAAGAGAACAGTTCTAAAGATCTCTAAAGAGCAGAGTGTTCCTTTGGTTGTTGATCTTGATATTTTTTAGCTTCTTCAACCCGCCCTAGTTTCTGCAGGATTATTATGACATCTTCTCTAGAACGTACTGTGTTTGGATGGAGGTCACCTTGAACTTCACATAAAATCTCCACTTCTTGTTGATACAGTACTAGACAGTTTTCCAGGAATTCAGGTTTACGATTGTTTGTCTGCAAATTTAAAAAAAAAAATATCCCCAAAATTACTATCAATTCAAAATTATTATGATGTTTTTATCAGTGTGAAAAATTCAACGGGATGCAATTTGATAGCACTTTTTGTTTGCATTTTTTCCTGAAATTGTAATAATTAATTTCACGTATAATATATAAAAATAAGAAGATGAGATATATTTACCAATATGACAACTTTCCACCAAAGTTTTAATTAAAGGTTACCTTTGTTAGCACCCACATTGTCAAAGGACAAACAAAATCTCACCAGGTTCCTAAGTTCAAAGACTCATAACTCTACAAACTTAGTCAACTGGTAAACATTTTCTTGCATGTGGATAGGCACATTAATTATTAACATATTATGTCCTAATTAACTACAAAGTTTCATGAAATTATGTTGTGTGGTTTCAGAGGAGTTGCAATTACAAACTGTGGCTGTAGTATATTTAGGCCAAAATTTTAAGTTCAAATGGGCATAGCTCCTAGGGAAAAAAATTGAAACGTATTTTCCTGTCAATGTTCACATCTACATAATATGTCCTTATTTTCTACAAAGTTTCATGAAATTCTATTGTATTGTTTCAGATCTAGATGATTTGAGATGAAAAGAACAGGACTGATGGACAGCTATACAGACACACGAATGGACAGATGGGTCAGTATAGATTATAACATGGCCTTTTCCATATTGGCCCTGGTATCATCCCGAGACTCCCATATCGGCCTCAAGGCTTTAGCCGAGGGACGATATGGGTTGAGGGATGATACCAGGGCCAATATGGAAAAGACATGTTATAATCTATTTATCACATATCTAAGTTCTGCAGAATAGAGACACAAAGTTCAATTATTACAATTCAATAAAACATAACAGGTAAAATTTTAAATTTTGTATCACAAAAGTGTCATTAAGGACGCAATGACGTGACGTCATTTGGAATCAGGCACATTATCAATATCGTCTTTTTTGCCCCGGGCAATTTTGAGGTTATTGCATATGCAAAACCCAACGTATTCGTAACAAATATGTGATAAAAAACATTATACCTGACGCAATAAATAAGCTGCTTTAAATATGAAGTTATTCTGGTATGTAGTACAAGAGAAATGTCTGACAACAGAATAAAGTTCATTTAACATGTACTGCAAAAAAGACCAACACAAAAAGCCTGTTTACAGTTCTGTACACTAATTTTAGCATTGACCCTAAGTCATTTTATTTCTGTAATAAAAGTTTATAATTAAATCTTGTCAAAAAATGAAGTGAAGTTATGAGTTGCCAATACATTTAACATATCAGGGGGATAAAAATTGGTAACATAAACACAGAGTTCCCGAAATCTTTTTATATCTGTTGGTCTCTGACAAAAAACTGCTTGTCCTCACTACTATTTCTATTAAAAAAAATACCAAAAGAGTGTCCGACTCAGTGCTTTGCAAATTTTAGTGGTCAAATCCCTCTACCACTTTTCGAGAACTCTGATAATCAGATGGATGTGCAGACGGACAAGGGTACAACTTAATGTCCCCCTCTGCTGTAGCAGGGGCATTAAAAGGGGTAAAATAAAGATCTCACTTTTTAATTTAACCAGATGCTCCGCAGGGCGCAGCTTTATACGACCGCAGGTCAAACCCTGAACAGTTGGGGCAAGTATGGACACAACATTTAAGCTTGATACAGATCTGAATTTGGATTGTGATTAAATAGTGGACACAACATAGGTTTCTGACACATAATGAATGTGGTCTAAGAACTTAAACTTAAAAATTTTAAATCTAAATACATGGTTAGATTCAGCATATCATATAGAACCCCAAGAATTCAATTTTTGTTGATAATCGGGCCCAAATATTAAAAATCTAAATACATGGTTAGATTCAGCATATTGAAGAACCCCATATATTCAAAACGGGACAATACTGTGCAATTGAAGATTTCTTGCTATTGTGCAATACTGTGCAATTGAAGATTTCTGGCTATTGCACAATACTTAATATAATAATTTTAGACCCTGATTAGGACCAACTTGAAAACTGAGCCCATAATCAAAAATCTAAGTACATGTTTAGATTCAGCATATCAAAGAACCCAAAGAATTCAATTTTCGTTAAAATCAAGCTAAGTTTAATTTTGGACCCTTTGGAGCTTAATGTAGACCAATTTGAAAACAGGACCAAAAATTAAGAATCTGAATACCCGGATAGATTTGGCATATCAAAGAACCCCAATAATTTATTTTTTGATGAAATCAAACAAAGTTTAATTTTGGACCCTTTTGGACCCTAATTCGTTGGTACCAAAACTACAAAAATCAATCCAAACCTTCCTTTTGTGGTCATAAACCTTGTGTTAAAACTTCATAGATTTCTATTAACTTATACTAAAGTTATTGTGCAAAAACCAAGAAAAATGCTTATTTGGGACCTGTTTTGGCCCCTTATTCCTAAACTCTTGGGACTAAAAGTCCCGAAATCAATCCCAACCTTCCTTTTGTGGTCATAGACCTTATGTTAAAATTTCAAAGATTTCTGTTTTCTTATACTAAAGTTATTGTGCAAAAACCAAGAAAAATGCTTATTTGGGCCCTTTTTGGCCCTTAATTCCAAAACTGTTGGGACCAAAACACCCAAAATCAATCCCAACCTTCCTTTTATGGTCATAGGCCTTGTGTTTACATTTCATAGATTTCTATTTTATTTTACTAAAGTTAGAGTGCGAAAACCAAATATCTTTGGACGACGACGATGCCAATGTGATACAAATATACAACCAAAAAAATATTTTTGCATTCGTATAAAAAGTTAACCAATTAAAACATCTGTCCGTGAAGCTGTGCACATCTGGCTGTGTTGAGGTGAAATTTACCAAACATGGATGAACAGAGTCCCATAGATTTATTAAACATTTCTGTTGGTATACCTGTTTTAAGTAATCATAGATAAATATTATTAAATTAACAAATTTCAAGGAGTAACTTCCTCAATAATTGCCACAATATAATCCATAATCATGCAATAATAGTGCTGAAAGTGGCGTTAAACAACAATCAATCAATCAATTGTACAAAAAAAAAATAATTGAGAAATTACAAAAATAATGAATAAACATGGACTAAATTTTTGAAAGCAGAGGACAATTTACCTGTAACCCCAGTTTTTGGGATATTATGAGTGAAGTCTAGACATGCTAGATGGATTTTAAAAATGTTGATGTATTAAAAAAGTTTTTTGTTTAAAATATAAATAAAATATGAAAAAAAGAATTGCTTAATTGTTTCAACTGTGCTTCAATTGTCATACTATAAAATTGCAAATTTGAGGTGTCTTTTCAGCTCCCTTAACGCGTATTGTACAAATGTTGTTTCGTACTCAATCTAGACCTGGTCAAACTGAATACTTGAAAATTGATATTTGCTACTTCTCTACACTACACGTCTTCTTATAAACTTAAACTTGTGAACAAACACAATAAAAATGCAACTTGAGTAGAACAAAACAGGTTTCATATTCATATATATTCATTTCACATCAAGATGTTCTCACGTGTTTGCCACCTGATTTTTCTTCTCATGAAAGTCACTCCTGAAATTACTTGGTTTACAGTATGAGCTAGTGATGGAATAAATCATGGTGTTTTTTACTTTTTGTGAGATATTTGGATTCCTCTAGTTTTATATATCTATATAGTGCCAATAAAACCTTTGCCCCTTAACCCCTATACTTTTTCAACCTCAATTTCAATTGATTATATTTAAAAAAAAAAAAAAAACACACACATGACACTGGCATTTTTTTTCTGCTTTTTGGTAAAATTTTAATTATTTAAAAATACTTAATTCCATCTCGGATGCTTTCGACATTACTCGTTACCTTTCGACATTACTCATTACCTGTTTGTAAAAAAATTATCGTTTCGTAATTTAATCGCATTTGATTGTTTAATAGAAATACCTGTTCTCTTCAGGTAAATTTTCATACAAATATTTCCTGGTCATTTCGAATTGTGTACTGGTCAATTCAACACGTTAAATTTATGGTTTGGTTTACTTCGATGTTGGTTAGTGCTCTATGCATTGTGGTGTCCGAGCTGATAGTTACTCAGTTGGTAGTTGACAGGATTGAATGTTCATTTTCTCCCAACCTGAATGATGCAATTGTAATGCCGTACGATACACGAAAGGTTCAACGCATTAACTACCACTCATTACATAATACTGGTACTACTGGTGATCTGAATTCTTCGTCAGAAGAAGACATTCATAGTTCTGGGCTGTTTTCTCCATTAGGTTCTCCAGGGAAATTGACAAGTTCAAGGCCGATTAGTTTGTTTTTGTCAACATATTTTCCGGCAGAGGGCGACATGGATGAAGTCAAAGAAATAGTGTTCGGTGGTCTCGATTCTTATGACGAAAAGGAAGACGAGATGATAGAGGCGGAATTGGCTTTGGTTTTAAAAGAAAAGGATCTGATTAAAAAGAAGATGCGTAGTCAAAATTTGAAGGAGCAGTTAAAGCGAGAGAAGGCGGAATTAGAAGAATTAAAGAAACATGACGAGGCGGTCGGTGGCATGGTTAAAGGGAAGAAAGGTGATAAAAAGGAGAAAGAAAAGAGGTCACAGAAAAAGAAAGAGTCAGGTAAATCTTTAATAAAGCAAAACTTTGATATAAACGACTTAAGGTTCGACAAAAAATTATTAAAGGCTGTACATGAACAATTAAAGGAGTATCAGTTAATATCCGATTCAAGTCAAACTAGTAGTTTCAGTTCGGGAGACTCCGATAGTGAAAGTTCTGTTTTATCAAAAAAGAAAAGGAAAACTCGGAGTAAAAAACACAAACAAAAGTCAAAGAGTTCTGATATTATTTCTGAAAGTTCTCTTTCCGATAGCAAAGATTCAAGTTCCGAATCGGACAGTTATACAAGGAGCATAAAAAAGAAATACAGAAAGAACAAGAGAAAGTCGGGATTAGTGGTAACGTCTAGACAAAAAACAAAGTATCCACAGGACTGTCTGCAGTCAAAATTAAAATTAGAATATGCAAACAAAAAAATAAAGTTTGAGGATTTGAAATTCCATCAATTTGTAGCGGGGGAGATGGAAATAATTGTATCATGTAAAAGCGACAAAGAAAAGAATGGTCGATTAACTTTATTAAAGAAAATTTTGTATTATTATGAATTGTATGATTGGAAAGTTTTGTTACAGTTCTATGCTGCCTGGATACGTCGGGTTGAATCTGGTCAAAATAAGTGGTCTGATGATACTGCGGACATTGAGACTCCTTTATTGGCCAGTTCCGTCAGATCTAGACAGAATAGAACAGGTAATACATCTTCTACCATTGTAAAAGCACCGTCTGTTTGGTTCTGCTCTGATTTTCAGAAAAAGAAATGTTCTTTTTCAAGTGCTCATGATAAGGTCATTAAGGGGGTCACAAGGCATGTGCAACATGTTTGTGCATCTTGTCTATTGAAGGATAACAAGCAATTGCCACATGCTGAGTTAGATCTATCGTGTCCTCATCATGAGTCATGACTACATGGCAGTAAAATTGATAGTTTGTGCTCTAGATTGTTGCAATATATGTGAAGGTTCAACATGTTTAAAACATATTTTTGGTGAGCATGGTATTGAAAATCTTGTGCATTTTCATAATCATTGAGTTAAGAGTTCAGGCTTGCCAAATGTATTTGGTTGTAAAATTCCTGTTTACTCAAACCTGAATGTCAATTTTTTTAGGTCTATGTTATCTATGTATCATGATTCAGATATAGCTAATTTTTTAGAGTATGGGTTCCCATTGAGTTGTGAAGGTTCATGTTCAGGTTTGTCTGAAGAAAAGAATCATGCTGGAGCCAGAAGTCATCCAGATGATATGAGAAAATATTTGAAAAAAGAGTGCACTTACGGTAGCATAACTGGGCCTTTTTTTAAGTAATCCCTTTAATACGGACATGGTTATTTCTCCATTAAATTATGTGCCGAAGAAGGATACTCTAGATTGTAGGGTGATTTTAGATTTGAGTTTTGGTGTTGATGGTGAGGACTCAGTAAACAGTCATATTTCTAAACATTTGTATTTGGGTAATCCTATCAAGGTTTCTTATCCTTCAGTTGACTCTTTGGTGGAGTTAATAAGGAGAAAAGGTTCTGGTTCGTTATATTTTAAGAGGGACTTAAAGCGGGCTTATAGACAAATTCCAATCTGTCCTGGTGACTGGCATTTGGTTGGATTTTCATGGGAAAATCATATCTTTTTTGATCGGGTATTGTCCATGGGATTAAGGTCAGCTGCATATATTTGTCAAAGGGTGACTAACGCTGTTAGTTTTATATTGGGCGCTCACTATGATTTACAAATTGTTAACTATCTTGATGATCTAGCGGGTTGTGATGTACAAGAGAAGGCATTTGACGCTTATGCTATTTTGGGTGAAGTATTGGACAACTGTGGTTTAGAGGAATCGGTAGAAAAGGCCGCTCATCCTTCTACATCTATGGTTTTTTTTGGTATACTCTTTGATACAGTAAGTTGTACTCTATCTATTACTAAGGATAGGTTGGAGGAAATACTTTATTTGGTTAAAAGTTGGTTGCAAAAGGAGAGATGCTCTCTAAGAGATTTACAATCTTTACTCTGTAAACTTCATTTCGTGAGTTCATGTGTTCGCCCTGGGCGACTTTTTGTTTCAAGGTTATTGGTTTGGTTACGGACTTTCGGTGGTCAAAATATTACAAAACGTTTACCCACGTATATTAAGTTGAATTTAGTTTGGTGGAGCAAGTTTCTAGACATATATAATGGAGTTTCTATGATGTTTCTTATTGACTGGTCTAGTCCAGATTGTGTGCTTTCTTGCGATTCAACTTTGATTGGTTGTGGAGGTATTTGTAATGGGAGGTATTTTCATACAGTCTTTCCAGCATTTATTCGCAGGCAACAGTTGCATATTAATGCTCTGGAACTACTTTGTGTTATGGTTTGTCTGAAAGTTTGGGCAAGTGTACTTAAAGGTTCTAGGATTGTTATTTATTGTGATAATTCTTCATCTGTCACTGTACTAAATTCTGGTGCTTGCAGAAACACGTTCATGCAATCTTGTCTCAGAGAAATCTGTTTTCTGACAGCTAGTCATGAACGAAGCAAATAGAATTGCTGACATGCTTTCTAGGTGGGATATGGTTCCCGGTGTGAGCACAGAGTTTTTAAAGCTGGCTCGTGTCAATGCATGGAAAGAAATTGAATTGGATGATGATTTGTTTCATTTTACGTCACCTTGGTGAATTTTTCTTTGATATTGTTCATTGTAGATACTGAGCTATGTAAGTTACAGAAAGACACAGAGTTGTGTAAAAAATCTGCTTTTGCAGAAGGAACTTAAAAGAATTTGAAAGTGCAGTTTGTTTCTTATTTTTTATTTTGCACATATTTTAATATGTCACCTTTGCCTACTTCTGTAAATACTCTTTGTCTATATGGGAAATGTTTGAGTAGGAGTTTTAAGAGTGTAGCTTCTATTCAAAATTATATTAGTGGTGTCAAGACTTTACACTTGCTATTAGGAGTTGAGTTTCCAACGGAAGAGTGGTTTTCCATAAAGTTATTGTTTAGAGGTTTGTCTCGTCAAAATCATCATATGCCTCGCAGAGCTCTGCCTATTACTACACAGATTCTTTTTCAAATGTATGAATTTTTAGATATGTCTAATCCGTCAGATGTCACTATCTGGTGCTGTTTTCTGTTTTCTGTTTGCTTTTTTTCTTATGGTTAGAAAGTCAAATTTAGTTCCAACTTCGGCAAAGAATTTTGATCCGCACAAACAATTATGCAGAAATAACGTTATTGTTTTTAGTGATTATTTGTTGGTTAGAATGGAATGGTCAATTTGGTAATGGGAAACTGGAGTTACCATTGGTCAAAATAAAAGAGTCTCCACTTTGTCCGTACAATGCGTACAATCGTATGTGCACTCTAATACCAGCCGATGGTGATAAACCCGCCTTTTTAATTCCACAATCTAAAGGATATAAAACTTTATGCTATTCATTTTTTTCAGAAAAGACTAAGGGACATTTTAGAAATGTGTGGTTTAAATTCTTCCAAATTTTCCTCTCATTCTTTTCGCAGAGGAGGGGCTACATGGGCTTTTCACAGTAAAGTTCCTTCCGAGTTAATACAATTTCATAGGGATTGGCGTAGTGACGCATATAAAGTTTATTTAGAGTTTGACTTACATGACTAATTGTCTAATTCACGAGCTATGGCTGATGAAATTCTGAATTAATATTGTTTGTTTACCTTATCTTATTTTATTTTTTGTAGACTTTGTGTCAAAAAATAAGGTTTTGTTGCTGTCAGATTCCACTTGTAAATATGTCAATAATATTAACTGGCTGGATTGCAATGCTATATCTGGTGCTAATATATACACTCTTCAACAATTTGTAAAAGACAACAAATCACTTTTAAGAAAATATAGACATTTGTTATTGCATGTAGGCACAAACGATGTTGGGAATGGTTTATGCAGTAAATTGATTATTCAATATTACCGGTATAATAATTTAATTGATTTTATTTGCAATGTTTTTCCTTCTTTAAAATAATAGTTTCAGCAATTTTGCCAAGACCCATAGATTTTGATGACACAAAACAAATTGTAATAGACTGTAATAAAGCTTTGGCTAAGTTATCTTTGAAGAAAAATATTTTATTTGTTAAAACTTATAAGCAATTCGTTCAGCAACCAGGATCAATTTATAAAAGTAAATGTTTTTGTAAAGATAGATTACATTAAAGTTATTTTGGTGTTTCAGTTTTAAGAAACTTTTTTATAGGTGTAGTTAATCATTTGTAATTATAGAATATTGTATTTACATGTATTTTTTGGTCAAGATACTTTGTGGTTTTTAATTTTATTTTTCAGAGGATGATGGTCAAGAAAGCTGGGCTAGACCATTACTTCTACATCTGGTTTACCTGTGAACCTATATTAGTTTGCAGGATTCCAGTAGTTGTTGTTTGTAGTCAGGTATGTTTATATTATAATGTAGTTTTTTCTTTAACACTGAACACTTTATTATAAATTATAGTGTGCATTTATATATTTTGGAAATTAATAATTATCAAGAATATGGACTTAAAATGAGAAATTATTTATGACATATGTATGATTGTAATTTTTTTATTTATGCCAAAATATGATTATCATTACTTATGTGTTGAGTTTTGTTTTATTACATCGAAATGGGAGTGGAGGGAATTGGTAAATTTTTAATTAATTAAAAATACTTAATTCCATCTCGGATGCTTTCGACATTACTCGTTACCTTCCGACATTACTCGTTACCTGTTTGTAAAAAATTTATCGCTTCATAATTTAATCGCATTTGATTGGTTAATAGAAATACCTGTTCACTTCAGGTAAATTTTCATACAAATATTCCCTGGTCATTTCGAATTTACCCACCCTCCCGCCCATTTTATTTTGTATTATTTGATTTTTGTACATGAGTTATACCTTATTAAATCTAAGAAGTTAGTCTTTTTCAGATAATGCAGATTGATGAATGTGATGTCTGTTTGGTTCCTTTATTTATATACTATCAATTTATTGTAGTCCGAAAAAAAAACTAGTAAAGACTACAATAAATTGATAGTATATAAATAAAGGAACTTAAAGGAGCCAACATCCTTAATGGTTATTGAATAGACTTACTTAAATCACTGTGATACTGGTTCTTTTCACCCAACATATACAATGCCACTGCTAACCCCTGCTGGTCGTTAATATTCTCAAACATATTCATTGCTTCTTCCAAACAACTTGTTCCTCTTTCAAAGTATCCACAGGACAATAAAACACGTCCAAGATATTGTTTATCCTTGGAAAAATATTTCTTATTTACCTTGAATAAAAAAAAAATATATGATATTAGTTAAAATGGTTATATGATTTGCATATTCTACAAATACTTGAAATTGATAGGTCAGTCATTTTGTTTCTTTGGTTTACACTTGACATGTATAGATAATGTTTAAGATATCCTTGTGATATTTATAAGGATAAATATGAAAGGAATCCTATTTTTCTAAGAAATTTAAAAAATTAAAAGAAAAATAAATAAATGGGGAATGTCTCCATCAGGGACACATATTATGATACCCCTGGTTGCATGTAACATTATAAAGGGACATAACTCAAGAAAGGTAAGAGTTCATATTAACAATTCTGATCTATGAAACAATATTAAAACACTTGGGACTCATACCATATCATTTCATATCTAAATATTAATTAAAAAAAAGATGTAGAACAATGTCAAAAAGAAAACTATAACAAGAGACAAAACGGGGTTCTATAAAGTAACATGCAGACGTAAATTCAAATATAATTATTTTGTTGTTTGGTGTACTGAAACATTTTTTTAAAAAATAAATACATTTTTTATACTTCACGTTAAAATGCCCTATTTTGATTGGCTAATATGAGGGTGTTAATTTACTCTATCACATGGCTGAGCGGATGACAATGTTTTTGAATGTTACCCCCTGTTATGCAGACCAATCAAAAATCGATAATTTAAAGGACAATGGATTAAATTTACATCAAGTAATTAAATACAATGCTTAAATTTTACGTTTTGCCTCAGATTTTATTATTTGACTGTCAAAGTAAAAGAAAATAAAACATCTTACTTAATTTTTTTTTCCAATACCCGTAAAGTATGTACGTGACACCATAGAAACTACTTTTAAAATAAAATTAGTCTGAAAAAGAAAATAATGATAGGATATTCAGTATAATAAATTAAATAACACATACCTGAGAGGGTGATAGAGCAGATTGGTACCCCTCAAAAATGCATTGTCAATCTTGGCTTCGCCGCGGTTGACAATGTTTTCTCGGGGTAACAATCTGCTATATCAACCTCTCAGCTATGTGTTATTCATATATTGTTATTCAAAGTATGAGTACAGAAGTGAACATTTGTCATCAGAATCAATAAGTTTTCTTTATATAAATAAATAGTGTTAGCAATAAATTGCAAATCTGTGTGCAAATTTGCAGATTTGGGCAAAGAACTAGACCGATTATGTACTGTGAATGTACAATTGAAGATGGCGGTATACCCCTGAACTACCTTAAGGTGGCATGGGTGTCTTCTGCCATCTTGAATTGAAAAAAACAGAGAACCTAAGGTCCAGATTTTCTATCAAGTTAGGACAATTTGATGCAGAAATGCAGATATTTAATGTGAATTTTCATTTAAAAGAACCAATTTATAAGAATATAACTTATAAATTTTAATATTTTTACAAGTGTTGATTATTGTTGGTTGTTTTTTAATGTTTCTAATTTGGCATTTTAAAGGGAGGTAACTCTAAATCTGTGCATTTTCTGAAGGATTCTACATGAAATTTTCCTATTTTGTATTTAAGCTGGAAAAAAACGTACAGTGACCCTATCTTTTCTTTTGATATTCTCAAAGCATTGTCTGAAAGCTATCCTTTCCTAATTTATTTTACAATTCTATCATTTTGTTTAGTTTCTAACCACAAATTGTGTTTCTTCCTGTATAATCCCTTCACAATGTGTCATTTTGTCACAACCTGTAGCTTGAGAAAATGCGCAGTGACCTATCATTTTTATTATATTTTTGAAAATATATCAATAGATACTACGTTTTGGTAAAGTATGAACAAATTCTATCATGATTTTTATTTTAGATTCCCATACCACTTTAAAGACAAATTCTCATACATGGAGTAATCTGATAATTTCGGTCCATATAGAAAATTGGTAGATCTTGATATTCTGAACATTTTTTGCAACGTAAATTATCTATACCCTAAATAAATTTTAGACTTAGTATTTTCATTCTACTCCTATGTTCTATATTTTGCAATAGAGACCAAAATAATTGCTTTGCAGTGTAAAACATCATAACATTTATATACGCTTACAACCAATCAAGCTCAGTAAAAACTGTTATCATAGGAGAAATTTAACAATTGAAAAAAAAAATGGATGCCTTGATCAGTGGTTGTCATCTGAGTACCAAATCCACAGAATGGAAGATTTACAAATTTTCAAGAAAAAAAAGGGCATAATACTTAGACAGTACTTTAAATAAACTAACAAGTTTGATAATGAATTTGACAATAATCAGTTGTGGATCAAGGGGAGGGTTCTGAGGGTTGGAACCCCCCTTTTGTTTTGGAAGATCAATGCATTTGAATGGGGACTGACATACAGTTGGAACCCCACCCTTTGTCCTGGGTTGGGAACCCCCCTTTTTAAAATGGCTGGATCCGCCCCTGCAATAATATATACCGTGATAAATCTCTTTAGAGAATCATAATAAGATTCTGATGCAATTTGGTATCCACCAATGAAACGCCAGTATTTCATTAACTGCTGTTTACTGTTGTCTTTGTAAATTTCTTTAAACATATCTTGTGACAACAGAACTTCTTTTAATTTCTCCTTGTCAGCAGAACATTCCAGATGATAAGGCAACTCTTCTGCTTTTCTTTCCATGTCAGTACTGAAAAAAAACAAAGTTTATCATGATGGGAGTCATAATTTGACAGGGGGATATGGAAAATATGCAAAAAATTGATTTCATGGTGAAAAAAATTGTGAATCACTGAATTTAGAGAACAAAAAATTCTGAAAATTTTAAACATTTCGCACTGATAAAATAGTATATATCTAGCCATGTGAAAATACTCATAAGCACCAACAATCAAATAATAAAAAATAAGAACATGGATGCCCCACTCGCACTATCATTTTCTATGTTCAGTGAACTGTGAAATTAGAGTAAAAATGCTAATTTAGCATAAATTAGAAAGGTTATATCAAAGAGAACATGAATACTAAGCTTCAACTTCACCAAAAAATACCTTGACCAAAAACTTAACCTAAAGCAGGACAGACAAACTGATAAACAGACCAGAAAACATAATGCCTCTCTACTTTCTTAGGTGGGGCATAAATTAAACTAGAGGCTCTAAAGAGAATGTGTCGCTCACCTTGGTCTATGTGAATATTAAACAAAGGAAGCAGATGGATTCATGACAAAATTGTGTTTTGGTGATGGTAATGTGTTTGTACATCTTACTTTACTAAACAGTCTTGCTGCTTACAATTATCTCTATCTATAATGAACTTGGCCTAGTAGTTTCAGTGGAAAATGTTAACAAAAATTTACAAATTTTATGAAAATTGAATATAAAGGACAAGAACTCCTTAGGATGTAAATTGACCATTTCGGTCATGTTGACTTATTTGTAAATCTTACTTTGCTGAACATTATTGCTGTTTACAGTTTATCTCTATCTATAATAATATTCAAGATAATTATAACCAAAAACAGCAAAATTTCCTTAAAATTACCAATTCAGGGGAAGCAACCCAACAACAGGTTGTCCGATTCATCTGAAAATTTCAGGGCAGATACATTTTGATCTGATAAACAATTTTACCTCTAAATGCTTTGGTTTTTGAGTTATAAGCGAAAAACTGCATTTTACCCCTATGTTCTATTTTTAGCCGTGGCGGCCATCTTGATTTGATAGCCGGGTCATCGGACACATTTTTTAAACTAAATACCCTAAAGATGATTGTGGCTAAGTTTGGATTAATTTGGCCAAGTAGTTTCAGAAAAGAAGATTTTTGTAAAAGATAACTAAGATTTATGAAAAATGGTTAAAAATTGACTATAAAGGGTAATAACTCCTAAAGGGGTCAACTGACCATTTCGGTCACCTTGACTTATTTGTAAATCTTACTTTTCTGAACATTATTGCTGTTTACAGTTTATCTCTATCTGTAATAATATTCAAGATAATAACCAAAAACAGCAAAATTTCCTTAAAATTACCAATTCAGGGGCAGCAACCCAACAACAGGTTGTCCAATTCATCTGAAAATTTCAGGACAGATAGATCTTGACCTGATAAACACTTTTATCTATGTAAGATTTGCTCTAAATGCTTTGGTTTTTGAGTTATAAGCCAAAAACTGCATTTTACCCCTATGTTCTAATTTTAGCCATGGCCGCCATCTTGGTTGGTTGGCTGGGTCACCGGACACATTTTTAAAACTAAATACCCCAATAATGATTGTGGCCAAGTTTGGTTAAATTTGGCTTAGTAGTTTCAGAGGAGAAGATTTTTGTAAAAGATTACTAAGATTTACGAAAAATGGTTAAAAATGGACTATGAAGGGCAATAACTCCTAAAGAGGTCAACTGACCAATTTGGTCATGTTGACTTATTTGTAAATCTTACTTTGCTGAACATTATTGCAGTTTACAGTTTATCTCTATCTATAATAATATTCAAGATAATAACCAAAAACAGCAAAGTTTCCTTAAAATTATCAATTCAGGGGCAGCAACCCAACAACGGGTTGTCTGATTCATCTGAAAATTTCAGGGCAGATAGATCTTGACCTGATATACAATTTTACCCCCATGTCAGATTTGCTCTAAATGCTTTGGTTTTTGAGTTATAAGCCAAAAACTGCATTTTACCCCTATGTTCTATTTTTAGCCATGACGGCCATCTTGGTTGGTTGGCCGGGTCACGCCACACATTTTTTAAACTAGATACCCCAATGATGATTGTGGCCAAGTTTGGTTTAATTTGGCCCAGTAGTTTCAGAGGAGAAGATTTTTGTAAAAGTTAACAGACGACGACGGACGCAAAGTGATAAGAAAAGCTCACTTGGCCCTTTGGGCCAGGTGAGCTAAAAAAAAGTTTTTTTTATCCCCTTATGTTTGTGCTGTTTATCCGTATATGTATATATATATATTTCATACTACTTACTTATTTTTCATACAAACAATATCTCATTAATAAATATTTGGATTTTCTAGTGTAAATAAATATGTGAAATGTCACCAAGAAATAGTAATCCCATAAATATTATAATGTAAAAAGATACTGATAATTAATTTCTAACCATTTGTCAAAATATTCAGTAAGTCTTTGATGCCACCAACGTTGTGCCACTTGGTCCGATAGGTACATCTTTCTGACAGCTTTACTCATCGTTCTGTGGTGGAAATCTAATCGTCCTTCTCCTGAACTCCCACATGGACGACGAAACTGTCGTAATCCAACATACACTAAAGCCCACTGTCAATTAGAAGAAATCGTTCATTAAACTTAAGAGGTACCTATCAATTAAAGGGGTATTGATCATGTGAAATTGGATATCTATCAAGTAAGAGGCCGCCTGGGTAGATCATGGTAAAGTGGATATCTATCAAGTAAGAGGCCGCCTGGGTAGATCATGGGAAAGTGGATATATATCAAGTAAGAGGCCGCCTGGGTAGATCATGGGAAAGTGGATATCTATCAAGTAAGAGGCCGCCTGGGTAGATCATGGGAAAGTGGATATCTATCAAGTAAGAGGCCGCCTGGGTATATCATGGGAAATTGGATATCTATCAAGTAAGAGGCCGCCTGGGTAGATCATAGGAAAGTGGATATCTATCAAGTAAGAGGCCGCCTGGGTATATCATGGGAAAGTGGATATCTATCAAGTAAGAGGCCGCCTGGGTAGATCATGGTAAAGTGGATATCTATCAAGTAAGAGGCCGCCTGGGTAGATCATGGGAAAGTGAATATATATCAAGTAAGAGGCCGCCTGGGTAGATCATGGGAAAGTGGATATCTATCAAGTAAGAGGCCGCCTGGGTAGATCATGGGAAAGTGGATATCTATCAAGTAAGAGGCCGCCTGGGTATATCATGGGAAATTGGATATCTATCAAGTAAGAGGCCGCCTGGGTAGATCATAGGAAAGTGGATATCTATCAAGTAAGAGGCCGCCTGGGTATATCATGGGAAAGTGGATATCTATCAAGTAAGAGGCCGCCTGGGTATATCATGGGAAATTAGATATCTATCAAGTAAGAGGCCGCCTGGGTAGATCATAGGAAAGTGGATATCTATCAAGTAAGAGGCCACCTGGGTATATCATGGGAAATTAGATATCTATCAAGTAAGAGGCCGCCTGGGTAGATCATAGGAAAGTGGATATCTATCAAGTAAGAGGCCACCTGGGTAGATCATGGTTAAGGGAGATATCTATCAAGTAAGAGGCCGCCTGGGTAGATCATGGTAAAGTGGATATCTATCAAGTAAGAGGCCACCTGGGTAGATCATGGTTAAGGGAGATATCTATCAAGTAAGAGGCCGCCTGGGTAGATCATGGTAAAGTGGATATCTATCAAGTAAGAGGCCGCCTGGGTAGATCATGGGAAAGTGGATATATATCAAGTAAGAGGCGGCCTGGGTAGATCATGGGAAAGTGGATATCTATCAAGTAAGAGGCCGCCTGGGTAGATCATGGGAAAGTGGATATCTATCAAGTAAGAGGCCGCCTGGGTATATCATGGGAAATTGGATATCTATCAAGTAAGAGGCCGCCTGGGTAGATCATAGGAAAGTGGATATCTATCAAGTAAGAGGCCGCCTGGGTAGATCATGGGAAAGTGGATATCTATCAAGTAAGAGGCCGCCTGGGTATATCATGGGAAATTAGATATCTATCAAGTAAGAGGCCGCCTGGGTATATCATGGGAAAGTGGATATCTATCAAGTAAGAGGCCGCCTGGGTATATCATGGGAAATTAGATATCTATCAAGTAAGAGGCCGCCTGGGTAGATCATAGGAAAGTGGATATCTATCAAGTAAGAGGCCACCTGGGTATATCATGGGAAATTAGATATCTATCAAGTAAGAGGCCGCCTGGGTAGATCATAGGAAAGTGGATATCTATCAAGTAAGAGGCCACCTGGGTAGATCATGGTTAAGGGAGATATCTATCAAGTAAGAGGCCGCCTGGGTAGATCATGGTAAAGTGGATATCTATCAAGTAAGAGGCCACCTGGGTAGATCATGGTTAAGGGAGATATCTATCAAGTAAGAGGCCGCCTGGGTAGATCATGGTAAAGTGGATATCTATCAAGTAAGAGGCCGCCTGGGTAGATCATGGGAAAGTGGATATATATCAAGTAAGAGGCGGCCTGGGTAGATCATGGGAAAGTGGATATCTATCAAGTAAGAGGCCGCCTGGGTAGATCATGGGAAAGTGGATATCTATCAAGTAAGAGGCCGCCTGGGTATATCATGGGAAATTGGATATCTATCAAGTAAGAGGCCGCCTGGGTAGATCATAGGAAAGTGGATATCTATCAAGTAAGAGGCCGCCTGGGTAGATCATGGGAAAGTGGATATCTATCAAGTAAGAGGCCGCCTGGGTATATCATGGGAAATTAGATATCTATCAAGTAAGAGGCCGCCTGGGTAGATCATAGGAAAGTGGATATCTATCAAGTAAGAGGCCACCTGGGTAGATCATGGTTAAGGGAGATATCTATCAAGTAAGAGGCCGCCTGGGTAGATCATGGTAAAGTGGATATCTATCAAGTAAGAGGCTGCCTGGGTAGATCATGGTAAAGGGAGATAATATTACAAATGGTTTAAAGTTTAAAGTCATAGTTTTATTTGGATGAAAACAATGGTCCTCTTGAACTATTTTCTCAAAAAAAAAAAAAATGAAAAAATATGAACTGATTTACTTTAACTATAAATAAAGTGTGTTTGCTTTTTACTATCAATTCTCAGTTTACTAATCAATCCATGGCGTCATTGATATATTATATAGACCCACTCTATTTAATATACTTGGTGAACGGATGAATTTTTGTAAGATTTTATGATTGGAGAGTTTTAGAAAAAGTATCAACAGTCATAGGTACTTTGGGACATGACAATTGCTATTCTAACCCGGCTCCTCATTTTTTGGCTCCAAAATTCCCATTTTTTTTTCTATTAATTTCAATAATGTTAGTGTTTATCTGTACATTATGAACATTGAAGGCCAAACATTGACCTATAATGGTTTACTTTTATAAATTTGTTATTTGGATGGAGAGTTATCTCATTGGCACTCACACCACATCTTCCTATATCTATTCATTATAAATAGAGTGTCTCAGGTTAGGGGGGGGGGGGGGGCTGGGTTCCCGCTAACATGTTTTACCCCACCACATTATTTATGTACGTGCCAGTCCCAAGTCAGGAGCCTGTAATTCATTGGTTGTCGTTTGTATACGTGTTACATATTTGTTTTTCGTTTTTTTTAAATAAGGTCGTTAGTTTTCGTTTGATTTTTTTTTTACATTGTCATATCGGGGCCTGATATAGCTGACTATGCGGTATGGGCTTGCTCATCTTTGAAGGCCGTACGGTGACCTATAGTTGTTAATGTCTGTGTCATTTTGGTCTCTTGTGGACAGTTGTCTCATTGGCAATCATACCACATATTTTTTTTTTTTATATGTATTTGCTTTTTACTATCAATCCTCAGTTTACAAATCGATCCACGGCGGTCATTGACATATTATATAAACCCACTCTATTAAATAAACTCTGTGGCCGCCGTAGATAGTAAACTTGAAAATAATACAAGATAGCAAATACACTTTATTCATAGTCTTTGTATGTTAATAAAGTACAGAAAAACGCAATCCGGAAGTCTAGTCTGACTTAAAATTTCGTCCAATGACGGAAAAATATCCGGACGCATTTTTTTTCGTTTTTCTCCAAAAATAACCCAAACTGAAAAATTATAAGAATTGATGACAAATTCGACTATACGTGGTACCTATAGGACACAGAAGTATGATGATGAATTTATTGTGGAAGGAAGAGAAGCGACACACAAAATGAGGGTTTTCTCGTTTAATAGTATAGAAGATGGTCTCTCCAAATCCTCACTTGATACATGTATGTTATATAGTTATTTAACAAAAAAAAAAGATAGTTTGTGAATGAAAACAAAAATTTAAGTGGTATGCTTGGCATATTTAAAGGGTCCTTCAAGGTTCCACTATTGGACCCATTCTATTTAATATTTTTATAAACGAATTGTTCTTTTTTTTTCAAATGTTCTTGTAAACAATTTTCTGGAAATTCCTTACAAGATGTAGTTTCTGTTCTGAAGGAAGACAGCAATTATTTAATACAGTGGTTTTCCTAAGATAAAATGCAGGCCAACCCAGAGAAATTTCAAGGTATCTCCATAGGCAAAACACACATGATAGAAAGATTTCTATATCATGTGAGGATGAGGTAAAACTACTTGGAGTAACACTTGATTTTAAATTAAACTTCAATTTTAATATTTCAAATATTTGTAAAGAAGCTGCAACGCAATAACTTGATTTTGAACAGAATTGAGAAACATCTAAAAAACTGAGTGAACTAACAATTCATTACTCTTTTATTATGTTAAATTTGAATTACTGCACTTTTAGTTGACATTTCTGTGGGGAACAAAATACCATCAAAATATATTTAAAACATACAAGAACGAGCGCTTCGCTTTATTTATGAAGACCATTAGAACTCGTACGAAACACTCATGCAAATTTCAAATCCTTCCATCTCTGAAAACTCATAAAATGCGCTAAATCGCCTTAGAGACCTTAGAAATAGTTAATAAAAAAATGTTCATTATTTATTAAGGCTCCCGGCGTAGGGTACCCCCTCAGGTCGCAAGGTCGCTTTTAAATTCGTCGAGAGGTCGTTTATAAGGGAAATGTACAAGTCGCAGGTCGTTTTTTCCCAACACAGAGTCGGTCGGGGGTCGTTTTTTCAAAATTTTACAGGTTGTTTTTAGAAGGCCCTCAGGTCGGACGTCGCCTCTAAAACGCCCAGAGGTCGCAGGTCGTTTTTGACCCTTCGGGAGCCTCTTTATTCAAGATCTAGTTGTTATAAAAACGATCCACATACATTTAGGCATGTAAAAACTGCTGATAGAGGTACCTAGACCTAGAGCCTCAAGTGGACAATAGGATGCCCGATTAGAAGGCTAAATGTATCCCCTATCTATTTTTTTCAACCCTCAATTTCTAGTGGGCCGTTCTAAATGTCCCGTTGATCATCCCGGTCAATCCTCTATTGCCGGAACTACATGCTGAAATTTTTAATTGTTAATTTGCTCTACTTCTGAACATGCATGACATATTTCACACTTCAATTTCAGGATCAACAATCAAATCATCACTAACTTTTACCAATGTTATTTCAACGGATCCTATCCACTGATAGAATGGTCTTAAATAGGCGAACTTCTTAAAACCCCGCCCAGTCAACTGAAATAAATCTAGTAATACCCGATAGACAGGTTTCGGCATACATGGCATATTAAGATTTTCTGAACCAGAACAGAACAAAACAGAACATGGGGACTTCGATTGCTGGCTAAACAGATGATTATCACAAAAATGATATACATGATTCTTTTCTCTCTCATTCTTCAAGTTTGAAACCTGTTGTTGCACTTTCTACCTTTTTGTTTAAATAAACAAAGATTTCCATGGAACATTTTAATTGGAGGACTGTCGTCATGCGGTTTTAGTCTATGTATTCCGCAAAACGGAATGTCACCTTCGTTTAAAGCCGGGTAAGGGATAACTGATGCAACTGATTTTTATAGTTAGTTCTTTTGTTTCACTGTTACACCACTGTCCCAGGTTAGGGAAGGATTGGCATCTTCAAACTTGTTTAACCTCGCATTTTCTGTATGCGCATGTCGCAAACTAGGAGCCTGTGATACAGTGGTTGTCGTTTATTGCTGTTTAATATATTTGTTTTTCGTTCGTTTCTTGTGCGCGTAAATTAGGGTCGGCACTTAAAGTTAACCAGCGAGGGACGTTAATCACCGAGAGTAGTAATTAATGAATATTCATCTTTACCGGATGATTGACATCGATGTAAATAAAAACATGAAAGTGATTACCGTGTGTCAACGTCAGATCAAATTAGTTCAAGAACGGAATAGCAATTGAAAAGTGAATATATAAATCAAACTGTATTGGGATGATTTGGTAAACGTTTAATCCAACTTACTGAATATTCTATGGAAGATTTTGCCATTTGTATAGAGGAATTGTACCTTCTAAAATGAACTTGGGAGAATAATAAACTACATGTAATTATATAATTTTTGGCAAGGTCAACAAACTGACGAAGTCAAACATACATCAAGCTCATAGTTTATGAATGAACATATTGTTGCGTGCGAGTTTTAAATTGTTAATGCCACAAGTGTCATTGTAAACTGAAATGAGACTTTAAATATAACGATTAAGAAAACAATCCTGATTAACTCAAAAACAATATTTCAAAATGCTACATTAATTTCTACAGACATCTGCACAGTGATCTGTTAAAGGTTTTTTTATAGTTAATTCCTGTGTCACTTGGTCTCTATTGGAGAGTTGTCTCATTGGCAATCATTCCATATCTTCTTTTTTTATATAATAAAACGAAAACCTGAACGACTATACATCATGAATTAAAATTCATCCTTATTTTAGTCGTGAATGAAACAGAGTCAAATGAACAAATGGACTAGATGAAACTGAATGAAAAAAAAGAAAGAAAACACCAATTTAAGTGGATCTGATACGAGAAAAGATTATATTTGCTGCGGCTTTTTCCATTTGCGCCAATATGCACTTAATTAGCGCCTATTTTTTTTATTTCTCTGCGCCAAATTTATTTTTCTTCATTTGCACAAATTAACAGGTAAACACAAGTCATGAGGCATATAAGATGTTTAGAATTTATCTATATAATAACAAAAATATTCCTTCTGGGCTTTTGCCACCTGCCACTTGCTCACACGTGACGGGGAGGAGGAGGGAGAATTGAAAGCAGGATAAGTTTATTGCAAAAGTTTTAAAACTGTGTACATCACACTTGAAGTAGCACTTTATAAAATAAGATTGTAAGAGTTTGACATAAAAAGCAAATTTGCATAATATGCACAAATCTTTCTTAACTGAGTATTGTTATGCAACATTTCTGTTGAACTGCAACCTTGTGATATCTTCCCTACGATAAAGCATCCCCTTATGAGGTGCTGACCTAGTGTTGTTACTTTGTAGCCGATCCATCATCCAAGATGACTGCCAGCGGGGGACTTAGTTTAACATAGGACCCTATGGGAAATGCATACAAATGACTTCTTTTAGAGAACCATTTAATGGAATGAAACCAAACATGGCACGAATGTTCCTTATGAGGTGCTGACCAAGTGTTGTTACTTTTAGCCAAATTTTATATTTTTTTATATGATTTCAAAAACCCAAGTAGAATCAGGTGAGCGATACAGGCTCTTGAGAGCCTCTAAGTTTATTAAAAAAAACCTTTTCATGCTATGGTACACTTGCTGCCACGTTGAGAGATCTGATTATCATTTTTACAAGTTAATGTCTGTATTTTCTTTATGGCATCGGTTCCATATATGAAAGTAAATGTTCGGGTACCAGAAGTGTGTTTACTTGTGATACCCATGTACTCAACATGCGTCTATATACACATTTATCTATGTTGCAGCTTGTGTTCATTGAACTGCCGTGCTTGGTTAAAAAAGTTTTATCATCTAAATTTATCAGACCTAACCTTTCGAATTAATTTGGCGCAAATAAAAAAATGTCAATGTCCGCAAATGAAAAAAAATATGCTTTGTCAAGCTTGGCGTAATTGTCAAACGTACATTCACCGATCACATATTACTGGTAAGATTAAAAAATAATACGATATTTAGATTTAGAAGCACTTTAAGAAATTGATTGATTGTTGTTTGCCATCAGTACAGCCGCAAATATTTCAGAAAAGTTCGGGGAGAAAACTAAACAATGAATACAATAGGGACTTAATGTTACTGGTCACATTAATGTCATCGGTCGTTCAGAGTGAAGTATAGATACGAAACTTTGGACTGCCGATTGAACATAATTTGTTTTGATAACAACCACCGGTAGGTATAGACAAATACTATTGATAGACGGTATATATAAAGAACTATAGTGTAGGTTAACCACCGACGGTAGGTATAGACAAAAAAAATTGTTGACGGTATATAGGAGCACTAAATTCTATGTTAACCATCGACGGTAGGTATAAAGAAATACTTTTGAAAGACGGTATATAAGGGAGCACTATATTTTACGTTAACCACCGACGGTAGGTATAAAGAAATGCTGTTAATAGACGGTATATAGGAGCACTAAATTCTATGTTAACCACCGACGGTAGGTAAATTCAGATACTCTTGACAGACGGTATATAGGAGCACTATATTGTATATTAACCACCGACAGTAGGTATAGACAAATACTGTTGATAGACGGTATATAAAGGAGCACTATATTTTACGTTAACCACCGACGGTAGGTATAAAGAAATGCTGTTAATAGACGGTATATAGGAGCACTATATTGTATGTAAACCACCGACGGTAGGTAAATTCAGATACGTTTGACAGACTGTATATATGAGCACTATATTATACGTTAACCATCAACGGTAGGCATAAATGAAAACTGTTGATAGACGGTATATAGGAGAACTATAGTGTAGGTTAACCACCGACGGTAGGTATAGACAAAAACTGTTGATAGACCGTATATAGGAGCACTAAATTCTATGTTAACCACCGACGGTAGGTATAAAGAAATACTATTGACAGACGGTATATAGAGAAGCACTATATTTTACGTTAACCACCGACGGTAGGTATAAAGTAATGCTGTTAAGAGACGCTATGTAGGAGCACTATATTGTATGTAAACCACCGACGGTAGGTAAATTCAGATACTTTTGACAGACTGTACGTGTATATATGAGCACTATATTAAACGTTAACCATCGACGGTAGGTTTAAATGAAAACTGTTGATAGACGGTATATAGGAGCACTATATTATACTTTAACCACCGACGGTAGTTATAAAGAAATATTCGGTCGACAGACGGTATATAGGAGCACTATATTGTATGTTAACCACCGACAGTATGTATAGACACATAATTTTAATAGACAGTATATACATTTTGTAGGAGCACTATATTATACGTTAACCAGCGACGTTAGGTATAAAGAAGTACTATTGATAGGGGGTATATAGGAGCACTATATTGCATTTTAACCACCGACAATAGGTATAGACAAATACTTTTGATAGACGGTATATAGGTGCACTATATTATACGTGAACCACCGACGGTAGGTATCAAGAAATACTGTTGATAGACGGTATTTAGGATCACCATAATGTATTTTAATTACCGACGGTAGGAAAAGCCAAATACTGTTGATAGACGGTATATAGAAGCACTATATTGCATGTCAACCACCGACGGTAGGTTTATAAAAATAGTGACGATAGACGGTAAAAAGGAGCACTATATTGCATGTTAACCACCGACTGTAGTTATAGAAAAATACTGTTGATAGACGGTATATAGGTGCACTATATTACATGTTAACCACCGACAGTAGGTATAGACAAATACTGTTGATATACGGTCTATAGGATTACTGTATTGTATGCTAACCACCGACGGTAAGTATAGAAACATAGTGTTGATAGACGGTTGATAGGAACACTATTGCATGTGAACCACCGACGGTAGGTATAGAAAAATACTGTTGTTAGACGGTATATAGGTGCACTGTATTGCTTGTAAACCACCGACGGTAGGTATAGACAAATACTGTTGATATACGATATATAGGAGTACTGTATTGCATGTATACCATCGACGGTAGGTATAGACAGGTATTGTAGTTAGACTGTATATAGGAGCACTATATTGCATGCACCGACGGTAGGTATAGAAAAAAAGTGTTGATAGACGGTATATAGGAGTACTATATGGCATGTTAACCATCGACGGTAGGTATAGAAAAATACTGTTGATATACAGCATATAAGAGTACTGTATTCAGGGTATGTTAACCACCTACGATAGGCAGAGAAAAATAGTGTTGATAGACGTTATATAGGAGCACTATATTGCATGCTAACCACCGACGGTAGGTATAGAAAAATACTGTTGATAGACGGTTTATAGGAGCACTGTATTGCATGTTAACCACCGACGGTATGTATAGAAAAATACTGTTAATAAACGGCATATAGGAGTACTGTATTGTATGCTAGCCACCGACGGTAGGTATAGAAAACTGTTGATAGACGGTATATAGGAGCACTGAATGGTATGTTAACCACCGACGGTAGGTATAGAAAAATACTGTTGATATACAGTATATAGGAGTACTGTATTGTAAGTTAACCACCGACGGTAGGTATAGACAAATACTGTTGATATACGGTATATAGGAGTACTGTATTGCTTATTAACCACCGACGGTAGGTATAAACAGGTACTGTCGATAGACTGTTTAATGGAGCACTGCATTGTATGTTAACCACCGACGGTAGGTATAGACAAATACTGTTGATAGACGGTATATAGGAGGACTATATTGCATGTTAACCACCGACGGTAGGTATAGAAAAATACTATTGGTATACGGTATATAGGAGAAATGTATTGTATGTTAACCACATACGGTAGGTACAGAAAAATACTGTTGATAGACGGTATATAGGAACACTATAGTGTATGTTAACCACCGACGGTAGGTATAGAAAAATACTGTTGATATACAGTATATAAAAGTACTATATTATACGTTAACCACCGACGGTAGTATTAAGAAATACTGTTGATAGACAGTATTTAGGACCACCATAATGTATTTTAACTACCGACAGTAGGAACAGCCAAATACTGTTGATAGACGGCATATAGCAGCACTATATTGCATGTTAACCACCGACAGTAGGTATAGAAAAATACTGTTGATATACCATATATAGGAGTACTATATTGCATGTATACCATCGACGGTAGGTATAGACAGGTACTGTCGTTAGCCTGTATATAGGAGCACTATATTGCATGCACCGACGGTAGGTAAAGAAAAAAATAGTGTTGATAGACGGTATATAGGAGTACTATATGGCATGTTAACCGATGACGGTAGGTATAGACAAATACTGTTGATATACGGTATATAGGAGTACTGTTTTGCTTGTTAACCACCGACGGTAAGTATAGAAAAATACTGTTGATTCACGGTATATAGGAGGACTATATTGCATGTTAACCACCTACGGCAGGTATAGAAAAATACTGTTGATAGACGGTATATAGGAACACTATAGTGTATGTCAACCACCGACGGTAGGTATAGAAAAATACTGTTGATATAGGAGTACTGTATTGTAAGTTAACCACTGTATATAGGAGTACTGTATTGTAAGTTAACCACCGACGGTAGGTATAGACAAATACTGTTGATATAAGGTATATGAGAGTACTGCATTGCTTATTAACCACCGACGGTAGGTATAGACATGTACGGTCGATAGACTGTGTAATGGAGCACTGCATTGTATGTTAACCACCGACGGTAGGTATAGACAAATACTGTTGATAGACGTTATATAGGAACACTATAGTGTATGATAACCACCGACGGTAGGTACAGACAAATACTGTTGATATAAGGTATATAGGAGTACTGTATTGCTTGTTAACCACCGACGGTAGGTATAGACAGGTACTGTCGATAGACGGTATACTAGTATAGGAGGACTATATTGCATGTTAACCACCGACGGTATAGAAAAATACTGTTGATATACAGTATATAGGAGTACTGTATTGTATGTTAACCACCGACGGTAGGTACAGACAAATACAGTTGATATACGGTATATAGGAGTACTGTATTGCTTGTTAACCACCGACTGTAAGTATAAACAGGTACTGTCGATAGACGGTAAATAGGTGGACTATATTGCATGTTAACCACCGACGGTAGGTATAGACAAATGCTGTTGATAGACGGTATATAGGAGCACTATATTGCATGTTAACCACCGACGGTAGGTATGAATAAATGTTATTAATAGACTGTGCTTAGGAGTACTGTCTCGTATGTTAACCACCGACGGTAGGTAAAGATAAATGCTGTTGATAGACAGTGTATAGAAGTAAAATATAGGATGACGTCGGACGCTGGCCATATTGGGTTTAATGCGGACGCCATAGTCGACCCTTAAATCGGGATGCGAACTTGGGGTTGTGCCATGTGACTCGGACATCGAGACGCCGACGCCATATTTGGGCTTAAATCCTGGACGCTATATCTTAATCTTGGACCAGGCTACCCTCTGATGTGGATACTATAAGTGACCATAGAAAGAGGTTTTCAAGACTTGAGACCTGCTACACACCATATAGGTGTTTTAAGATTTGTTTTCCTTTTCTTCTGTTTTTTTTCGTTCTTTTTTCATTTTTTTTTTGGTATCAATATTTTTTTTAACCAAAATATGGCTACGAGTTTACTGTCATTCTGAATCAAATCAATGGATGAAAAGTTGTTGATAATGTTCTTCATCTCAAGTCCCCGACATCTCAATTTGACGTTATAAATGCAATACAGGCCACAAGTATCTGAATCATCGGGTTAGATTTGATTGCAAGCCACCAATATTTCGGTCCATTGACGATGAGTAAATAGCGTTGGTACTTTTCCGGTAATCGTCCTATGGAGTCGGGAAATTCGGGTGGACCCAATGAGGGGAAATGAAATGCAACCCAATGACTCCCACAGTTGTCTGTATTGACCACAAACGTTCTAGGCCTGTCGCTCACATAGCTATGAAAGTCTTCTGTACAGCAAACGGTCATGGGCAATCCACTCAAAGCATCCTCTACATCTTTCCCGGTCATTGGGAGAGCAATGCCGTTTTTCTTGGGCTTATAATCCACGAAGGTGATCAAACACTGCTCCGCAATCCCCACAGGGGATGAGAACTTCTCGTGTTTCAGCATCCTCTGACGAACTATGTGATGTCTCGTCGACAATTTATTCGTCTGATGAGACCGAACTATCGTCTTCAAAAGTATCAGAGAGACGGTCGTCCTCCCTCTGTCCGTCTGGTTTCTCTCCTTGACCGACCTGCAAGACCTCTGTGTGCAATCTGGAGGCTTCTGGGGCTCTAGCTTTTAGGTCAACAAGAAAGTACCCGAAAGGTGTCTCGTTTCCTCTTCAAATTTCCGGAGAAAGAAGTCCCCTCGAGAAGGATACATTATCGGCCAAGAGTCATGATGGGCTGTCGATCAATGGGGTTATTAAAGAGAACGAGATAATGACACTTTCGTCTATGGGGGGAGTCTTTGCCAAAGTATAAATTCAAGGATATAACATCAAACTCGGGAGTAACGGTTAGTGAATTTTTAAATCAAGGTCCAGCAGCACATATTTCAACACTTGCAACACATATAGTAATATTAATCACAACAGAAATCAGATACAGGATGCTATTCAAAGCACTTTTGTAAATCACGGAGCAAATGCTACTTATAATCCTTCTCCGAATTTCTATCACAGACTACCAAAGTTAGACTTGCCTTCTTTTTCGGGAGATATTTTACATTGGCATACATTTTGTCTCTGTTACGTGGTTTCAGAGGAGTTGCAATAACGAGAACAGGACTGACAGACCGATGGATCAAAAATATTTACCATAAAGAACTTTGTTTAGTTTGGTATAATAAAGGGTCTGCTAAATAATGTAAGGTTGAGATAAATTAGTCATTTGGTCACACCAGTTTTTGGCGAGGTTCGTTTTGTTCAGTCTTTTATGTTCTTTGTTGTGTTTTGCACACTGTTGTTTGTCTTTTAATCTGTCTCTTTTTTGCCGTGGTTTTGTCCGTTTATTGTTGACTTATGTGTTTGAATGAGCCTTTAGTATCTTTCGCCTCTCTCTTCGGTCAATTTAATTATGTGGGACAGATTTAGACCCAAACTTGTCTCTGATTGTTTCGTGATTATTTCAGAGGTAAATCATACTATAAAATTGAGAATGGAAATGGAAAATGTGTCAAGGAGACAACCCGACCATAGAGCAGACAACAGCCGAAGGCCACCAATAGGTCTTCAATGTAGCGAGAAACTCTAGCACCCGGAGGTGTCCTTCAGCTGGCCCCTAAATAAATATGTATACTAGTTCAGTGATAATGGACGTCATACTAAACTCCGAATTATACACAAGAAACTTATATTAAAAATCACACAAGACTAACAAAGGCCAGAGGCTCCTGACTTGGGACAGGCGCAACATTGCGGCGGGGTTAAACATGTTTTTTGAGATCTCAACCTGCCCCATTACCTCTAGCCAATGTAGAAAAAAAGAAAAGCGCAACAATACGCACAGTAAAACTCAGTTTAAGATAAGTCCAAGTCCGATGTCAGAATATGAAACAAAAGAAAATAAGCAAAATGACAATAATACATAAATAATAACAGACTACTAGCAGTTATTGACATGACAGCTCCAGACCTCAATTAAACTGATTGACAGATTATGTCTTCATCATATAAATATCAGGCACAATCCCTCCTGTTTGGGGTTTAGTAATATACCATCATGAAATATACAACCCTCTTATTTACAATATCATTTGATCAACACCTATTTACAAGGGTCTATTTGGTATTTTTTTCTCATTGTTGAAAGCTGTATGGTTGCATATAACTGCTTACATCCACTTTATTTGAACTTGAGTGGATAGGTGTCTCATTGGCAATCATACCACATCTCCTTATGTTTACAGTATTGTATCAGTACTGTTACCTAATAAAAGGACAAAACAAGCCAGCAATTTGACAAAACTAAAGACATACATACTTGATTTTACTTCTCTAAAGATATAAACAAAATTTTCATAGTTACACAGCCATGGGAATTTCAAGGGACTATATTTTAGTGTGCATATATTTAGTAGCTAATCTGGCTACTTCCTGTTTATCAGACCGGTACCTCAGAAAAGAATTGTGACAATAGATCCAATCTTTTCAAAAACCAAAGACTAACTTCACTAGAAGCATCAGTTAGTTTCATAGATACTCTAAATAGAAAGATAATCTGCCACTTTTATAAAAGGGACTGCACATAGTTTTTGAAATGGTATATGTGTAATACCACCAAATCATGGTACGTCACATCCTACGATAGTAAAAATATTCCCTTGAATTTGACAGTTGTAGGTAATTAATCCTACATTTTATTGCAGTAAAACCATTTCTGTGCCATAAACATATGTCTTGGGTATTTCAAAACATCATTATTTTTTATTTGGGATTTCTATAGAAAATTTTGTAACCTTGAGGTTACATGGTGACTAAAACTTGTACACAGATAAAATAAGGGGAGAGATTTGATTGGTTAACTTCCAATGATGGTTATTTTCTAATAGGCAATGAA
Organism: Mytilus galloprovincialis; assembly: GCA_037788925.1. Classification (NCBI taxonomy): domain Eukaryota; kingdom Metazoa; phylum Mollusca; class Bivalvia; order Mytilida; family Mytilidae; genus Mytilus; species Mytilus galloprovincialis. The sequence continues at coordinate 33,638,041 of CM075343.1, read as the reverse complement.
ATGTTATGTGAATTTTTTTCTATAGAACTGGACAGGATAAAACTTTACTCTAGCCAAGTATTTCTTTATTTGAAACAACGATAAATTCTGCACATTCTTTTGAAAAGTGCAACTTGAAATTATTGGTCCCATATTTATGTGCTATAGCAAATGCATAGGCTGCTGATCTGCATATATGTTAGCTATATATTCTTATGTTTTCAATGACCCCTTATTTCTTCACTCCACTTTATAAGATAAAAATAAATGTTATTCCATATTTTATTGGTTTTTTAAAAGGTATCATATTTTAGACATAAAGACAAAACTAAGCACAGTGAAAAATGTCTACTCTGTCCTGTAAAGTTTGAGATGTTTTTGTTGTTCAATCTTTGACACTTGTACGGAAACACTAAATCTTGATAACCTACAACAGAAATATTATCACTTTTATTTCAATTCAATTGTTGCAATTAGCATACATGTAATAAAGAAAAATGATAAATTATATCAGATCTCCACATTAATAATATCAAAACTAGAGGCTCCAATGAGCCTGTGTCACTCACATAATACGTTTATTTATAATTGATGCATGATACAGAATTTGTCCATACCAACCATCAGTGGTTACCATACAATACGGTACTCCTATACACAGTCTATCTACAGTATTTGTCGGATTTTCGTCGGTGGTTAACATACATTACAATACTCCTATATACCGTATATCAACAGTATTTTTCTATACCTACCATCGGTGCATAACATGCAATATACTGCTCCTATATACCGTCTATTAACAGTATTTTTCTATACCTGCCGTCGGTGGTTAACATACAATATAGTGTTTCTATATACCGTATATCAACAGTTTTTAGCTATACCTACCGTCGGTGGTTAACATACAATACAGTCCTCCTATATACCGTCTATCAACAGTATTTGGCTATACCTTCCGTCGGTGGTTAACATAAAATTCAGTCCTATATACCGTATATCAACAGTATTTGTCTATACCTATTGTCGGTGGTTAACATACAATATAGTGCTCCAATATACCATATATCAACAATATTTGCCTATGCCTACCGTTGGTAGATAACATACAATATAGTGCTCCTATATACCGTCTATCAACATACAATTTAGCGCTCCTATATTACCGTCTATCAACAGTATTTGTCTATACCTGCCGTCGGTGGTTAACATATAATACAGTCCTTTTATATACCATCTACCAATAGTATTTGGCTATACATGTACCTACCGTCGGTGATTAATATACAATATAGTGCTCCAATATACCTTCTATCAGCAATATTTGTTTATACATACCGTCGGTGGTTAACATATAATATAGTGCTCAAATATACATTATATCAACAGTATTTGTCTATATTTACCGTCGGTGGTTAATATACAATGTAGTGCTCCTATATACCGTCTATCAACATATTTGGCTATACATACCGTCGGTGGTTAACATACAATACAGTCCTCCTATATACCGTCTTTCAACAGTATTTGGCTATACCTACCGTCGGTGGTTTACATACACTATTGTGCTCCTATATATCATCTATCAACAGTATTTGTCTATACCTACCGTCGGTGGTTAACATACAATATAGTGCTCAAATATACCGTATATCAACAGTATTTGTCTATACATACCGTCGGTGGTTAACATACAATACAGTGCTCCTATATACCGTCTATCAACAGTATTTGGCTATACCTACCGTCGGTGGTTAACATATTTTGTTGTGCTTCTTTATACCATCTATCAACAGTATTAGGATATACCTACCGTCGGTGGTTAACATACAATTTAGTGCTCCTATATTACCGTCTATCAACAGTATTTGTCTATACCTACCGTCGGTGGTTAACATACAATACAGTCCTTCTATATACCATCTATCAACAGTATTTGGCTATACATACCGTCAGTGGTTAACATACGATATGGTGCTCCAATATACCGTATATCAACAGTATTTGTGTATACATACCGTCGGTGGTTAACATACAATATAGTGCTCAAATATACCGTATATCAACAGTATTTGTCTATACATACCGTCGGTGGGTAACATACAATACAGTGTTCCTATATACCGTCTTTCAACAGTATTTGGCTATACCTACCGTCGGTGGTTTACATACACTATTGTGCTCCTATATATCATCTATCAACAGTATTTGTCTATACCTACCGTCGGTGGTTAACATACAATATAGTGCTCAAATATACCGTATATCAACAGTATTTGTCTATACATACCGTCGGTGGTTAACATACAATACAGTGCTCCTACATACCGTCTATCAACAGTATTTGGCTATACCTACCGTCGGTGGTTAACATATTTTGTTGTGCTTCTTTATACCATCTATCAACAGTATTAGGATATACCTACCGTCGGTGGTTAACATACAATTTAGTGCTCCTATATTACCGTCTATCAACAGTATTTGTCTATACCTACCGTCGGTGGTTAACATACAATACAGTCCTTCTATATACCATCTATCAACAGTATTTGGCTATACATACCGTCAGTGGTTAACATACGATATGGTGCTCCAATATACCGTATATCAACAGTATTTGTGTATACATACCGTCGGTGGTTAACATACAATATAGTGCTCAAATACACCGTATATCAACAGTATTTTTCTATACATACCGTCGGTGGGTAACATACAATACAGTGTTCCTATATACCGTCTATCAACAGTATTAAGGTATACCTACCGTCGGTGGTTAACATACACTATTGTGCTTCTATATATCATCTATCAACAGTATTTGGCCATACCTGCCGTCGATGGTTAACATACAATTTAGCGCTCCTATATTACCGTCTATCAACAGTATTTGGCTAAACATACCGTCGGTGGTTAACATACAATACAGTCCTCCTATATACCGTCTATCAACAGTATTTGGCTATACCTACCGTCGGTGGTTAACATACACTATTGTGCTCCTATATACCATCTATCAACAGTATTTGTCTGTACCTACCGTCGGTGGTTAGCATACAATTTAGCGCTCCTATATTACCGTCTATCAACAGTATTTGTCTATACCTACCGTCGGTGTTTAACATACAATACAGTCCTTCTACATACCATCTATCAACAGAATTTGGCTATACCTACCGTCGGTGGTTAACATACAATATAGTGCTCCAATATACCTTCTATCAAAAGTATTTGTCTATACATACCATCGGTGGTTAACATACAATATAGTGCTCAAATATAGCGTATATCAACGGTATTTGTCTATACATACCGTCGGTGGTTAACATAAAATACAGTGCTCCTATATACCGTCCATCAACAGTATTTGGCTATACCTACCGTCGGTGGTTAACATACAATACAGTCCTCCTATATACCGTCTATCAACAGTATTTGGGTATACCTACCGTCGGTGGTTAACATACAATGCAGTACTCCAATATACCTTCTATCAACAGTATTTGTCTATACCTACCGTCGGTGTTTAACATACAATACAGTCCTTCTATATACCATCTATCAACAGAATTTGGCTATACCTACCGTCGGTGGTTAACATACAATATAGTGCTCCAATATACCTTCTATTAACAGTATTTGGCTATACCTACCGTCGGTGGTTAACATACAATACAGTCCTCCTATATACCGTCTATTAACAGTATTTGGGTATACCTACCGTCGGTGGTTAACATACACCATTGTGCTCCTATATATCATATATCAACAGTTTTTGGCCATACCTACCGTCGGTGGTTAAAATACAATTTAGCGCTCCTATATTACCGTCTATCAACAGTATTTGTCTATACCTACCGTCGGTGTTTAACATACAATACAGTCCTTCTATATACCATCTATCAACAGAATTTGGCTATACTTACCGTCGGTGGTTAACATACAATATAGTGCTCCAATATACCTTCTATCAACAGTATTTGTCTATACCTACCGTCGGTGGTTAACATACATTATAGTGCTCAAATATACCGTATATCAACAGTATTTGTCTATACATACCGTCGGTGGTTAACATACAATATAGTGCTCCTATATACCGTCTATCAACTGTATTTGTCTATACCTACCGTCGGTGGTTAACATACACTATTGTGCTCCTATGTACCATCTATCAACAGTATTTGTCTATACCTACCGTCGGTGGTTAACATACAATTTAGCGCTCTTATATTACCGTCTATTTATAATCAACAGTATTAGGCTATACCTACCGTCGGTGGTTTACATACAATACAGTCCTCCTTTATACAGTATATCAACAGTATTTGTCTATCAGCTTAACAGGCTAAATATTTTTTTCCAATAATTGTTTTATTGTTCTTTTCAATAAAAAAAAAGTGCCTGTTTCAGTAGACTGAAAAATTATATCATTTTATAAAGGAGGATGCATTTAGATCAAGCTTATGGAATTATGACATGATAATAAGATATAAAGCTGTTCAAGATGTACATGTAGCCAAAAAATCAAATAAAAGTCAAATAAAAGTAAAAAATATACAAATACATTGTAGGAAAATATAATCTTATCAAGTACTGCTTTGTTCTTTGTTTAAAAGTATAAGTGTTTACATGTTTTTTGTGATAGTCCATTCTATAAAACTGGTCCAGAATAAACAAGTTAAAGATTTCTAAAATAGCTCAGCTTTTGGCTTAGGAAATATCAGATTACATTGGATGACACCTCTCAAGGAGTAAGGATTAATATCTGGTTTCAGTTTAAATTTTGAACTATGTACATTGGTGTTTCCATACAATGCATTTATATAGAAGTAAATATTCTGGATGATATATATTAGCACAAACTTGGTCAATTTGAATTCTCCAGTTAAGTGTGCTGTCAATTTTAACACCTAATAATTTTCACATGAAGAATTTTGTAATACTTTAATTTATTATCAAGTTTGGTTGAAAAGTCTGAATTGATAGTTTCTGCTTTGTTTCAGCAAACAAATATTTTGTTTTATTTGCATTAATGGACATGTTATTCATTTTACACCACTCTTCAACCCTGTTTAAATCTTCTTGAACATCATGATGTATATTTTCTATATGTTTTCCCTGATTTATGAAGATTAGTATCATCAGCATAAAGGTCTTTTCACAATTTTCAATGAATAAGGAAAGGTCATTTATAAATAGCACAAACAATAGAGGACAAGATATAGAACCTTGAGGGACACCAAATTTTACATAATGTTCAGAATAAACATTACCAATTTTTACCTGCTGTTATCTGTTTTTGAAAAAAAAACTAACAGCAGCCTAACTAAATCCACAAATTTCAAGCTTTAAACAAAGAATGTCATGATCTACCAAATCAAAAGCTTTTTTAAGATCTTAATAAAATTTCTAGGTTTAAGTTACCATCATTCATTTCTTGCAACCATTTGTCAATGATATTAATGTCAAACTCCATCCAGTATATATATTCCAAATTATGGACAAATGATAATGCTATCAAAAATACCAAGTCGTAACCATTGCCTTTCTCTTTTTCTACAAATGTATATCCATTATATATGACTAGGTGATAATGATTACTTTTCTTCAAATATTTTCGTACTTTTTTTCTCTACTTCTTCAACTTCGTTTATGCTGTTTAATGATTGTAAAGGAAACTTTAAACGTTGAAACCAGAGCAGTTATGTGCCACAATATTACACAAAAATTATAACATTCAAAATATTTGTTGCCGTTCTACTTTAAATGCATCAGTTACAAAAACTGTATACTTAATGATGATAGAGGGAACATTCATTTGATCTCACATTGTTATTGATCAACATACATTTTTTGTAAAACAGTAGTCGAATTTTCACCAAACTCATTTTCACCATGTATACGTTTTATTAGAAAGTGCAAACCATTTAAGGTATGTATACCTTTTTTCACATCGTTCTTCCACTTGTCCATTACGTGTTTGTCGTCTACATAGTTCGCAGGAACACAACAATATACTAGCTACAGCACATTCTGCTGAGACACCTTGGGCTAATCCTTCTGTCATAAACTCTGAAAATGATTTATAGTGCATTTAGCAGTACTGTTCTATTTTGTTTTTTACAATCATTATCGCAGATAAGCATATATTCAGATTTACGTTTGTCTTTACTAGTAGATTGAGGTTAGTTCATTTCGTATATGGACGCAAAACATATTCCTTTATCAATATTAAAAATTTACAAACACGTTTGTCATAAATCACGAAATTTTATAAATTTTATTCGATTGTAGACAACAGGTGGTCAATTTGTATGGATCGAGGAATTGCTTGATACTAATAATGTATAAACAATTAATGCTTTGAAAACACACCTTTTTCGGACATTAAAAAGAAGCATTTAGTTCGTATAATTGCATGTTATGCTACAAATAACCATGTTATTAAGATTTGTATAACTTTGTCACAGATAGCATAGGCAGTCACAGTTGAATTTTGTAGTTCAATTTTTCTAGTTCTAGTGGTCGTTTCGTTTCAGAATCTATAGAACTGTGATTAATGTTAGTGTTCGTACCCAAAAATGAAAACAACGGTTAGGACGTTTTATACCAATTCATCCGATTGTTTTTCATTTAATCCAAAACAGAAAGACAAACATGCGAATATTATTTAGTTGAGCGTTAGATTGGTAAGATAAATCACAATCACTGGGCCGGTCATTAATTTTTATCTTAGAAAGAGCACTAGACAATGTTGAATATGATATACATAGAGGGTCAAATAAACATTCGATACAAATCACACATGTCAAATGTTCTTTCGACAGACACCTAGTTGATCAAATGTCCATATGATAAATCAATCATTTGAGAATTCAAGGGGAAAAGAAAAAAACTCACTAGAGTAGTTGGATCTGTATGTTGGACATGCGCAGCAGTATCTTCCTGTGAGTCGTTTCTTACGGCGACAGTTGATGCACACATAGATTCCCACTTACAGACGATGCGACAAATAATCTGCATTTTTCTATTTTCTTTGCTTTGCACATTTTCGTAATGTTATACCAATTCCATTCATGGGGAAGATATAGACGAAATATATTTGATAGTTAACTGGCAGATTAAATCTATTGTGTGACGTACAATCAACAATCAGTGTAATTGTGATAAAGGTTAAGCAAGGGTAATTTTTGTAGATCATATGACTGTAGATTGAGATTCACCCAGTTAATATTGATGAACTATGATATGCATGTAACATAGGGAATAATGTAAAATAGATATAAGAAGATGTGGTATGAGTGTTTATGAAACAACTCTATTTAATATGAACGCTACATTTTTACTTTACATGATTTGCTTGGAAAGTCAAAATGTACACTCACCACAACTGGCAAAGAAGAAATCCAAGATAATCATAGATATGCTCTATATTTGGTTTTGCAATTACAACTAATATGAATAATTGGATCTTCCTTCACAGTGTTGAATACCTTTTGAATTACAGAAGTGTCCTTGCAAAAAACGTTATGATGCTCGGTATTTTAAGTTGTCCACCATCGGCTTTCTGGCCACTAACAAAATCTCCTTAAGCAATCAAAAGACAGCAACTTAACATCAGACTCCTGCCTAACGAAATTTATAGCCTTTTATACATGCACTGTTTGAGATTTTTCTTGACCTCTTTATCTATATATTAAACAAAAAAGAGTGGTTAGATAATATCCATCATCGGCATGGTACGGATCTAGGATTCTATTTTTAGAGTTATCTCTTTCAGTCGCTTACATGCTCTTTGTTACCTTAGGTTAAAAAGGCACCAAATAAAGAAGTTGAAGAGCATTGAGTATCCTAAATTCCAAAAAGTTTTCCAATAAAATCAATACCATGATAGATACTACGTACATATTCGTTATCAAATTTTGAAATTTATCTTTCTCTGTACAAAGTAGCAACATTCGAGCAACACCTGTATAATGAGTATATATCTCCAAGTTGATATCATACCTTAGAACCTGAGTTTCTTCTAATAATTTACTTGAAAGAGAGTTGCTGCTGACAAGGAAGGTTCTACTTGTTAATATTATCCCATGGATTTATTTTTGTTTAGTTGGTTGATCGTTATAGAAAATATGTGTCTGAAATGAACACAGATGTGTTCAACTTATAGTTACCATAATCCCGTCTTTTTTCCTCGATTGTATCATCCCCGAATAAGACTCATCAAAGAACTTGTATTAACTTGAGTAGCATAACGGATGTAGAATGTATAGCAGAATATGCTTACGGAGAACTTGGGATAGGAAACTTATACATGTTATAGTTTAGTCAATATATATGTTTCTATGTAGTGTTGTGAAGACTATTGTGTCCTCTCGTCTTGTTTTGTTTGTTTGTTTTTTAAACGTTGGGTTCTAAATTTCTCTTGGACTTATATATGAATTTTAAGCATCGGTCACACTTTACCGGATAGCACGAACGGACGCCTAACGGATGAAAATAAAAGTTGTCATTTGACAAAATTGTTATCCGTTGGGAGTCCGTTGATGTACTGACGGAATAAAACGGACGTGTAACGGATGCATAACGGACACACTACGGATATGCAACGTACGAGAAACGGACACGTTCTGGACAGAACGGATGTCGAACGTACATCCAAACGGACGAGTAACGCATAAAACGGACACCTAACGGAAGCGTACCGGATAAAACGGATGAACAAGATATACAGAAAAATCAATGGCGACAATAATAATACATGAAAATCGCATAAATAATCAAAATGTTTTTGTGTAACTGGTTTTTGTTTGTTCTTCAAAATTCCGCCAAAGGGCAGTGTTTGGCCTGAATAAGAACTGCTTGATTGTGAAGACGTGCCTATACTCTAAGATCGATTATGAATAATAAGAATTCATGAACCTTAAGAAATCTGACATACCAATAATTGGCATTTCTGACGCGAAATTTTCAATTGGCATTTATCCGTTTCAGATCCGTTCATCATCCGTTTTATCCGTTATACGTCCGGTAGAAGTCCGTTTCTCATCCGTTCAACATCCGTTTTATCCGTTAAACGTCCAGTAGAAGTCCATTGGTGAATTTATCTTCCAGACCTTCAACGGATGTATAACGGACACGTAACGGATACAAAACGGAAACGAAACGGACGAGTACCGTACAAAAGGGACGCCTAACGGAAGTTCAACGGACATTTTATCCGTTGGACGTCCGTTTAAAGTTTTGAACATGCTTAAAATTTTCCACCGGACAGAACGGACGTCGACGGATTAAACGTACGCTTAACGGACATGGAACGGATATGGACGGACGTCTAACGGATAAGAACTGACGTCTAACGGACATGAACGGATTGAAAAAAGTTATCCGTTAGGCGTCCGTTCGAGCTATCCGGTAAGGTGTGACCGAGGCTTTAGAGAGGGCAACAATAAAAGTACACATGTCATTAGAGACATAACAAACACCTATACAATATCTTCGAATTCGATTGGCTGAATAATTAACACAGTAGTTTCTGATCCACAAGTTGTTGTGTGTTGGTAATGGTATTTTTAAGTAACATTCAATCAAGTCGAGTTCGTGATGAAGAAAATCATTATGGTAACGTGACAATCCTAAGTGGAACATTTTATTGGTCATATTCTAAACAAATTTTTAATTAATACTCTGAATAATGATAACATCAACGCAGTTATATTTTAATCAATACAAACGGAAAATCGCTGTCGTACAATTGGAACGTTTAGCTTTAGCTAGCTATAAAATCTTGGTAAACCCACCCTTTTCTGTAGAAAATGCGTGTACCAATTCGGGATAATGTCAGTTATTTTTAAATTGTTCTGTTGATTGATAGCATCCAAATTTGTCACTTTCAATGGACTGCCATTTTTATAATTTACCTTGGAAATCAGATTTTTAATACTTTTTTTTCAATTTTGCAATACTCATTCATTTAGATTATATTTGCATTATGGAACAAATCATGTTTTCTATTTGCAAGCAATTCATGTTTCTTGTCCTGATCTTCATATGTCGTCTGCCACCTTAGTTGTCACACTGAATAAGAGGAACTGTGTCCGGATCTTGCAAGCCCTTTACGGTTTCCCATTTATTCTCTTCATCAGACGAGGTGTAACCAATTCCCATAGTAACTATAAATACATATAAAAAACAAATGCATTATTCGACATACATCTGTATTATGAATAAATGAGTTAGTTTAGTGATCGCACACAAAAAAGAGAAACAATTAATAATCGGTTTATTCAAATGTGGTTATGTCATTAGTGTCTGAGTAGAAAGTTGATGAACCAGGGATATGTCAAAGAATGTCTCGTCCTTTTTCTAAAAAAGTTTATCGGAAGGTACCAAGACCTTGTTGATAAATATTTCGTATCAACTTCTCAAATAATACACGATGGTCTTGATGTATAGATTCTGCGTACTGATGTTGTTTATCATCTTAACAACGTGTTTTATAGTTCTTTCATTTTTCTATGTGCTATTATTAATATTACTTTTACTGTTGAATGGTTTTATGTGATATCCGTTTGACGTGGCTCGGTACTTATAAATCTCGTTAATGTGTTTGTATCGGCTTTCATTTTTTGGTGGTTTGTTTTGTATATGCGACTTTTTGAATTTCCTTTGTTCTTATAACGTGACTCTGTACTTTAAAAGATCCCGTCAGTATGATATTGTTCTATTATATGTCATTATGATATATTTCTATTATGAATTACAATATACGTTGAACCACAAACGTCAAAATCATTCAATCACGTAGTGGAATTAATTATTTGTTGATTCTTATAAATTCTATATATAACTTTGGACTAGTTTTAATCTCGGTCTATTTCTGAAATTCATTCTTACATACTTTTGATTTTTTAACCCTGTATGCTAACATTGCCTATGTAAATTTTAAAATTGTTTGTATGCACATTGAACGACAAATTTATGTGACGTATAAAATTTTCTGACGTCAGACACTCAAATCAATGAATGTGTTTGTAGATAGTAGATGTTTGTGTGTTCTGTTAAATTGTTACTTTTAAAATTGTTATACGATGATGACTGATGTACCCATATTTTGACTATTTTATTTATTGTGTCTGTTTATTTAACGCATCACTGTAAATATAACGGAATTTGATGAGACTGTCATTAAAGTGAGAGGGTTAGCGCTATAGAACCAGGTTTAATCCACCATTTTCTACATTTGAAAATGCCTGTACCAAGTAAGGAATATGACAGTTCTTGTCCATTCGTTTTTGATGCGTTTTGTTATTTGATTTTGCCATGTGATTATGGACTTTCCGAATTGATTTTGATGTTATTTTGGCAATTGAATGATACCAACCAGTCAATCGCAAAATTATCATCCTAAATGAACTAGCATGTCTACTCCTAATGGTGAAAACTTTCTAATAGTACGTATATTGTAAAAGGAACACACAAAACATAAACTTGACACCAGAGTAGTTATATGCAGCAATATTACAGAAAAATTATAACATTCATAACTTTTTTGAAATTCTGTAATGGATGTTGTGGTTCTTCTTTTAATGCATTATATTAGTTGCTAGAAATGTATATATTGAGAGGAAATTCATTTGATCTTATATTGTTATTGGATAGTACTTTATCAAATGTTTTGGCATCTGTTTCACATTGAACTTATGTTTGCAAGAATCGTCTTATTTATAACAAAACTCCCCCCTTTGTGATCAATGAAATTAGATATAACACCAGGTTTTACTAACATGAACAAATAAACGGGATGCGAAAGGTGGAGGAGGATCTGCTTACCATTCCAGAACATCTGGGATCACCCCAGGTTTTCGGTTTTGTTCTTGTTACTCAGTCGTATTTAGTTTTTTATGTTTTTTTTTTATACTGTTGTTTTTTTTTTTTTGTCCTTTTACTTGATTATCATGGTGTTCTCAGTTAACGCTCACCTTATTAATTTGAACGATTCAAAAGAAGCTTTTTGGCAAAAGGAATCATCATGTAAATTATTAATCAACAACAGTACTTAGACAGTGTTAATTTCCAACTGACACCATACTCCATTGTTTTAACTCATATATTACGCTTTACTTGGAAGTTTACATTCTAGGCATTGTTAGTGGCATTTTTTAGTTGCATTTTTAGTGGTATTTGAAGGGTAATTTTTTTGAAAAATTAATATAATTCATTTATATGTTTCGGAGTTTAGTTTGATATCCATTTTCGCTTAACGAGTATACATTTTTGTTTAGGGTCCATCAAAAGTCTGCATCTGGGTGAAGTATTTTCTGGCCGTGTTGAAGACCCAATGGGAGCCTTGGGTTGTATTCTGCTCTTTGATTTTTATACCTTTTTCAGATTGTTCTGACTCATGTCCATTACGTGTTTGTCGTCTACATAGTACGCAGGAACACAACAATATACCAGCTACAGCACATTCTGCAGAGAAACCTTGGGATAACCCTTCTGTCATGAACTCTGAAAATGATTTATATTGCATTAAGCAGTACTGTTTTATTTTGTTTGGACCACCATTTTTACCATTTCAACATTTATTGAATTGCAGATAAGGAGATATTCAAATTTTCTTAATTTGTGTATACATGAAAAAAAATAATTCAAGAAACCATCATGATAACAATTTTCACTGTAGTTCGAGTGGTCGTTTCGTTACAGAATAAGAACTGAGGTTGATTGCTCGTAGCCTGAAATAAAAACAACTTTATTTGTTGAATTTTCTTTGTTTAGGATGTGTAATACCAATTCTATAGGTTTGGTCTACGCTTTTCAAAAGTTACACAGAATGCATTCGATTTCGTTTTTATGTTTAAGATTGTTTTTTAATTATTTCAAAAATTTACGAAAAAGGAAAAAACAGAAAGACATAAATTTCGTGTATTTTTTTATAGTGCGATATGTTGAAAAGTTATTTGACAAACAGTGGCAGTCATTTTTATCTTACTTATGACAGAAACAAATTTTACAGTAATACATTGAATATGGTATAAAAGGGGATCTTTTAACATTCAATCAAGTCCAATTAACATTCGACAAAAATCTAGTTGTTCATATTCTAAATACAATATTTCAGAATTCAAGCGGATCAAAAAAACCCCGAAAAAACAAACTCACTCGAGTAATTGGGTCTGTATGTTGGACATGCGCAGCAGTATCTTCCTGTAAGTCGTTTCCTACGGCGACAGTTGATACACAAATAGATTCCTACTGCTGTGAGGACACACACCCCAACGATTCCACCTGCAATTCCACCGATCAAGCCATCTAAATATAAATAAATGGCATATACACTTTGTCGTAAAAAATAATGGCATTGTAGTTTCAACGACATACAACAAAAACTGCAGTTGTAATCTAAAATTGAGAATGGAAATGGGGAATGTGTCAAAGAGACAACAATCCAACCATAGAAAAAACAACAGCAGAAGGTCACCAACAGGTCTTCAATGTAGCGAGAAATTCCCGCACTCGGAGGCGTCCTTCAGCTGGCCTCTAAACAAATACATACAATTTCAGTGATAATAAACGCCAAACTTATTTCCAAATTGTACACAAGAAACCAAAATTAAAATAATACAAGACTAACAAAGGCCAGAGGCTCCTGACTTGGGACAGGCGCAAAAATGCGGCGGGGTTAAACATGTTTATGAGATCTCAACCCTCCCCATACCTCTAGCCAATGTAGAAAAGTAAACGCATAACAATACGCACATTACAAATCAGTTCAAGAGGCTGGTATCTTCAGACCTTGCGTTTGGTTAATTGTTGTTAATGATGTTTTAGGTATATTTCAATGTTCTTTTTTTTTCACAATTTTTTTGTAACCTTTATGTTTCCTTACTATAACTACTTGTAATATTTTTACATTTATTTTTCTCATTATCATCATAATTATTGTAATTATTATTATTATTATTTGATTATTATTATTATAATTTTGATTATCATTGTTTATTATTAATTTATTATTATGATTATAATATCTACTATTTTATTTTCAATAATACTACTAATATTATCATCTTTATTATCATAATTATTATTATTATTATAATTATTTTTATTATTATTATTATTATTATTATTATTATTATTATTATTATTATTATTATTATTATAATAATAATTATTATTATTATTATTATATTAATAATACTATTATTATTACAGTTTAAGCGTAATAATTCAATAACCAAAGTACATAATAAAAATGAAAGTTACTTACAATTGTATTCCCATTTTGTTTCAATTTGAAAACTAAAAGTGTCATTTAGTTTGTCTGGAATCACTTCCTGTTGTTTTTTGTTATCATATCTGTTATAACCATTATTCTCACGTTTTGATTTTTTTAGTTCAAACGAAACATGACTGGCATCGGTTAAACATCGGGAAAACATTCTGCTATATGAGTTGCCAGAACAGTCTTCTCCTAATATCTTTAAAAAAGAAAAAAATAGTACCAAAACAAATGATGAAATCTCCTGGTTCCATTAGCAATTAATAACACGGAGAGGAGCCTTAGCGTCATTGCTGTAGCGCTAATGGACATTGTTCACAACCAGTAGTAAAATAAAATATTAAAATATTTAAAGTAGAAAAAAAAAACTAAAAATAAAAACAAAACGTGGACAAAGACGAAGACATAATTGAAGTAGAAGTCAAGTATAACAATTCGAAAGATTTAATGGCTTGTCAAAAGTAAAACGGTCAAATTTATTTTTGTTAATGTACAAAAATATGATGCATTAAGATTACACAGATAAAATTCTTATCACAACCGTGTCTTATATTCTTGTGTGCTTTAATACATCTTGTCGCTGTGCAATTTTGATAAGTTAGATGTGTAGAAGCAAGGTTGTCGGCTCGCTGGACATTCCCGAAGTTCTGCGTTTCAAATGGTAGTCTTTCAGAAAAAATAGAAAGATCACGATACATGTATACATTTACAGTGATGTCATATCAAAATGCCTAGTTGATAACTTCGTATGACGAACTTGAAAAGAAGAAAATGATGATCAAAACTATTTGATTTGACGAAATATTTATTATCCGCCCTCAATCATGAATCCAATGACGTAAGATATTTTTACAAGCCTCACACATCCAAAGGGTTATAACTGGTTTAAAGTAAAATCACAAAAATACCGAACTCCGTGGAATATTCAAAAAGGAAAGTCCCTAATGGTGCTTCCTCCCTAAGCACGCGTCGTTAAGCAGTAATAACTATATATATATATAAGACTGGTATATTTATCTCATTGTTGTTTTCGTCCTACCTTTTCTTTATGTTTATTTTGTACGTAACTGTACAACATAGTGATCTCTATTCCAATGAAACAACGTTGAAACATACATTTAAAATCTGTTATACGTCGTTTGCGTTCGCACGTATATTTTCATAGCATTAATTCTGAATTGATGCCATGAACATTCATCACTATATCCAAATGAACTTTACAAACGATCTTGCATTATAATATATATTACCTGCTCATTATTATAATCATAGCTGTAGTAGTCAGACCAATACTTCTTAAAGTTAACTTTACTCTGACATTTTGGGCTACTGTAAAAAAGTTCTTTCATGCACATTGTATATGAATAGAAAGGAGATTTTGGAGTTGTGAATGACATTTGTCTACATTCCTGGCTTCCGAAATCACCTTCAAACTTCATGTAAACCATGGTATTTTCATCAACAAAATATGGATCAGAGGCACATGCATCAGTTGGAAATGCATCTGATAAAATATAAAACAAAAGTAAATATTCAACTTGAAAGGAACGTTTGATTATATACAGATACATTAGAGACATTTGACATTACTGTGGATTCCTTATTTTCCATTAGGTACGAATTGTTGTGGGTTCGTTGCAACAGATAAACCACAAATTCAAATGTTCAACTATTTTTTATCAAGGTTTTATGTAGCATTGGCAAAACCACGAAATAAAATATCCACTAAGTTTGTCTCAATCCTCGAAAATTGGTACCCACGAAAATAAATGAATCCACAGTATGTCTTATTTTATTGGATTTTTGAACAAAAGAAAGGCGAAAGATAACAAAAAGGACATTTACACTCATAAATAACAAATTTAATGTTGAGTTAAAACAATAATATTTATTCCTTTTCACTTTGCTGTCGCGAGTGTTTATTGATCTATTTATTCCGCCATGTTAAAATGTTACTTTATGTACACTAAACAGGAAGCACCATGTATTTGACCTCAAATTTTATCATCAGTACTGAATTTATAGAAGATGCGTCAAATAATCATATAAGAGAAAACAGAAATAGACATACATGTCACTTGAGTTTTTCCATGGCAGATATGGACTGATATCACCAACATCATTGCCATCGCAGCAGCTGACATTTTCAATGCCATGATCTCTCTGAAAGTTAAGCAAAAACTGCATTCCAAAAATATTTTAAATTTCTTTAACTAAATTACCTGTTGTCTGTATGTACTCTATTTAATTTGCGATATTCGAGTTTTTTTCAATTTAAAGGGAAATTTTAACAATATAATGTCACTACAAATGTTTGGTAGTAATGTGTATTTTAATTAACAGATACAATTTCATAATTTTGAGACATCAGTAAGGTATTTTCTAATCATGATGTGCTAAATGAATGTATAAAAAACATGTTTTCTGTTCTTTGGTCAAGTTGTTGTCTCACATGCCCAATTTGTTTTTCAATTTTATGTCTGGATTTTCTAGTTTCTGATAATTTTTCCTTTCTAGCTTGAGAGAAAATCCTGAAACCGGAGATGGTTCTCAGCTGCCCTTTAAATTAAATTGTGTACTATTTAACTGACAATGGAAGACACTCTTAACTCCAAAACATTTAAATGAACTTAAATAAAATAAAAATATACAAGACTAACAACGGCGAGAGGACGGGTGTGATTATGTGGTGGGGTTAGACATGTTCTGTGAAATCTCAACACTCTCCCTATACCTCTAGCCAATGTAGAATAAAATTCATAAGAATACACATAGTAATACTCAGTTCAAATAAAATCCGAGTCCGATGTCAGAATAAGTAACAAAAGAAACTCAGCAAATGCAAATGATACATAAATTAACAAAGGACTTCTAGCAGTTACTGACATGCTAGCTCTAGACCTTAATTAAACTAATTGACAGATTACGTTTTCATCAAATAAAATTCAGGCACAACCCCTTTCGTTGGGGTGTTATATGATAACATCATAAAATACATTAGAAGAACATAACCCATATCATAACATTGTATTGAAATAACGTTATTATTGGAATAATAAAAGATAAAATAGACCGACAGATTGTGTTTTGTCGTATATATTACAATCTACTTTGTACATAAAATAGAAAATGGAAATGGGGAATGTGTCACAGAGACAACAGCCCGACCATAGAAAAAAACAACAGCAAACAAATAGGTCTTCAATGTAGCGCGAAATTCCCGCACCCGGAGGCCTCCTTCAGCTGCCCTCTAAGCAAATATATACTTGTTCAGTGATAATGAACGCCATACTAAACTCCAAATTGTACACAAGAAACTAAAATTAAAATAATACAAAACTAACAAAGGCCAGAGGCTCCTGACTTGGGACAGGCGCAAAAATGCGGCGGGGTTAAACATGTTTATAAGATCTCAACCCTCCCCCTATACCTCTAGCCAATGTAGAAAAGTAATCGCATAACAATACGCACATTAAAATTCAGTTCAAGAGAAGTCCGAGTCTGATGTCAGAAGATGTAACCAAAGAAAATAAACAAAATGACAATAATACATAAATAACAACAGACTACTAGCAGTTAACTGACATGCCAGCTCCAGACTTCATTTAAACTGATTGAAAGAGTATGATTTCATCATATGAATATTAGGCACAATCCTTCCCGTTAGGGGTTACGTATCATACCATCATAACATATATTAGAAGAACACAAAAGAGGGACGAAAGATACCAAAGGGACAGTCAAACTCATAAATCTAAAATAAACTGACAACGCCATGGCTAAATATAAAAAAGACAAACAGACAATCAATAGTACACATGACACAACATAGAAAACTAAAGAATAAACAACCCGTGTCATGCCAACAACTGGTTTTTTACTAAATGTGTTTAGTTCCGATGCAAAGACCCTATAAGTAAATCAATATTAACGCCAAAATATGAAATCTTTAATGACCTGACAACAGTATCGTAACTATATCCCTTCTTAATAAGTCTATTTAAAGGTTTTGTTATTTTCTGAGGTGAATACTGACATTTTTGTGCTTTATAAAGAATATTTCCAAAAAAAAAAAATTGGATGTGAAATACCTGAAGTCTGCATATTGAGCTATATTTACGAATGATGTCCTTATACCGATGATAAAATTTAGTAAATGTTTTGACTAGTTTGTGATATCGAAAACCCAGGTTTAATAACTTTTCAGTAATACATAAATTTCTCTCGTTAAAATCTAAAACATTGTTACATACACGAGCGAATCGTACAAGTTGAGATACATAAACACCGTACGATGGTGACAAGGGAACGTCACCATCTAAAAATGAATAATTAACGATAGGAAATGAAAAATCTCTTTTATCATAAATTTTAGTATTAAGCTTTCCGTTAGTGATATAGATATCAAGATCGAGGAAAGGGCAGTGGTCATTGTTAGTATTAGCTTTATTTAAAGTAAGCTCAACAGGATAAGTTTCTTTAGTATACATACTGAAGTTGTCATTATTGAGAGCCAACATATCATCCAAATATATCTAAAAGTATTATTAAATTTGTTTATCAGATGTTGTTTCGATGGGTCTTTGCTGATTTTTGTCATAAAGTGTAACTCATAGCAATACAAAAACAGGTCCGCAAAAAAGTGGTGCACAGTTAGTTCCCATTGGAATTTTGATAACCTTAGTCTTTGAATCTCCAAAGCAAACAAAAATGTTATCTAGTAAAAATTCAAGGGCAGACATAGTATCGAAGCATGTCCAATTGAAATAGTTTTTTTGTATTGCTACTTAACTAGAGGCTCTCAAGAGCCTGTGTCCCTCACCTTGGTCTATGTGCCTATTAAACAATGGACACAGATAAATTCATGACATAATTGTATTTTGGTGATGGTGGTGTGTTTGTAGATCTTACTTTACTGAACATTCTTGTTGCTACAATTATCTCTATCTATAATGAACTTGGCCCAGTAATTACAGTGGAAAATATTTTCTAAAAATTTACAAAAATTTATGAAAAATGCTAAAAATTAACTATAAAGGGCAATAACTCCTTAAGGGGTCAATTGACTATTTTGGTCATGAAAAACTTATTTGTAGATCTTGTTTTGCTGAACATTATTGCTGTTTACAGTTTATCTCTATCTATAATAATATTCAAGATAATAACAAAAAACGGCAAAATTTCCTTAAAATTACCAACTCAGGGCAGTAACATAACAACGGGTTGTCCGATCCATGTGAAAATATCCGGGCAAATAGATCTTGACCTGATAGACAATTTAACCCTGTCAGATTTTCTCTAAATGCTTCCGCTTTTGAGTTATAAGCCAAAAACTGCATTTTACCCCTATGTTCTATTTTTAGCCGTGGCAGCCATTTTGGTTGGATGGCCGGGTCACCGGACACATTTTTTTCAATTACATACCCCAAAGATGATTGTGGCCAAGTTTGGATTAATTTGGCCCAGTAGTTTCAGAGTAGAAGATTTTTGTAAAAGATTTCTAAGATTTACGAAAAACGGTTAAAAATTGACTATAAAGGTCAATAACTCCTAAAGTGGTCAACTGACCATTTTTGTCAGGTTGACTTATTTGTAAATATAACTTTGCTGAACATTATTGCTGTTTACAGTTTATCTCTATCTATAATAATATTCAAGATAATAACCAAAAACAGCAAAAATTCCCTAAAATTACCAATTCAGGGGCAGCAACCCAACAACGGGTTGTCGGATTCATCAGAAAATTTGAGGGTAGAAAGATCTTGACCTGATAAACAATTTTACTCCATGTCAGATTTGCTCTAAATGCTTTGGTTTTTGAGTTATAAGCCAAAAAATGCATTTTACCCCTATGTTCTATTTTTAACCATGGCGGCGATCTTGGTTGGTTGGCCGGGTCACGCCACATATTTTTTAAACTAGATACCCCAATGATGATTGTGGCCAAGTTTGGTTTAATTTGGCCCAGTAGTTTCAGAGGAGAAGATTTTTGTAAAAGATTACTAAGATTTACAAAAAATGGTTAAAATTTGACTATAAAGGGCAATAACTACTAAAGGGCTCAACTGACCATTTCGTTCGTGTTGACATATTTGTAAATCTTACTTTGCTGAACATTATTGCTGTTTACAGTTTATCTCTATCTATAATAATATTAAGATAATAACCAAAAACAGCAAAATTTCCTTAGAAATATCAATTCAGGGGCAGCAACCCAACAACAGGTTGTCTGATTCATCTGAAAATTTCAGGACTGATAGATCTTGACCTAAATAAACACTTTGAACCCTTGTCAGATTTGCTCTAAATGCTTTGGTTTTTGAGTTATAAGTCAAAAACTGCATTTTACCCCTATGTTCTATTTTTAGCCATGGCAGCCATCTTGGTTGGTTGGCCGGGTCACGCCACACATTTGTTTAACTATATACCCCAAAGATGATTGTGGCCAAGTTTGGATTAATTTGGCCCAGTAGTTTCAGAGTAGAAGATTTTTGTAAAAGATTTCTAAGATTTACGAAAAACGGTTAAAAATTGACTATAAGGGTGATTAACACCTAAAGGGGTCAACTGACCATTTTGGTCGTGTTGACTTATTTGTAAATCTAACTTTGCTGAACGTTATTGCTGTTTACAGTTTATCTCTATCTATAATAATATTCAAGATAATAACCAAAAACAGCAAAAAATCCCTAAAATTACCAATTCAGGGGCAGCAACCCAACAGCGGGTTGTCGGATTCATCTGAAAATTTAAGGACAGAAAGATCTTGACCTGATAAACAATTTTACACCTGTCAGATTTGCTCTAAATGCTTTGGTTTTTGAGTTATAAGCCAAAAACTGCATTTTATCCCTATGTTCTATTTTTAGCCATGGTGGCCATCTTGGTTGGTTGGCCGGGTCACGCCACACATTTTTTAAATTAGATACCCCAATGATGATTGTGGCCAAGTTTGGTTTGATTTGACCCAGTAGTTTCAGAGAAGATTTTTGTAAAAGTTAACGACGACGGACGACGACGACGGACGACGGACGACGGACGACGGACGACAAGTGATGGAAAAAGCTCACTTGGCCCTTCGGGCCAGGTGAGCTAAAAATGACCTAAAAGTTTTTAAACATACATATTCACATTCTGACTTTTTAAATGCCAATTAAAAATTACCAATATAAGCATGCAATTTATCAAGTACTTCCAACGAGTTCTTGACACTCCAAATTGTATTTGTCTTATTTTTTCAATACGCTCACCTGATAAATTTGGTTGATTTAACAAACAAATCATGCAAATTATTAACTGCAAAAACTCAAAAAATTAAACAATAAAGGTTAAGCCATTTCATAATCGTTCAACATTTTAAACCAAATAATATAAATAGCACAATAAGAGACATAGTAATAATCATGTTATGTGGTTGGAAGTCTAGACGAATAAGATTTGGTAGATTAGCAGTTTATTCAGATGTTTATGTCATGTCAAATAAGTGTATTGCTTTTAAACGATTCAGGTAATCAATGGAAGAATTTCACACCTGATAACTCATATAACTCAGCGTCGCATTCAATCGTGTGGTATATTTTTTTTTACCTGTAATTCTCTGTACAAATCATCAATATATACTAATCAGTTTCTTATAACCACGATCAAAACAAAAGTTCAGACATTAATGCAACTAATAAGAAATCATTACAACACCTTACCCTAGATTGTAGTTAAATAAAATTGTTTACTTCCGCCTGAACCTTTGCTCTACATGAAACGTTTAATTGTTTCCCTGTACAAAACCACAACGTAGATATGTCAATATAAGATATCCAATCATTAAATGATAACGTGAAGTACACGTATAGTTTGTTTACTGAAAGTTAAAAATAACTATGATATAGTTAACAGTCACCATATAAACGATGAAGGTAATATTCGTCTATCGATCAGAGATTGCGCAAGTTTTAGTAGACAAAAAACATCAAGTCAATGAAAAGATATTTACAATATTTTATATCGTATATTTTATGTCCTCTTTCTTGCTATTACCATTAACGACTCGGCGTAATTGCATCATACTTAAACTATATTTAATTTAAGGAAAGTACACGTATAGTTTGTTTATTGAAAGTTCAAATTAACTATGATACAGGACACAGTCACTTAAAAGTAAAATCACAAAAATACTGAACTCCGAGGAAAATTAAAAACAGAAAGTCTCTAATCAAATGGCAAAATAAAATGATAAACCACATCAAACGAATGAACAAAAACCGTCAAATTCCTGACTTAGTACAGGCATTTTCAAATGTAGAAAATGGTGGATTGAACCTGGTTTTATAGCGCGAAGCTCTCATTGTACGACAGTCTCATCAAATTCCATCATATTTACAGCGATGCGTGAACAACGATGCGTGCCCACATGTGAATTGTCTCATCCAGTTAGTTTGCATATTAATGATGAGGATTCTGGTTCGTCTATCGATAAGAGGTTGCGGATGTGTTCGGGATGAACAGGAGAAATTAGTTAACAAATATTAACAATATATTCATAGCACACATTTTATATGTTCCGTTTTATTTTAAGGACAGAATTCAAGTGTTAGAAGTTATAACATAAAACATTGTCAATTACACTACAAACGTTGCTCTCGGGGGACACATACCGTAACATCAGTTAAGTTTGAGTCCATTGATATTTGTCATGAATTTCTGAGCATGAATTAGGAAAATATAAAACACTTTAATTATAAATTATTTTGAATGAAATATTACTGTCAATGTCATAAAATGAAGACATGCATTCATATCTTCATGTCAATGTATTCTGACGTATTTGACTGCTTAACTTAGATTTCAGCCTTCAGGAGAAAAACAAACTAGATCTGCAGAATATACCAAGCATTAGCAACTGTTTGAATTAGTTTAATTTTTTTGATACCTTTGTCGTTCCGCTGAAACTACAAATCAAATTGGATGCTTTAAAACGTTTTAGAGTTTTACAAGGTTTCTTTGTTAAATTGAGTATATTGACCGTAAAACAAGTGAAAAAATATCTTTAGATAAAATAAAAGAGAAATTAATGAAGAATAAATGATTCTAATTCAATCAGATTAACATCAAAAAGATAATCTGACCTGGCTGCCTGTTTAATTTAATTACGGTGATGGTCAAGATTTCTAGACAGATGCTTGCTAATTCTCTAATTGATAAATTGTTGTTCATTTTGTTATTGTCAAAAAGTACCCAATCTGTTCTGTGGAAGAGTGCATACAACATCCGCGTCTCTTTATAAAAACATCTTTTTCAATACATAAATACCATTCTCGGAAAAAAAATTTGCGAAGGAACATTCCTCGATAAATAGCACTAGATATGTTTTGAATTTCATTTAGTGCATTCTAGCGATTTGGTATAGATATTACATCGATAATGCTGTCATTAATATTTTTGATTGGACGTGGATATGGATCAATCATACCTGAAAATACAGAAACGGCTGTTGATATGCCACTTATCAGTAACGACGATGTTCCACTGGTTGCTAAGTTGGATACCAAAAATCTAAATAAGGCAATAAAGACATATATTGATAAAACTGTGGATGAGGCTGTGATAGACAAAATCACCGAATTGAAATTGGATAAATATTCTACAGTTATCCAAGGTAGCTATAAATATCTTTATTCTTTTTGTATATTATAACGTCGAGAAGTTGTTTGACGAAATAGTGATCTTTTAAAGATTGTAATTATCAATCTCAAGATTCGATTAATTTTATGTTCTTTGACTTGATTAAACAACTCTCATCATTAATGAAAAAAATAATAATTTGTAATTGTAAAAATCATAATAATTTGTAATTGTAAAAATCAAGGGAAATGACATAATTTGCATAACAGTTTTATGTAGTTACCCCCTACAGTCATTATAAATTAAAAAAATCCTTGATCTGAACATTCACTGTTACAGGAGTAGAATAAGTTCCGAAAATAATCAGTTCAGGAATGTTAAAATGAAACCAATTACGATGGCATGGGTGTCTTTTGCCAGCTTGGATTATAAAAACAAACAGAGAACTAAAGGTCAATATTTGCTAACGCTCAGGATAAAATACGAATATCACGGCCCAGGCCATGTGTAAATTTCCAACAATCTATGGGTTCCATGAATTAATTCTTAAGTAATGAAATAGCAAAAAACTTACTATGTTCAATTTGTTTAGTTGGGGAGGAATCAAACGGACACAGCTCAAAAATAAGGCAAATTGTATTCCGGCCTATACAAATATTTATATGAATGACATATGTCCAACGTAAAAATGTATAAGTGTAATTTTGTACCAATATCTAGAAAATTCATTTGTGACATTTTCCATCTTTTATAGGGGATTCGTTGGACACAATCTATCACAAAAGTCAGCCGTTTTCAACATTGGATAGAGACAGTTCGAGCAATTGTGTAGAGCAGTTTAAAGGTGGATGGTGGTACGACAACTGTCATACATCTAACCTGAATGGACTGTATCTCAATGGTTCTCAGCAGTCATATGCAAATGGTATGGATTGGTTCACTTGGAGGGGTTACAACTATTCCCTTAAGAAGACAAAAATGATGATTCGACGTCGTCGTTAACATGATTTATATGTCATAACTGATGACACTGATTGTCATAAGACGTAGAAACAAATGATGCTTATTGTTACTTGGGGAATATAAAAACAGAAATACATATCTGATGTCGTTTACAGCATGGAAAATAATTTCAGAACACTTATGTCAATCTTTCTAAATCGTATTAGCAATAACATTTTGCATTTCTGGACTTCGAATACAGTGTGCATTTTGAGAGAATCTTATTAAATACATCTTTTAATTTAGCCAAAGTGATTACACGTATCTGGCATACATAATTATTATAACATTTGTAAACTTTTAAAATTCAATAAAGCTTGGTACAAAAGTATTGACAAATATGTGCCTACTCATTTCAAAATATATGACAGGGACGACCTATTGGCTATTTCTCTTCATATAATCTCGGTAAATTATCGACTCAATTCTAAGTGTACCAACACCATAAAATACGAAGTTTAGTTCTTCTAATGATTAACAAAGCATCTACATAATGCATGTCTTGAAAAGGAACCTGAGGGGGAGTTGGTGCAGTTCAAGTGTTTTTCATCACTTGTTTTATAACATTTCTTCCTTTATTAAAGTCCGTTATTTGATATTTTGTATCTTTAAGCCCCTCCAAATATCGTTATACTTTGAACACCCAATTGTGTAATGATTGTTTCTACGTTGTGCTATTACCAATGGAGCTGTTACCTAACTGTCTATTGGGGGCGTTTTGACTTCATCAACTATGTTCAACAGGCGACATACGATACAATGACAAAGACCATCTATGTTGAGAAGCCATTAATTCAGTGGTAGTCGTTTGCGATTAATTCCATGTGTTTTGAACATGAATAAGGTCATTGGTCTTCAAGTTTAAATTGTTTTAAAGCTAATCGTGTCTACATTTTGTATAAGCTTTTTATGCAGTATTGGTTTTGCTAATTTGGGAAGGCCGTCGGATAACTTTTGTGGCAAACAATATGTGGTATATAATGAATTGTGTGCACAATGACAAACACATTGTTAAATACATTCCTGAATAACAAATCATATTCTTTATTCTAACATGACGTCCTTCAAACGCTTTGAGTACACACCCGTGGTAAAAATATGAATATATTTGCTGTGCTGTTCCGATCGTACTCCCACATCAGATGCTTTTTTATGAATGAGCTTCCCGACGTCATAGAACGATGACGTAATAATATAATCATTTTACGGCAAATTACACGCTTGTGAAACCGAAAATCATCATAACAAGGAAACGTAAACTAACGATGCTAAAATGTGGTATAAGCCATTTTTTTTTAAACATATAAGACATGTTAGTAAATTATCATTTAAAGTTATCCAAAACTATCTAAATACGTTATTGTAAATAATTGATGCATGTCACTTATTCAGTTTGCTCCGTTCTTTTACGCCAATTTAATAGTGCGTTAATTTACGGGAAGGGCAAACATTTGCCTCTACCTAGAGCGATTCGATCCAAAAGAATTGCTGTATTTGTCCTATTAGAATCGAAATAATTCATGGGGGCTTGAATTATTTCTTAATTAAGCTTAATTGACGTTTATCACCTGGTTGGAATTATTCATGATTAAAGTGTGAGATGTTAACCCCCTCATACTTTTAAGTAATGTAGAACAAAGAAAAACATAGCAATGTTCATAGTAAAACTCAGTTTAAAAGAAGTTAGTGTCCAATGTCAAGATATGTAACAAAAGAAACTAAGCCAAATGACAATGATACATACATTTAGAAAGGACTACTAGCAGTTACTGACATGCAAGCTTCAGAGCGCAATTTAACTAATCGAAATGTAATGTTTTCATCATATGAAAATCAAGCACAATCCCTTTCGTTAGGGGTTGAATATCTTACCAGTATACCATATATTGGAAGAACATAACCCGTTTCATCTGGTTTTAGAATACATGTGTTCATTTCAGATGCAAACACCTTATGAGTGAACCAGTAATGTACAATCCATAATGACTTGACAACAGTATCGTAACTATATCCCTTTCGGATAAGTCTGTTTAAATGTTTTGATTAGCTTTTGAGTTGAATGCCAACATTTTTGTGCTTTGTAAAGAATAGTACTATAACATATTGGACTTAAAATACCTGAATGTATGCATATTGATTAGTATTTACGAATGATGGTCTTCTGCCAATAACATAATTAATTATATGTTTTGAGTAGTTTTTGATATGAAAAACCCTAGTGTAATAATTTTTCAGTAATACAGTGATTTCTTTTGTTGAAACATAATACGTTGTTCCCTACAGGAGTGATTTGAACAAGTTGAGTTCTTCTCTTAACTAGATTTAACAAACGTCACATACACACGTTATGAAGAAGTGGAGGCTATTGTAAATCTAACTTATCAAAGCATCTTTTGGAAGTACATCACTAATTCATTGCCCGATTGCTTTTTATGTTAAATTTCTGAATTTCAAGCAGGCACAGCTCTTTTGGTTTAGGTATTTGTTTTTATTGTGGTAATTTAAGAATTTGGGTGAAAAAATTCCAATAAATTCTCTATTACAGGTTTCTGAAAAATCATATTTAAGCATGGTTATTGAAACCTGTCATGTGATATTCTAAAAATTGCTATTAAAAACAGAAGGGCATGTACTTTTGATCAAAATAAAAACATATTGTACTTAATAAATATTTGTCAATAGTTATATTTTAGTATGAGCATTTTATATCAAAATGAAAGTCATAATTTAATGAGTGTTTTGTTCTGATTATAAACCAAAAAAGACGATGTGGTATGAGTTCAAACCAGCATTTATCCATCATAGCAGTACTAGCTTATGTACATATAAAGAACCACGTTTACAGGTCCAAGTACGGCCCTCAACATGTAGTTAGCATATATATATATTAGTTTAAAAGTCAAACGGTCCATAGGCATGTCTATTCATCATTGACAAATGTTTTTGCACATGCTATCACTCAATGACATATAGAAGTGAATGATCATTTGGCATATACATTTATGATCCTTAAATAAATCAAAACATCAAAGGTTTGTACACAGTTATAGGGAATAGAGAGTTACATGTGTAGGCATTTTGATAAATGACAAAGGAAAGAGAGATCAGAGATGAAAAACATAAAGAAATAAGATAAATGTTGTTATACAGAAAGATATCCGTACAAATTTTCTATCTTGTTTATAACTTAAAATTTGAAATTTTTATGACATATACTCGCTCCGTACATTCATCAATTTCTTTTTACTGTGAATACGTTGTTGAAGAGTATTTCGTAGTGATTTTAGTAAAAGAAATGATAGAATTTTTGTAAATTCAAAACAAACTTAACACATACTAAACATATCTAGACTTCGACTATTTTTTATCAACATATATTCCGAATGATCAACATTGTACTTTTTTCGTTTGTAGTTATGTGTGTAGATTTGAAAACACCTTACAAAATTAACCTACTTACAGGTGAATTTTTTTTTGTAAATTTGTGTTTTTCTATGTCGTGATGTTATACTGTTGTCTCAATGAAAGGGAGAGGGTTTGGTACTATTGGAACGTTTAATCCCGCTGCTAATGTCTGCACATGTCCTAAGCCAGGGATCTGATGTGCAGTGGTTGTCGTTTGTTTGTTTAATTTATAAATGTTTCTCGTTTCCCGTTTTTTTATATAGATTAGACCGTTAGTAACTTTTGGGACCCTTTATAGCTTGTTGTTCGGTGTGAGATAAGGCTCTATGTTAAAGGCCGTACCTTGACTTATAAGTGTTTACTTTTATACATTGTTATTTGGATGGAGAGTTGTCTCTTTGGCACTCATACGACATCTTCCTATACGATGTTTAAAACTAGGTTCTTCGTCCAATTCAAAATCCATTGAACTTACCAATCTATTTTCTAATACAAAAAGGGCACGAAAACTGAAAAGAATAGAAATTGGTCAAGTCATTGATTATTGTTATAATTTTATCAGAGTAACAACAAGTTGAACTTTTAACAGACATTCTGAAAAAGAATGTGTATTCGAATAGATTTGCATGCAATCAGCGGACACTTTTAAGACTAATTCGACAAACACATAAACAACTCATTCATTCTGAACAGCCGAAAATTTGAGTAAGTACTTTTTGAAAACTTCCAAAGTTATATAAGTCATTTACTCTCATTGAAGACATAATGTTATTGCTAATACTTCCGATACATTTACTGGTAGGAAAATAGTACGTTTAAATAAAATTGAAAATGTATTCTTATTCCAATTTTGACTGCCCCAGTAAATCAAATAGCTCAGGGACCAGTTGCAAATACAACTGAGACTCAGTAATTCTATTTCGAGGAAAATTAGAAACAGAAAGTCCCTGATCAAATGGCAAAATCAAATCAAATTAAAAGGCCGATTGTATTTCACTTTTTTCATTTGAAGAAATGTTAATTTGAGCTTTCAATAATCTTGTTTTCCTTTGTTTTGGGTCACATCATAATATAAAATAGTTTTTAGAGATTATAATGGTACGATTTCACGTGTGTATGCATCTAATAAATTAAGTTCAACGTCCACGTTTTATATTGATCATGTTGATGTCCAACATATAATTCAAAAAGCTATTTGAATAAATGTAACCTTTGCAGGAAATTAGTATTCGGGTGTTTGGTCTTAGCAATAAAATACATGCGTAATATTGTAATGGGGATATAGAAGGATAACTTACAGATGATTTCTAAGTCTAGTTTGAATGAATTTTGAGTATCACATGGTTACACATGAGATTTGTTTTTTTTTCAAATTAACTAAACATGTTGCTAACATTATATAATAAAACAAGTTCATCAATAATTTTCATTAAGACCATAACTATGATTAAAAAGATTACATGTTTCCAAATACTTTTACACATTTTTGTTCCTTTTCATGAACATAATAACACTTGAAACATTATGCTACAAATTCATTCAAAAATAACCTGTCCCTGTCCAATATATCTTCATCATCTTGTGGCAGTCCAAATTCCCCCAACCATCATCCCGAATGGCCTCTATTACGACAAAACCTACCTATTGTATTGATTGTGAATTTGTTCTCGTCCTGAATATGCATGCAATTAATGTTTATCAATACGTGTCACATCTGTTTGTACATTTAATTTGTCGAATTAGTTGTAAAATACAAGGATTGATGTCTTCAAAGTTTTAAGTTGTCAGATTAGTAACTTAACTTGAGCAATGAGGTCTGTTCTAGTAGTTTTGCTTCTCGTGTGTTGTGTTTATGCATACAATCCATACATGACCAGAAGAAGACTGGTAGGTCTAGTTTTAATCTTGAATATAGTAATTTTGATTATATCAGAAGTTTGATTTTTTTTATTGTGTTAAACAATAACGACTACTATAACTATTAGGTGTGAAAATTATTTTGTATTCCTTAGTGTTAGATACCTTTATTTTCTGTCATCTGTTTATATGTGTATGCTTAATTTTATATCTTTTAATTTAAGCTCCTTTTTCTTAATCATTCTGATTGATTGTTGGTTGCTTAACGTCCAGTGGCAAACATTTCATGTATATTCAGGACGAGAATAGGTAGGTTTTGTCGTAATAGAGGCCATTCGGGATGATGGTCGGGGAAAATTTGGACTGCCACAGGATAATGAGGATATATTGGATAGGAAAAGAAATTTTGCCTTGCAACAGGCCATCTACGGGCCCTCACAGAGTTGTTGCAAGGGTTCTTAACGTGCAATTAAATTCTGTAAACCCCTATATCTTCCTTATTCACTATTATTGACGAGTAAAGTACTCTGATGAACAAGATCATAAAGACTACAGTAGTCAGAAAATTGAAACCAACACGTTATTATGCGTCCGAAAAAAAGGCAACAGTAGTTCACCGATGTTTAAAAAGTATAGATTGAAAAAAAAATGCAGGTTTCAAAAATTAAACAGAGGGAAACACATCTCCCAAGAGCAACGCAAGTACACATAATTAAAAAAATTAGCCTCTGTTAAGATTACACTCATGTTTCAATAAATCAATGATGAAATTTTGTCACACCCGTTTAACAACAATGTATGTATGTATCTTACCATATGTACTATGCTTTCAACATATTCTTTTTCAGAACCATTAAACTAAGTTCAATATTTTTTTTCTCAAATTCAAACTATTCATGCCTTTTGCATTTTGACAGGATATGAAACTATTTCCTAATTATATTAATGTATGCATCGTGTTTGTGCATAGTCATGTAGAAAACTATAAGGAATTGTCAGTGGAACCAATGAGGCACCCAAGAAAGTGTTAAAATCGACAAGTTTATAACGGTCATTAAATTAACTCTTAGATTAATTTTTCACATGCTTGATGAGTCCGAGGGTAGAAAAAAAAGACAAAACTGTGATATATCATATACAACAACATCTATGTTATATAAATCCATCGATTTTTTTATAGTAGCACGCTTGCCTTGCGTGTGGAATGTAATGGTTTCGATATCCAGCTCGATAAAAGCAATTACTTAAAATTGATATTTTTGGTTTCTCTGCTACAAAAAGGCTTTGAGCTGTAAGAAAAACAACTAATTGTCTGGAAGTGAGGACAATATGAAAGAGTAAAATGCCGTGTTTTAGTAGGGACTGTTCTCTTGTTTTGTAAAACTTTAAAAATTTGGCCAAGGGTGTAGGTTTTGTACAAATCAGGCTCCATATCCATGTAACAATAACATGTTCATGTTGATGTACTGAATGGGACAATTAATATCTACAGTATGCGAAGAAACACTTTTCTATAGCTAAGGTTATTATCTAATACTTTATTTATAACTTGTTAAATTCTTGGAGTCATGTTATGTCCACTTGTCTTAATTTGTCGTTGCAATTAGCATTTATCAATAACAGCTATTACGTCAATCTCTAATTGAGCACCCTGAAAAACATAAAAAATAAACTCGTCAGTTATTCAATGAATGAATATATTGGGCAAAAATGAATTAAGACAATTTTTCTCTCATTTATATAATACTAATTCTGTTCTGTAATCATATGATACCGAAAGAATTGCAGAGCAAATGCTACAACTATATATAGGGTATGCCTTTTTTCTTTTGTATACGTTACAATATTGTAAAGACATATAATCCGACCACTCATAGTCTTTAAGAGGAACATACTTCCGTTTATATAAATAAGTCTGCAATTAACCGATCAATAATTATAAAGATAAATCACTTACTTGTGATATGGCAACTACTTGACAAGATGATCTAGCAGGGAATTTCTCAGGAAAGACTAAAATTGATAAAATCTTATAGAATACATACATAGATAATACACTCTAAATGACTAATTTTAACTCATACCTTGACACCGAACTGATCAATATACCAACAAGAGGAGATTTAGTACTGAAAAAGCTTTGATGATTTTAATGTGCTTTATTCCATGATCGAATTCAAAGTCAGTGTTTGTATTTAGTTATATTTTATAGTTTATTTATTTTGTCATTAATAATGTCAATTGTTTTTGAATGATTTCGATCTTGTATTGGGTTGTGCTGTTATAAAATCCTGATACAATATACTTGTATGGGAATATGCTACTAAATTCGTCTTTATATATTATTTTCACTTTGTAGACAATCAATTGTTTTTCCCTTTCGTTAAATTTTACGAACAAATGCTTTGGTAATGTTTTTCACATCAACTTCATTCAAAGCCACTGGACATTCAACACTCATACCCTTGTTTTTTTTTGTGGCGTAAGAACCATTTTGAATATGCACGAACAGTATCATGAGTATTGCATAAACTATGTTTGAACCTGTGTATCTCATAGTGTTAACTGTTTGAAGAGGTCCTACCATTATTTGATCAATAATTTTATCTAAAACATGATAAAGGGTATTTGATATCACCAATATAAGTCATTGTCAGAGTTGTTGGTTGTCGTAATTCGGGGACTAAACTAGATTTACCTCGAATAATTAAAAAAAGATAAAAATTCTTAGTTCACTTGAACCTGTTGACAAAAATAAAAATCTTAAGAAATAAGTCTAACGCAAATTAAGAATAACTTCATTGGATACATAGAATCACTGAGACATCATGGTGTACGTTTTTTACGTATACTATCCTATTAAACCGCAGCTAATTTGTTAGGATTCAACTTCCTTATGGTGTATTGTATCTCTTTATGAAAATGTCTTATGACGGGATGACATACTTATATTAATTCGTCGGACTGTAAGGATTCATTGGATTTCAAATTAGTAGAAATTTGGGGAAAATATGATTTGGAACATCACAGCGTTTATCGTATTTTTTTTTTAATAAAGATCAAAATGTTTTCGGAATGAAAGGGGAGAATATTTAGCAGAAAGCAAAGTA
Organism: Mytilus galloprovincialis; assembly: GCA_037788925.1. NCBI lineage: Eukaryota > Metazoa > Mollusca > Bivalvia > Mytilida > Mytilidae > Mytilus > Mytilus galloprovincialis. The sequence goes on along the minus strand of CM075343.1, from coordinate 33,604,780 downwards.
GTATTTTCATTTTATTAACTAGTAGCCGGGATAATTCAGTCGTTTTATTTCACTTACTACGATCATTCAATTAACAAAAAAAAAAAAAAAACAACAGTGGATAGAGGACACTGAGATGTTTGGGTTAATCTTTCATTTTATTTATAATATAAAATGTAGACTCACATTTCATATAAACTGTATTGAAACTCGAATACTCTGTTAGATCTGTCAGAAAAGCAGTTACTTTCACAACTGAAACGTGAAAAAATATTTACGATTCTAGTTTATGTAATATTCGTTGTACATACGTAATTTTATTTCAAAACCAGATGTTGATTATGCTACTTTAATAATGGAACACATCAGTAGGAGATTGTCTTTAAGACACCTGCCTTTTTAATCAAATGATTAAATTTGTCTCGTGCTTCCCATTTGCAGCATTTTCCTTTAGACGTTGATCAAGCAACAATCAGCAATCAACCAACCTATCCTAAGTGTTAAAGACACATAATTTCATTGTCGTTATTTATCTATTACTATTGTTACATATAGATTCCTACACTGCAACGAGTGTATTACGATATTTCGCCAATCGTGACCGTTAAATTTTAGTATTTTAAGCGCGAGGTTTTTGATTTTTAAATTATTAAAATTTAACATGTTTAACTGTCGAGAGTGGAGAAATATCGCAATACACGAGTTATAGTGTTGGAATCTGTTTCTCTGATGATTGTTATCTTATCTTTTTTGAAAGATTTTCAGAAACTTGTGTTCTTTTATATGCGACGTCATCAGGCATAATCGCCTTTTTTCATGACCTCACAATAGGAAAATTCAGAAGAAAACAAATCATTTGAACGTCATGATAAAATTTCGACTAATCATTTGCCGAGAACAGATATTTCACTAATAAGGAGACACATTTTTCTCACATCGATCAAGAAATATAAAAATAGCACAACAATTAGAGAAAATAAGATAACTCACCATCCTTCATGCTACCACCAGCAGCTTCTATTACAGCATCAACATTCTTGAAAATCTATGGAAAGAAAATTATGCATCTAATTACGGAGATTTTGGAACATGTTATGACACATAAATAAATGAAAAAAATATGAATGCATCATGTTGAATTTTTGCTATTTGACTTCGTTATGTCTACTTTTGTGTCAGTTACAATAACATGAAACCATAGTTGTGTAAAACGTTTTTTTTTTTATCATTTGTTCTAATTTCGATTTAAGAGACAGCAGTCGTCTTACCTGTTCCGTTTCAGGAACTAAGCCACCAGGAACCAATTTAAGTGTTACAGGATCTATTCCCAATTGCCCTGACAGGTATAATGTATTGCCGGTCAAAACAGCTTGACTTTAAAATACAAGTTGAAAATGAAAGTATTAAGAAAACAATGTATTATTTTCAAAGATCAGTAATTTAAAATGTATTTTCATATTTACTCCAAAAATATTAAATTACTTAGGAAGTACTTTTTTTGTCAGCAATACAAAAGGGATATTCTTTTATTGAAAAAATGAAAATTTTTCGGAAAAGCTACAAAATACAAGACCACAGGCCATAGCCATGTGTGATTACATATACCCTTCTTGGATGGACCTCTAGGACTAAAACGTCTATATGTTTCTGTTTAGTATAGCAATAACTACATTTCCCACTTATTCGTAGCACATTACCTGAATGGTAAATTGAATATAGGAGCTTTGTCTGTTTCAATGATTTTTTTCGTAACTGGTAGACATGGTGGTGTGGGTCTCCACCACGGGATCTGAAACAAAAAGCGATCACGTGTATTACTTAAAAGCAGTTGTCTTAAGTTTTAAAAATGAAAAATAAGGACTGTTTTAAGCAGGGGTGTCAAAACAAAATAATATGAGAAAAAAAAAATATCGTAATAATGAATACTCAAGACTAGTATATTTTTTTTTTGTACTTTAAATTACAATTTAAACCAATTACTTGGTACTTTTTTGTTATGTTAATTAATGTATACAATAATTTATCTAAATTCATGTAAAATTCATAATCAATATGTTTTATATACTTGAATGGCTAAGTCTCACTTTTTAACACGTGTTCACAGACACCAACATATTATCCGTACATAGTAATCATGCCATATCTCTTTCGGAATTCTACATTGAGTCACATAGTTAAAGGGAGTTGGCAAAACCAGTAATGAAAGAAAAAACTAAAGTTTTATCCCTTGAATTCCTTCTTGATAATTTTGATTTGCATTTAAACACGTAAACAATCTGATATATTTGGTCTGAAAATAAAGCTAAGTAAATCATTATGTAGCCGTCAATTGCGTATCTATTCCTTAAAAGGACTGTTTTGTCAGTGTGAATTTGCATTGCTATATGACGTGTTTCGGTATTTACAAATCCAACATTCATGAATTTAGTGATGTTACTTTAGTGAGTTTGGTTTGTTATGTGTGATGTCTCATTGTTTGTGGTTTAAATTCTGTGTTTTAGCATAAATTGTTCTAAATAATAAGGATGTTATTATCCCAAGCAAAAAACCCTAGCCATATTTGGCACAACCTTTTTCAACTGTTGATCCTCAGTGTACTGTTTTTTTATTACTTTTACATATGAACGTCACTAGTAAGTCTTGTGCTGACGAGGCGCGTTTTTTGGCGTATTGAATTTTAAACCTGATGCCTTTTTTATCTATTATTCATGTGTTTCTTTGTCTAATACGTTCTCCTATTTATTTGTAGTGTAGTCCAGTAATATTAACTTGTCATTGTAATGCTATATTTACAATTGCCATTAAAGTGCGAGGTTTGGCATGCCACCAAACCATGTTCAACCCACCATTTCTTTTCTTTAAAAATGTCCTGTACCAAGTCGGGAAATTGGCCATTGTTATATTATAGTTCGTTTCTGTATGTGTAAGATTTTAACGTTGTGTTTCCGTTGTGTCGTTTATTTACTCTTTTATTTGAGTGTGAATTCACATTACTATAAGACGTGTCACGGTACTTTTCTATCCCAAATTCATGTATTTGGTTTTGATGTTATATTTGTTATTCTCATCAGACTTTGTCTAATGCTTAGTCCGTTTCTGTGTGTGTTACATTTTAATGTTGTGTCCTTGTTCTCCTCTTATATCTAATGCGTTTCCCTCAGTTCTAGTTTGTTACCCCGATTTTGTGCTTTGTCCATAGATTTACGAGTTTTGAACTGCGGTATACTACTGATGCCTTTATTTAGGTAAGTTCTACATCAGTGTTATGTCTTAGAATAGTCGAGTTAATTACCGTTTTTGGAGACAAAGTATAGTGTTAGAGCATACGGTTATGACGTTATCAAACCATTATTTCACAACAGAGATGGGTCCGATTACTTTCAATGTAATTGATTAAATTACAATTACTTTTTCATTTGTACGATTAAATTAAATTAATGATTACATCATTTATGAAAGTATCTGATTAAATTAATGATTACATTGGCAAAGTAATCATGATTACATCTGATTACAATGAATTTAAAAACAAAACAGTTTGAATGATGTGAATGAATAAACGTTGAATATAACTATAGCATTTTTGAGAAAGTATTTCATTTGGTTCAATTATAAAATAATAACTTCAAATTAAACTTCATCTATTTAAATAAACACCAAATTTCACTAAACATATATACATTACACTTTATCACCAACGATCTCTGAATTATTTTGAATTAAATTTAATAAAGATATATCATAATCAAGAGTTTTTTTGTTTGTCTTCTGACCTCTTTCAAAATTTATATGTATTCCAAGTTGCAGTTTATGGAAGTTTAAATATGGATGAAATAAAGTTACCAGTTAAAACTATGTTTAATTTAAATAGAAATGTTAAATCAAATTGTAAACAATATGTAAGTACTAAAAATCATTGCATTTTACAAATACCAAAAAAAAAATAAACAACATATTTGTCCAACTTTTAATTTAGTTTGTACTAATTAGATAAATTTTCATGTCTGATTTATCTTTTATCATATATATTTCCCTACAGCTATACTGAATTGGTAATTGCAATAAAAACAAACCTTAATTAGTCTCCTACCTGTCAATTCAAAGTTGACAAAAATCACAAAAATTAACAAAAGATTATAATTCAGGATTAATGAATGAATGAATGAATGAATGAATGAATGACAGTTATTATCAAATATTAATATGAAGATCATTATAAAACGATGAATATACATGTACGTACAATATCTTTTACCAAGATAAAAGGTAAATAATTGTATTATATGTCTCTGCTTAGGCTAATGATGACTTTTCAATACTGTAACAGTTTATTTTTTACTGAAGTAGACATGCTTAAAGTAACCAAACAATTTTAGTATGTTTAAAATTTATCAAATATGAATAACAAAGAGGTTCATTTAATGACCAAAAACACAATTTTAGATTTTTTTCATTGTAATCAGAATGTAATCAAAAAGTAATCATGATTACAGGGTATTTTGAAAAGTAATTGATTAAATTAAATTACATGTAATCAGATTTTTGGCTGATTAATGATTACACTGATTACTTGAAAAATTGTAATCAATTACAGCTGATTAACGATTACAATTACAATTACCCCAAGTCTGTTTCACAATAAACTTTCAAGACCGTCATAATCATGATGAGTAAAACGACTAGTTTGTTTTGGCGTTGCATTGTTTCATTTGTACCATGGATTATCTTGGTTCTTATAGTTGATGCGTTTCCCTCGGTTTTGGTTTGTAACCGGATTTTTTTTTTCATTCAATCGATTTGTTACGTTTGAACAACAGATTACTACTGGGCCTCAATTTTACGAATGGTTTGAACATTTAAGCGTTCTAAAATTAAGCGAAAAATATAGTATGCCTTCAAGTAAAGTTTATGATGAAAATTGAAATTTTGGCACTCAAAAAATATTTCTAGTGTAGTGCAGAAACATTATTAACAATAAATGTATTGTACCATTGTAATAAGATAGTTTTTTGTTTATATATATAGCTAATATCTATATGTAAAACGTTCACCCTCTATGCATCACAAAATATTAAACAAACGTATCTTTGAAAATCACTTTTGACATTTCCGTCAGATCACACTACACGAAAAGGCAGATTTACAACAATTTGGACAGTCATGTAAATGTTTGACAAATGTAACTACTTTTCTGCAAGATATATTTGCAGACCTCCTAATGTGTATGTAAATGAATTATTCCTTTGACATTATTTAGGAGGTCGTCAAAGATATGCTAAAGATAATTATTTAATTTCCATAGCTTTAGTCATTCTTCAAAGATATGTAAAGAAATGCCATAGATGTGCATGCACTTTCCAAGATAGGAGATATATGCAAAGTTTAAAATTTGCATAACTGATTTACAGAGGTGTGGGCAGTTTTGAGAGACCGCGGTTTATAAAACATTTACGACCAATGTAAATGCTGACAAATGTTTGTGTTATATTTGCAAACGTTTGTTGATATCGTTCATGTATGTAAAGAAATGTATTTATTTACTAATACTTTCCAGTATTATAGTTATTTTGATAAATATTGTTATTTGTAATATATCTTTACAGACGTATGCAAAGTTTTGAGAGACCGCGGTTTATAAAACATTTACAACCAATGTAAATGCTGTCAAATGTTTGTGTAATATTTACAAACGTTTGTCGATATCGTTCACGTATGTAAAGAAATGTATTTTATTTACTAATACTTTCCAGTATTATAGTTATTTTGATAAATATTGATATTTGCAACATATCTTTAAAGACGTACGCAAAGTTTTGAGAGACCGCGGTTTATAAAACATTTACAACCAATGTAAATGCTGTCAAATGTTTGTGTAATATTTGCAAACGTTTGTCGATATCGTTCACGTATGTAAAGAAATGTATTTTATTTACTAATACTTTCCAGTATTATAGTTATTTTGATAAATATTGATATTTGCAACATATCTTTACAGACGTACACAAAGTTTTGAGAGACCGCGGTTTATAAAACATTTACAACCAATGTAAATGCTGTCAAATGTTTGTGTAATATTTGCAAACGTTTGTCGATATCGTTCATGTATGTCAAGAAATGTATTTGATTTGCTAATACTTTCCAGTATTAAAGTTATGCTGTTAAATATTGATATTTGCATCATATCTTTACAGACGAATTTAAAGTTTTGAGAGACCGTGGTTTATAAAACATTTACAACCAATGTAAATGCTGTCAAATGTTTGTGTAATATTTGCAAACGTTTGTCGATATCATTCACGTATGTAAAGAAATGTATTTTATTTACTAATACTTTCCAGTATTATAGTTATTTTGATAAATATTGATATTTGCAACACATCTTTACAGACGTATGCCAAGTTTTGAGAGACCATGGTTTATAAAACATTTACAACCAATGTAAATGCTGTCAAATGTTTGTGTAATATTTGCAAACGTTTGTTGATATCGTTCATATATGTAAAGAAATGTATTTTATCAACTCCCAAAAAATTAGAAAGTGTCTTATATATTATAAGAAATTTTACGTATTGATGGTTTCAGAGACCGTGAAAATATTTGAATTGATTAAGTAGATATTGTTCTTCCCGAATCCAAACCAGAACTTTTTGAAGTAATGATATTAAAAATGGCAGGGTGCTTTTTAAATGTCGGAACGATGATATTTTTTCTATTTGGATGGTTAAGAAAATCTTCAAAGCTTTTATCCAGAACCAAGGAAACTATTTAAAACTTGAGTGAGGATTTTTTAAGATCTTGCTGGTATAAAAACACAAATGCTTTAAAATATATTTATCTTTCCTTACAGCAGGATTTACAATTCGATATGCTTGTTGTATCAGAACGGAAACTTTAACTCATGCGACGAATTGTAATAGTAAATTGATACTTTTTTTATAGCTTAAAGACACATAATGAATGGGTTGATGGATTGATTTGTGTAAACGTCCAGCTGCAAATGCTACACGAATCTCAGGTGTAGGGAGAAATGCACTAATATAATAACACTGTACTTAATTGTAAGCAGCATTACTTTATTACTTTTTGTACTTCAAATATGAAAAAAAAGACGACGTAATTCAATGACATTATAATTATTAGAATAAACTCTAAACCAGAATAAATAATGATCAAATCGATAAAAGCGGTACGTTTTCTCAACCCAAGGTAAAGTACCAATATTGGTGTGGAAAAAGTAAGTTTAGTTTCTGCTTATTTGTGATCTTTTCTCATTTTAATCAAGAGAATAATTGAATATTTTTTTTCTTTAATATAACTTAAGCCAAGGCGTGTGTTTTCAATGTTTTGCATGATCGTATAATTTGAAATTACACTAGTATGCACATACATGTACATGTATTTTATCAGAATGATTATGATAACAATTGAAAATGCCTAATAATACAATAAAAAAAGAAAGAGCATTAATCAAGTATCCCTCAATAGGTAGTAAATATGTCACTTGTATGTAAATGAATGGATTTTCCCGACTGAAATGGTTCATCTTTTAGCACTACAGGGTTCCTTAAAAGGAAAACCGTATGTGTTAATTACCAAAATTGATCTAATAACGCAAATTGGGTATAATAAAATCCAGACGTTCTAAAGAGATTAATAATATAAACATGTACAAATCATGCCAATTATACGCAAGCCAAGAATATGGCAGATAAATATGGCATTAAAGATAATTAAACATGCAGTTTGTATTCATGAAAATGTGTTAATACTCTGAAAAAGGCAAATAATTTAAAAGTTTACATGCTAAAAAATTAAAGAAGAAATTAGAACAGTAGCATTGTATCTGAATTCTGTTGAGGATAAACACCATTTCATATTTAAAAGTAGAATGTACACGTTTCCAAGCTTATTATATAGAAATATGTTGAAATTATATACAGCAAAAGTATTTTAAAACAATTATCTTTTGTATATAAAAACAAGCATTCTCGTTTCCTCGCTTCTCATATATAAAAGATTTAATACATTCGATGCAAAGCAAATAATTTAACCTTTGAATTGAATATAATCTCTGTATTTCGTGTTTCAACAAGAATAAAATTGACCAACATTAATGAAAAAAAAAAAAAAAAAATACATCAATTTCCATAAACTTCCTTCTATTATATTAATCTGATTATACAGTTATATATGAAAATATTTATTCAATTCAAAATAGATATAGAAAATCTTTGTCCTTTTTGTTTTCCAATCTTGACTTTATCCTATTTAAAGATATAATGATCTCAAGAAATATTCCCATGCAGTACATGTATTTGTTCCAATCGAAGGCTCCAAATTTTTTAAACATTTTCTTATCAAGATTAACCTTTAATTATTTCAAACTTATATAATGTTGTTGCTGAATGATGTAAATGTTAATCGCCAATATCGAAATCTACCTCCATTTTGTCATAAGTAACAACATATTAAAATTTGAAAACCTTTGGATGAAAGGTTCGTAGATTATCGAACGGAAACGATTGGAGCAGCCCGCCCGCTCGTCCGCAGTACAACAATAAATCAATAACGGGACTGGAAATCCCGTAAAAAAAATAGCAAGTCATAAATAAATGTAAAATACATCCGGTTTACTGTCATCCTCATGTATATGTCGTATACTTGTTTTAAAACTGGTGTTTGTCTTTTTGTTTTTACTCAATGTCATCAGAAGTGTGTCGGCACTGATCAGTGGCGGATCCAAAGAGGGGGGGGGGTGGTGGTTCCGGGGGTTGGAACCCAACTTTTTTTTGCCGATCAATGCATTTGAATGGGAGCATATTCTTTTTTTACTGAAAAATTGTAATAGTGGTCAGGGGCATCCCAATATTTATCTTAGTTGATGAATATAGCAACTGCATTTTTTTTTTCGAGCGCACAACTGTTGTCCTAACAAACTAGACCATAAGTTCACCAAACTTAACAAGTTGATGCATCACAGGAAAGCAGTATTTTACAGCCCTCCCCCCCCCCCCCCTCGAAGAAAAGAAAAAAACACACAAAAAATTACAATAAAAAAGCACTATTGCTAGTACAAAAGTATCTGCTGGACAATGACATGCAACCCCCAATGCTAGTTAACACGGGTGCAGTACTAGTCCATAACTTATGTGCATTGACTATAAGTAGATACAATCGTGAAATGAGTGTGCATATATATTAAAATAAGTAAAACATGCTCAACTTCATCTAAAACTACCTCGACCAAAAACTTTAACCTGAAGCGGGACAGACGAACGGACGAGCGAACGAACGAACAAACGAACAAACGAACGCACGGATGCACAGACTAGAAAACATAATGCCCATAAATGGGACATAAAAATTTATTGTTGAAAGGGAAAATAGTGATTTGGCAAAAATGAAAGTAAGGTAGAGATTAGAGGGAGGCAGGACCTATTTCGGGGGGTCGGGATCGGGTGTTTTTAAGCTCGGGATTTGGGGGTTTGATCCTTACCATGCTTACGGGATCCAGGGATATATTTTTCGATTTCGGGATATGAATTTCTTTAAATTCTGCATCTCAGGATTTCATGGTTTTAAGCCCGGGATTTCGGGATCAGAACCCCTCTGACCACCCCTCAAATTAGCCTTAGTCGGTCTTAGTCATTTATACATGATTCAAATCTTACCATTGGCATGTTAATAATTAAGGCTCTCAAAAGAAAAAGCACTGATGGATTGTCCTAGAAAAATATTTTATTAGACTAATAATGGTCTATATATAAGCAGTTACATTTATTTCATGTTTGAAACGGTGCAAATTTTTTTTTATATATATATAGTACAACTCGTCTTAAACATCAACCCAACAATGTTAGATCTGTAAATTTGCTTTCGCAATTTCAGACGTACTTATATATATATATATATATATATATATATATATATATATATATATATATATATATATATATATATATAGTATATATGTCTCTGCAGTAACATATTGTAGAATATATGTCTCTTTAAAAAAGATTATATGTTTTATAAACAGAGTGAATTATGACTCGTGCAATTCCAGAAGTTTCAAAGCGATACTCGAAGGAAACGATCGTTTTATGCGAATGAACCATCATAACTTACCGAGAAACAAGATTTTGATGGATAAAGAAATTTACGCAGTACACCAAACAGAGCTCGAGAAGAGATCAAGAACCGATTATGTAGAACCGACTTTTTTAAATTTTTTTTTATTAAAACGAAATTATTAAAATACATGTATAATAAATGATATTACCAATATGCCAAAACCAATCCCAAAGCAGCTATATTTGTCATATCATAGCTTGACCACTAAAGCTATGGAAATATTTGTCAATATAATCTGCACCTTTCAAATATAGTAGCAAATTAAAAGCAAATATATCTATTTACCATACATTTCTAGCTGTCTGAAATATCTTTCTTTATCATTTCTTTGCATATGTATTCAAAGTTACATATGCCCAATATATTTACACATACATTTCTAGCTGTCTGAAATATCTTTCTTTATCATTTCTTTGCATATGTATTCAAAGTTAAATATGCCCAATATATTTACACATGTCATTGATATTATCATTTGACCACATTTCTCAGTTAAACAAATTGTCTGTAAATCCATGTATTTACCATACATTTCGGAATATGTTCAAAGGCTTTTGATATGTTCTGATTTGACATACATTTCAGCCGACAATAAAGACTAACAAAATTATTCCTTTACAATACATTTGACAGGTCTCTGTAGATTAAAGGAAATGATGCTTTACACCCCCTATAAAGTTCTCGTTTTGAATTGGTTTACATACCAGGAAAATGTAGATGCACCTTACACTTTATAACCCATATAAAATCATTTGAATGATGATGCTTTGCTACCTAGACAAAGAAACACATTTGAGGATAAATTTACATCATAGAAAAATACATGACAAAGGTTTCCATTTGCAGATGTATACAAATACATAAGTTTGCAAAAGTTTTACGACGGTCATAAATATTTATAAATTCTTAATTGCAAAATGGTTTGATTAGGTGTTAATATATTTTATAAACCGCGGTCTCTCATAACCGCCCATAGGAGGGTATAGCACAAGAAATATTAATATTTACAACATGTAAAGACAAGATAAACTAAATTCAGCGGTTTATAAATATATGTAAATGTCGGTCTCTGAATACATTTACATAACATTTGCATACCTCTTCAAATCCGGGATTTCGTGTAGTGTCAGAGAACGGATCAGCAGCAAAACCGATGGAGTTACAGTAACTAGCATTGTTAGAGTTAATGTTAGAAATACTACAAAGACGTCGGAAAAATATAATAAGCATTGCTGGTTTTTCATTTGCTTGATTGTGTAATCAGGGTCACGATCTATAAATTTCGGAACAAAAACCCTAAAATAAATAACGACAATAGTGTTTGTTCAGCAATCAATAAATAAGTATTTATTTCCATTATACGTACACACTATGGATTTTAATAAATGTCAAACGTGCATATATAACTTAGTTTAGAATATATACATACTTAATTTCATTTATTTTCCTAACATTATAATCACCAGGAAATCGTTTGATATGATTTTAAAGAGGAAATGGGCAGTTATAAATTGCTGAAAGCGCCATTTGATATTTATTGGTACGAAAAAGTAATATATAATCTTCTTATAGGCGTTAAGTTCAATTATCGCTAAATCAGTTGTATATCAACTGGTAAGATGTATTGGTAAGATGAATGAAAACCTTGCATGATCAAAGTTATATTTATTTCACAAATGTTTGTGTTTAGATAAGCTAAATACCAAGGGGATAATTTTAACTCTTAAATTCAACACAAAACTGCAAACCATTCTAAAAAGACCAATAGGTAAAACAACTGATATCACATTTGGTTAACAAAGATAAATAATACAAGGCAGCTCCACAAAAACACAAATCTCGAAGCAAGCAAACAGATAGTGATTAAGATTATAACACAATGTTGTTACGTATACTGTGCCACTTTTGTTGACATTTTTACAATTGTGTTTTTTGTTTCATTTACAAATTTTTATCCATACAATGTTATTTTATGTGACTGTCATACAAGTAAGAGGTTGGGCTAGTTATAACACCAGGTTTTATCCATCATTTTCCACATGAGGAAATGCCTCTACAAATTCAGGTATATATATACAGCTGTGTTCCTTTCTTTTTATAAGTTTGTCTTTCCGTTCTAACTTTTTCTTGGATTTTGGTCTTATGTTTTCTTAACTTTGCAAATGTACTTCGTTGTTCGTTAATTATACAAGAATTATTTATTTATTGATGAAAATAAATGCTTTTCATGTTTTTATCACTGTTGTACACTTTATTGCTGTATTATATGATTTAGATCGGCATAAGATGGTTGCTAATATCAATGCGTTTATTTTTATTACGTCTATTAAATTTAGAGTGAAAAGAATATGCATGAAAGATTTGTTTGTATAATTTCAATAAGTAACAACCAATCTTCTAGTCAATGTGTATTTCTTTTTCTTGTGTGTAATTGTTTTCTTTAACGGTGTATTCCCGTCCTGTCATGTCATTAAAGCAGTCTTTTTAACATTGCAATATAAGCGACATGTTTGGCTAGGTTTTAGGAAGTTGTAAATAAATGTTCCGTTTCTATGTATGTTGGCATTTATGTATCATGTGTATGTAGTAGTTTAGTATATATCTGTATTTCGGTTCTGTTCCTGTTGTAGTTGTATTTTGGTTTGTGACCCGGATTGTTTCAGTGGAATCGATTGATGACTATTGCACAGTATAGTATTGCCTTTATTTAGCGTCTACAAAAACTTACCTTGTGTTTTCTTTTCTGGTAATGATTGTGTGCATGAATAGTACAGGCGAGAATCAACACTGCTAACACAGACCTCATTGCTAGTGTTTAATAAGTAATTCGACAACGTTAAACCACTACAGATGTGACATTATGTATTAAATTGATTAAGGTATTAGTCACTAAAGATTCGATATATGATGTGTCAAGTACAAATATATTAACAATGAGTAAATTTAAGAAAAAAGCCTTATTCATTTTAACATATTAAGAAATAACTTCCCTTTAAACTTCTGTATTCAATCTTTAATGGTATAACCATTTAACTTGTTTTGAAGGTGTGGTAGGGTTGGGATGGGGATATTGATATTGATAGATTTGTTAATACTGGCCTAGTATATGCTATAAATAATCTAACATTAGACCAGTAAAAATATACATTTTGTTTCTCAAAATTGTGTAAACAACTTCCTCATAAATCATAGATATCCTCAGGAAAATTTGATGATCGGCAAAAATTATAATTATCGTTGACTGCGGAAAAATTCTGATTGGTTGACATTTGTAGTTTATTTGTCGGAGAAACGAACTTAGCAATGTCGTATTGTTCGTCTTGAATAAATAAAGACAACAGTAGTATACCGCTGTTCAAAACTCATAAATCCATGGACAAAAAACAAAATCGGGGAAACAAACTAAAACTGAGGGAAATGCATTAATAATTAGAGGAGTACAACGACACAACATTAAAATGTAACACACACACACACACACACAAACAGAAACTGTCTAAGCATTAGACAAAATCCTAAAAAAAAATAACAAATATAACAACAAAACCAAATACATGAATTTGAATTTGATAGATAAGTACCGTGACAAGTTTTATAGTAATGTGAATTCACACTCAAAAATAAGAGAAAACAAACGACACAACGGAAACACAACGTTAAAATGTAACACACACAGAACTATAATATAACAATGGCCATATTTCTGACTTAGTACAGGACACTTTCAAAGGAAGAAATGATAGGTTGAACCTGGTTTTGTGGCATGCCAAACCTCCTTTTTTATGGTCATGTGAAATATAACATTATAATGACAACACAACATTACAGGACTACGATATAAAAAAAATAGGAGAACACAATTGACATAGAAACACACGAATAATAGCTAACAAAAGGGCATACGCCAGAAGTGCATTTTGTCCACCCAAGACTTACTAGTGACGCCCAGATACAAAAGTTTGAAAGCCGAAACAAGTACAAAGTTGAAAAGCATCGAGGACCAAAAGTTCGAAACAGTTGTACCAAAAACGGCCAGAGTTTTCTGTTAGGTGCCAGAACATCCATATTATTTAGAATAATTTATACATTTGCAAACAGTAAATTTTATAAAATGACTTTACAAAAGATGTACATGATAAAACTGAAGTATTACAGGAAACAACCGAAATACATTACATAACCCGACAAAATGCAACACATCCGAATAAGTTTAAACCTCAACGTCAAGTGACGTCATATTAAAAATTGTTGAAAATCTTTAAACGTTAAGATCATTGCGTGAAAAAGAACATGTGTTTCTTAAAAATGTCATACAAGATGGCATATCTTTTCTCTAAGATTTGTCCAGCCCAGTAGGCAGCACTTCGGTGTTGATATGAATATCAGTTATATGGTCATTTTTATGAATTTAGTTCTACTAAACTTTGATTTTTCGAACAACTAAGGACTTTCCATTCCCAGGAATAGATTACCTTAGCAATATTTAGCACAACGCTTGAAAATTTCGGGTCCTCAAGGCTCCTCAACTTTGTACTTGTTTGGTTTTATAACAAGTTTGATCTGAGCGTCACTTATGAGTCTTATGGACATGAAACGTGTGTCTGGCGTAATAAATTATAATCCTTGTACCTATTTATAGGAGACGCATCGTAACTGAAAACAATATACATGATATATGTTTTTCTTACCTCTTTTCTTGTTAGTTTTCAAGTTAAAAACGTAGTTCATGAGTTTGATACATTTAATGTAACTCATATCAATTGAACCTGGTGTAAATGTTAAGTCAGCTGTATTAAGTTTTAAAGCATACATTTTTATATAATTTAAGACTTTTCTGTCAAAAAAAAATTATATGATGGCGGTATACTAACATCGTTATAAACTGAATTATCGATCAACAGATGCGTTTGACTTTTGACCCTCAAAACGACATGTTTGAAAACATAAAAACAAATCCATGCTATCATTTTTAAACTAGAGAGCAACAAATTAATTCCAAAAACAAGTTTACTTAGTTTTTGACACCATAAATAAAATTCAATTTTTCAAAATTTAACATGTTGAACAATGTAAGGTATTGGGAAAATCTACATTCAGAATATTTTGGTATTTATTTGCCTTACTAGATTGTTTACTTTCATCAAATCAGGGATCAGAACATTAAAAAAAAAGCAAAAACCATACTCCAACCTTCTTAAAAAACTTTGAAATCCAATAGTTGTTCCCCTATGTACTAGTTATTCAATTCAATTCAATTCAATTCAATATTTTATTGGAAAGAGTAAAATAGAGGCGTGATCCAAATACAGACAATGATAATATTAAAACAACTTATGCATACAAAAATATACACTACATGATGTGTTTATTAACAAATACGCTACATCTATTGGTATAACTATATACTTACTACTTGCACAAAAAAGAACACAATGCATGATGAATGTATGCATCATTTCAAATAACAAAACATCAGCTTTAGGCTATAATGACAATTTGTAAAAAAAAACTATCATGATTTATTTTAAAAAACTGCAATATCTACGTGTATTAAATATAGCACAAATGCACTAAAACAACGTGAATCTTGTTCAAGAAACGTCGCATATATACGTACATAGCTAAATGTATTAATTACCTTTTTCGCACTTTTAAATAAGACATATGTTTGATGTTATTAATGAGAAAGGGGTTCTTAAAGGATACTTATGATATTTGTCACGAAACTATCTATAATCAATTTTGGAATACCAAATGTGTTTCGATTTGACAACGTTAGATAAAACACAAATACGTGCTATGGTTATTATGCATAAAGGTCAATTATGTTCTAAATCTATCAAACATTTAAGGGAGTTCGCTTCTCGGTTTCAAAGTGATTAACTTTTTTAAAACACTAGTTTATATTGATAGGGAATTAATAAAGGAATCCAAAGAGCAAACAAAATATATATAGGTCACCGTGCTTGTTTTCGAGATATGAGCCATTGAAATTTTGGCGGGAAAAAATTCTCTCTTGACGTTTCATAGCTTTATCATTGACAAGTTGAAGTTCTCAAAAACTGTTAAAAAGTAATTAAAATTTTATAAGACTTTTACAGATGGCTTATAATTAAACATGTTAAAGATTTTCAAAAACAAAAATGGGGGTCACCGGGCAAACTTTTTCAAGGCATTCAAATGGATAAAACCAGAGGATTCCGATAATCTGATAAAAAATCCAAAACAAGACAAGCCAGCTTCCTTAACATGTTTAAGCCGTGTAATCGACTTGAATGAGCTAGTGGACATATGTAAAAAGTAGTTCGTTGGATGTATTATAGAGGTTTTGAAAAATAAAATTAAAACCATATTTTCAAATTCAGCAGTATGGCGCTAGATAATAATATTAACTAAAGTATTTATTTGCCATATATGACGTCAACTAATAAGCTGTCAAGTCAAGTCAAATAACATGCACATAGTTACATACTGGATGAAATATTTGTACAAATTGAAAACAAACCTCCTTCTTCATTACGTCCTAGACAATTAAACCAACGTAGTAAGTAAACCTTGATTCCAATTTCAATCAATTATGTATCGTGATCAAGTCTTATTATTTGTTGCAGTGCACTTCTATTCTAATGGAATCTACTCTGAAAATGTGAATGAATTTGATTTTTTACAAGGTACTATCGCAATTTGATTTACCCATATTTTTCATATTTTTTACAAAAAAAGTATGTTAGATTTATTGAATTTTAAGCATGGGGGTCACTTGAATATGCCCATTTTTTAAACTTGAATTTGGTATTGAAAAATTTCAAGTTACTACATTTTATTAAAAGTAAGTTATGTTATAAAGTAAACGAATGCTGCGAGTGATTTATAACTTCGGCTGTAGTCTGTTCTTTATCTGGGTTGCTGTCTCATTGAAATATTCTCCATTTCCATTCTCAATTTTATTTAAACGTACTATAAGTAACCTTATCTTTATCAGAAGATGAATCAGAAGAATCAAAACTAGCATTATCTGTTCAATGAGTGTAAGTGCCCCATATAACTTTTGGAGTTTTCAAAATGTAGTTCACAGTGTAGATACTGTTCTGTACGCTATCCGGAAGTCGCGATTTTCGAAGCGATGATTTCTAACTGGCTAACAGGACAGTTCTGCCTACGGTGACTTTTCTCGTCATGTGTTTAATCCTATATCTATAACGTGCTTTGAACATCTTCAAAGTGTGTATAGCATCTTAAATATGAGTAACGGTAACAAAAACATGCATTAGATTATAAAATATACGTGTGCATCACACCGACTTGACAGAAAAAAGTGAAATCGATATACAATTTTGCTCTCGTAGTACAAAGCAAATAATCTTTTTTGGCAAATATTTGCATTATTTTACAGTTAAATATATACTGTTTCATTATTCTTTTCGTATTTAAGTAGAATATTCGTATTTCCCATAAAAATATGTTTTCCTTGAGGATCCAAAAATAAATTACTGTACGATCAGTCTAGAACTGACTGTATTCTAGAAGCGATTTCAGATTTTTTGACTGTATGAACAGTCGTGATTTTGAAAAAAAAAAAACAAAAAAAAAACGGCAATTTGAAGGTATATACGTGACTATGTGATGTTATGAACTGTTCAGGTAACTATAAAGTGTAATCAGACAAAACAAATATATTTCTGATGATTTTTGTAGTCGGCAAAATAATTGCATTTTTGTTCCTTCAGTCTTATTTAAAATCAAATGCCTAAAAAGCAATACATAATTCATGTTTTGTAATAGTGTAGCGATTTTAGTTTGACTGTATAATTTATTATTATGCAAGATGTCTTTCTTTTAAATACTAGTACAGAAGGGTTGAATTACATTTCTATAGGGCAATGTTTATTTATTTGAACGGTATCTATATCACTTAAATTAACCCATCTTTGGAACCGTCGAGGTACCGTCCGGTAGCCCATCTTTGAAACTGTCACGGTACCGCCCGGTAGCCCATCTTTAGAACCGTTGAGGTACCGCCCGGTACCCAATCTTTGGAACCGTCGGGGTACCGCCGGTAATTGTGTATATAAGGGGATGCGAGAGAGATCAGAGAGTAAGAGAGAAAAGTAAGAGAATAGATAGATTGTTAGTTAAAACTGTTGAGAGTAATATTGTGTTAGTGAATTAGGATTATTGTTCAACTGTTTTATTATGTCAAACTGATATACATTTAAAAGATTACATAGTGATTTGATTTGAAACTTTGTGTTGTGATTTGTTTTCTTTGTGCCATTTGAATATGGATTTTACGTAATTTACGCTACCAAAATAACACATCCATACAAAAACGACAACGCTACAATAGTGTATAGTTGCAGTTATTTGTTTAGCTATTACATTTTTAAAGACTATTGACCAATTGATGATAACATAAATCAAGCTTGTCTCTTTTAAAATTACAAAAAATGGACAAAGAAAGCTTTGCGTAGGGAGATAATTTATGTGATATAATTTGGGTAAGTTTACAGAAATCACTACCTGTATCAATATTGAATAAATTTAAAATGAAAAGGATTTTATCAGTTTACTTAAAGCGATTTCTGGGTTAATCCATATATGTCATTGTACTGATTGCGTGGCAACTTATGGAAATCATAATAATTTGCTTATGTACTTTCATCCTTTTTAACAGGATTTTCCACAGAAAAATCTGTTAGTAGGTTGAGGTTGGTGCAACCATTAAAACGTTTTTGTATAAGAATACTAATTAAATATGTGTGTTTGTACAATTTTAAGTATATCGGAGGACATTTCTGAAACTCATATATACAAAAAACCTACCTTTTATTTTAGCAACATTTAAGGGTAAGTCGAGTACACCCTATCAGGCTAAAACATGTTTTATAAGTTTTCAGGATGTGAATTTATTGAAATATATTTGTGTTATTTAGAAAAATGCCACCTTATAATGTATCGTAAATAACTTTGAAATCACCACTAGAATATAGTGAAATAAAGACTGCTCATACAGTTACAAAATATACAAGCGAGACTGATCGTACAGTGTGAAATTCAAACAAGTGTAATTTTCTTATTTCTGTCTCCAAAGATCTGGTTGAAACTTTTACCACTACTTGAAATATACTTCATTTAGTTAATTAAGTCTGACGTTTACGTAAATTTGTACACTAAGAGGGTAAAAAGATTGTTTTTAGGTCCACCGACTGATTTTCCTTAGTGATGCACTTGAAAATCTCTTGATTAAGGCAAAGCTACGAATAATGAATGCGCTGAATTTAATTCTAAACCATGTGAGAATATCGATGTTGGCTGAATCAATCATTAAGCAATGTACAGATGATCAACTAACCGTTTAATTTAGTATATCCATCAAATTTTAAATGTGATCCAAAAAGTTCTCGCTTCGAAAATCGCGACTTCCGGATAGCGTACAGAATAGTATCTACACTGTGTAGTTGTTCATATTTTAAGCTTATCAGAATTATGATGTTGTTTATGTGTTTTTCGTGTCACAACTTTTTGAGAAATATTGAAATATTCTGCGAAATAAAAGAATAATTAGCAATTTCATTTGTTCCGGTCATTGTCGAGGTTCGTCATGTCAGTCAGCGATGGTTATGTCACGTTTTTGAAAGTTTTTGAAAATAAATCTATATTTTTTATAACATAAATGTTTCAAAATATGACATATCATTTAATATTTCAAATCTGAGATAATTCCTTTGAAAAATAAAAAAGTATTTTTATTTGGTCCTGTCATTCTCGATGTTGGTCCTGTCATTATCAGAGTTGGTCATGTAACGTGTTCTAAAGTTTTTTACAAAACTTTTTATTTTTTTTTTCTTAAATCTATTTATCAAATGATGAAATCTTTTTATATTTCAAATTTGAGATCAATCCTTTGAGAAATGAAAAAGTTATTAGCATTTTTCATTTGGTCCTGTCATTCGGTCCAGTCATTAGTGTAACCCTAGTGATTTAGATTTATACAGATGGGTGCGGTCCTAACCTTGACAAAAGTTAACTGAGAGTTAACATGTTGACTGCTTTTTAAGTTAACTTGAGAATTTTTAAGCAGACCTTCGTCTACGGTGGACCAGACATACGGTCCGCTTTTTTATGACTGCTGCAGACCTATCGACGGGTCTGCTCCAGACCAGACCTGTGGACAAGTCTGCTTTTGACCAGTCCTGAGGACAGGTCTGCCCCAGACCAGATCTGTGGACAGGTCTGCTATTGACCAGACGTGGGGACATGTCTGCTTATGAAATGTTATCGTTTTTGCGACTTTTCATATCAGACTTGATCTTTACTAAACATGATCTGTATAAACAACATTTGCATTGTTCTTCCGCAGAATTTGTTGTTATTGTATTGCAATATTGCTGTCCATTGTATTATACATTGAATCCTAACCCAAAAATTTGGCTGATTTACTATGCGGGTATACATGGTATATAGATTAAAAAATTAAAGCGCACATATGGTCAGTTTTGGTGGAAGCGGTCATATCATTTTGTTGTACAAGTCAACATGAGGTATCAAAACGACTGAAATTTTGTTACACATCAATATTTTGCATAAAAGGAGGACATGCTTGCACCCTAAATCTATGTGAACAAAAAATTGTTGTTATTGTATTGCAATATTGGTGTCCATTGTATTATACATTGAACCCTAACACAAAAATTTGGCTGATTTACTATGCGGTTATACATGGTATATAGATTAACAAATTAAAGCGCACATATGGTCAGTTTTGGTGGAAGCGGTCATATAATTTTGTTGTACAAGTCAGCATGAGGTATCAAAACGACTGAAATTTTGTTATATATCAATATTTTGAATAAATATATGACATTCTAGAACCCTAAATGTTTGCAAAACAAACTTTTTTGTTGTTGTATTGCAATATTGCTGTCCATTGTATTGTACATTTAATCCTAACACAAAAAAAAAAAAAAAAACTGATTTACTATGCGGGTATACATGGTATATAGATTAACAAATTAAAGTGCACATATGGTCAGTTTTGGTTAATGCGGTAAAATCATTTTGTTGTATAAGTCAACATGAGGTATCAAAACTACTGAAATGTTGTTACAAATGTATATATCAATATTTTGAATTAAAGGAGGACATGCTGGCACCCTAAATGTATGCGAACAAAAATTTGTTGTTATTGTATTGCAATATTGCTGTCCATTGTATTGTACATTGAATCCTAACACAAAAATTTGGCTGATTTACTATGCGGGTATACATGGTATATAGATTAACAAATTAAAGCGCACATATGGTCAGTTTTGGTGGAAGCGGTCATATAATTTTGTTGTACAAGTGAACATGAGATATCAAAACTACTGAAATTTTGTTACATATCAATATTTTATATAAAAGGAGGACATGCTGGCACCCTAAATGTATGCAGACAAAAAAAATTTGTTATTGTATTGCAATATTACTGTCCATTATATTATACATTGAATCCTGACACACAAAAAAATATGGCTGATTTACTATGCGGTTATACATGGTATATAGATTAACAAATTAAAGTGCATATATGGTCAGTTTTGGTCAATGCGGTCAAATAACTTTGTTGTACAAGTCAACATGAGGTATCAAAACTACTGATATTTTGTGACGTATCAATATTTTGAATAAAAGGAGAACATGCTGGCACCCTAAATTGATGTGAACAAAAATTTGTTGTTACGGTACGGGTAAAGACTTATTTTTATGGATGTCTTAATCCGTCTAGTCGGATATGAATAATCCGACATTTTTATGGTAGGTAGTATGGTCATTAATTAACAGATCCAGGTGTGAATGGTAATATATTTGTCATTTCATCTTAATCCGTGCAACTAAAATTACGGTTCACTGATTTCAGAATCAGGTTACCTGTAATTTCAATCTTTGTCACTTTATTGATTATATTAGTTCTACATCGTATTTGACATAAAATCTTTTTACAGGTGAAGTACTGGAGAAAATTTGGTTTAATAAAAATAGCCTATTTTTTTTTAATTATGGTTTTTATATTTCAACTGCTATTTATTTTCTTTGTTCCTCAAAATTATTTTTATTTTATGTTTGTTTTTTTGTTTGTTTGTTTGTTTGTTTGTATCTTTTTCTAATTTGTTTGCATAAAATTTTTAAACATATTTTTATTCTATATCTGGAAAGTTATTTTTGTTTTACTGATTTATTTTCCACGTAAATCCATTGATTAGCAGAATGCTGTCTCAAGTGCTGCTGTATGCGTTTTAGTTTGACGCGGTCACATGCAAAATATTTCTATATTAATCACACTACATTTGTATTTAATATTCAGTCTGTTTTGGGTCATTTCCGAGATAAAAAATATTTACAGTGAGCAATACTTGTATACTACATGTAGTAACTTGATGATTCTTTACAGTTGTGAATTTACTTTTTACTGTAAACAAATATTGTCCGAAAGTTGGAGATGTATAACTAAAATAGAACGCAAAAAGTAACACTAGAAGAAGATATTGATTCTTCCCGGGCATAAGTTTATTTTAATATGTTCGTGTTTGTTCATCATGCTGAATTAATAGAGCCGCAATGGGGGGGGGGAGGGGGAGGGGGTAGGAGAGGTTGGGATCTCGAAATCCCAGGTTTAAAGACACAGAAGTCCAAAGGTCCCGAATTTAAATAAATATAAATCCCGACATCCCGAAATTCGAAAAAAGATTTCCCAGATCCCGAAAGGGTCAATCCTGAAATTCCGAACTTAATTGCATAATATTAATTTATGCACAATCCATGTATAAAACTTGGAAACTAGTATGTTATATTTTTGACAGCAATCTAAAAAAAATATTTGCCGTGAAAAGACAATTCCGTAATACACATATCAGTGATCAACAGCGTGTGCACGTGGTTGAACTTTAACTTGACTTCACTCACAATATTGAATGCTAATAAAAGATAATAAAGATCAATTTTGTCCACTGCACGAGATTTTTATATGGCGGGAAATATCGTAACAGTAAACACAGGTGACCTTACTGAACGACCGTGGGAAAATCCATTCATGATTAAATTTGATGTGGAATGATTGACAGTATTGTGCTTTAGTTTTGAGGCTCTTGATCGCGATCCGTTTACAATTGATTTACCAGAAT
Organism: Mytilus galloprovincialis; assembly: GCA_037788925.1. Classification (NCBI taxonomy): domain Eukaryota; kingdom Metazoa; phylum Mollusca; class Bivalvia; order Mytilida; family Mytilidae; genus Mytilus; species Mytilus galloprovincialis. Next base: position 33,581,510 of record CM075343.1, on the reverse strand, counting down.
AGAAATTTAATCGATTTACATACATGTATAATCAAAACAAGATTTAGTCTTCTTTAACTATTTGATGTATTATATTTATCAGTCATTTCCCGGATTCCCATTTAAATATTTTTTGGAAATAATACAACATCGATTTTAAAAAATCTTACTGACTGCACGAGCTTCAGAATGACTAGAAGTACGACGAAAAAGTAAAGACAGCTGATCATACCCAGTAAAAAACTTTGATTTTCGTGTATCGATTGACACAATTCGTAAAAGATATTTATAATAAAAACTCCGGCGATTTTCATTAAAATTTCAAACATGAAAATAGAAACGCAATATCGTTGTTATAATAAAACGAGTGTCAACATTTTTTTTTTCAAAAAAAAAAAAAAAAAAAAAAAAATAGGAATCGAAATATGATCACGGCGTTATAAATATTGTATTAAAATAAACAATTGTTTCAAACAGATTTACGCGAAATATGTCTAAATAGAAAGCACGAGTGATCTGTCTGACCAAAATGTTTTACTTGCGAGAAATGATTGACAGGTGTGAATAGACGTAGAGGCTCCGACGGGGAAAGTTGTATCAAAACGAAAATAACAGTTTATATACAATGCCTATACAAATTTTATAAAAACGATATGATGGCTTTATACTTAAAATTGTGTTTCTAATAATAACATATAAAGAAACAGGACGTTAAAAGGGGAAAATACTATAACCATCAACGAAAACTCGCAAAATTTACGGGATTGATGTCTCAACAATTTGATTTAAAATTTCGATAGAAAACAGTCCTGGTTGATATAATTTTGAATTGGATGAAATATTTACGGTTTACAAATACAAATACAAAATAGTTTATTGCCACAAAACTATTATAATAATTGGCCGCACAATATATTGTTAAAAATTGTCTTTATTTCATTTTCAAGTTATAAAAAAATCCGATATTCATGATATTTAATTTTAATTCTTTCTCTTTGAATACAAAACAATATTTTACATTTATCTATCCTCCAGAAATACTTATATACCTGTACAGGTAAAATCTAATTCTAATCAAGCTGGTACAGATTGATTTACGACCTTCCACTTTGATATTGCACAGGTTAATATCACAGCCAGGGTTTCCGCTGGCGGTCGCCATTTTCGCAATTTGCGAAAAAATAATAATTATGGCGATTAAAATTCGTCATTTGCAAAAGAATTTGGCGAAAGAAATATATAGAACGATTTATTTTCCTACATCTTGTTTATTTACTTTTTTCGAGTTGCTCGGACTTTACCTATCAGACAATACTCGGAATTCACCTTGACATCATTAAGATTTGGACAGAAAATCAATAATCAGCTGATTGCATTTTATAACTATCGACAACAAAGGACTAATTAATAAAGGTGTTGATTGAATTGTTTGACAAAATGATATGGTTAAATGGCTTCCGCTAAATGTCACATACATAATTTTTTTACCACTTTGCGACGCACGTGTTTGAAGCAAACTTTTGCCGTCTCCTCTCTTTTTAAAAGATAGTTTAGAAAAGAAAGCTGTTGTTGTGACGAAAAATTTTCAAAAACAAGAAAAATCTCCGATTTAAAACTTTAATTATCCTTTGACTTTAATATAGGTATTTGATTAGGGAGACTACTTTAAAGTCGTTTGAGTGACACGTGTGTTTCAAGCATAGTTTTACGTCTCAACTTTTTCATTTACGATGGTCAAGAAAAGAAAACTGTCGTTATGAAGAAATCTATCCAAAAGGTTTGGAACAACCCCTTGAATGAGAGTAGCCCTTCAATGTTATGACTACACATGAAATGAGGGATCAACATATCATGTGATAAAAGCTTTTGTTTTGTTGAAATAAACACTTCTTAGTACAAAAGGGCACATCAATATTTTTCTTTTAAAGAAACTTTCCCTATGAACTATACTGGTATTATATAATCAAAACATGTCCATTAATTTTGTTGTATTCCAGGACTTATATCTTTTTTATTATTAAAAATATAGTGGTTCCTCATTTAGAAAAGTTGTTTAAAATACAATGAATATTTTTCCCTTTTATGTTAAAAACAAAATCTGTTGTTTTAAAGTTAATGTTTAGTGTTTATTCATTAAATGTAGACTCTAAAATAAGTTTGCCAGAATGATCATAGACACAATTGGGCAAAATAACCTTATTTAAGGGAAAGGGGGGGGTGAGGTGGGGGTAAGAAAAAAAGGTAAATTTTAAACGAAAAATATAATTATGTTACTTGGCGAAAAAAATAATAGAGTGGCGAAAAATATATTGTTTTGGCGAAAGAGGTGGCGAAAAAAATAATTGACCCAGGGGAAACCCTGATCACAGCAGGTGTTTATTACACTGGGACAACTGTCCGACCAGTCTGACATCTAGACGGATTAAGACATCCATACAAATAAGTCTCTACCCGTACTGTATATATTGTATTGCAATATTGCTGTCCATTGTATTGTACATTGAATCTTAACACAAAAATATGGCGGTATACATGGTATATAGATTAACAAATTAAAGTGCACCTATGGTCAGTTTTGGTCAATGTAGTCAAATTATTTTGTTGTACAAGTCAGCATGAGGTATCAACACGACTGAAATTTTGTTACGCATCAATATTTTGAATAAAAGGAGGACATGCTGGCACCCTAAGTTTATGCGAACAAAAAATTGTTGTTATTGTATTGCAATATTGCTGTCCATTGTATTATACATTGAATCCTAACACAAAAATTTGGCTGATTTACTATGCGGGTTTACATGGTATATAGATTAACAAATTAAAGCGCACATATGGTCAGTTTTGGTGGAAGCGGTCATATAATTTTGCTGTACAAGTCAGCATGAGGTATCAAAACGACTGAAATTTTGTTACGTATCAATATTTTGAATAAAAGGAGGACATTCTAGCACCCTAAATGTTTCCAAAACAAAATTTGTTGTTATTGTATTGCAATATTGCTGTCCATTGTATTGTACATTGGATCCTTACAAAAAAGGTATGGCTGATTTACTATGCGGTTATACATGGTATATAGATTTACAAATTAAAGTGCACATATGGTCAGTTTTTGTCAATGCGGTCAAATCATTGTGTTGTACAAAGTTAACATAAGGCATCAAAACTACTGAAATTTTGGTAGTTTCGTAATTTTGAATAAAAGGAGGTCATGCTGGCACCCTAAATTTATGCGAACAAAAATTTGTTGTTCATGTTGTTATTGTATTGCAATATAGCTGTCCATTGTATTATAATACATTGAATAGTGACATAAAAAATATGGCTGATTTACTATGCGGGTATATATGTTATATAGATTGTACAAAAGAAGGACATTCTGGGACTTTTGATTTATGAAGACAAAATTTTGTAGTCATGTGTTCAAATGATGCTTTCATTTTGTATAATTGTTTCTCTCCTGAAATTAAAATATTGCTGATTGTGGCTAGTACATAGATGAAGGACGTACAACAAACATGTAATATACGTCGTTGCATAGATATACATAATATTAAGAGCAAATATGGTTGAATAAGATAGGTATTGGAATATACATTCAGTACCCGTTATTATTGTAACCAAGATTTTTTTTTTAATTTATAGATTGGCAGATCACAGATAAATACTTTAATTTGTGTATAAACAAGCAACGTTTAATACGTACTTTATTTTCAAATATTTTTATTTAATCCTGTTTATAACGGAAGTATTAATTTTACTTTATTTTCGATGTTTATACAACGAAACAAAGATATTAAAAATATATGTAGAGCGGTCCTGGTTACAAGTTAACTTAGTGTTGAGCAGACCAGTCAAAAGTTAACTTGGGAACAGGTCTAGTTTTGATCGTATTTGTCAAAGCAAAACTTAACTTATGTTAACTTTGTGGCAGGACTGATTGCAAAGTTAACTTATGCTAACTTTACGGCAGGACTGATTTCTAAGTTAACGTCTGTTAACTTATGACTGAACTGGTTCGAAGTTAACTCATATCAATAGCGGACCTGTTTCCAAGTTAACTTTTTGGCAGACATAAAAACAGTCCTAGGGCCAAGTCTGCTTTTTGAAGTTAACTAGATTTTGGTCCTAGGACTGGTCAGAGCAGTTCTAAATCCGGTTGCAGGTTAACTTTGACCAATTCAAATGACTGGTTATCAGGTTAACTTGCTATACAGGTTAGGACTGCACCCATCTGTACAATTAGTTGTCAAACACTAGCAATGAAGTCTGTGTTAGCAGTGTTGATTCTCACTTGCACAATCCAAGCTTACAATCCTTACATGTACCATAACAGAAAAGTCAAGGTAAGTGTAAAAACTGATTGTCTGATTTTTAATTAAAACCTTATTTGGGAATGACTGTTATTTTTTTTCTCTGTATATCAAGAAATAACATCAAAATATGTGGTGTCCACTGAAAAACCTACGAATGTTTTTTTCTTTTTTTTTCAAAAAGACAGAACAGATAAAACTTTTATTCTTAAACATATTATTTTAAACATCATTTTAATAGGAAAATCATGAAAACGTAGACGGCTTCACATGAAATAATTCTGTCTTTGAGCTGAAAAAAGCGTTTAGCAAATCAGAAAATGTTTTTTGTCTTAACTTAAATCGATCATTTTCAATCATGTGTTTCAATTTTACATTCAACTATCTGTTAATAGAACAAATATTGACAATATCAAAGATAATCGTCGTACGTTAGCCGCATAACTTGCTCAATACGAATGGTAAGAATACGTTAAAAAAAAATGTTCTGAAAAAATATCTGATTTTATAGTACATTTAGTATAAGTAAAGACTGCGTATAATAAAAGGTTGAAGCCACAATGAATACATCAATTACTTTTAGTAGAAATAAGAAGTTGTGGTATGAGTGCAAATGAGTCAATGTATGGTCATGCATACTGAGCCTTGGCTCACAAAAAAAAAAAAAAAAACAGTAAGCTATAAAGGGCTCGATAAATGACTAATGTAAAACCAATTTCTGGAAAATAACAGGTGTCTCCAAGTCTCTCTCTGTTAGTTGATATTGTCTAGTTTTTGATGTTGCGAGCCTAAGTAGCTCACCTGGCCCGAAGGGCCAAGTGAGCTTTTCCCATCACTTTGCGTCCGTCGTGTTTCGTCGTCCGTCGTCGTTAACTTTTACAAAAATCTTCTCCTCTGAAACTATTGAGCCAAATTAAACCAAATTTTGCCACAATCATCAATGGGGTATCTAGTTTAAAAAATGTGTCCGTTGACCCGGCCATCAAATCAAGATGGCCGCCACGGCTAAAAATAGAACATAAAATGCAGTTTTTGGCTTATAACTCAAAAACCAAAGCATTTAGAGCAGGTCAACATCTATCTGCACTGAAATTTTCAGATGAATCGGACAACCCGTTGTTGGGTTGCTGCCTCTGAATCGGTAATTTTTAAGAAATTTTGCTGTTTTTGGTTATTATCTTGAATATTAATATAGATAGAGATAAATTGTAAACAGCAATAATGTTTAGCAAACTAAGATTTACAAATAAGTCAACATGACCGAAATGATCAATTGATCCCCTAAGGAGTGATTGTCCTTTATAGTCAATTTTTAACAATTCTCCTAAAATTTGTAAATTTTCATTAACATTTTCTACTGAAACCACTAGGCCAAGTTCATTATATATAAGTAACTAGAGCATATCCGCGAAATCGCGGACATTTTTAGCTTGGTTGTAGGTATGTAAATTATTGTAGGATGATTTTTTGTAAAACATTTTATGTCTGGAGAATTTCAGAAAAGATTTCAAAAGTCAAATAGATACAATAAAAAGGACAATATTTTCCAGTCCTCTCTCTTTTTACAAGTCCGTTATTTCTTTTCTCTGTTATATTCCATTATTTTCGCGTTATGTCAACATATGTGTATATATTATAAATAAATTGTATTTGCTATCAACTATCAATTCAAAGTTTCTTCTCCACGGCGATCACTACTATATTCTACAGAGAGTCTATCTATTATAGTAGTATAATCATAGTTTCCGTGCAGATAAACGCGCAAATATTAAAGTGACCCGTCCACGAAAACATATTAAAATTATGTGTAAGTTAAAACCGGTAGATATTTGACTTAAAAGTCGGTCTGATGACGGAAACAATATCCGGACACCTTTTTTTCGTTGTTCTTTCCCTTCTGAAAAAAAACCGGAATAATCATATGAATGCATGACATTTGCGACTATACAATATACCTGTAGGACACAGAGGCTTGATGATCAGTTTATTGGAAGGAAGAGAAAAAACATAAAATGAGATTTTCTCGTTTACAAGTATAGATGTATCTTATACAGTTTGCTTACTTAGTTTCCATTCAATTTTATCTCAACTATAAACCTAAAGAAATTGAGCAGCTAAATAATGATATTAACGAAAGTATTTATTTTCAATATATGACGTCAAGTAATGTGCTGTCAAGTCAAGTTAAATAACAACTTCTGCAACATGTTGTTATCGTGAATACTAAATGTAAAATGTGAGGTACGAGATGTTTATTTTGGGTACAGTGTATTATTTATGTTGAGCTGTATATTTTTCATGTTTTTGAAAGAAAACAATTGAACAACCGTAGGACATTACCAAGGCTAGGTTATTCATTTACCCCTTTTCCCCTTTTCCCCCTTTTCCCTTTCCCCCCCCCACTCTCAACCTCCAAGGCATATCAAACGCTTATACTATTATAAAGGGTTTGCAGAAAAAAAATATGTGAAAATTATTTCTTAAACTGTTTAATGAATTGGAACATATTTTATACCATTTCCAAATAAGATTCTTTTTATTTAAACATTATATGTAACAACTTATTTCTGATCAATTGTACTACGTTCATTTTTCGTCAAAAATAATACATTTTCCTCCACTATATTTCTTTCCCTCCAGTTTGTTTATTCTTAATTTTTTTTATAATTGTTACATCATATATCGAACTATATAGGTAATAATAGTTATCAAAGGTCCCAGAATTATAATTTAGTACGCCAGACGCACGTTTTGTCTACATAAGACTCATCAGTGACGCTCATATGAAAATATTTATAAAGCCACATAACTGTTAGATCAATATAATATGTTATGACATCTGTTAGTGATCTAAATTTGTACAGTTAGTTATCAAACACTAGCAATGAAGTCTGTGTTAGCAGTGCTGATTCTCTCTTGTACAATTGAAGCTTACAATCCTAACCAGAACAGAAAAAGCAAGGTAAATGATTGTCTGATTTTTGCATAAACCCTTATTTAGGAATGACTAAGATTTTTTCTGTATATCAATACATAATATCGAAATATGTGGTGTCTCTGAAAAACCAAGTTGTTTCAAAAAGAGAGAAGAATAATGACTTAAATTTTCAAAATATTATTTTTAATTACAATGGTACAATAGACTGGTTCTTGGTAAGTACAAATGTAGTTGTTTACTGCCATAGCAAAATATGTATTTGTGCAAAAACTTCCAATTTCAATTTTAAATAAACTAGAACACACATTATTTAAAACATGCATAGTTTCTTTTTTTTTCTATACGAATATGGCTTGTTTGTTTTAGGGACTTTCGAGGCCGAGTGGTCTAGGTAGCAACTAACTAGCAAGTCAACACTGAGGATTTTAGTTCGAACCAAGCTGGTGCGCTTGCATTCGACTCCAATCTTGATTGACTTAGATTGTCAATTTACAATCGAAGGCCGCCACGAAATAGCCTAAATGCGTTGCACAAAAGCGGCGTTAAAACACCACAAATAAATATCAAATATTGTTTGTTTCAGATCCCCTGTTCCAGACACAAAACACCATGTAAACCAGTTACGAAGACTATTATTGAAACAAACAAAGCTCCGTTATTCAATATACCTATCAGGTGATTAGCTACGAATAAGTGTCATGAGACACTGAATTATGCAATATGAAATTGGAACTTAGAAGTACCAATTTTTTTTAAAATACCAGATTAGAAATCTCTCTGAATAAAGAAAACTATATGTTGTTGGTAGATAATGTTCCGTTTTAAGGAAACCAAAACAAAGATAGTGTCATTGCAAGTGGTGTTTTATGTGAAAAAAGTCTAATAAAACGTAGAAAAACTCGTAACTTTATCGCGTTACAGTGCGTAATACGCTGATTTTTCACGATATTCAATACTTTATGGTAACAAAATGCTCATTAGACAAAAGACGAATTCGGTGACCATATGATAATTTATATCATTAAAACAGAAATGTATGCATCAACATCGTATAGGTTTTTTTTTTCTTTAAGAAACTAGAGATTTGAAGAGTTAAGACAACTGTTAGAAGGTTTAAAAGATTGAATGTGCTTTCTATACAAATATTTATCCATATTAAAAGAAATCAATCTGTAATATTTCAGATAATAAAAAAGATAAATATTTTCGATTTTCTATTGTAGTTTAACGAACCAAAATTTTCGCAAAATATGACATATAACCCATTTCCTCTTCATTGACCTTAAGGCACACACTATGGAGAAGCTATCTGTAAATTACGAAAATACACTAAAAAAAATTGCAGAATTTTTTTCAACAAAATAGCTTTTCAAACAAGTCAGTCTTGATAAGATTATAATACTATTTTCTTTATCGTTGTTTTTTTATTCCACTACTTTGTTTTGCACATTGTTCTCTGTGAAATAATATTTGCGCCTGATTTTTTTTTTATCTTGGCCAAAATATTTTATTTTACAATTGTGATGCATAATAAATGCAACATTAGTATACCGATATTCAAAACTCATAAAGCGATAGAAAAATTACCGGTCATAAGCCAAAATCGAGGGAAACGCAGTAAATATAAGAGAATGACGACACAACATTAAAATGTAACACATACAGAAACAAAAAACATTCGATGCACTCTGTCCCTTTCTTATAAGACGTTTGACGTTTGAAAAGTGTCAAGTTGGATATATTGTTTACATTTTTGTAATAGCAAACACCTTTTAGCTCAAGTTTACGCACCAAACATTACAAGTCCGTAATGACAAACATCAAACATTTGTAGTTAGTATTCAGCGACTGTGTTCTGTTGGTCTCCATAAACATTATCAAAGATTGTCTTTCCGAAATAAAAATCATCTTATATAATTTTGTAATGTTATGATTTTCTTCTGATGACTCTATTTAAATTGTGGTTTTTTTTTTGTTAGTCAAGCTGTTTTAGTGGGAAATACTACTCTCCACCTGTCTGGACAACTAGGAATAGATCCTGTCACTCTTCAACTGGTTCCTGGTGGTATAATTCCTGAAACGAGACAGGTGAGCACAAATCGTGCAGGATCTGTTTTCCATACATTGCTCTGCATGTTTACCGGCTTGGTTTTCTATTACGTAATTACTAAAAACAAAGGGAAAACATATCTGATTGATTTTACCCCAAAACAGTTTGCGGTAGCAATCCGTGCAGTATTCTGTATTTCAATATATTGATCATAATGTGATTGGAACACTTTTGTCACAAATAAAATTATGTCCATACATACTTTACATATTCAACGAGAAATTTTAATCATCGGTTACTCTGGAT